>OX402007.1:12905213-14105213 GCA_947859395.1 Eupithecia insigniata | reverse complement strand
GTCTAATGTTAGTGCATCCATTACCACGAGGAACAAATAAGGTCTTAAAGCCGATCCCTGGTTGGTAAGCCAACAGTCACATCCAATCGAACTTATCAGTGACGCCAGCTTCAGACCGGACATATTTATTTGCTCGATGGTACAAAGCTTGGAAAAGCTGCAGCTATTTCATATGCACTCCTTTCTTTTTCATAGCCCATCACAGTACCTCACGAGATACCCTGTCGTTCGCCATTTATTAGTGTGATAGTGATTAATAAAGCATTAAAATTTATTGGACCCTACTTTTATAAATATTTGCACACAAATTTGACAGGATCCTTCCGTGTTCTTATGGGTTTCTTACCAATAATATTATCAGGCTTCAAACCCACTGATTTTAGAACGTCAGTTAATCCAATTTGTACAGCAGCTATTCCAACAAAACTGTGCAGTATATTTTCAAAAAGCTCACTGTCATTCTCTGTAATGATTTTGTGGACGTCCATACCTTTTGGCAGCAAGATGTCATTGCACCTGCAAGGAAAAAATAAAGTTGCAATTATTTATGCAGTTTAATAAGAAAGCAAATTACAATAAAATTATAGAAACAAATTAGAACTGGTATATTAAGAAATACCTACGGTGGAAATAAACCCTTACAGGGTGCATGTACCTATTGACATAAGCTACCTACTTAGATCTAAGCTGTATAAATGTACATGTAAGCAAATAAATGAAAATATGAAATAAATGAAATGAAACAGTCTGCTGTTATGTCATTTTTTGACATGTAATATATTCAATTTGTTAAATTTCTGACATAATTTTATTAATTATAGTAATTTTATAAATAGGTACAGCCCTTTTACAGCCAACTCTAATAAAATTTTAATTTTAGTGTACTTAATATTTAGTAAAGTAAAAGTAAAAAGATTTTTATTTGCCAGAACAGATGAGTAATGTACAGCAAATTAACCTTAAATAAAAAGAAAAACTGACAAAATCGGACTCCACTCAGCATGTGCTATGGTAGAGCAGATCATACCATGGCGCTGATCTTCCGTGGAGACCGTGGTGCTCAAGGCAGCCTTATACACACTTACAACAAAGAACAAAAATAATATGCAATTTAAATAACAAAAACTAAAACCATGAAAATAATATCACTTATATAAGTATATGTGTATTATAATATAAATTATGGAATATAAAAAATAAATAATAATATAATATAGATAATGACGTCATTCCTTAATTCTTCAATTCAATAAAGAATTAAAGAATAATTTTATTATACTTTATCAACATTTTTGAGCTTGGTGCTTCCTTTTTTGATTATAAATTGCAGGGACGAGATTGTGTAATAATCTAATAGGATAGGAGTCATATTTTAGAAATTAACGACATCAAGTGTTCATTAAGAAATACCTACGTTGGAAATAAATGAAATGTAAACTCAATTGTTTCAATTGTAAATTGAAACAATTGAGCTAACTGAGCGAAACTAGGAGCATCGAGTTTGCAAAAATAAAGAAAAATATACAATTTAATACAGGTGTGAATGAATATACTCTGTTACTACGGAAAAAACAAGGAAAGAAAGAGTTGGCTTTCTAATACAATAAAATAAAAACTGAAAAACATTCAAATGGAAGATTCTCTAACAATATCGGAAAGAGCCGCCTTGCTAAACACAAAAATCCAATTTGTATCTTACTCGATCGTCCAAGCCTAAGCTCACACTGAAAACGCTAAAAGACCGAGAATACGGGAGACCCTTGAAGGAGGCATACACGCCGAAGGCGGTCCATGTCACTGATAAAACAACATAAAACATAATATTGACTACGAATAATTATATTTAATGACATGATAGAAGACACCTGACATATTTATATTTATCAATTTGAAAATTTTTTGTTTGTAATTTTAATCGTATTATATATTAATAATGTATTTTAAAATGTTTTTTTTACGCTATGCGTGTGATATGGAATAAAGCTCTTTTTATTTTACTTTTATTTTATTTATTTAAGCTGCCGTAAAGGGGCATTATCCAGTCATAGAAATATCATTAATAATTTTCATTAGGAACGTGTTACAAACAATCTACTGGTAGCTCAACTAGTCCATATCAGATACAGGCATATGAGATACAGGCGCAAAGAGAAGGGATGCTACAACGCTTGAACTTGACCCTGAAGACAGTCTCTGATTGGGGCGAAGCTAATCGGGTTAATTTCAATGCCTCGAAAACGCAAACTTGCCTCTACTCTGCAAAGAGTCCTTTTATCCAGGTTCCTGTTTTTCGGAATGTACCGGTAGCTTTCAAGGATCAACTGGAACTCTTTGGTGTCACTCTTACACCAACTCTCAACTTCGGAACCTTCATCGAGTCAAAGGCTAAAACAGCAGCCATGAAGCTAGGAATCCTTAATAAGGTTAAGCGATACTTCACACCGGGACAGCTTCTATTCCTTTATAAAGCACAGGTCCAGTCTGGTTTGGAGTATTGCTGCCATGTTTGGGATGGTTCGGCCAAATACCAGCTTGCAGTCTTAGACTCGATAGAACGAAGAGCCATAAGACTCATAGACGAGCAGTACTTTGCAGAGAATAAGATCCAAATTCTCGATCACCGCCGCAAACTTGCTTGTCTCTCGATCTTTTATAGGATACATTTTGGAAAATGATTCCACCATCTCCCTTCCACTCCAGGACAAGCAGATGGACGGCACAATACCATCCTTATCAGGTGGATATACCATCCACTCGTACAAATCGGTTTTCGTTCACCTTCTTCATCATTCGCACCGCTAAGGAATGGAACTCGCTACCTGATTCAGTTTTTCCGGTGAATTACAATCTGGGTCTTTTCAAGACAAGAGTGAACAGGTGTCTTCTAAACCTTCGTGATACAACATCGGCCACATCATCACTTTTCATCAGGTGAGATTGTGGTAAAACAATCCGAGTCGAAAGCGTACTCAAGACTCTGGCTGCATTGCTCCGCTGTATGGCAACGCTAATGCGCTGCGCCAGATACCCACCAGCTTTCGAGTCACGCGTCACTTTAACCAGGCGTTCAGATAATTTTCGAAAACTTGGAGAGCCTCGGTACCCCACGGACCTAGGGTCTCAACTCAAAGGGGAGCAAATGCTTAGGCTCTGTTATGACCGGCATATTTGCGCCTCTCGATATACTCGGCCAAATCTGCCGCCGAACCAGCCCTTACGGATGTCCTCGGAAGAAGGGAAGGCGCAAGTGCGCAGCTCCCAAGGGAGTAGTGTCATAACATCGGGCCTCTTATCATCGCCACGCAAGAGAACATTCAGTTTTATAAAAGCTGGTACGTTAGCGGAGACAAAGGCCAGCCGGATGATGTCGTTAAAGCTGATATCCGATATCCATGGCGAGATATCCGACCTGCACCCCTAGTTGATACACGATAATCCGTTATAACCAAGGTGTTCAACGACAATGCAGCACTGACATTGATGAGGCGCGCAACGTTTGCGTTTTCGAGGCATTGGATTCTTTCCGTCTTATCAACATATCGAAGATATGTTGATAAGACGGAAAGAATCCAATAAAGTGCCAGTATTATATGAATGAAGTGCTTGCAACCAATGTCCTGACTCCCATTAAGAAACGGACAGGAGATGGGCGCGATCTGCACGTTTTTAATAAACAATTCTGCATCAGCTCACACAGAGGCGCATCCCTTTACCGTTGGGACAAAAGAGATTTTGGAGGATCAGCATCAAGGCAAGCACTATGCCGAGCACGTTTGAACCTCGTCTAAAACGAAATTTTGAATGAATTTCAAGGTGCGACCAAAGGATATGAAAATAAAAAAAAAAACAACTAAAGAACTAGTGCTGTAGACGGAAGACAGGAACGCAGCAACTTGAAATTTTGCGAATACCTAAGCCTCCCAATTTGACAGGCAGGGAGGCCAGCAACCATGCCTTGTCATCCAAACCGATATTTAAAAGCAATGATAAAGTATTCTTATTATGTTGTCCTAGCCTTGCAAGACCTCGCTGTGTTTCCACGTAACTTGACAACATCTCAAAAAATACGTAAAAAGTACAAACAGGCAAAACCGAGTGATTGTGAAAGCTATTAATTTGGAGAAGTCTGTTCGAATTTTTGTAGAAATTTTAGATTTCATATGCAGTTGACATCAATTTGATCCTTTGGCAGATTTTTTATTTGTGTAATAAACATAAACGGTACCATTTTATAAACATGAACAAAATTGTAGGAAATTGCCTTACCTTTGAATAGCTGCAGCGAATATAGGAATCCGCATGAGTTCTGCCCCCATGCCGGCCCACTGCGAGCCCATGCCGCTGTACAAGAACCAAACAGGACGCGCGGTACCGGAGTAATATTCAAATCCCTTGCCCAAACACTTATTTAATTGTAAATTTTCTTCTGGTGCTAAAACATTTTTTAAGATATTATCAAAGGGGTATATATGTATATACTAACTACATAGGAGAAAATTAGTAACTAAGTAGCACGTCACCCTTTGAACCAAGGAGTAATTCTACGATATGTTTTACAGTGAAACACGAATTAATTTTTTAACAGTCTAAAATAATTAGGCGAATCCTAAAAAAATCATAAAATATTGTATATATGTAAAATGCTTTGTCCTGAATGACTGACTGACGGATCAACGCACAGCCTAGGTAAGGCGTTCATCGTAGAGACCTGAAACTTGGAGGGTGTGTTTTTTCTATGACGTAGCTATAAGAAAGGATTTTCCGAAATTCTACCCCTAAGAACCCCCTTAGGGGTAAAATTCGGAAAATCCAAAAAAGGGGAGTAAAATTTATATGGGACATCATGATTTCTTGCTCCAATCTAATTCCAATTTTGCATACCCCTTTTTTAACAGAATTGATGGAAGACGTGTTTCGTATTTTATTGAAATTCATCCCCTAACGGAGTTAAAAAGGGTTAGACCATAGAGTAAAAACTCGCTGCTATCTCAGCCAAGATCTCAGGACAGGGAAAGTGTCACTCAACAATTTGACAATTTGTGTAGCCTAAAACACATCTATGTGTGTTTTGACAGCACGTAAATACAGTGATTTCACTCACAGATTACGAATATGTGAGTGAAATCACTGTATTTACGGTATTTACGTGTTTGAATGTTGCAAGTGAATGGTATTTTCCCTAAAAAGTTGGGAAATTTTCTTATTTTAACTAACAGGTGTATGATTATTGATTATTCTAACGTAATTAAAGTTAAATAAAAACATTTAGAGAAAAGCGCTCTTGCGGCCACAAATTATGTCATAGTATTTATTGATACCAATTTTCAATACGAGTTTACAATTTGAATATTCTTAGAATATCGTTGAGTGATTTTGAAGATTAACTTAAGCGACGATTTTCCCTTATAAATAAAGCACTATGTATCATTCGGACGAAAGTTCGCTCCAAGATGTAAGTTCATATCCAGTGTGGATTTATTTCTCTTCTAATTTCATAAACTAAGTAACAACATCGGGGTTTTTTTCCGCGTGCATATCAACATTTTTGCGAAAATGGTGGACAAAATTTTCATTTTTGATGACTGTTTTATGCAAAATTACAAATTTAATATTTGTACTTACAAGTGAAATGAAACTTTATAAACCCTACTATTGTACCAATAGTTGCGGATGGCGTATGGCTTTTCCGTACGCTTTGATAATTGTTGTACGGCACACAAGAACGCTCAATGGATATTCGTAAAGAAATTGTTTGTCATGTGACGAACAATTGGGATGATTTGCTGTTATGTCTCACAACCGTCATGGTAACAATCATAGGACCAAAATAGAGTATACATTAGATTATGTTACAACTACAACACTCTACATATGACAGTTTCTGCGAGTTAGTTGCAGCCGGTCAAATATACCCATTTGTATATGAGCTGTATCAAAATGGCTACCTGTATGACAAATTTGGTACAGAAGACCAACCTTTCAAAAGTTAACCTTTTTGCCAAGATCTTTAGGCAACTATACTGATCGGTTGTTCTCGAGGAGAGTCTGTATTTGTTACTAGGATTCTCCTAACACCAAGGTAAAACTCTTAAGGCAGCGGGAATAGACTTGAGGGAAAGCTGCTTCTCTCACGGCCAATTGTATGTGGCATGCTCCAGAGTAAGCGCACAGAGTAGCCTGATAATTGTAACTCCCGAAGCGCGAAGGAAACACAAAAAATATTGTTTACAAAGAAATACTGCGGTAGGTGTATAGTATATAAATTTCTTTATAAAAATATAATACCCCCGTGTAACTTTCACCAGATCAGAGTCCAAGTTTCGTGTTCACAAAATATTACAAAATTTTATTTTAGATTATTTAACCTTCTAATTCCTACACTATAAAGACTATTATATTTTATAATATTTGAACATGATAATTTAAATGTTATAACAAAATTATTAACGTAAAATAACAATAAAAAATCCTATTAGAACCATTTTCGAATTCTTCGCGGATGTAGTCGCGGGCAAAAGCTAGTATTGTATATATTCATTGTCTCAATCATACAACCGAATTGAAGTCACCTCCATTTATGTATTGGTTGTTTGAATCGGTTGAAAACCTCAGTTCTCACCAAGAATAGTGTAGCCACGGCCAGTGTGCCCAGGAATATTATACTTGAATATATTGTTCAAAAGTGCAAGTTCCTCAACGTCGATGGGTTTGTTTTCTAAAATATTAAATATTTTATAAACACCGTCCTCATTTCTTCCCGAGGCTAATATGAGTCGGGGAAGGATCGATTTGTATAGGTCCAGTTGTTTTTGTTTATAGTGTCCTTTGAGAAGGACGTGGTAGTTCGCTCCGTTGATTGAGAAGTTATTGAGGGCAGAAAAGCCTCTTCCAAACTTGGTATTTTCTGTGACGACTTGTACTCTTCCCTCCTTTGTGATTTGATTTAAAGGCTCATTGTAATGTAGATTAGCTGGTATTTCGCCTGTTTGATAAGATAAACAAATCTGAAACATTCAAATTCTAATTAAAGATAACTAATTATTAATGCATCCATAGTGTTAGTTAGAATATGTTGTTGAATATCGAAATATAAGGAACAAATGTACTTTTGTAAGTGAGCATGCACCCGAAACAGCTTGCGTATGACCCATGTTTGACTTCACGCAGCCAATTTTGATTGGTTTATTCTTCGTAAAAACTTTAGTAATTGCTTCTACTTCAGTAGCGTCAGCTTCTGCAATACCTGCAAATACAGAAATTGAGAGACGTGGTCTTAGCTCAGCTTTGCTGTTTTAGTATATATAAAACTACCTGTGGCATTCGCTTCGATGTATTCAACTTCTTCCGGGGAAACGTCAATTTCTGAATAAAGTTTTTCCATTAGGTCCACTACATCCTCCAGGCCTCGTGTTGGTAAAAACAATGCACCAGGTTTTGAAAAATACTTCCCATTTACATTGTATACTTCAGCATAAATTCTGTATTAGATAAACGGTTTTCACTAATTAACCTAAATAAGGCACTTACCAAAGTGCTCTAAAAAATTTTAAGATAATAGGTAACCTTTTTGCATCCTTAGATTTTTGTAAAAAAAATATGTTAATTGCATCAGATCTAACAAAACCATTGCCATTTCTATCGAAGCACTTGGTTTTTCCGTCAAGACAAAGTAAACCGGCTCTGAAAAGTAAAAATATTTGCAGATCAATATCTATTATTTAATAGCAAGTTTATGTGTTGGGACCTTCCTTCAAGCTTCCTTAAATTGGGTCAAAATAGTTGATTCCTATTATTTTCTGTTGCATATTATTAATAACCTTTTCATATTGATTGTTAGCGTTGGGTGGATGCTGTGGTTGCATCCTCCGACAATAGCAGCGTCGCACTCGCCCGCTTTCATTCTTTGAAAAGCTAACTCAAGGCAAGCGATGGAACTCGCACAAGCGTGATCCAATGCATAGGAAGGTCCTTTACCGTCGATCCAATATGAAATACGGTTGGCTAACATGGTTTTGCTACATCTGAAAAAAAAATTGCTTGCTTTGAAGAAATATCACTCTAAAATGATTTTAAATGTGATATTTAGCTTGTTACATTATAACAATATACAATTTATTTACCCGGAAATAACAAATCCATTCTTTTTAAAAAATGTATACAGGTTAATATTTGCATTATCCGACTCAGACGAACCAACGAATACCCCCAAAGTAGAACCTTTCAGAGATTCTGGGTTTATTCCTGAAACGAAAACAAAAAAAAAACAAAAAAAAATATAGATAGGATTAAATTCCAAATCAACTTCTATTTTAATATATTCAAAAAAAGGAGGATATTCGTCTATATAAATGTTTTGTTTATGTATATTTGAATCAAATCATTTATTTTCCTAATATGTACATTAATAAAGGTACTCTCAGATCTTATAACTTGAGCGATGTTCATCGATTTCTTCGTCAGTTATAGAACGATTTTATAATAATATCTTTGTTGTAAAGAGAATTCCCGCTGTAGTCCCATAATTATTAATTACCAAGTTTCACATTTTGTCCTGAAAAAGTTAACAACAGAAATTGTTTTTTTGAAACTCATTCTCGACCTTCTCTTTACAACAACCATAATTTTATGGGAAGTGACAATGGGGCCGATAGTATATCCCAGCATATAGATTACGAAAGGTAGGGAAATCATTTATGGGCAATTGCGTGCACTTCTATAATAAGCTTCCATCTGAAGCAACTGAAATCACTATTCGTAAATTTAAACAGTACATTAAACAAAATCTTATCAGGAAGGCCTTTTACTCCATAGATGATTATCAATGATGTTAATGCTTGGCCAGATGTCGCTCCGTTCCGCACTGTCAGTAGTATGTAAGAAATTTAATGTTCTGTTTAGCTTTATAAAAATATTAACATGTATCTAAATCATCATCATCTATTAGGCACATAAGTGATATTACAAATGTGCTAGTGGTTTCTTTTTCACTTCTTCCACTAGTGGACAAAAGTATTTGGTATTTCTAACCAAATCGGTTAGAAATACTTGTTGGCATCCCTGTTTAACACTTGGATTTTATTGCGAGTAAACGAGATAGGTAGCTAATTTAAATACCTAATACTTGTGGCCATTCCTATCTAACACTAGGATTCTGATCCGAGTAAAAGAGATAGGCTATTTTCCATCATAGAATAATAAGCCTTTATTATTATAGCTATTATTTTATATAGCGCACTCAACCGTTCAACCATTTTAGTACGAGATTTTTTTACTGGTGGCGCCGAAGTAGTTTCCTAATACCTTTATAATTAAATTGGCAGAATACCTTCCTACCAGGTACAGGTGAAGCTAGCGTCGACTCAAATTTTTGTTATTATTTTTATTACGTTATACAATATTATAAAAAATTCTAATGCAATTTGAATTGCTCTTGTTATTCTGGAATTTCTTTTTCACGCTCCAAGTGCTGCCATCTATGTCAAATCAACATTGTGTTCAAATTCAACAAAAGCACCCGGCGTAAAGATAAGTTAACTCTCCCAGAACCAAAACTAGAAATATACAAAAACAGTCCCTATTATAAGAAAAAGACATTACATTTAAAAACAAAATAAAAAATATACTCCTAATTAAAACATATTACTCAATTAAAGAATTTATGGATGATATATTAGATTAATATTAACATTATTAGATTTTGGATATTAGATAACTCTGTGCAATAACCGTTAGAAATTAAGTTAGCTTTGATTGTGATACATAAGAGATTGGCTGTAGTACTGAATAATGTGCAATATTTATAATCCCGGCTTGGCTAACCGCGCGGTTAGGTCTGAACGATTACAAAAATACTAGTAGGTATAAGACCCCCGCAGTTCTCACGCGATTTTGAAACGGCGCGGTTCCCGTCGCGTCTGAACTAGCTCTAAGCTTTATTGTGATGCTTAAAATTAGCTCCCTCTCAAGTTGCATGGCGCCCTAACAGGGCTCCTAATACCTAGCCTCTAAGTGAAATATTTAAGACTTCTCACATTGTATGTATTAGGATTGCAAAATAAATACTTGAATAATCGAATTTACCTGCATCAAAAATTGCGCTATAAGCTTGTTCTAATATTTTTCTTCCCATAATATCATACGATTCCGCTTGTACCGGTGTTACTCTGAAAAACTGTGCGTCGAACTTCTCAAGACTGTGGATTCTACCAAAATGTTTGGGCAGTTCTGCATGTTTCACGGCTGTGTCGATTGATTCCGCGACCATGTCTACCTAGAATATAAAAATACTTTAGGTATTTACTGCACCAGGACCCCTACTACTACTTTTTTTTTGCCAGCAGTTGCGAATTACGCTCGCAAAACACAACGTGCATCTACTCTCGTTTACATTAGGACTATCCGTTTTTGTTACGCCGATTTTATGATCGAGTTTGGGCATAATTTTTTTCTAAATAAGAGGTCTGGTAGAGATCGCTCTCGAGCGATAAGACCGCCACTTGTAACTTAGTTTTAAAATTGTCTTTTTTTGTATTTCTGTTTCTTATCAATAAGTGTGCAATAAAGAATTTTCTATCTATCTATAAATACATTACAAAAAGTAGTTTAGAGGTATTAAGATCCAACAGCAGCAATCTAGAGTAGATTGCTGCTGCTCTACATCTCCTCTGCTGAATATTATACTAGACTATACTTTTGTAAAATTGTTCCATAATTGCATAGTTATATGCTCTGCTAGGTAAACAAAAAAAGGTAAAGGTTAAAGGGTTTTTAGGGTTCCGTACCTCAAAAGGACAATTGGAACCCTTATACGATCACTTTGTTTTTGTCTGTCCGTCTGAGAAACCTTTTATCTCAGGATCGCGTGGAGGTATCAAGTTGAAATTAAGCGGTGATATAAAACAAACTACGAAGTCAACGCAATCAAATTTAATGGGACTTGCTCATAAAACCTATAGAATACTTCCCGTTGAACTAAAATCATAAAATTTACCAAGACTCAAGGTCTTAAAGCAAAAATACAGAAAACATCTAAAAATCGCTAATTATAGAATATTCACAAAACAAATTTTGATACTCGTCATGGACCAAAATCCTATAGGCTACTTCCCATTGACCTAAAATCATACATTTTTGTAAGGAAGAAGGTCATAAAGCAAACTTAAAGTAAAAATTACGAAAACTGTAAATTTCTAGTTTATTGCCAAAAATAAATTTTGATTCTCTTATTGTACCAAAATCTAAAATGGATCAAAATCTAAAGGGTACCTTCTTCTCGTTGACCTAGTATTATGAAATTTGGCTAGAAACAAGGTCTTTTAATTATACGGAACGCTTGATGCGCGAGTCTGACTCGTACTTGACGTTTTATTTTAAAGCCGATGGACCTTTTTTTGACCACAATCTTTACTAGTAGAAAGTGACGATGTGGCCGACGTAACACGGATCTCTAGTAGATTCCTATTTACTCTTGTCTTGTTAGGTGTAAGTTTGTTTGTATGATAACATAATGCGTTTATTACCTTGTTGTACAGATTACGAATCAGGTCTCGTGTGTTTTCAGTGTTAGGGAATAACCCAGATATTCCACTTATCACAATCTCTTCACCCGTCATCTTTGACTCTGGCATTTCCTTCATCTAAAAAATTATAACACTATGAATATTCATACAGTACCAAAGAAATTAGAGCTTGTTGTATGGGTATCAGATGACCTATTTTTATACCTATTAATGTATACTTATAAACAAACTATAACAGGTCCAATTCTGTACATTGAAGATAGTTAGATTTTTTTTTTTTTGGAGGATACTCAATTATCGATATTGATGCCAAAAATGATTTTTTCCATCATGTTTTTCTGTCTGTCTGTATCTTGGCCGCGCATAACTCCAAAACTACTGAACGTATTGAAATGAAACTTGGCAGGATTTGAGATCATACTACGAGGAAGGACATAGGGTACTTTTTTCCCGGATTTCAATAGGGTTCCTTTGGGAGAGGGGATGAAAGTAATTTTTTTTGGCAGCATATAGCGCCGAAACTACTGAATGTATTCAAATGAAACTTTTAGCATCATTGATGTTCATATTACGAAAAAGGGCATAAAATACTTTTTATCCCAAAATTCATTAGGGTTCCCTTGGGAGAGGGGATGTACGTGAAATTTCTCGGTCTCGCATAGTGCCGAGACTACTCAATAAATTCAAATGAAACTTAGCATAAATTGAGTTCATACTACAAGAAAGGGCATAACATACTTTTTATCCCGGATTTCAATAGGGTTCCCTTGGGCGAGGGGATGAAAGTAAAATTTCTTGGCAGCGCATAGCGTCGAAACTACTGAATGTATTCAAATGAAACGTAGCAGGATTTGAGTTCATATTATGAGGAAGGAAAAATAATACTTTGTATCCCGGATTTCAATAGGGTTCCTTTGGGAGAGGAGATAAATTAAAATTTCTTGGCTGCATATATCGCTGAAATTACTGAATGTATTCAAATGAAACTTGGCATGATTTGAGTGCATACTACGAGGAAGGAAATAAAATACGAGTCCATACCCCAAAGCCAACAAAATGATTACAAAATTGTTATTAGTGCTGATAAACGACCTACTGGACAGCATCTGGTCGGTACAAAGCTCTCGCTACCAATGATGTTGCCGTCGTCCTGGTAGATCAGCACTGTGACAGGCGGGACATTGTTCTGCGTACCCGGGATTACCGCTTGCAACGCATTTGTGAAACGCACCAGGCATTTGATGCTCTTCAGTACTCGCTTATATCTACTGTCGCGGCGAAGACTGATACAACGTGGATCTTTGATATTTGAATTCGACAACTGACGAGACTGTCGACACTAAAAAAGTTTCCGCAATGCAATGCAATGCCTACATACATTTTACCAATAACAGAAGTTCGCATTGCTCACCTGCAAAGGTTTTGAGGTTTGTTCAACCGTTTTCTGGTGGGCGCTTACGCCAAAATTAAAACTGAGAATGTGATATAAATCAGAACAGAACAAATGAGAGAAAACTGCGCGCTGAGAGTTATGTAGATATGCGAGACGCCATGAATCAAGATACAAATTGTGAAGATTTAGGACGACTGGTGATTCTTCCTTCCAGTTTTAGAACTGGACAATAGATGTGTAGTACCCTATTTTCCAGTAGGTACTATCAAAAGCTTTTAAAGCGCATGATATACCTAGGTAAATGTGGAGCTGTGTGATGTCCAATCAATAAAATCTATACTATACTATATTAATAAAAATAAGTAATGTTCTCTCTTAATCTACTGAGCCGATTTTGAAAATTCTTTTACCAATTGAAAACTACGTTATTTGTAAGTGTTATAGGCTATATTAACAACTAAAAATGTTTACCGCCCAACGAAGAGGGCACGGGTCAGCTAGTATAAAATATAATATATATTAGATACATAAGCATGTCGCCGGTGCTCACAGCGAAGCTAGGCTGTTTGGGTTATGGGTTTTTAATGGTAGACCTTTGTTAGATACAGTATAATCATGAAATGTGCAGTAGAAGGTTCTTTAAGTCAAAACTGAAATGGTGTCATAAGCATCAGGAACAGATAAGGTTAGATATACGCAACACACTAAAAACAACATCCATAACTTTTGGAAAAGTACTTCGAAACTGAATAGTAAGCCTGGACTGTCTGTGAGTATTGACGGCATTAATCAGCCTAAAGACATTGCTTACCTCTTCATGGAACATTTTTCTGTCAAGGTCAGTATTTTCCTTTTTTTAAACAACCTTTAAACCCTATGGTTTTATGCTTGGGAATCTTAAGTAAGTTCGCGTATTTGAAGCGAGTGGTACGATCATGACATTCCTCAGATCTTTGGCCCAAATAAATCTCCCAATAGGAATTCTGGCTGCTTATTCCCAAAGTTGGAAAGTGCCAGATATAATGTGCTACGAAGGAGCTGTTCCGAATTAATTATGTTTCTGTCAGATATTACTCCTATGTCAATGTCAAGATGAAGAGAGGTTGTAAATTAAATAAAAACATGTGACTCGACGCGACGTGGCACATCACATCAACATTTCAGTTTTGTAAACGATATTTCGTCTACATGGTAAATAATAAATATACTTCGTGGTTTAAAAGTAAAGAGTAATATTAACCATAACAAACAAGAAAAAGCAAGTACAAAATGCCGGTACATATGTATGTACGTCATGGCAGACAATGGAGAACAATAAAATAGACTGAAAGGACACGAGGGTGAGGAGAGGATTGATGAGTAGCAGTGATAGGGAACAAGGTGAGATTGGCCTTTCAGGATTTTTGCCGGCTTAAAAGTTCTTTTTTAAATTGTGCTCTGAATGAACCGACTGTTTTTAGGGAGCGGAGTAAAGAAGACAACAGCACATTCCAACAATGACTTGCGGCAAATCGAAAGGAACCTCTAAAAGCCACAGACTTATGCCTGGGTGTAAGAAAAATTTGGTGAGAACAAGTTCGCTTAGGGTAACGATTAAAATCACTAGCCCATTTAAGTTTGGAGTAGAGGTAGGGGGGAGATTTATTTAAAATTAGGCCAAATAGAAGAGTAGCAAGATGTAATTGCCTACCCTCTTTCATTTTCAAAAGGTTTGAGGAATTAAGGAAGAGAATGAAGCTTGAAAGCTTCATTCTATGAAGTTCCCGCCTGTTCTTCATGTTCAGAATACCTTTTTTTACTAAGTAAGGACTTATGTGTGCTTTTCTAGGTATCCTATAGCAGAACCTCGTGCATGCATTCTGTACTCGTTGAATAGCGCTCTACAATCTACTTACCTATACAGGGCTACTGGTAATTCTTCGTATTCCCGTCGA
Organism: Eupithecia insigniata; assembly: GCA_947859395.1. Lineage (NCBI taxonomy): Eukaryota > Metazoa > Arthropoda > Insecta > Lepidoptera > Geometridae > Eupithecia > Eupithecia insigniata. The sequence continues at coordinate 14,090,367 of OX402007.1, read as the reverse complement.
GGCATGATAGTTGGGGTCATAAGCTATCAAATGAACTATTAAATGCATTATTTAAATATGGACCAATTTCAAGATGAATAGATTGAACATTTTTTTTCCTTACCTACCCAAAAGTCGATACAAGTTTTAAATAGCCAAAAGACCCAAAACTCAAAAATTAAAACAAAAGAGTTTCAGATTTATTATTTTGTTCTAAATAATTGCTTGCGGATTCTATCTTCTTATAAATATATTTTTGCTTATTAGTAACTACCTCAATCGTTTCCGCAAATGAATATTACGTGCTCACTCACCTTTTTTCGTCTGATTTTCACAAAAATATATTAGTAATTGTAATGACAAAGTAAACACAGACATTTATATATTTGAGGAATTAGTATATGTGTATAATTAGCGTATAATCGATGCAAATTAATGTGATTTTCGAGTGTAAATTAAGGCGATTTCGACCGTGTTGCAAATTAATTGCATCATAAACCTGTAATCGACCGAAAAGAACTTGCAACCTGCACTCTGAATACGGGACTGCGCTAACCAACTGCACCACGGAGACAAGTACCCGACTTGTCAAAAATCTTTGGGACTTCCTTACGGACTCTAGCGCCGTCAGCCCCACCTATAGGGGAAACATTTGAAGTTATCCAGTCCTGCTCAAAGTTTAAAGTTACTTTTTGATCGTTTGCGAGACTTATCGCTGTTGCTCAGTTCTAAGGTTTTTGTTTTTTATAGTGCGTAAGCACTCGCACTCAGGGTAATCTCAAGATAAAAATATCCCAAAAATTTACGGCTCCGGCGGGACTTGAACCCGCGACTTCCCCTGAATGACCAACTGCGCACTTTTTGACTATTGACATGTATCTAAATCGCATTAAATTTAGATTTAGATAGGCAAAATAACAATGTATTAGACACTTAAGTGATATTATAAATGTTCTAGTGGTTCCTTTTTAGTTCTTCCACTAGTGGACAAAAAATTTAAGTGAAGAGAATATCAATAAGACCTTATTTCTTATTTGATATTAATAACTATGTTTATAGTATAAAATTTGACTTGTCTAAGTGCTTATTTTGTAAGCCTAAAGAAAAAAAGTTATTGATTCTAATTCTGCTGCCCATCCCAGCGGGTCGAATAGGCGGGAGATGTCTGATATCACACGCCGCTTTGTGATAGGAGGCTCCTAAGTTGAAAACTCATCACAATCTCGATTCCATGAGATCCCCAAAATTTTAATAACCTCATCCATTTTGATATCCTTTTCCTTCGTTTCCTGATCCTCCCCATTTCCAGATCTTTATCATTTTCAGAAATCAGCTTGTTCAATTCATCGCACCTGCTAACCCATTTCTGCAATTGGAAGCCGCCTCTGGTAAGTACTTCTGTCATTTCCTTCTTCTACTTTAATCCTTCATTTACTGTTTGACATCTTGTCATCGGAGCATCTACATAAAACTCATGCTCTATTTTTCAGCTATGTCAGGACAACGTGAGGAGCATTCATCTTCTGCGACCTGCTGTAGTGTCTTCACAGCGAGGTAAGGAGCCGACAAAGTACCAAAGGTAACCCTCAGCATGCTTAAATCTTGAATTTCATCTGTGGGATCGTCGTGCCAAACTACCCTCTGAAAATCTACGTGTTCAGGTAAGACTTTCACTTGTCTATACACTTTAATGACTTCCGCACAAATGCTTACCGGATGCATTCTCCACTTCATAATGATGTGCCGTAGCGGTGGTTGTATTGTAGGACCAAGCAAGAAGTCATCGTTCAGATAGAAGCCGTTCATCCCTTTCATAGAGGCGTCAAACACAATTCGAACCTTGGTCGTCTTGTCTTCTCGTACAACAGCGTGGTGAGATAAGTATACCGCCGTAGGTCTTCTGGGATCATCACCGTGTACGAGTTTCATATGGCCAAGGTTGATGTATTCGTGGAAAACCTCGGAATATCTACGCTTTACTTCTGGGTATTTCTTAAATTTTGACTCAAGAAGTAGAAATCTCTTAACAGCACATTCTCTCGTTCTGCCGTATTGACACTGAGGATCTTCATTACGAAATGGAAGCTGAACAATGTACCTGCCATCATCATCTCTCGATGTGGTTTGCGAGTATAGATCTTCGCAACGCTGTTCATTTTCGGAAAGGATCTTCGGAGATACAGGAATTGTGGATTCAATCTCCCAAAACGTCTTCAGAAGATCATTGTCATCAACGTTTTCTGCCATGCTGATAGTGGCATGATGACAATGAATGTTCGAGTCTACGCTCGATGGGATACGACCAAACAAAACCCAACCTAATGCTGTATTTTGAGCAACAGGATAACCTGAAGGACCTTGCCTCAGTCCTTCTTTCAAAACTTGACCGTATACTTCAGCACCCAGTAAAACATCAATCTTGTTCGGGGTGTGATAGTCAGGGTCCGCTAAAGTGAGCCGTAGCTATGGCCAGTCGAATTCAACAATTTTCTCTGAAGGTAGGAGCGATGTCATCATACCTAACACATATGCTTCTACTTGGACACTAAATCTAGGATCGATGCGCGAGTGAATAGTCATTGTGACTGTAAACCTGGAAGCAAAGCTGCTCTTCTCGCCACTTACTCCGGAAATGACCGTCTTGGCCGACTTCTTCTTCAGTCCAAGTAGTTGAACCGCCGACTCCGTTATAAATGAAGCCTGAGATCCCTGACCCAACAAAACTCTAAGCAATTGTGATGACCCGTGCTTTGTCTGTGCTTCGACAAGAGCAGTAGCCAAGAAAACCGGTGTTGGTGTTGACCTTTGAAAAAATGTGAAGCTAAATTTGTCGAAGATGATTCGCCCTCTGATAACGCTGCCTTGACCGCAGATACCGCTGATTTGACTTCGGCCGTGGTTTTGGACTCAGACACGGCTGAACTGGTTCTGAAATTGTCGGGATGTAACAACGAATGATGCTTACGTTTGCAAAGGCGACAACAAGGATACTGACGGCAATACTTCACCTTACCGATCTACCGAGATTCACAAACCAAAAAATCACATCAACCATAACATGAACCCGTGCGTTTTCGTTAGCGCGATTCAGCCTTGGTTCACTCTTACTAGCGACATCTAGGGCGTGCATCGGAACTTAATAGAATAGGCAATATGTTCTACAAAAATCACCCAAACAATTGATGTTTAGAAATATTTACTCACATTGTAACAAGAAGCATAATTAAATGAATCTGTAAACAAACATATTTTTTATAACTGAAAAGATATGTGTCAGTAGAAAATAAAAGTCTAATTAACTAAAAAATATAAATCACAATCAGCTAATTATAACGAATTTCATAATGAACTAACAATATGAGAATAATACTGTCAAGGGTGGAAAACCTCTTAAACGGTTTTTAGTGAAATATATTAAAAATGTAGTAGATAATTAAACTTTTAATTCCTGATCAGGGCTAGTAATAATAATATTTGTTCACCTTATTCTTATTCTTAGTGGGGGAACTGAGATCTGCACCGACATCTCGCATAGGAGCGTATTGTGCATTATCCCCCTGCCTAGACAGCCCCTAACCAGCCCAACTCCTTGAAGTACCGGAGCAGGACTTTTGGTGTTTGACAGCTTCGTTTCAGCTTCTCTGTGTTCACCTATTACTGCACCAAATATTAGTACATATTCTTCCTTTTTTGTAATTTATGGTGTAGGTATCTCGTTGATAGTTCAATGTACATATATTTTGTTGTCAGAACACCTGGGCCAGAACATGAGCAGTGACATCCTGCCGTACAGATTGGTGCTGAAGCTGACTCAATCGTTCCCCACAAACCCTCAATATGCGTAAGTTTACCATCATAATTGGAAGGTATTGATTATTTTAATTTATGGTCCGTCTACGTTTTGGTCAATACAAATCACCAAGAAAAAAACCAAAAAGAGAAATAATTCACTCGCAAAGTCCTAGATCGCGCAAACGGTTGTTTCAACTACATTCGACAGATATACTACTACCAAATATCATCTGTCGGTCGAAAGACCCCGGGCAAGTGAACCAGATGGGTCAGCGTGGACAGGGGAGATCTCTCTATGTTCCTATTGGGGGAATTCCACCTTCATCCCCCAAACATATATAAAATATATATAAAAATAAAACAATAAACTGGTGTTTTGTGTGTTGTTTTGAGTATTTTGGAGAACTTTAACTCAGTAAGTAGCTGTTTACGTTATAATTTCGTGTCGATAGTGATTTTATTCTTTGAAATTGGATAAATTTGTAGAGGTCTTTTTTTCCGAAGTTGTTGGTTCTGAACTGTTTCGTTTCAAATATATACTTTCGCACGCATACCAAGTATACGTCATTCGAAGCGCCTACTCACCATGAACAAAAAATGTAATCGCATGCTGGGTCAAATTCCAAATAGTTAGTCATAATAACTGCCAGAGGTCGCACCGCACGTCGACCGTTATTCGAAAAATAACGATCCCTCGTAAAAAAGTCACGCGGGCGCGCGGGGCGGGTAGCCCGAAACGGCTAGAGGAAAATTAAAAGCAAAAAAACATGGTCATATCTTACCATGTTTTTTTATATATACATACATTGTTAATGAATATTTGAATCTTATGTAGATAGGTATTTAAATTTCTAACCTACATTAACCTCTTCTGTGTGTTAATGGAATCTAATTCTGTTATTTAATCACCTGTTTATAGTTATCTTCTGTTATTCGTGTACACATTCAATGAAAGTGATTATTTTTAGAATGCTCATGACTACTACTGGAGAGAGGCCTTGTACCCACCATCAGGACAGCTATAACAGAACAGTTGGCGGAAATTATGAACAAAAACAATAAATAAATAATGTTGGACAATACACACAACATCATCTAGCATAGCTTGAGTTATGGTACTAGATGACTAATTTACATAATACAATATATTATATAGGTAGATATTTTTACTATACATAGAATGTACTCAGAACACCCGAAACAATAATATGCAGATCGTACAAACAAAATTATTGATGATAGTATTAAAAACCTTAATGATAGGCCCACAGAATTTGAGGGCAAACTGAAAAATTGCCTACCAGTAATAAGTAAACCAACTTGCACTGAAGAGTTCCTTCCCTCATTTCTGCCCGCTCAAACGATGACCGGGTAAAACACCGATATAAAGGTAGCATTGGTGGAAGTTAAGACTACTCCCCAATCTGATATGCAATCAGCGAAGCAGACCTTATCTAAAGAAAAGCTTGATCAAAATAAAACTACCAAATTAATGCAATCAGCTGGCGGTATTTCTTTATCATCATTTAAAATCGTGAAACCAAAAAGGGCCGATACGGCAATGACTATGAAGCAACGGTATGGTAGGCCAAAAAAAAATCTAATCAGGCAGTTCCGGTTACCACAGCACCCCCATCAAAGTTTAGCCAAATCACTTAACATCTTTTCAATCAAATGGCCCATCTCATAAAGAGAATGTAGCCCCTAGCAAACTCTCATTGTCTACTAGTTTTACTATAGCCGACGCTGGAGCAAACGATGGCTGGCTTAATTAACAGAACAAACAACCTTAAGAAACAAACCCTCAAGTTTTTACACAACCAAGAGTTGAAAAATAAAGCCAAAAACCCTTTTTTTCAATTTACGCTACAGAACATTTTGGCGGGAAGGGAGGAGCCATCTAGCTATAGATTAGAAAAATTTACGTGATTTTAAAATCTGATAGTAAAGTTGGAAGTGAAGAGAAGTTCGGTCACTTCGGTATCTCCACTTGACAAGGGTTGCTTTATCTGCGTGACAGTACAGAAATATTTTTAAACTTCTTGTTCTTTGTGACTGTGCTTTTAAACTGTCGATGTCGTTTGACTGAGTATAGGTAGAGAATAAGAGTTAGGAACCGCAGCAGTAGTTTTGAACATCAAACATAAATGATTTCAAACGAAAATGTTGTTTACTTCGACAGCGAACAAAATGAAATTTTCTCCCTCATGTTGGTTTGTAGGCCCTAATTTAAATGACTTGCAAGCTATCTTTGTAAATGATACTTTGAAAGAAAGAGCAATAACCATGCATGTTTTCAAAAAGATTTTAACTAAAAAACATCTTCCATTTATTTTTAAAGGATGTTCATAAACGCTTTTCTTAAATTTTAGAGAATTTTCGTGAACTTTTAATCACTCTAAAAATAATGTCTGTTGTGATAAAGAACTAGGACTTGTTAGTTTGTTTACACATTAATTTCATAAGATTCTATAATAAACAAATCATTTATTGTTTTAACTGGCTATTATTACTGCTGATCTACTGCGGCGTTACCCGACTATAAGCATAAAATTACACTACCCGAGTCAAAACTAAAAATGACAAGTTCTGGACCAAACGCTATGGCATTAAAAATTTTAAATTAAATTCCGGATATACTCAAAGATAAGGAAAAGACAAATTATTTGAATAAAAACTTAAACAATACCTTTTCGATAAATGTTATTACGATATAAATGAGATCTTTAACGAAAACTTACACAAAACACATTAATACCTTTTCGACTAACTTGATGAATATGCGATGTTTTTACAAATCCAAGTTGGTGGATAGTTCTTTTTTCAAACTTATTCATGGGTATTGTTTTTGGTAAATTTGAGGGTGCAGATTACTCATATACCGTGTTTTTTTAATGGACTTAAAGATGACGGATATTTTGTATATCCACATTTAAATTATGGGTGCCGTTTTAAATTAACTCTAGGGCGTTGATTACGAATATGCGGTCTTTTCTCAAATCCAAGATGGCGAATAATTTTTAATTTTAATATCAAATTAAAATGTAGAAAATCGCGATTTTACTCTATTATTTGTTATACAGATTGTTCGGCACAAGGTTTGTCATACGGGAAACTGGAGGTAGGAGGAACCCAGTACAATAGTTTGATGGCTTTTTCTACCCTGAAAAGACTCGGCTATTATTAAGATTTTTCGTCTTGTTTCCGAAATTTAAACTATATATATACTATATAACCGATATAAATGCTATTAAATATGAGTATGAAACATAATATAATAAATAATTGTTTACCAAACTCCAACCTGCATAATATCATGCACAAAATTAATAATGAAACTTTTAAAAGTAATTCAAACTTAATAATATGCCTTGGTAATAATGTGAACAAATTGGACTAAATTAAGTATTTTGATAAACTATGCTCCTTAAATTTAAAACAAATTGTGATGTTTACATTCCCCTACAGCGACAGCTTGCCACAATCAGAAAACCATTGCACACTATTTCATGCAACAATAATGTACATGTGATTGATACTAACAGTATTGTTAGTAAAAAATACTATTTGACTCAAGGTAATTATTACCTATCTAATTTTTACAAAAGTAAGATAGCAATTTCGCTATGCTATTTTTTAACATAACCGCCAAAACTTTGGCTAAACAAACTGCTTCTTTTGAGCAGTGTAATATTTTGAAAAAGTAGACATTGGACATTCCAAGTCATTTAAATTAGAAATAACGACAATAGAGGAAGTCTCTAGCCCCAAACAGTCAAATATTATTAATCACAAGAAAAAACAAAGAACTTTGATATTGACATCATCTGCTTAACAGAACACTGGCTGAAAAGCCATGAGCTCATGTTTAACTTCAGTAACCACCAGGTTAGTAGTTTTTTGCAGATCACATGCTATTCGTGGAGTTCTATAATAATACTAAATAAACTCATAAAATTCAAAGAACGTAAGGATATTGTTCCGTGACGGAATAGGATAGGTACCTACACCTCACATTTATTCAATTTGTTAGGGTAGCTTCTGACCAATTCAAAATATACGCAATTTGGAGGGTAGACTTTCGACTTGCTGTTAATTGTTTGCTATTGGCTGAGGGGTGGTCGGGCCACTCACGTGACCAGCGGCTGCCGCCGAGGATGCCGAGAATTAGCTCGCGCATCAGTCCTTCAAAAACTCCACGCAGCGCAGACGCAATATATCTTGCCGTCAGCCTCAGTTCACGAACCGTCGATACACCCCATGTTGCGCGGTCATCACCGACAGTGCTCATCGCCCGTGGCTTTGCTCGGTTATCCCTTATATCGTACCCAAAAAGACAAACCGCAATCCCCGAATCGAGTTAAACCAGCGCCTATGGAAGCGAGTGTTGGACCGTCATCTTACAGACGTTGATACTTCTAGACTTGTCTATTTCAGCTACTTCCATAGTATTATGTCTTATGGCATATTACTGTGGTGGAACGCTGCAAATATTAACACCGTATTTGTGCTGCAGAAGAAGGCTGTTTGTGCTATCTATAACATGGGTCCTAGAGAATCCCTGCGTGATAAATTCAAAGAAATAAATATAAAGACAGTACCATGTCAATATATTTATGAAAACTTATTGTATACTCATAAAAATATCGATCGATTCCCTAAAAATTGCGACATACATAATGTAAATACTAGAAATAAGAACAAACTCGCTTTGCCAAAACTAGGCTGCACAAGATTAGTGTATCTTTTAAAGGGCAATGTATACGTTTCTACAATAAATCTCTGAGTGACTAAGTTGCAAAAATTATCAATAAATAAATTCAAACAAACTATCAAACATATCCTTTGTAATAAGGCTTATTACAAAATATCAGATTATCTAGAGGATAAAAAAGCATGGGACGACTTTTGATCCAACTCGAAATCTAACAACCTAAAGGTTTCTTGTTCGCTTCTTTCCTTTACCTTAAAAAGATTGAAGTGAACAAAAAATCAAAGTGATCACTTTATTTCCCTGTTTTACTTATGTAATTTTAATTTTGTGACGTGTCCAAGAGTCCTGTAAGGTCTTAAGGAAATAAAGCACTTTGATATTTTATATACTTGTAACTTTATTTGTAAGAAATAATATCGCTAACATTGTTTTATAGAACATTAAGCATGTTAGCCTTTTATACTACTTTTCGCCATCTAATAAGTTGAAAAAGAGAATAACGTAAGCGTATTGTAAACTCTCCTGAAAATCTTGAAGCTGTTACCTATAGTAATCAGAATGAAGTTTTATATTTATATTTATATTTATTTATTGGAAAACCAGAAGCTTTTATACACAGAATAACATAGAAAAATATAACATAGCAAGCTTAAATTAAGGTTTTCACGGCTAGAAAACAGAGTAGCAACAATTATTGAAGCTATGATCATACTAAGGCTAATTAACATTAATGTAACAAAAGGTAAAAAATAACAATAATAACTATAGATATCAAACTAATGCATCTCTTTCTTCATCGAAAAATTCACCGCTCAGCCGCCGCCTGGCCGAAGGGACACTTGTGCAAAATAAGTCAAGGTCGAATCGCCTACACAGGGTATTAAAGTTATTGCTTGCACGCCACAAGAATTTTGTCGATAATTGGTACTAGCATGAGGTACATATATAGCGGGATTAAATCTCATAGGTTTGGGGGAGCATTGAATTTTATTCTATGGAGTAGATCGAGACAGTCGATTTTATTAGAAATGATTTTAAGCAAAAAGGATAAGTCTGCAATTTCACGTCGTTTAGAAAGTGGGAGGATATGAAATTTCTCGGCGATCTATGGCGATGCTCACATCCTGGAAGACCCACCAGGAATCTGTACTATCACAGCTCATAAGTGATGTAGCTGACATAAAAACTGAATACAAAAATCTAACACAGAGATAGAAAAACGCTAGAATTTGTATGCAGAAACTATGAGGAGCTAAAAGGGACAGTTGAGAATTTGGAGAAGAAATGTAGTGAGAAAAATAGCCTTATAGATATGCCGGAGGAAAAGATAGAAGAGCTTGAAAGAAATGCCAGAATTACATGCATAGAAATCCGAGGAATCTTGACAAAGCCTAATGAAGCATAAGGTGATCTTCTGAGTGTTTTTGATAATATACACAATAAGATGAAGACTGAAGTTGCTGGCTAAAGGTAAACCTGGTGGAGACCGTCCCATCATACTGGATGTAACTACGCCGTTCAAGAAGTATGTATAACATACTTAAGGCTGTAAAATAATACAATTACCACCATATCGGAGATCGATCAATACCGCTGCTTGAGGGTAAGAAGAGTCCCATATTTATTTGACATATTTTGACCCCAAAAGCAAAAAAACTATTCTTCCTTGCAAGAGAGATGGCCAAAGACTGCTGGACCGCGAACGGGAAATTATTGTTAAGAAAAGCAGAAGGTGCACCCCACATCGTTGTTTTAAGCGAGCAACACCTCGAAGAACTTAAACAAAAGAAGTGACTAGTCTCTACTTATTATCTTTTTTACTGTTATTTTAATTTGTTGCATGCGTGTTTAGTAAAAACTTTATTAATAAAAGTAGTGGCATCATTGTGTATTACAATTCTAAGCTGTCAGGGGAAATAAATGAACCAGAATTCTGTGACTCAAACTGCCTTATAATCAAATTAAGTAATCTTGTAACTCTTATAGCACTATTGATCACCGTCGTTCTTGAATATCGATAGATTTATTGTATCGCTAGACAAAACATTGAGTACTGTTAAAAACTTTGAGACCGTTGCTGTCATTGGTGATATTAATATTGATATAAAATTAAACAACGTGGACAGAAACTCATCTGAATATTTGGATCTCTTAGCGTCACATGGTTTGCTTCCTAGCCATACATTGATCACTAGAGGGAATAAATGTATAGATCATATCATGTTAAAAAGTAAGAAGCTATGTACAGCTTTGGTTTTACAGACGTTCATGACCGACCACAGTCCGATACTCTTAAATATAAAAGATCAATCTGTTGATTCTACCACAGCAAAAAGAACTATTACTAAGGTTAATATTGACGCAGTTCTTGGAAAACTTAAAACAATTAATTTTACCGAAATTCTTGGCCAAGAGAACCCTCACCATGTAACAGAACTATTTGTACATAAAATGATGGACATAATTAAGCGATATACTCGTGTCCTTAAAGTCCCAAATAAACATATAATAATAAAGCCCTGGATAACATCTGGTCTTATGCGTTAAATTCGAATCCGGGATAAAATGCACAGAGATACAAGACTAAATCCAAATAATGCAATTTTGAAAATAACGTACTCCAGATATAGAAATTTTTGTAATACATTTTGGAAAAAGGTTAAAATAAACTATGAAAACGCTGAACTAGAGAAACATAAATACAATTTAAAACAGACGTGGCAAAATGCCGGATTACGTACACTGGGAAAACTAAATCTAATACTGAATCACTTCTAGGTATTCTGACAGGCTCACAGCAATCAGTGAACTATGTTAATAGCTATTTCGCTAATGTAGGGAAGGAACTAGCTGCTAAAATTGAGAATGATATCAATCATGACATATCCTCAAGTACGGTACCATCTCAACTAAACACCATTGGTATTTTACCTACTGATGAAGCTGAAGTTTCTGGCACCATAACTGCTCTGAAAATTGACTGTGCAGTAGGGTATGATGGCATATCAACTAGGCTACTAAAAATGGCCAGCCCTACACTAGTGCCAGTCATCTCCCACATCTGCAACATCAGCCTTTACTCTGGTAAGTTCCCTGATGTTTTCAAACGTTCAATAATCACGCCAGTTCATAAGGGTGGAAAAGGAGACAGTGTACAAAACTATCGACCAATTTCAGTTTTGACTACATTGACAAAAAAAATAATGAAAAAAATATTAATAAGCGACTAATATTTTATACTTTTCTAAATAGTCCGTACTATTTAGAAAAGTATAAAATATTATCACATATTCAATTTCGTTTTAGAAAATCTATATCAACTGAAATGGCAGTGACAGGCTTGATTGATCTAATTGTATCTATTATTGATATTAAGAAAAAGATAATTGCAATATTTTTAGATCTTAATAAAGCATTTGACACTGTCTCCCTGCCCATCCTTACTAAGAAGCTTAAAATGATTGGTGTTCGCGACAAGGCTTTAAGCCTGATGACTGACTACCTATCTACGTATAACAGAACTCAGAGAACTAAAATAGGCGATGTTATAAGCAGTGAAGAGCCTGTAACCTACGGTGTCTCGCAGGGCAGTGTCCTGGGCCCTACCCTCTTCCTGATATATGTGAATGACCTGTGTAATCTTCAAGTGGAATATGGTAAGATATTCTCATATGCAGATGACACAGCGATTGTCTTTGAAGGAAACACCTGGGAAGAGGCGAGGGTTCGTGCCGAACAGGGACTACGAGTAGTTATCACATGGCTTCAAACCAATCTGTTGTCGCTTAATATCGGAAAAACAAAATTTATGACTTTCTCAAATGCTCGTAGTAAAAAGTCAGATCTGGGAATTAAAGCTCATGCACACTGTCAGTCTGACAACTATAACTGTCCAAATCTAGATCGCGTAAGTAGTATTAAATCTCATGGCATGACTTTTGATGATAGAGTCACATGGAAACCACATATTGATTTGCTATCCAAACGAATTCGCAAGCTTATATACGTATTCAGGTATTTGAGAGACGTAGCTGACAGAAATCTTATACTTAATATTTATAATTCGCTTTGTAAATCATTACTAACTTATTGTAATACGGTATGGGGTGGAGCCTGTAAAACTTACCTACTTCAAATAGAGCGCACCCAACGGGCTGTATTAAAAGAAGCAACTTATAAGCCGTATTGTTTCCCAACTGCAAGTTTATATAATGAATGCAAAGGTCTTACCGTACGCCAGCTGTTTTTCTTAAATATTGTCATTGCTCGTCATAGGAACGTCAATATCTATACTTATAATAAAACTTTAACAGGTCCAATTCTGGAAATTTTGAAATTTTTTTTTGGAGGCCTCTCTATTATCGATACTGATGCCATAAATGATTTTTTTTCCATCATGTCTGTCTGTCTGTCTGTCTGTATCTTGGCCGCGCATAGCTCCGAAACTACTGAACGTATTGAAATAAAACTTGAAAAGATTTGATTTCATACTACGAGGAAGGATATAGGATACTTTTTATCCCGGATTTCAATAGGGTTTCCTTGGGAGAGGGGATGAAAGTAAAATTGCTTGGCTGCGCATAGCGCCGAAACTACTGAAGGTATTCTAATCAAACTTAGCATGATTTAAGTTCATATTACGAGAAAGGGCAAAGTATACTTTTCATCCCGGATTTCAATAGGGTTCCCTTGGGAGAGGGGATGAAAGTAAATGTTTTGGCTGCGCGTAGCGCTGAACCTACTAAATGTATTCAAATGAAACTTGACAAGATTTGAGAACATAGTATAAGGAAGGACATAGGATACTTTTATCCCGGATTTCAATAGGGTTCCCTTGGGTGAGATGATGAAAGTAAAATTGCTTGGCTACGCATAGCGCCGAAACTACTGAAGGTATTCAAATGAAACTTAGCATTATTTAAGTTCATATTACGAGAAAGGGCATTAAATACTTTTCATCCCGGATTTCAATAGGGTTCCCTTGGGAGAGGGGATGAAAGTAAAATTTCTTGGCTACACATAGCGCCGAAACTACTGAAGGTATTCAAATGAAACTTAGCATTATTTAAGTTCATATTACGAGAAAGGGCATTAAATACTTTTCATCCCGGATTTCAATAGGGTTCCCTTGGGAGAGGGGATGAAAATAAAATTTCTTGGCTGCGCATAGCCCCGAAACTGCTGAAGGTATTCAAATGAAACTTAGCATGATATAAGTTCATATTACAAGAAAGGGCTTTAATGCCCTTTCTTGTAATATGGTTAATATACTTTTTATTCCGGAATTCAGAAGGGTTCCCTGGGGAGAGAGGATGGAAGTGAAATGTTGCGCGTTGCAGGATGGTGCGCGGGGCAAGGGGTAGAGAGCAATAGCCCCCACTAGGGGACACTGGCAGTGGGGCCCCAGGCAGTGGGGGCTCCAGTAGTGGGGCCCCTCACGTAACCGGAGCCTCCCAGTAGCCCCCGGCAGTGGGGCCCCACATAGCGCCGCTTTGAGACCTCAGTAGCCTCCACAGTGGGGGGTCCGGCAGTGGGGGCCGCCGGCAGATGGCTCCCCGAATTGGGCCCCCCACATTGCCCCGCCGTGGTACCCACTCATTAGCCCCTACATTGGGGGCGCCGGTGGGGCTCTCGGCAGTGCCCCCGCCCCACATTTCCCCGCAGTGGGACCTCCAGTAGCCCCCCGCACCACCCCCCGCAGTGGGGCCCCCACATTGCCCTGCAGTGGGACCCACTCAGTAAGCCCCCACAGTGGAGGGCACTGGCAGTTTGCCCCCGCAGTGGGACTCCCAGTAGCCCCCCGTAGTGCCCCCCCCACAGTAGGGTAAAATTTCTTGGCTGTGCATAGCGCTGAAACTACAAAATGTATTCAAATGAAACTTGGCATGATTTAAGTTCATACTACGAGGAAGGTCATGTAATATTTTTATCCTCGAATTCGTTAGGGTTCCCTTGGGAGTGGGGATGGAAATGACATTTCTCGGCCTTAATTGGCCTTAAATAGCGCAAAAACTGCTGAATGGATTCGAATGATACTTAGCATGATTTGAGTTCATACTATCAGGAAGGACATAAAATACGAGTCCATACCCCAAAGCCAACAAAATGATTACAAAATTGTTATTAGTGCCGATAAATGGGATGAATGGAAACGCACCAGGCATTTGATGCTCTTCAGTCTCTACTCGCTTATATACCTACTGTCGTGGCGAAGACGGATACAACTTTGATCTTCGACATGTGAATCCGAAAACTGACGAGACTGGATACTAAAAAAGTTTCCGCAATGCAATTCTACACCTAGATACATTTTACCAATACGAAAAGGTCGCATTGCTCACCTGCAAAGGTTTCGAGGTTTGTTCAACCGTTTTCTGGTGAACACTTACGCCAAAATTAAAACGGAGTGTTTGGTATACATCAGAACAGAACAAATGAGAGAAGACTGCGCACTGAGAATTATGTAGATCTGCGAGACGCCATGAACCAAGATACAAATTGTGAAGATTTAGGACGACTGGTGATTCTTCCTTCCAGTTTTAGAACTGGACAATAGATGTTTAGTGCCCTATTCTCCAGTAGGTAAGGTACTATCAGAAGTTTTTGAAACGCATAATATACCTAGGTAAATGTGGAGCTGTGTGACGTCCAGTCAATATAATCTAGGTATATGTAAATCTATACTATATTACATTTTCCCGAATAAGTATGAGCATAATAGTTTATGTTTTTTTTTGTCATAAATGCGTCTATTTATCTTTTCTTTGGTTTACCTTACGATATTTTATTTGTTTCAGGTTACCACAACTCAATAAACAAATGAGCTCAACTCAATAAACCAACAAGTGTATGTTGTACGGTTTCAAACATTATAAGCCTGAAGTACCTTAATGTTCGTATAGGTAGGTAATAATACAATATATATTTAGAGATGCAACTTTTTCTCAACGCTATGAAAACGGAGAAGGATGTAGTAATAAGCAGACGCACGACGTAAGTACCTGGATGTAAAAATCTTAAATTTTATTGCATTTTGTGGCAATAAAGACACTTTAACTTTGCTACACAAGGGTGTAACAAAGTTAAAGTGTGTAACAAAGTTAAAGGGTGTAACAAAGTTATACCCTTATAGGGTTGTCATGCTCATCTTGACAACACCAAAGCGGAGGATTAAAATTTTTGTTTACAATTTGAAATCTCGTATGCACAATCATTTTAATGCGATAACGTTGTGTATCATGTTAAGAAGTCTGTTTAGTATTAGTATAACAATTTTCAAAGTACTTCGCCATGTTAATTTCTTAGTTTCATTCAGTCTACATGGCTCATATTTTGTTTGAAGAATAATTGGAAATTTCCTTGGAGATTCGAACCCACTTGCTATTCAACGTGTTGGGTCTTCACTCAAGCCGTAGGACCAAGATAAAATTTATTTATATACTTTGCTATGTTATTTATAGTGTGTTTTTCATTTCCGCAATCTTAGGCCGAATCCGAGTGCTTTGGTAGTCAATATGTATTATTTTTATTATTATATATTAATTAGTAGCCTTAAACACCTCACAAGTGGAGGTAAACACTAGTAACCATTATACCCGTATAAAGTGCTTGGTTCATCTCGGCATTATACGAGTGGAGGGATACAGTGCAATACAATAACCATTAGTTCTACCCATATAGGGTGCATGGTTAATCTCGACACTTCACATGCGGAGGTATACCGTAAGTGGTAATTATTGCTACCCATATAGGGTGCTTCGCTCACCTCGGCACTATATACGATTGGAGGGATAGATACAGTGACACCATAATTGCTACCCTTATAGGGTGCATGGTTCACCTGGACACAATTACAAGTGCAGGAACACAATGGTAACCATAACCACCCATAAAGGGTGCATGGTTAATCTCTACACTATAAAAGAGGAGAAGGGGTTTTTGCTATCCATATAGGTTATTGTAGCAAGCTACCCAACATTTAGGTAAATGGCAATTATAATCTCGGACGAGTATTTTTGAATGTTTTGGATGATTTACGTTACACATTATAGTAAGAAAACATACAAACAACTTAAAAAATATATACATATATAGGAGGTACAAATGTTGATCATGATATCAATTAATAAAAGTTTGAGGTAATCCGTACCTTTTTGTCAACCAGTATTGATCAAAAGTCGCACATGGAAAAATGAGGGTAGTTCTTCATTCGGATAAATTAGTTCTCAGATGCCAACCAGTATTCAACAAAAGTTGCACATGGTAAAATGAGGGTAGTTCTTCATTCGGAGTTATAAGTTATCAAGTAAAGAACTCACTATGTATGCATTCAAGTTATCATAGGCTATGTATGATTGTTAGAACCACCTACATGTCCTTCCGATGTGTAGGTATCCATCCGAAAATGTATTTTTTCCACGGTTGAGGAAAGGTCGTAACCGATTCATCTATACCACTCTAATAACTTTTGGTCATAGTAATTAACATAATCTTTGTTTCTATTTTGTTTACCCATGTTATTACTGCAAAAAAAAACTAATCTAACCCTTGATTTTACATTATTTTTTAAGAAACAAACATAAATAATGACAAGTGAAGCTGGCTGTCAGAGAGACGTTAGGTTACGGGCTAGTGGCTGTATTCTGCCAGGCGTAGGGTAGAATATTAATTTATTACTTTCAGGTCAGCTTTATACAATGTGTCTCAAAAGAAATTTTATATTTATTTAGCTTACTGCGTGAACGCAAGGTATCCGAAGGGCGCGGGGGTTATGTCAATCGGTAGCCTGGCTCTTGGGAATTCAGTCGCTATGGAGCGTTTCTCGGGAGAAGACAGCGCGTTGTGCGTGCGAGAGTTTTACAAAAACGGTGATTCGGCGACTGTAGCGCGTAGAAAATTCTGCAGTATTCGAGGTTTTCGCCACTTAAATGATGCGCCAAGCATTCCTCTGATTCCACATTGGGTTAAAAAGTTTGAAGAAACTGGTAAAACGCTGGATAAATCAAAATCAGGGCGACCTAGGACATCAAGAACGGTAGAAAACGTGAAGAGTGTTAATCAGTCTGTTCGTGACGACCCGAACATTTTAATTCGGAAGCGCGCAAGTGCTTTAAATGTGCATAGATCATCATTACATCGCATTATGCACAAATACCTAAAGCTGTCCCCCTACAAAATTCAATTGGTGCAAGAATGAAAGCCCCAAGATGCCAGTCAGAGGCTTAATTTCGTAAATCAGATGATTGAGCGATTTTCAACGTTTACCAACATTTTGTTTTCGGATGAAGCTCATTTTCATCTTAATGGCCACGTAAATAAGCAGAACTGCCGCTACTGGAGTGCATCGAATCCAAAAAGCAAATATCAGAAACCCCTACATTAGCCTAAAGTGACCGTATGGGCTGCGATGTCGGCGCGAGGAATTATCGGCCCTAAAATTTTTTGAAGACGAAAGGTGGCGTGTAGTTACAGTGTATTTAGAGCGTTATGTTGAGATGTTAGATAACTTCTTGGTACGTGAACTGCAAAACTTTCCTGGCTATAACCAAAGAACATGGTTCCAACAGGACGGAGCAACTTCACACACGTCCAATATGTCTTTGCCACGTGTTCGTGAAATTTTCTCAGGCAAATTGATCTCCCGGAGAGGTGACATAAGTTGGCCTCCACGCAGTCCAGATTTAACCCCTATGGACTTTTTCCTATGGGGTTATCTTAAATCTAAAGTTTACGCCAGTAAACTGACTTCACTGGTGCATTTGAAAGAAAATATCCGTCACGAAATGGAAGCCATCCCTGAGTCCACCTGCCGAGCCGTCATATGTAATTTTTACTGTTCGATTAAATGAGTGCAGAGAACGCGAGGGTCTACATTTAGACGATATTATTTTTAAGAAATAAATCTCCAAAAAGTGTATTATAATAATTAGTAAACATTTTTTCTATATACGGCTTACTTTTTTTTTAAATCGATCCGCTAAATATAAAATTTCTTTTGAGACACCTTGTATGTGTGACAGAAGCAGCATTCGTAGATAGTTGCAATAAGTTATAGAAACCTACGTTAATGCCAAAGTATAATTAAATCTATACTATACTACTATACTCTTGTCGACACGTAATGCTCTTGTCTTAAGTCCAAATACTTGGTTATCGGGACAAAAACACAGTCAAATAGACTATGTGGTGATTTAGAAGTGAAGATTCACGTCTACCATTAGAACGGGTAGAGGAGGCCCGTAACTTTGGCATAATCTATGATTCTCATTTAAGATTCGAGAGTCACGTGCTTGGTTTGGTCAAAGCTTGTTTCGGTCAAAGCTTGTTTCTTCCGGCTCAAAGTGCTGTACCATATAAGAGACCTACTATCGGAGGCATCACGTGTCACTATCTGCGAATCACTTATATTATCTCGCCTTGACTATGGAGATGTTGTTTATGGTCCGCGGTTGCTCAGGAGAACGGAGCGATTATTACAACGTGAGCAAAATGCATGCTTCCGATTCTGTTTTGACGTCCCTTCCAGGAGTCATATCACTCCATTCCTGAACAGGGAGTCCATGCTCAACATGGACTCACGAAGAGAACTGCATCTGGCGGGACTTCTTTTCGATGTCATAAAGACTAAGCAACCAGAATACTTGTATATGAAACTCAAATTTGCAAATCCGAACTCCACAAGACAGTTAAGAACCATAAGATCAGCGCTATTGTATCACAACCATAAAACGGCGGCGTTCACTGGTAGCTTTCGTTATGCGGCGACGAAGTGCTGGAATAATATCCCCCCACCCATAAGAAATCTTTTATCAAAATACACGTTAAAATCTAAACTTAAAATACATTTACTTGATAAACAAAAACAGGGAATTCCTAAGCACTTCGGTCGCTGATTATAGGCTGCGCGCGAAGAATAATGCTTTCAGCGTAAAATAGGAGTACATATTTTTTTTGGCACATGTAAAATTCATATTTTATTTATTTTGCTGCATAGTTGGGCGGCTCTCCAATGTTACCCAAACTCTTATGAGCTTGGTGTTCTCAGAGGAGAGTCCGCCTATCTTATAGTTTTGTAGTTGGTATATTCAATAGGTTATAGTTATTGTATGTATATGTAGTATAATGTAAATGATTTAATAGATTTATCTTCTTTTATGGTTGTAGGCAGTAAATATACTGACAGACGTGTATCGTTGGGCTCGTCTTGTCTCGTCATCCAGGTGATAGCTGAAAATCTGTGTATGCTCATAGAGCAATATTATCACTGAGCTATTACCCATTTGCCACTGCTACACATACGCATTTTAGGTTGAAATAATCAATAGTGCTTCATATTGTAGGCAGGTAATTTGTGTTTAAGCCTGGTTCCTTTAGACTACCCAATAGTAAAATCATTAAAATCATTAAAATATCGAAATCTCAATGTAATCATCAACTCTAATTAATTACTAATTAACTCTATGTAAACAGCAAACTGTGAGTTGTTTTGGGGTAAGCACAAGGAACATTAGCATAGGTACTCGTATAACAGTTGCCTCTATTCTTTGTTTTAACATTTAATTCTTATATACGTTGTGTAATTTTCCCATTTTTGATGTAAAAAATTGTATGTGTGTGTTTTATGTGACAAATAAATTATTTACTTACTTACTTTACTACACTAATAAAAATAAGTAAGGCTTGCGTGGTTGTAGGGAGTAATCTCTGAATCTACTGAGCCAATTTTGAAAAATTTTTTACCTATTGAATTTGTTTAAACACGCATCGTTTAAACCACGTTATTTGCGAGTTTTATAGACTACTAAAAATGTTTACCGCCCAACGAAGTGGGCACGGGTCAGCTAGTCATTAATAAAATCCTAATTGATAACTGTGCCATATTCTTAACTTCATAAATGTTCAATATAATTGGTAGTTTAATCTAGAAATTTAATCTAAATAGTTACTTACTTTACTTAAAAAAATATTTAATAAAGCAAAAAGATTAATAATAATTTTATGTACAAGTACAATCAATTCCATAGTCTAATAATTTAGTCTCCAATATATTTTTGGATAGTAATTGTATATGTTTGTGTTGTTATAGTAGTGTAAATTTTATAAATAGTTCAATAACTTTGTTTTTATGTAGCTTCACAATTTTGGCTAATCTGTATATTTTTATTATATTATATATAGTATTTTTATTTTATTTTACCTAAACAATGTAATTAATTAACTACTTGTATATATTTGTCGATTTTATAATTTAATTTGTACCTTTAATTTGTGGCTGATCTTATTAGTACCCTGGAAGGAATGCAGTACCTACGACGCAAGTCTAACCACTTTGTGTTGGTGCTACAACCCTTAAGTCGAAGCCAAGCAAAAGTTGTCCGTAGTATTTAGTTAAATATCATAAGACCTTGAAGTGCTTGATTTGAAATAAAAAATATTTTATTATTTTATATTATTTTAGTAATAAAATTTTTAATTTAAATTATCGGCCATGTTGCATTTAAAGATACACCGCATATTCATAATCTAAGCCCTCAAATTAGTCGAAAACGACAACCATGACTAAAATTTTTAATAAAAAAATATCCGCCATCTTGGATTTGAAAATACACCCCATTTTCGTAATCAATGCCCTCGAATTAGTCCAAAACAACAACCATGACTAAAATTTAAAATAAAAAAAATATCCGCCATCTTGGATTTGAAAATACACCCCATTTTCGTAATCAATGCCCTCGAATTAGTCCAAAACGACAACCATGACTAAAATTTAAAATAAAAAAAATATCCGCCATCTTGGATTTGAAAATACACCGCATTTTCGTAATCTACGCCCTCAAATTAGTAGAAAACGAAACGCATGAGTAAAATTTGAAATAGTAAAATATCCGCCATCTTGGATTGGAAAAAACACCGCATATTGTATTTTATTAATTTCCACCCTTGATTTAGTCAAAAATCATACGAATAAAAATATTAGCCAACTTGCACACCCACAGAAACAACTTATGTGTAATCTGATTCTCCAATTTAGTCGTAAAAAATAGGTACTCATAATAACTTACCTTTCCTCATCGTGTGGAAATTGATAAAAACGTAAATGTTGGTTGAAAAAAGATTATGAACTGCTGCTATCTTTCAAGGCGCATTTTATATGCACCATTCTGCAAAGTAAATAACAAAATTCAATAAATGCGTTAGCGCGATGGTAAGCCCTGAAAAATAGCTCCCGAGCTTCTAAGGTCGTGATGCAGGGTACTCGGGAGCGTCCCTCCCCTGTCTCGTCCCTTGCTCGCCGCACGATTGCCCTGTCAAAATGCCTTCGTCGAACGACTGTATGCATATAGGTAGGCTGTGCTACTACTTAAACTTATACTTTGACAAAACCTATAGTGCTACCCACATAATATTTTATTGTTTAACTAAAACTATGTAATCGAATTAAATTTTTCTTATGAAACTAAGTAGAGTCTTCTAGAAACCCGGCTCATTTCTACTCCCAGTAGGTACCTATTGGCACGCCCTGCTTGGGTAACATTGTGTCTCCTATACATTGCCTAGATACTAAGACCCACAAATGTACACAATGATGCAATTACATATATATACATATATATAAATTATATTAGCAATTAACTATTGAATTTGGGTTTTCTTTTCAAAAACCAAAATAATTCGTATAAAATCAATGCTCAGACTTATTCTTAAAACTTTGCACGCCGCTACCAAAAACCCTGTATTGCCAAACTCGATGTGGAATGTTTGTAAACAAACCATCCATTTTTAACCTATTTACTTTGATGCCACGTTTTATTAGTTGTGAATTTGTTATACTTTCTTCAATAAATACAAATAATTGATATGTCAAACTCTACGCCATACAAGTAAGTTTTAGTTTTTGTTGCGTGGTTTGTTTACAAACATTCCACATCAAGTTTGGCTAGTGTACCTATTGATATAACAATATTGCTTTTGTGCTTATATTCCATCACAACTGTATACCAGAATAATGAAACGTGGCGAAATCACTCCCACCACCACAATGAATTTCATTAATTGCATCATGCTTGTGCATACATGTTCTCTCACATTTATTTTTATGCTCACACGAAAATACCCTTTGCGCCAATCTGAAACTTATCTCGACGGGATAAAGTCAAGCGGGTTGAACCGATTGAGACATAAAAAGAAAATTTTATTTTAATCACTGGTATAGAGGAATCGAATGGCACCGCAGACAATGAGCTGTAATTACGGTTGTCTCTCTCTACCACGTTTTTATTTTTACTGTTCCGTTTTATAAAGGAATCGTTTTGTTAGTTTCCTCTTTGTTGTGCACCGTTGGGATTTGGAATGGCTGGATTTGAAGTTTCTTTGTGCTTCTCAACTGAAAAGTGCTGGCCGTCAGCTAACAAGAAATCTTTGGATTTAACTCGCAAAACAGTGACTTAAAATCAATCATCATCATATCAACCCATACACGTCCACTGCTGAACATAGGCCTCTCCCATACGACGCCACAAATAGCGGTCCTGAGCCATCCAATCAACTCCCTGCGACCTCTACGATGTCATCGGTCCACCGAGTGGATGGTCTCTCATGAAGTGGGGGTTTTGCCATAATCACCACGCTTGGCAGGCGGATTGGTGATCACAGTGTTGGTGTTGAAAAATACTCAGAAGGAAGCTGCTGCCCTTCCGCTGGTAGTTCCCTTAGTCGGCTCTTACGACATCTACGGGTTGGGTTGGAGGGGTCAATATTCGTACGTCGCGGCCATACTTATTGTTAGCTGTTATAGAAACGAGCAAGTTTATTCAGTCTGATGTTGAAACGATAAAACTTCTCTGCAAAAAATATCGAATGTTTGTTGCTTATCATCACAATTTTTATAATGCATATTCAAGCGCTAATTTACTGTAACAACGAAGAATGAACAAGAAAATTTAATAAAAAATGCTTACAAATTTCAATTCGCCTAAAAAATATGGGACGCTCTTGGGCAATAATTTTAACATGAGCGTCTAGAAATTGGCCATAAATTATAGTGAGCGTACTTACATTAACAAAAGCTTTAAGACGTTCAGAAAAATATTTACAACGATATGGTTTATAGGTAATTTTCATATTTCAGTAAAATTTACGTTGCATGGATTCGCTTCGACGTACGAAATTTGTTAAATCGCTTTGGAGGCATTTTCTATCGCATAAGAGTGGAATCAATTTGGCTGATGTGGCAGACCAGGTAGATCCTCAAAAGTTATGGTAATGGTAATCCGCACGATATGCGTAAAACGTGTCAAGATAAATGGTTGGTTTCGTTGTAACGGCACCGGTACACGGAATGGCAAAGATATTCCGTGAAATTCAATTCTTTATTGATGTGCTCTGGGTGAGGGGATAATTTTGTTTTCCCTTCGGTTTTAAGACGGATGGCGTTCAACTAAAGCTATGCGATAAGTTGTCAATATTATGCGTCTCAAATAACCTTGCCTACAGGGCTATATTGGTCGTGTGGTATGGTTACCAATTTTATCATTGCCATTACAATAGCTTGGTACCAGTATTTAGTTAAGTAATATGACTGCAGAAATTAGATTCTATGTTGAAATAGCTAAAGTTGCTTTCCATTTGAGTAAGTACAATAAATTGAAAATAAATTACTCATCCAGCGTTCAGATTTCACATAGCTTAGCACGAAGTTGTGCTGAGCTAATATGCCGAGATATCGACGGACTTTTAAACAATATTGTTATATCAACCTAAAATCAAGTTATCTTTCAATTAAATGCGGTAGAGTGATTCCGAGGACATTACTGCACCTCATAACAATAGACTTGGTAACACGATGGTTTGGTGCAGTTCTTCTACTATGTAAAAGTGAAGGTGCCGGATATATCATTCCACTCGTACGTACAAGTTCTTTTGGATACAAATAGGTTTAATTACAGTTTTCTATATTTCCACGGAGACAATGCTGGAAAAATAGTTTTCATTTATAATTTTATTCTTTGATCATGGATTTGGGTTGGTTTCGTTCGGGTTCTCTTGGAGAGTTTGCTCTTGAGTGATGAAATCGCCCATTGTAGCTTATTCCTTATTTCTAAGTATGCAATAAATTATAATATTATCTATCTATCTATCAATTTGCCGCCTTTTCCGTGTGTTTAGCTAAATATGTTTCCTTTTTGGACGTTAAAATGACGCTAGATGAAATGGAAACCCAAACCACGGCACAAACTGTCGAATGCGTTCTCTTTTGGAACGGGCAGTTTCAGGGTGCCCAATGTGAATCTATGGAGGGCCAGCGAATACCTTAATCGATGTTTTATTTCGTTATAATCTGAAATTACATAACTTTAGGATTGCCTGCATACCCGATTAACGAAATGACACTCGAAATTGTCAAATTGTCTAAGACTTGTTTTGACGTAGACAGTTTGCACAGAGCCGTGGCAAGTTTTGTGAATACGGAACGAGTCGAATAAATTTTAATTTAATTATAAGTATTCATGAAATAAGAACTAAGTCAAACTCGTAACTCAGGCAAAACATAAAATAATTATTTAATAGCACATTACAGAGTAAACATGGATATAAATCTTACAGAAAGTAAGAAATTCCGTTCTTTTTTCTGTCTTGGATGTGTGATTTCTGCAATTTAGCTAAATTGCAGAAATTACACGTCACATGTTTAGCTAAATATGTTTCCTTTTTGGACGTTAAAATGACGCTAGATGAAATGGAAACCCAAACCACGGCACAAACTGTCAAATGCGTTCTCTTTTGGAACGGGCAGTTTCAGGGTGCCCAATGTGAATCTATGGAGGGCCAGCGAATACCTTAATCGATGTTTTATTTCGTTATAATCTGAAATTACAAAACTTTAGGATTGCCTGCATTCGACAATAAAATTCCCCAGTGCGCATTGGAATATTTCAATTCGTATCATAGTATTTTTTTTTTATTTGTTACATATTTCCTGTAAATAATGATTTGCTTCTGCTTTGGATGGAACTAACATTTGATATGGTAAACATTTTGAAGAAAATTTCATGATAAAATGAATAGGCGAACATTTCAGCACTCTCATGCTGTTCCAAAGCTGGTTAGTGAATAAAATAATGCCTCCGTGGCACATAGCTGAAGGTCTGCTTAAAACACAGAGAAAGTTTGTCTTACTTTGTCTTTTGGTGTACCAATAAAACAATTTTAAAAGCAATCCATTTTTTTATGGCATGGGGTGACATTTCTTCGATTCTTCAATATATAATTTCAGGCATTTGAGGTAAAAACATGGAACCTATGGAAAATATTTTAATGGAAAAAAAAATGTACCTACAGTACTTACAAGAAAAAACAGTCCAGTTCAAATCAAATCCAACCACGCAGAGTAACTTTATTAAGTACTCCTTAGACAAAAATAAATATCGTAGATAATGCTGGACAACCCACACAGCATCATCTAGTCCCAAGCAGAGCTTGTGTTATGGGCTCTAGATAACTGATATACATAATACGTAGAAAGATATTACTTACTACGCATATAAAACAATAGTTGGATGTTCGGGGGTCGAAAAAGTTAAATAAAACTTCTGTTATTCGATAATGGAGCTTCCTACCTACCGTTCGTTGAAGATTTTTATACTTATTTTTAGGGTTCCTTCAAAAATAAAGAGCAACCTTCATAGGATCACTTTGGCCATGCGTCCATCTATCAACCCTATTTTCTCAGGAACGCGTATCGAGTTGAAATAAACAAGGTCCGTTACTTCTTGGAGCCGTAATATAAATCAAACTTCTAAGTCAAAATCAAAAGTTACAGCCGTTTCATCTGAAACGTTGTTTTATTTCTTGAATACTTAGCTATGTATTTACAAGTTTACATAAGTCCTCATTGAGTATATACTATCACCTAAAAAATAGGTACTATCATCTAGGTAACTATCTCATAGAGATATGTCATATCTAGTTAACTATCTCATAGAGATATCTTATCTCTAGGTAGGTAGATAAGTAATTTTTAAATATGTACATACATAGGCAAAAATTCTGGAAAATGTAGGTAGAATTAGCAGTTTTGTATTAACATGCTCGCTAAAGTACCTACATAGATGACTTCCTTCCACAGTTAGAACTTGGATAATGTCAGTACAAATAACTTACAGCAAGTAAACAGAGCTTATCTGATTGTGAAGTTAGTTGTTGGACTGCTAACAGAATTTGCTTAAGACTTAGTGACCTTAAAACTAAAACTAGTTTGAAGAGCTTAATGATAGTTTACCGTTTCAATGTCGTTCCCATTGAAAATTAAATGATACAGTTTAATGTACATATGTATATCAAACTAAAGAAATTATAAAAGTAGTCAAGTTCATAACTTGGAGTTATTATTTAAGTTATTGTAAACTTCTGAAAGCTTCCGCCCGCGGCTACGCACAAGCCCACGATTCTATCACACGTGTTTTTTTTGGATACGAAGTAGCCTATTTTATTCAGACTCTAAATGAACTTCAAAGTTTCAGCCTTATCCTTTCAATAATTTTGGCGTGAAGAGCTCACAAACATCCAATCTTTCAAATTTTTTACATTAGAGGGATATTGAAAAGTGGAAGAAGTAAAGTATAAAATTCAGGTTCTTGAAAACCAACTCGGCTAAATAAATCTAGATTGAGACAGCTTGTCCGGGACTCTAGTAAAAAAAACCTTCCTTTTAATTTTCATGTGCGTGTGAATTTCAATGTGGACCCTCAGTCGTATCGTAACGGACACTGAGTGAGCGCGCTAAAAGCTTACTGTGTATTTTAACATAGATTTTAAGACGGCGTATTTAGATATACGTACGTATTTAAATATACGTACGTATTTAAATATACGTCCTCAGTTCTAGAATGACATGGAAATCCAGAAATAATGTTTCTATATGCTTCTTTATATCGTGGTAATAACGCATGGAAAGCTACGAGTAGAAACTATCGTAATAATATAGTACATATTTTCAATTGCCTAACACAACCATAAACGTCCAAAATCCAACGAGTGCCAAACATGAACATGGATGTTTGGCCCCCACAGGGTGGCCAGCGGTGGCTATAACTCATAGACAGGCCAGGGCTCAGACTAGATCATTGGTGATCCAGCCGGGCTGGCTGTTGGCTTTCACACTAGTGATGTTTTGTTTATCAGTTCAGATGTGAATTTATTTCTTCAAAAGTATTATTTTAATTCATTGTAATAAAAGGATGTATGCCGAAAGGCAGAAAGCAATGATTCAAAATTATCTAAATAAGATCTTTATCGACATTGTTTTTTCAAGCAATAAATTAACTTTACTCTTACTTTGCTTTGAAAGCTAGTCAGCTATACTATAAAATGTTTGAGAATAAGTTCTTGTCATGGAGTAATACGATATTATTTTATACATTGAAAAATTCTAAGCGTTTTATAATAGGATAATGCCGGTTTTTGTTGCCAGGAAAAAATGCGAAACTGAAATCATAGTGACATATTTTTTCAGAGTAGTATGTAGCAAGTAAATATACGGCCAAATAACATTTTCACTAGACCTTTTAATCACCTTATTTCATATTTTAATGAACGGATAAGAAATTACTGTCCCTTAGTTTAACCTGAATTTTATTGCTTTTCTATTTGAAATGTAACATTGTTCAAATGTTAATTTATTTATTCATAGGCTACTTATTTGATATTTTTGTAACTTTTTGAGTGTATAATAAAATAAGTGGTTTCTAACTGAATAATAAATTTTTGTATAAGTAATTTTTACTAAGCTAAAAGATTTGCAATATAAACCATTTCGCTATACACATTATAACATCTCGTACATGGTCACAAAGGCCTACATAAATTACGACTGCCAGTTGAGCTTCTCTTCGCAGCTATAAGTAGCTCTAAGTTATTATTATTTGCTGCTGGTCATGGTAAAGTTTCCTCTCTATGGGCACGGCACAATGTGAAAAGGGGCCAAATCCTCCTTTATTGCAATATACGATTGTGTGAATTGTCGTTTAATATCCGAGCTCACGGAAGCCGTATTTTTATTTAGAGGCTTTTGGGGCTGTGATTCACTGACTTATGTGCTTGAAGCGCAATTTAATAGGGTGTTTCTATTAGAGAGATTAGGCCCGTATTATGACAGCTTACTAGGCATGGAAATAATTGCTACTTTTAAATCATTATCATTCAATGATATTATAAAAAAAATCACAATGATTTCACATGTGATATTTCACTGGCAAATGATTTTTCATACCTAAGATTACCCTAGCGCCATACGTTCCGTATGCTAAAAATGAAGTATGAATTATACTTCATTCTTAGCATACATAAATTATCATCAATGTCACCGCTCCTACGCGTAGCGCTGCGCTCTTCGTACTCGTACATATTTTGACATTATACCTAGCGGCGACGAATCAGCAAAATATGGTTGTTCTTTCTAACACGCCCGCTCTAGAATGATTCGTCTTCATACCCACTCGCTCTCTACGTCGATGTTATTACTATGATTTCCGTATTATTTACGAACAACGATGCGATTTCATTATGTGTGATTTTTCACTTGCTACATGAAGGGAGGTAGCAGATGCGATATATGATAATGCATATCATATGATAAATCACATGCTATTTGTGATATGTTCCATGCCTACAGCTTACTCATTCATCGATCTATGCTTCAGTAACGCTTTTTTATGGCATACACGTCACTCAAGCTCAAGCTCGTAGATCTACGACTGAGCAAACTTTCAAAATACAAGCCTTAGTGCTGTACCTCAAAGTAGGTAGGTATCTATTTTGACTTTTTTTTATTAGGTTAATAAGTACCGACTATCCTTACTAATTCCTGTTTTTTGTTCACCGGAACGTGTTATACGTTTTGCCAGTTGTTTAATATTTAGTTGTAAATGAAAAAATATCACTCTTAATAATTTAGAACCTTCAATTTCAAAACCAAAAAGTATCCATCATTTCGACCCCGAGAGTATTGCCACAATAATTCTTCTTTTTCAGATAATATATAATCTCACAAATAAATCTGAAATCAAATCTCTTACATATCTTACATCTTATCTAACATTTTATTTTGTGAAATAAATATATTTTCCGTCGTTTTCTTACATTCGTTTTCTTATACCCCGTAAGAAAACCGACAAGGAAACGTTTGTTTAAATATTTAATATTCGAATGCTTATCCCAAACTCATAATATTAAATCTGAAGGGTTATTCCCCGGTAGGTCGGTATCTTATCATTTTAAAATTTCATACGGCTAAGTGCCTCGAGGGGTAATTCTGAAGCTTGCATGCTTGCTTGCTATGCGCCTTAGCTACGGCATAACTTAGTCTTTTGACTTGGTATGGCTCACGTCATTTGCTAAGTAAACTGCTAAGGGGAAAAAATTGAACCTGTAAAAAGTTCAAAAGGCCAAAATTTGCGAACATGGGTAATACAGATGTAAAGTAATATAAAATCACAATATGTTCTACCTAATTCTAAGGCATGCAATAAAGTTCAGTAGTGTACTAATAAATTACAAATCAAATAAATAACATAAATAAGTGAGAAAAAAAATACTTGGTACCTTATTACTAATCAATCAGTCTTATGTGCTTATCCATTAAAAATCATTTGTAATAAAATTTTATGTCACCAATTTATTTATTTTATTCTTAAACACTGTCAGCGGTATTAATATATGTATGGTTGTTCGGCAATTTATTTAATATTTTGGATGCCATAGAAACTTTTCATAAGCTCAGCGCTGGTGAAACATAGGCGTTGTTGGTCGCGTTTACTGCTTGAATGGGTTGGCTTTTCAAATAGATACATCATCATCATCATCATCATCATCAGCCTATACACGTCCACTGCTGGACATAGGCCTCCCCCGTACGACGCCAGAAATAGCGGTCCTGAGCCGCCTCAAATAGATTATTATTGCTTAAAACAAAAACTAGCTGTTTGTCTCAAGAATGTAGAGTGCTGAAACGGCAAAGAACGATTAGAGAACTAGTTATAATAGTAGACACAAAGAAAAAGATTTCATAAAGGAATAAAACGAGCAGTAGAAGCTCGAGCTCAAAATGATGCAAAAATTCAAGCAAAGAAATTGGCTATGAAAGAATCACTTTTAACCTACTCAAAGTTTATCACGGTTTTTATTACGGCAGTGTTTTAGCAATAAATGTATTATATGTAGGTACCCATTTAAATTAAAATAAAATTTACTTTACGTACGAAACTTTAAAACCTGTAAAAGTTCGAGTAAATACCAAATAAAAAATCCAGATTTAAAATTCTCTTCCGTTCACAAACACACTAGGATAAAACTTCTGGATGTGGCGCGGTTCGTTTCTACTAAAATGGCTATGCTAAAGGAATTTAAATTGTAAATACCTTTTTTATTAGGTAGGACTCTACATTAAACTTAGCAAAATGTCCATAAAATTATATATTATTTTAACATGATGCTTGGTAAGTGAATTTTGGGAATGATGGGTGTGCAAAAATTGATCAATAATACCAAAAGACATAATATTAATAGACTTTTGCCTCTGAACTTCCGAAGGCGGGTGGACATCCGATCCTTGCCCTTCAAAATCTGTTTAACTCCGTCATCCTCGAGGAAAAAACGCCACAAGCATGTACCGGAAGCGTAGTGGTATACTGTTCTTCAAAAGGGTGATAAGATAACATCCTATTCAAGAACTATATTTTAATTACATATTTTTCCCGACGTTTCAACAGGTTTAGATACTCTTGTAGTAGGTAAATAAATAGCTCAATAAACGTAATAAATAAATATACGTTTAATTGTATTTATAATTTATTATATATGTGTCCAAATCACGTAAATATAAAAATATTTATAATAAACGATCTATCCATTTGACTTGAAAAAATATGAGCTTGCTGTCTTATATTTAACAATTTAACCATAAGCCAAGTAACATTACATAATCTGTGCTTAAGCTCTTGACCACGGTGTAAACATTTGGAGATCCTGGTGGATGACTAGGAAATTATTTTATCCCGTAGTCCACCAAGGTGGGCCGCCGGCAATGGACGTGTGCTGGGGAGTCTTCTAATTCATATATTTTACCTCTGTATCTGTGATCCCATCTATCTCATCGACACCTGTCCCGATTCAGATTAATGAGTAACAGCACAGACAGACAGACTCTTGTTGGAAGCACTTTAAAAGTGCGACTTGAAAATAAAATCCATGTTTTGTAACCGCGTTTGGTATAGAGATTTTGTTTCGGTTTCAAATATATTAAATGAAAATCTAAAGCTTGTTGTGCACCTAATTGTTTTTTTAGGACGAACCCATTTCATGTTTACTTTCTAGATAAACTGCTATTTTGGAGCAAGCCATTTGTACTTAGACAATTTTTAATGACTTATAATGTTTCTGTTAATACTATTAAAATCGTCAATATCACTGATAAGCCTTCATTCCATTTTAAGCTTTTTGACAATATCAAATGATGATATAGCTCTCATAAAGTTATACACTCCTAAAAAAACAAAAAAATTCAAAATATTAAACGAATTGTGGGTAGTTTCAAATTTCATTGTATAATGCTTACGTTAGACTAGCAGCGCACCCTGGCTTCGGAAAATTTATTATATTAACTTCTTTGCTATTGGAACTTAACCTAACCTAACTTGTGTTTACAAAATTGAAGTGAAAACGTTGCACGCAAGTCAACTAACTTTAACATTTGACACATAGTTTGATGTTTGAACGTTACATTATTGACTTATGTTATTTCTCTTGGTTTTTGCATCTTTGAAAAAGTTTCGTTACTACATTTTTGAACATGTTATAATTTATGATTCCCTACTTTAAAAATCAAGAGGTTTTCAGAATAAAAGCCCGCTAATCAAACGAATTAACATTTCATATTTCTGACCAAGTACGGTTCCTCAAACTAACTAACTCCGTTAACGCCAACGTTCTTTATCATTAAAGGTAAATACGAAAGTTTGTAAGTATTATCACGCTCAAACGGCTAAACGTATTTTGATGAAGTGTGGTACCAAGATAACGTATATTCTAGACTAGCTGACTCATCATTTCATTGGTGTGAAAATACCACATAAATATTTTCATTTTGTACTTTCACTAGTTTTCAATAAAATTTTAGATCAATTTTCAATATATACACACACACAAACATCACTACATATTATAACAACTACTACACTACATATAAACAAAATCCTCCAGTGCGTCTGTATCTCTGTCTATGTATCTATCTAGTTGCGATAAACTCAAAAACTAAACGGATTTTCATGCGGTTTCACCAATATTCATAAGGAAAGTTTAATACAATACAATACAATACAAAGATTCTTTATTGTACACCAGAAAAACAACATTACAGAGAGTTATTACATGGACGGACAAGTACAATGGGCGGCCTTATCGCTTAGAAGTTTAAATATATAGATAGATACATTGTTTATTTGATTCACAAACATAGACAGCACAAGACAAAAAAACAAACTTAGACATTGTAGTAGGTAGGTATCAGTAAAATATACTTAACAATAGGTACATATTTTTAGGTAAGTAAAACACACAAACAATTTAAAAATAAGAAAGGAACATCAAATATACTAAATTTTAAACTTAGGGTAAGAGTAGGTACCTGCCTACCTACACGTAGGCTAGTCTCATGTAGGTATGTCAGTGCTGCCAAGGTGAGCCAAAATGGATCAGTCTCAGCTTTATGCTGGTTTGCACCAGGGTACAAAACAGCGCTGGTTTTCAGACTGACCCAGTCTTGGTGACACGATGAACTCCAAACATTACCAGTTACAATAGGTTTTTAAAAAGTTTTACTAAGTTGGAAAGTGCCAGAAATAAAGTGCAACGAAGGAGCTGTTCCGAATACACTATGTTACTGTCAGAAATTACTGCTATGTCAATGTCAAGATGGAGAGAGGTTATAAAATGAAAACATGTGACTCGGCGTGACGTGGCACATCACATCAACATTTCAGCTTTGTTAACGATATTTCGTCTACATGGTAAATAATAAAATATATACGTCGTGGTTTAAAAGTAAAGAGGAATAATTATCGTAACAAACAAGAAGAAGCAAGCACAAAATACCGGTACATATGTACGTCATGGCAGAGAATGGAGAACAGTAAAATAGACTGGAAGGACACGAGAGTGAAGAGAGGATTGATGAGTAGCAGTGAAAGAGAACAAGGTGAGATTGGGCTTTCAGGATTTTTGCCGCCTTAAAAGTTCTTTTTTAAATTGTGCTCTGAATGAACCGACTGTTTTTAGGGAGCGGAGTAAAGGAGGCACCAGCACATTCCAACAATGACTTGCGGCAAATCGAAAGGAACCTCTAAAAGCCACAGACTTATGCCTGGGTGTAAGAAAAATTAGGTGAGAACAAGTTCGCTTAGGGTAACGATTAAAATCACTATCCCAATTAAGTTTGGAGTAGAGGTAGGGGGGAGATTTATTTAAAATTAGGCCAAATAGAAGAGTAGCAAGATGTAATTGCCTACGCTCTTTCATTTTCAAAAGGTTTGAGGAATTAAGGAAGAGGGTTATATGTGTGCGGGGGGGGGGGGGGGGGGAACATGGAAGCAATAACGTGCGCAAGCATTCTGCACACGTTGGATAAGATTATTAGTTCGACTAAGAAGACAGGGGCCATACACAGTGTCACAGTAATTTAGACGGGACAAAACTAGGGATTCACAGAGCGTTATTTGAACGTCTTCACTTAAGTAAGGACGAATCTTATAAAGGAGCTTAAGGCGAAAGAGTGATTGACGCACTGTTTCAGCAATATGGGATTCAAAATGTAGTTGACTGTCAATTTTTAACCCAAGATTCTTGGCTTCATCAACACGCTCAACTAGCTCCCCGTCTACATTGATATTAACATTGCTAAGTATACCAACCATTTTTTTTGTGCCAAAAACCATGAATTTAGATGTTTTTGGATTAAGTATTAGAGAGTTAGAAGAAGACCACTGGCTAAACTGCTTTAAATCTTGATTTATTCGATTTACAGCACCAATACAATCTGTAGGAAGAAAGGAAAGATATAACTGGCGATCATCCGCATATTGTATTGGCAGAAAGTGACCATATTGATGATGTCAGCAGAGTATAAAGCAAACAGGATTGGTCCCAGGACCGAGCCTTGAGGAACTTCTCGTGGAACCAGACGAGTGGGAGATCGTATGGATCTACCACCCGGTAGCTGGACTTCGACACATTGTGAACTACATTCAAGGTAACTTGAGAACCATTGCACAGTTTTTGAATCAAAACCATAGAAAACTAGTTTAGAAAGAAGAAGAGGAATATTAATGGAGTCAAAGGCCCTGGAGAAGTCGAGGAGGACCTGAATACTACACTTGCCTCCATCCTGAGCAGCTAACAGATTGTCGACCACATCAAGAAGGGCTGTTGCTGTGCTGTGTCCTTTGCGGAAGCCAGACTGATGTTGGGGGAGTATGTGATGATCCTCAAGGAACTTGATCATCTGCAAACATACAACTTTTTCCAGGACCTTTGACAGGCAGGGAAGCAGGCTGATGGGTCTAATATCATTAAGAGTGGAAGGTTGGTTATTTTTGGGTATAGGTTTTATCACTGCAACTTTCCAAGAATTGGGGAAGACACATTCACTGATAGACTTACTTATAATGCTAGTAATAGAAGAAAGAGACTGAGGAAGAGAGAGAAGTAGCATGTCTATAAATATACCATCAAACAGACGTTTTGTGTAAATTGGTTGAAATATAATGATAATTGTTGAAAGTGTTGTCTAGTATGATGGGAATAACGGCGTTTTTTACTTTATATTTATTTGATCGGGGTAACAATGAAGCACACTCTTAGCCCAATTTAATAGAGACTTATTATTATCTCTTCTCTTATGGATATTCTGTAAGTATAATCAACACCGTTATCCTATTATAGATATAAAAGATTTATTAAAAATAAATTGTGACAGTTCAGACAGAGTGTCCAAGTATATATGTATATATAATCTGAATCTCGGAACGGCTCCAACGATTTCATGAAATTTAGTATACAGGGGGCTTCGGGGGCGATAAATCGATCTAGCTATGATTCATTTTTAGAAAATGTCGTTTTATTCATGTCTTCAATAAACAACTTTATTGATAGGGCACTCCCATAGACAAGATTTCGACGCAACAAAGCCCTCATCTATCATGTATGACAGCTTTTTTATTTACTGCATAAATTCGGATATGACGTCACAATGGGGGAAAGAAAATTGTCAGCTACAAGGAATTTATATACTATTGGTCAGCTAAGATAGATAAATAAATAATAGATAATGCTGGACAATTCACACAACATAATTTAGCCCTAAGCTAAGCAGAGCTTGTGTTATAGGTACTAGATAACTGATATACATAATACAATATATTAAATATATAGATAATTATTATTATACATAGAAAACGACCAGAACACCTTGAACAAATATCTGCAGATCGTACAAATAGATGAACCCATAGACAAGGTCATAGACATAAAGTCCATAATATACAAATAAAAATACAGAGCAAAGCTCTATGGTCCAGGTACTAAATTTAGAATGTGTTCTTCCACTACGATCCTCGGTCGCGGGATAACCGCGTTGGAAACTAAACTAAAGCTTTTATGTTACGATTTAGTATAACAGTACAAAGTTTTATCTGCTATTTAAAAATGTTTATCAGAAAAAGGTGATAAGACAGTGCGTAAGTACATAGTGGACCATAGTGATAGGTACCTATTATGTCAGATTCTCACAACATTATCTCGTAAGGTAAATGAAGAGTACCTACTGAAGCATTGGATAAAAACACAGGGTGCGCCCATTTTGAAGCAGATTTAAAACCTCACGTAACCTCGCTATCATAAAAGAACCGTAAACTGACACTTTTCAAACTGTTGTGTGTGTTGTGGATCCCAGTTTATTGTGTACTGTCAACTCAGTTGATTTATGATTATGACTCACTTACCCGACCAATCACTCGCTTGAAATTGTCAAAACTGTTAACTTTTCTTCTAACTAGCATGCATGTCTAGAATGTGAGAAGGTTACAGACCGACAGAGAAGTGAGAGACAGATGGACAGAGTTACTGTCGCAATAATACTGTATGTTGTGAGTATGGACTCTAGATCTAAAACATTTCACAACTTCACCCCCTTTAACCTATTATATTTATTTATATATTTCAGAGGATCTTTCAGCACAAAGATACAAATTTGAGATGTGTAAAGATAACATGAGGCTATATAAATATTAGCAGGCTTGGAAAGTGTTTGTAGTACATTATGCACCGAGGGCATAAAGCAGTCTTACGTCACGGGGTCATCATTGAATTCCGTGAGAAACTCGGTTCACTCGTGGGTTATTAGAATCCTAAGTGCGTTAGAGATTTAGTCACGCCCAAGATGAAAACAGCTTCTGCATTCTATGTATCTTGTTTTCACACTTTCGGCGAGAAAATAGTATAAATGTTTGGGAAAGTGTTTCGCGGTATTCGTTATTTCCTCGCCTTCTGAACATAGATTAGTTCTAATTTCAAAAATACTATTGTAAAGATTACCGTTGTAAATAATTTCGCACATAATTATTTTGATGTTTTGATGTTCATTATTCCCAAAACTTATTACACAGTTTTGAATTTTGAGACTAAAATACATGGAAATGATGTCATTGAAGGAGATTCGCACCAATAGCTCTTATTCGATTTGTTAGAATTTGATAAAACCTTCACCTTTTTCAGCCAATAGTAATAATTATTATTATTAATCAATTAATCACTTGCTTTCGATTAGGGCTATATTTTATGTCAAAACTGTACGTCCGGTACTTGCGTGGCGCAGTTGGATAGCGCAGCCCCGTATTCAGGGGAAGGTCGCGGGTAAAAGTCCCGCCGGAGTCGTACATTTTCGGGATATTATTTAATTTCTATGGGTAAGACAAATATCATGTCTAAAGCCCATGTCGCAACCTTACCGGTCTATGTTGAGTAAAAAGAAAATTATGTTGGGAACGATGATATAAAAGTTGTTGATCATTATGTCTACCTAGACGAAATGGTCGATAAAGAGGTCAGCCGATTAATCCAACTGGGCAGCGTTCGGGAAAATTCGCAATATCTTCTCGTCACAAATACCGCAGAGCCTCAAGACGAAAGTCTTTAACCAATGTGTGTTACCAGTGATGACATATGGATCCGAGACGTGATCACTCATTATAGGCCTTGTGCATAAGCTTAAAATCGTGCACGAGTTCCAGCTTGTCGACATATTCCACGACAAGCTAAGTGTTATAGTTAAAAATCCCATAATAGAGTTAAGTTATAGATTTATAGTAAATAGCATAAGATAATGGTTGTTTTGATTTTATCACTGCAAACTTCTATTTTCTTTATTGAATAAATAAATAAAGTCACCCAGCGAGCTATGAAGAGAGTTATGCTCCGAGTTTCTCTACGCGATTGAATCTGAAATACGGAAATCCGTAGACGAACCAAAGTAACCGACATAGCTCTCAGAATAAGCAGGTTGAAGTGGCGATGGGCAGGTCATATAGCTCATAGAACCGATAAGCATTGGGGAGTAATGCTTCTCGAGTGGCGACCGCGATGCATTGCGAAACGGAATTTGGGAAGACCTCCTACTCGACTGACTACAATATCGTTGACGTTGTAGTTAGTCGTTGGATGAAGGCTTCTCAGGTCGCTTTTCGTGGCGGCGTTTGGAAGTGGCCTGTGTTCAGCTGTGGACGTTTACGGGCTGATGATGAGTGTGAAAAATACTTTATTGCTGCAAGAGGATTTAAGTAAAGATAGTACCTACTAATATTATAAATTTGAAAGTAACTGTCTGTCTGTCTGTTACCTTTTCACGCCTAAACGGCTGAACGGATTTTAATGAAATTTGGCAGGGAGGTAGATGGTATTCCGAGGACGGACATAGTACATGAAAAACGCGTGCAAAGCCGCGGGCAGCATTTAGTTAACTATAAACATCGTAAGGACGAGGGTTGTCATAATTAGCGCACTTGGTAGGCGGATTGTCGATCGTCGAGGTGAAATACTACGCCTGTCGGCCAGAATGATTTCTCAATGGAATACAAAAACGTGTCCGCTTTAAATTTTCTTTTTAATAGAGGGTTAATGACACATGAACCTTGCGACGCATAAACATGAACTTAACCGATTATTATTTGTTAGAAAATGAATAATTTATTCTGACTACTTTTAACATTTTTAGAGTTCCGTAGTTCTAAGAAAGGAACTCTTACAGTTTCACCATGTCTGCGTGTCCATTGGGCCGTATGTGGCTTAGCTCAGTAACTATTATATTTGGCGTTGAGGTTCCCGTTCGCTAAATATTTAGTCTTTTGTGATTATTTTTGTTTCAATTCTTCTTCCTCTGTCAGCTCAGCTAAACGTTTGTTTTTAGAAATGTGATAAAATCGTAGAAGTAACACAATTAACGAAAAAAGGAAAACTAAGCTAAGTATTCACTCGTAAACGAGTAGGTAATACTCAATCAATTTTGGTATGCAATTCACTCGTACTTCGATACGTAAATAGGAAAATCTCGTACTGATTCCATTGAAAATTACTTAGATGAAGTTGTTAGGTATTTGTTTAAAAGAAGTAGGTACGTTTATTTAAGTGAATCGTGCGAGTACGAAACCCTTCATTGCGGATGGATTAACACGTCCTTGGCCGGTTTTATTGTTTATACTGTCCAAAGGCACTTGCTTGCCCGTATTATAAATTCAATTGAATAAAAATACAGTAGGCGTTAAAATGTTAATGGACCTAGTTTGTGCATTTCAATGAAATTGACCTTTTTAGTGTGTTTTGTTGAATTTAATTGCTTACAAAGTGATATGTCAGTATATTAATAAAAGGGTTCTGTATATTGATAAAATTTCATTATAAAATATATTAAATCCAAGAATTTGGTATAAATATTATGTCTAATTATCATAGTATTTTACTACTAAATAGGAACAAAAAAAATATAAAACGCAAAAAAATACCTTTTCAGTTAAGTTGGTTGGTAGTTCATCATCATCATCATGTCAGCCCATACACGTCCACTGCTGGACATAGACCTCCCCCATACGACGCCACAAATACCGGTCCTGAGCCGCCTCCATCCATCGACTCCCTGCTTGTTGGTAGTTAACAAAATTCGTCATTCTGATCCGCGTGTTCTTTATATAAAAAAATGACCGTCTGAAATTTAGAGATCTTCTAAAACTGTGAAGTCCTACCAAAACCATCACATCGTTTTTATTCGCCTTAAGCGTTATACTTAACCCTAAATCTAATATAAAACTAATCCATTACTATAAAAACAAAAGGCCCATTTCTCCATCCGACAACCGCCGTCTGACTAGAACGCGGAATAGACATGGCTCCTTCACCCCAAGAACAGATCCGTGAGGCGCCTCTGAAGCCGCGGCCTGCACCAGGCGAGGAGGTCGTCATCAGCGGACTCTCCGGGATATTCCCTATGTCTGACAGTGTCGAGGAGTTCTCCAAGAATCTCTATAACAAGGTTCGTAATACATTATGAATGTAAGCGGGTTAAACTACGAACGAACCATGAAATTTTATTGTTCTTCTCCAACATTATATAAATTTGTAGCTAAGCAGCTTGTAACAGTCCAGTCCATAACCTGACTGTTGTTTGCAAATATAAATGACATAGGTACTCGTAAGATTTACAGATTCAGCGTCGAACTTGGTACCTGCTAGTTTGTTTATTAACAAATTATGGACATCTGTCAACGACTGGATAAGCGTATGAGTTAGGAACGTTGTGTGGAGTTTGTTATCTGACACTTTAAAAACACTAGAGATTTTCAAGTTTTATTTTACTTGAGCATGGTGTCGACGTATATTAAAGTGTGCAGACTTTTAACGACATTTTGCCGCGACGGTTTTTTATACGGATCGACTTTAAGTGCATACCTAGCCTCACCCAAATGTGGGAACGGAAAAGAAATGTTTTTAATAACTTTGACGACCTCTATGGCACAGTGGACGAAGGACGCCCTGTCGGGGTTGCGGGTTCGATTTCTACCTTGGGACGAGTAATTGTACGAGCTGCGCATACTTGATCGGAGTGATCAGGTCGTTTGCTATATGTAATAAAGAAAGTTTGCTTATGTCATAGATGAGGAGTTTTAGTATTGAATAAATAAGACCTTAGAGGTTAGTCATTCCTTGGTATTGTGATTATTAACTACATAATCATTAACTACATTATCTACATAATTAATTCACTTTCACTGATTTGATATTACAAATTGTATGGTAGCTATTAACTACTAGCGCCATCTCGTATGAAAATGTTGGACGATCAGGGGGTGTGGTCTCAAATCTGAAATCGAATTTACAGGGCATAGGCCAATGGAGTTTGATCAGTGTGCGTAGGCGTCACCCAAAAGTAGAAGTTTATACAAAAAATCACGAGGTTCAGAGGGGAAATGTCGGGGGATGATCGGGGCAGTCGGGGTTTGGAAGATATCGAGACCGGTCTTCTGACGTTTTAACGGGATTTTTCAGTAGATCGTAATTTTGTAAATTAAATATTTGATAAATTCAGTGAGACCTTGCCAAAAATTCAATATAGTGTTAACTGTGTTAAATTCCATATAAAATCTAATTTTGATTCATTGTAATTAGTAATATCTTTGAAGAATCTTGCCTTTTAAATCTAGATTCAGTGTTGATAAATAAAGGCTGATTATTGTAGATTAGAGTCAGTTTTTCAGGTAGCTGTAGTTCCAGTTCCTGTCAGATAAGTTGCATGATTTATTAAACCTATAATTTCACAGAGCGCTCTATGTGATACGCTTATTATTTATTTCATTGTGTTCGCTTTCAGGATTTCTACAAAAGTACATTTTCTATCGTTTTCCGATTATTGAATAATACTATGTTCCATCTAGGAAGGAAACCGACGTGTTGTTACATTTGAAACTATTTTTATTATTTACTGTGTTTTTCCTAGGAAATATCTTACATCAGAACCGGTACTCTAATTCTAATTCACAAAATATCTATATAAATTCAAATCGAGTAGAGAACAAAAGCTTATTAAATCTCACTTAGTGGGAATAATGTGGATCCAAATATGGATATGTTTTATCTCCATAAGAGAAAATGTTTAAATTAATCTTAGACAATCTAACTTTGTACATATTCAGCGCTAAAGACGCTTTGGACAATATTTCCATAGAGAATGTCCATTATGAGCTAAATTAAAGCTAAATTTGAATAAACTGACATGGTAAAATATTTTGGTTTCAGACTTGGCCACGAGCTAATATTTACATTGTAATCATTAATATTTGATCTCTATGTGAGGAAAACCTCCTATATTTTAATGAATCTGACTAAGTTCGGTGCAAACGACACCATGGGAAAATCTCCG
Organism: Eupithecia insigniata; assembly: GCA_947859395.1. Lineage (NCBI taxonomy): Eukaryota > Metazoa > Arthropoda > Insecta > Lepidoptera > Geometridae > Eupithecia > Eupithecia insigniata. The sequence continues at coordinate 14,048,377 of OX402007.1, read as the reverse complement.
GTCGTGAGAAATCCTATTTGAACTTTGAGACATTCGTATCTCTGTTGGATGAATTATTATATTTCTAAGAGAATAAAATCAATAAATAACACCTGAAATTCAGAAATATTTTACTAACAGAAGCTGTTGTCTTCCGCATTAAGATTCCCACAAGAGGAAGAATGCAATTATCTATTACCATGAGAGTAAAAAAATAAATAAAACCAGAATTATTTAAATTCAGAATTATTTGGTAACAGAAGCTGTTGTCTTCCGCATTAAGATTCCCACAAGAGGAAGAATGCAATTATCTATTAATTACCATGAGAGTAAAAAAATAAATAAAACCAGAATTATTTAAATTCAGAATTATTTGGTAACAGAAGCTGTTGTCTTCCGCATTAAGATTCCCATACGAGGAAATATGCAATTATATTTATTACCAAGAGAGTAAAACCAGAAATATGAAATTCAGAAATACTTTACTAAAAGAAGCTGTTGACTTCTCGCAATAAAGCTCCCAACGAGGAGATGCGTACTGATCCTGGAAACTAATTCCGAGAGATATCCTTAGTATTTTCAAATACATTACTATCTAAAGCTGTAGACTTTGGTTGTTATTCCTATTACATTAGTACTGTGGACTTATAGAAATACAGTCTAAGGACTTTAAATTCATATTTAACTATTCTATACGGAATAGAAACATTAGCCTTGAAATAGTCGAATGATAAGACTGTGGAAAGCAGCTTTTGTACGACACTTCTCAGTGTTCAAATAGGGGCTTTTGGGTACTAACTAGAGTTTCTAGTTTAGTAGGCTTTAGCCCCGCGGAAATTTAGAGGACACTAACCTTTTGTTTGTGAGTTATTGTGTGCTTGGTTTGAATTAAAAATATCACAAATTAATATTCCCGATGAATGAAGTTAAATTACATCTGACTATAAACTGACTTAGGAATTTTGATAAAAGATAATGTCCTCTTGTCCCTGACAGACTATTTGTGATATATCCCATTGTCTAGACATGATAGATTAGCCTATCTGTCGTAGAGGGAGCAGTCCAGTCAGGGTCGGATGCTACTGTCTATGGCGGTCAGGTTGGGGCCATAGATCTTTGCCGTTCTTAAATTCAGTCTGATAGAAGGAAGAATGACTTACAAAACTACCTAGGCAATTTCCTCGACACATAAATTAAAGGAAGCCTAGATTAACTTCTCAGTACAGTTGATCCATATTTACAACACAATTTAGGTTTAAATACTTCGAATTGAATGAAACTTTATAATCTATTAATTATAATTTGATATTAAGAATGTAGGGATTAATTAACTTTAAATCAAATCGTTTGTCTTTAGCATCTAAAAGAATCTAAGTTACTGCTACACAACATAAGAGTCCTACCACTAACTAGACGATCATTGGCCACACTTATCGTTATTCCTATATTTTATAGATTAAGATTAACTAGATATAAGGAATGAATTAGGTCATCAAAGGGTTTTAGGTAAGAAGGGGATTGGGTATGGGGCGGGAAGCGCGAAAAGGGGGGGGGGTTGTTACAAGCTTAAATATTCATGAAGAATTTTTCAAACTACGTTAGTTTTTTTATGGATAGATTTTCCATAGTCTTTCCAGTGAAAAGTTATAATACTTCTTTTAACCATCGTACATGATCTACTGATAGAGGATAGGTGTGCCAATGTTTGGTATTAATTAATTAATATGTAATCCTATCCAGCCTATTATAAATGTCAAACTTTGTAAGGATGGATGGATGTATGGATCTATCCATAAAATAAGACAAAATGTGGATATTTTTTACTCTTTTACGTAAAAACTACTGAACCAATTAGGCTGAGATTTGGTATATACATATACTTTGGGACCTGGAATAACATATAGGTTTTTTTTATCCCGATAAAACTCGGGCGAAAGCGCGTGCAGCAGCTAGTATTATCATAATATGATTACACCTAAGCATTATTTACTAATTTATCTCATTTTATCATTCATCGGCCAGCTTTTCATCCTATCTAATCCTCTCTGATACAACAAAATATTTCTCTTAAACCTTTCAGGTGGACATGGTTACCACAGAAAACCCCCGCTGGGTGTTCAACCACCCGGAGGTACCCAAGCACATCGGCAAGGTGAATGGAGTTGGGAAGTTCGACGCTCAGTTCTTCAGGGTTCACTACAAGCAGGCGGCCACCATGGAACCTATGAGCACCAAGCTGCTGGAACATGCTTATAGCGCTATTTATGACTCAGGTCAGTTATATATTTCCCACTAGTCTACAAACATAGCGTAGGACGGCCTCCGGCCAGGTAGGATGATAACCAGTAAAGAGTGCAGGAAGATGGTGCTGCATGTGATCACTTCTTGTTGCCACCTAAGTAGCAGCTACTCCGTGTCAGAGATAGCCCTCATTATGCTATTACCAGATCACTCCAGATTTCACATTTCTAGGGGGATAAAAAGGGCTTTTTCCATAAATCTCCCAATTACAATTTGTTGTTTTACCGGGACATAAAGTAACCCATGTTACTCTCCATCCTTTTAACAAACTCCATGCCCAAAATCAAGTCGATTAGTTGTTTATTTAGGGCGTGAAGAAGGACAAACAAAGAATTTAATAATATCCCAAAAATTTACGACTCCGGCGGGGCGTGAACCCGCGACCCTCCTCTGAATACGAGGATGCGCTAACCAACTGCGCCACGGAGGCAAATACGAAGTCGAAAATCTTTGGGACTTACGGACTATAGCGCCGTTAGCTCCACCTACAGGGGAAAGATTGAAGTTATCCTTATTTTATATTTTAAGTTTGTTTAGTAACTTTGTGAATTTAATTTCGAATATTTATTGTCTGGTGTAGTATTATTTTTCAATTTTTTGTTTTTATTTTATTTTTACTATGTATAACTTAGCATTCGTTTGACAGTCTACTGTGGCTATTTTACTCTTAACCTGTTACTCGCATTGGTTCCCACGATACAGGCCCAGCCTAGTGTGGGAATCGTTGTCATTTGAGAAGTAGGTAAAATGTTTCTCTACTTACATAGAAATAAATTGTATTAAGTAAGGTACCCTGTTATAATTATGTGCTAACTAATTCTGTATTTGTAGCAATAAACATATTTTCATTTTCATCCAAACCTGCTCAAAGTCTAAAGTTACATTTAGATCGTTTTGACGAGAGGTAGCGCTGTTGCTAATCTCTCAAGGTTTTTGTTATTATAGTGCTTGTGCCCGCACTTTTGGGTAATCTTACAGAATTTAATAATATCCCAAAAAAAAATTCTTAAGGACAAAAAAATAAACAAACACACTTTCGCATTTATAATATTAGTTAGGATTCTTAAAATACGTATTTTCGAGTGATTAGATCTTTTCCCCGAAATCGTTAATTCCGCGTAGCAAACTTTCCATTCGCATTTTTCCCCACTCGAACTTTTACCCATTCTCCTTTTTTATCATTCTTAAATAATTCCAGTGTGATAATTTCCTAATAGCGTACTTATCCGATCCTTTTGTTTATCATTCGCGAATATTACAAGAGTCATAATTTCATAATACCGTACTTATCCGATCATTTTGTTTATCATTCGCGAATATTACCAGAATCATAATTTCATAATACCGTACTTATCCGATCATTTTGTTTATCATTCGCGAATATTACCAGAATCCTCTATATTAATAATTTCGTACCGGTCTACGGTAGACTCGAACGAAATGCACATCAAAAATTTGTCAAAAATTAGTTGAAGAGCGTCAAAAATTTGTCGATCCGAGTCGACAACTTATATGCGGAAAATTCGGATTATCGAGTAATTTTAATATAAAAATGCAAATTGCTTTCTAATGGCGTTGCGAAGTAAACATGTCAAATGTAATCAATGTGTCAGTGTCACGTGTCACACACAGGTGTCATAGATTCGTATTGTCTTTAGACTGGCATAATTTTCTTGCGTCCGGGGCAGTCAGATCCTTCAACTTTATCCAATATATGTATGTATATTAAAAGGACAGTGTTCGTTTGTATGTCCAGCCTTTTTTCCATGGCCATCCACTTCCACCAACTTGTGGTTACAGTGGTAGAAGGTGCACTTGCAAGTAAGGAAGTTTGGTTGTCGTAGGTGGAAGTAGGGTGAATTGGGAGGTACAAATGTGTAATGAAATATGTACTTCTATCCTTTTATAACACATTGTACGACTCATTTATGTTCGGGACAGTGCTGAATGGCGTAAATTACATTAGTGCGTGATAGTATTGAGTAGAAGATTTTTCCAGAATCTTCTAGGTAGGTACTTATTCTAGGGTCATCATCATCATTATATCCGCCCATACACGTCCACTGCTGAACAAATTTAAAAATGTTAATGTCATGTAATTCCTAGAATATGAATTACATTACCTATTATTATTTAAATTACATTACAATGTGTAAAATGTTCTCAATTGTTCTAGAATGTTCTTTAATATTCTAGGACGATCTAGAAGTTTCGAAAATAATCTACAATTTTAAAATGATGTAGAATCGTTTATCATCGTCTTGAAAGCTCTTAAACGTTAAACACACAATGAACTTTAATGTTCTACAATGAACTTTAATGTTCTAGAATGTTCAAGATATCGGAAATAATTTTAAAATGATGTAAGAAGGTCTGTTGTCGTCTAAAATGCTTTCAAATGTTCTAGAACGTTATTTAATCTTCCAAAACGATCTAGATGTTCTATTCTGATTGATGTCGTAGATGTATTATAATTTTTAAAATTATGTAAGATCGTTTATCATCGTCCTGAAAGCTCTTAAACGTTCTAGAATGTTTTTTGGTGTTCTAAAATGTTCGAGAATAGTCGAAAATAATCTTAAAATTATAAAATGATGTAGGATGGTCTGTAATCGTCTAGAATGCTTTCAATGTTGTTAGAAATTTCGAATAAAAATATAATTTTTAAAATGCTGTAGGGTCGTTTATCGTCGTCCTGAAAGCTCTTAAACGTTCTAAAATGTTCTTAAAAGTTTAAAAACGATCTAAAAAATTAAAAATTAACTCAAAATTTAAAAACGATGAGTCGAAAATTAATCAATTGAATTCGTATACATTAATAATTCAACGTACATTTAATGGTACAAAGATGTAAGTTACCTAAGATACAGAAACTGATTTTTTTACCATTAAGTGTGCAATTTTGACCGAGCAACGCCGGGTTTTGCTGCTAGTAATTTCATTATACCGTACTTATCCGATCATTTGGTTTATCATTCGCGAATATTACCAGAAACATTATTTCCTAAGAGCGTACATAACCGATATTTTTATTTATTATTCGTGATTAATACCAGTGTCATAGTTGTCTAATACCATATAATTATCTACATAATACAAGAGTAATGATTTCCTAATAGGTACCTTATCCATGATATTTTCCATTTTACCTTCACCACTCTTCTTTACCTAAATATATTTTATTTTCAGTTCATTTTACTATATTTCAGTTTTCTAGCTGAATTGCATATGATTTGTTACTTCAATTTATAAAAAAGAGGTTTAAAAAAATAAACAATGTAATATTTTGATAAAATTGTATTCTTAATATAGGTAAATTTAAACCAAAGCAGCAACAAAAAAAAAACCAACTGTTGCAAACAATCTACAGGTAGCTCAACTGATCCATATCAATACCAGTCGGAAGCGTGCCCAAGACACTGGCTGCATTGCCCCGCTGTACAGCAATGCTGGTGCGCTGTGCCGTAAATAAATTAAAAAAAAAATAAGCATAAATTCTAAATAGCCTAATGTCTAAACACCAAACTCCCAACAAAGAATAAAGTGGGATATTTTTTTTTGTACAGAAACAATAACGCGTAAGAAACAAAACTATTGCGAAGACAAATTATATGGAAACTTTGAGTTTCGGTAAAATATCGCGTAAGAAACAAAACTATTGCAAAAAGAAGCGACCGGGAATCTTTTGCTATGGAAAAAATATCGTTTAAGAATTAAAAATATTGTGATAAATGTCGTTTGGCCATATTTGAGAATGAGGAAGCAAGAAAATGAGAAAAAAAAGTGGACGTTAAAAGATCGAGTGGGGAAAAATGCAAATGGAAAGTTTACTACGCGGAATTAACGAATTTGGGGAAGAGAACTAATCACTCGTATTTTCGTCAAAATAGGCATAAACCCTCTACAACTGCGCGGAAAAAGAGTTGGAGTGTTCATCGGCGCGACGCACTCGGAGTCCGAGAAGATTGTCATCTATGAGAATGTGCAGCGCAACGGGTTCGGCATCACTGGGTGAGTTAGAGAAAGAAGGCTCAGTAGTCCGGATACCCGTTTTAGTAACCCGACTAGACTACTCATACCTCATATTATATACGGCAACACTAGACAGCATGATAGTAATTTATACCACAGCCCTTTCCAAACACTTCAAATTCTATTATTCTTCCATCACAGACGGCTTCCCAGTTTATTTTCAGCAACAAATTAAACTAAATGAAGCATCAATACCACTGCTGGGCGTGAAAATGGCGCAGTTAATCGAATTGCTTGTAAATTATTTTCGAAACTCCGCTCTGACTCACTTAGTGTTCGGCTAACTCAGTTTGACTCCGTTACGGATGGATATTGGTCAATAGTTTAGCTATTCACAGTTTTAACTTTTTGTGTTTTCCTCTTTGTGAACTATTTTAGGTTTTATTTTATCCAACTATATATTTAGTCTTACGATGTACTTAGAGGGAATATATGCTCATGAATTAATGCTTAGGAATTAAGAATTACGGCTTATGAATTAATAATAATAGTAAAATTGAGTCGTGACGTCATGCCTCCCTCATAATAATAATAATGTAATGTTAATGGATAGAAAAATATGGTAATGGTCTGACCTTCTTCTCTTGACAATAGTCATAGGGTCATTCTGTATTATCCGATGATCGTGCATTGATGAAGTTATAGACAGACCCTAATGGTATTGTATCGGTTTAGAGTGAAATTGATATTGCATTTTTAAAGCTAACTTTTTCGATCAATATCAATTTTTTGCAGATGTATGTGTTCATACAAATATTATGATTTATTGTGTATTTACTAGATATCTAAAAACATCTCCGAGTAATTTCTAAAAATCAATCATCATGCCTAGAGACATAAAGAACCATAATGTACTAACCACAAACATAGAAACCTCCTCCTTTTTTCGAAGTTGGTTAAAACTAGCAACTAAAACAATGTCCAACTGGCATTTTGCCAGTAATATATTATTTTGCCTTTCTGCCGTATCAAGATATTGAATATAGAAAAGGGCATGCCCTAGCCGAGTTCAAAGGTCATCTGGGCCCACAAATTACGCCTGGATGAGGGTTAGATTTACGAGTACACCTGTGAACCTATTATGCTCGAGCAATATTTTGTAGGCGTTACTTTTTCAGCCTTGGCGTATGGGATATCTTTTAAAAGATAAGGTGTCCAACATTAGTTTTGGAACTATACTCACTGTTTTAAGATCCAAGATGATTTTTGTAAAAAAAGGATGAATTTATTATGAATGAACTTCACAAAACTGATAACAATAACAGAAAATAACGAGGTTATTACTAATAACTAAAACTCTAACTTTATCAACGCACAGCTGCAATTTCCTGATCTGTGGTTGCAACGCAATTGCATACTAGCAGGGAAAAAGTTTCAAAATAGAGTAGGAAAAGGTACGGAAGACAAATAAAAAAATTCTAAATCAAAAATGTTTAGATTTTACAATTTTCACCAAAACCTATGTCTTTAATTTTTTATCAATTTGCTTACAAAAAAATTATACCAAGGATTGTAAACCGAGTAGGTAGGTGTTATTATGGTAACACCAGTACAGAAAAAATAAGTCTTTACTTATTTTCGTGCCACCCGTAAAATAATCAATTGACGTCAATCGGAGCTAAACAAGGGCCAAATTGTTCTAACCAACCGCTTTACTACGAAAAAGCTATCGTCGCAGAATCGTCTTCATTCAATTTCAAAAATTTCAATTTCAAAAAGCCCTTATTCTTACATCTAGTTTACATGTTTGTAGTAGACATCATCGGTAATGCAATAATAATTATATTTAATTGACGTTATCGAGATTGTTTTGCTTTTCAACATAGGCCTCCCCCAGATTCTTCCATGGAGGTCGGTCAAGTACGCGTGCGGTGATATTTGCATGGAGAGATTGACAGAACAGTTTCAACCTTGACTCTTTTGACACACGACCCTCCATCTGTAGGTTTTTTACAAAAGGTAAAATGACAAAAAAAAATATTTTGTGATTTTGATACCATTTGTGTGGTGAAGCAATTAATTTAGTGGGATTTGGTCCCAAAGTGTACCTACACTCATAGGGATAGAGGTTGAATTTACATTATCATGGAAAGTGATTCAAGTAAATAAACATTATTATTTCGTAAACATAGTTATAGTCCATGCACCCCAAACAAATAGGGGTTCATAACAGTATTAGTGCTGTCTAATTTAGTTTATTTGGGAGTAGGGCCGTCTAGCCTGGGGCAAAATTTGATGACCCTGAAATTGAATTTGGATAAAATTATTAGAGGTAACTTTATATTAAATTTTGTGCAAGATTTCAATTTATTTATGATTGAGTTCGAGTGCTGTTACTAATTTGTTATGTTTCGTTAAAACAATACTTCAACAAAATTTACACAAAAATCAAATTATTTCCCGAATTATGTTTATTTCATTCTATTTATAATATTTTAACGATTTCAGACATGCATGGGTATAATTACAAAAATTTATCACATTTGTTGGACGAATAGACTACCGAAGTGAAGGCACTGCGATGTTTCTTACATCTAACGTTTCACTTTTAGTTGACTTCTGAGTTCTACCATAGACAAACAATAATCTATATAGTTCTACTTCAAAATGATGTATGTCACTGCAGTGCAGTGACAAAACGCAGATAACCCATTATTACTTCGGTAGGTACACTGCGAGCCAATTTAACGTGCGCTACTTAACTTATAATTAGGTTACAGGTGAGAAATGAGCTTAACGCTTAATGTGCGGAACGGAGTGTATTCTCAAACTGTTCGACATCGGTACTCGACATGAGTCAGTCATACATAATACTTGAAGCGCATTATAGACGTATGATATTGTAAATTATGTTAGTTCCTAGCTTTATCATCTTTATAACATACCATTTTAATTGAATGGTTTATTTTAAAACTGGTCAAATTCACTTGTAACTTTTATCAGTAGGTACTGACGAAAACTAGTTGTTTATACAACAACCGCGACCGCCCCAGTAATATAATTTTTGGCTGGTAATTCAGATGGATATAAGACTATTTCTGCATTCAATCATAATCTAGTCTCATAGGAAAAAAGTTGAAAATTATGAATTTTCTGATGGATTTTATCAATTTTATAGTAAGGGCTCATAATCATAGCATCCGTTTTACAGAATCCGTTTTAATCTGGTTTCCGTTTTCCCGTGATGGCGTATGCAGTTTTAGGAGCGAGTTCACACATCTGACAGTATTCAGGATCCAGTAAACTATGGTTACCGGATCCAGACCGTTTTTTACGGATTTTTAGCTACTGGAAAAAATAGTTTACTGGATCCGGAATACTGTCAGGTGTGTGATCTCGCTCCTACAACTATATACGCCATTAATCCTGTAAAACGGATGCTATGTGTATGAGCCCTTAGGTTGGATTTGGGTGATTTTAAAGTACCTTGGATTTAACCGATTTTGAAAGGTACAAATGGATTTATCAGTTTTTTAATTGACTCATTTGAAAGGTCAGTGGTAGGTAAGTGGTTTCATGTGGATGGAAAGTATTTAGCCTGCTTATCGGATCGGTTTGTAGCGATATATATATGTAATTATAATGAAAGTTTCGCGAATAGCTCCCTTCAAAAGTCATACATAATATTTCCGTGGTTTCACCTCCATTGAGCGGAACTTGAACATATTTAGTAGACAGTCTCGCAACTCTACCGAAGTTCAATTAACTAATGTAAGGATGGTAAAATGCCGCAGCCAACTTCAGAGTCTACGGAACAGAGCTGACTTCACTGTGCACAAGCCGGCTTCATTTGCGCAAGCATGCTTGAACACCGTCTGACTAAACAAGCTAACATTGCTTTGGATACACTTCATTGAATCTGTCATCTGCATCCATTCCAGTTGATATATGCATTCAGCATCAGTGGATTTATTTCAAAAGAACCATCCTTCCGAGGTTAATGTTATAATGTTGTTTAATTGTATATATTTTATACTATGTTCATGTCATTAAAAATAACGTTATTTAGGGCACTACGTATGTGTGTACGATAGAGCCACATGCAAAATGCAATTTAAAAAAAGATTACTAAGGTTCAATTTCAACTTCTTTATAAATACAGTTGTTGATTTCTGGACCATCGCTTGAATACAATCTCACCTCATGGAAAATGACGATGTGGTCGATGGTGTACCACGAAGGTTTAGAAGGCACCTTTTCACTCTTGTCTTGAAAAGATCCAGATTGTAATTGGCCGGATTGATCGTTCCATTGAATGCGTTCAATAGAAATAAACAATATAAACTTAGTTTAGCACTCTATGTAAGTTCAGCGCATTTTACCAAAATAAAGTTGATCCGGTTCATACACTAAACCAACCCACATCTTGAAGATCTGTCATTTCACACAACAGTTATTACGGATTTGAACTCAATTAAGCTGAACTTCGTTTTGTTGTAGGTGCCTACTTCGTTTTGGCAGCAAACTATAAAATACTATATTAGTCTGCGGATGTTTTCTTCCATGATACTATCAATTTGATGTATCTTCTTATGCCCATAATGCATAAAATTCTTTATTATCCCCTACGACCACTACGAGAGTACGGTTTTTCGCTAATAGTTTTTTTTTACTTTTGACCCGTAAGATAAACTTTGACCTCACATCTAGAATATTATTTTATAACCGAAAATAGGTTACCCAAACCTTTTATAGGCATCAGGATTTCGCTAAAAGAGGTTCTATTTTCCACCCGAAAAGGCATCACATTTCAGAGGCAATAAAAAACGAACACATCTCTCAAAACTATTCGTTCAGTGTTAGCATGACTTTTTGCGCTAACAATAGCTATAGGAAGAACCTGAATAGAAGGCATTTACTTCTAAATAGAAGTGTAGGAGGACCGCAGTTGATTGTAGCTTAATAGTATGTATAAGCAGATAACATTACCGTGATATTAGTGTCCGACTAAAGGTTTGGCTGCGGTTTCGGCCAGGTTCAGCCAAAAAATCAAAGTTCGGCCACATTTTTGGTTGTTGCCAGTAATAGGCAAAACCTTCGGTTACGGAGAATCATATTAATTTTCCACGTATTGATAGTAATTTGAATCTTGGCAAGTAATGTATCAGAAAAAATCCGAATTTTATTGATTCTTCTATATTCTAAGCATTAAAATTGTGAAATGATGGTGCTTAGCTAACACAATACATTGTGAATGTTGATATACTATTACTTGTTAATAAATTAAGCATGCCTACACTTAGCTGTGATAGTTTAACTTCCAATTTCGTTACATTTACTACTACTGGAAATTTTTCCATAATTCCAAAAACAATCCTGCAGTTGCTGACAAAAGGGAATACCCAGTTTTTTTAATTATGGATTTAAACCTTCGCAAACAGATCTGAATCGTAAGAGAGATCCTAGCAGCCTACGTTTCGAAACGTAGTTATAGCGTATTTTTTTAAATAAAACCATCCAACTGCGAGTTCACTCGCACAATGAGTGTTCCGTACCAATAATGTTCATAACTATTTCACCAAAGTAACCCAACGAAAACTAAAAAAAAATATTGAAACAATAAAATACACTACGCGAATTTCGAGTATTGTGTACTTAAAGAGTAGGTACATAGTAAGTTATTCCGATTCCCCCATTCTGGGTATACTATACAATGTGTCTGGTCTCCGGTGTCGGAGACTTTGGGGGGGTGAAATCCGATAAATTTTATAGACAAATCACTATCCCTATTTGTTTTTTCTCTCTCCATAGTAAAATGGCAGCCATTTTGTTTTCTGCATGGGTGCTTGTACTTATTAAGCTATAGCTACCCAAGTAGAGGTCCTAGGAAGACGATAGAGGACTCATTTGATAGCTAATAATGAAGACAATAAAGCAATGATAACATTGTTGCACTTTCTATTTTATAATAGAGGAAAAGGGAATTTAAAATACAAAAAAAAGCTATTTTATAGCATTTTTTTAAAAATAATTAGCTTTTTCATAACTTCTAAACTATCGTATTTAGGGCTAAGATGCACGACTTATTTTGAAGCATACATTCTGTACTATCGTCTAAAAACAAAAAACATGTAGCTTGACAGTTTGGATTTATTGATAAACCAGGTCACATCACTATAAGAAACAATGAAAATTATTCAGACAACGCTAATGTTAGAAAACCATGCTTACAAGCACAGCTCTTACAATCTCGATCGGCAAATCGTGTCCCATAACAAAGATTTATGTGTGAGCATCAAAAATAAAAGTTTCTTGTGTCACGTGACTCTCGCTACGGACGCCATTGGATCTGGGACGAACGATGGCGTTTTATCAAAATAACGACGCTAAGGTTAAGGGTTCTCTGAAATCGGGATAGTACAGGGGATAATGACAGGACTTTGGACTCTATCTAGACGATTTATGTACGACTGTACGACACTTTATTGTTATGCCTATTTCTACACCCAGCTACGTGCTAGTTATTTATGTTGGAAATATAAACCAAACTGTGTAGAACAACTGTTATAGGTGGCGCTGCTCACCATAGACTAGGTACACTTTTTCACGAACACCTAAGATGGCGATACATCTTCGTAATGTGATTTTACTGAATAAAATTCGTTCCTAATTTTAACCTTGGTTTTGCTTATAAACCATCAATTTAGAACGTTACAAGCTGGTTACAAGGTTAATGTTCTATACGCACGCACGGTGAAATAACTTCCAGAATCTGTCCAGAACACGGAGATTACCTACCTACTAATTACAAAAACTTATTTAGGATTTTACCTATCGATTGACGGGATTATCGATTGACGGGATCAATCGATGGTGGAATGGATTAGTTGACGTCGATCGATAGTTTCTACTCCAACAATCGACCATCGATCGTTGATGACTAATAATCATCATTAAGAGCACAGCATTACTGACATATCGAAGGTAATATTTTCATCAAAACTTATCATTACTATCTTTAAAGTTATAGACAGACATACAATTTCATTCACCGCATTAACATTGCCAAAGCCAGCGTCTTGGAGACGCTTCCGACTGGTATTGATATGGATCCTTTGATCGATTGTTTATAACAGTCTGCAGTTAGCTCAATTATCTCAATTGTAAATACTAGTAGCAATTTGTTTCAATTATTTAATAATTTTCTTTGTTAATAAAGTAATTTCATTTAAAATATGAACATATTGTGACGTAAACTGACACAGATAAAATAAACGGTACATTAAGCATACAATAAAGGCTGGTAATGAAAACATTCGTATTACGGGTCGAAGCGCAGCTTACATCCATTCACAACTGGAATTATTCATTCATCGGGTTGTGTGATCGAATCATGAATAAAATGAATCGATGTAATAAAATGCAGGTGGGACTGTTCATACCTTCCGATCCGATTTTTTCTTTAAGCTGCTTTTCAACTTTTGGACAAAGATCTCCCACAAAACTCGAGTTCTTTTTTTTAATAAGTCCGGCCGAATTGTACCAACTTACTTATTGTACTTTTTGGCCGACTGCGATTTGCGAATCAAAATAGAACCCTGGTGGCATTAATTTTATCGACCTTCTATTATTAAGAATCAAAGTAAGCCAGAGCATGCTTATTGGCTTCGTAAAGCGTGAATTTATAAATTTACACACAAGTGGGCAAAATGGCTATGGAATAAATTCCATACATTTATAAGACGTCGGATCGTATGCATTAAAACAGCCTTTTGTGGTCGAATTGCATCTGAATAAGAGACTTTAAATTTTTACACCAACGTGCATTACAGGACTCGTGAACGTGCTACTGAATATTTATTGTTTCGACGGCGGCGGCGCGGCGTAGCAACCGAATGTCAGGATGCGTTTCCTTTACTAAGCATTTCATAGCACGGTGAATGTCATGATTTTTGTCATGTCAGTATTTCATAGCATCCTTCCTTCCTACTAATATTATAAATCTCAAAGTTTGTAAGGACGGATGTATGGATGGTTTGTTACTGTTTCACGCAATAACTACTGAACCGATAAGGCTCAGGTATGGGTATAGCTGTGACGTCGTATGGGGGAGGTCTATGTCCAGCAGTGGACGTCTATGGGCTGATATGATGATGATGATGATGATCGGTATAGCTTGGGATCTGGAATAACATAAACTTAGGCTATCTTTTTCCCGATAAAACGCGGGCGAGGGCGCGGGCAGCAGCTAGTATTGGTGAAACATTCGCAGGACGGAAGTATTACTTAAAGAAAGCTTTCCTTTTGATACGAGGAAAGAAAATACCTATATTTAATGTTAATGTTATACGAAGCTCATTATTATAATTATTCTGTGTTAATAATTGTTGAAATAAATAAATAAACTTAATGCATTTTAGGCTTGATAAAAAATAAAGGACCCATATAAAAATGGTTTAATAGTACCTAAGTGCAAGTTATCGAGTTTTGCGTAGGTATATCACAGGGTTTACAGCTAGATCGCTTTTGATAGGTGGATTATTACAGTCATATTATTTTTCCCACAGATGCAACAAAGCTATGTACGCAAACCGCATCTCGTACTGGATCGATGGCAAGGGACCATCGTACTCGCTGGACCTGGCTTGTGCCAGCTCCTCGGCTTGCATCGAGCACGCCTATCGCAGCATCAGCTCAGGACAGTGTGATGCTGCTATCGTTGGAGGATGCAATCTTTGTATGCACCCTAATGTCTGTCTTAATTTTAGCAGGTATGAGAATTCAAGTATTTGAAAATAAATGTATTAAAATTATAAATCTTTCCTTGTTTTGTGCTTTTTCGAGTTATGATTATTTTAAAAGTTTTTTCAAATAATATGAGTCAAGTTTAAGTTACTTTTCAGGGCTGGGTTCCTCACTCTCGACGGGAAGACAAAGTGCTTTGACAAAAACGGAGACGGACACGTCAGATCTGATTCCGTCAATGTACTCTTCTTACAAAAAGCTAAAGATGCTAAAAGGTACCTTTGTATAACTTTTTTATATTTCCCGGTTCATTAGGTATGTGAAACACTTTATCAATCAATGAAAGGAACTTTTTGCAAAAAATATATAAATATATAAAGTGTTATTCCTTATAAGCTTTTTGTTATTCTTTCAGAATTTATTCAGAAGTTTATCATGCAAAGTGTAGCTATAGCCCTTCATCAAAGCAACTGCTTCCCGTGCGAGACCCAAAAGAACTCGCACAGTTCCTGGACGCTTTTTACTCTGAAATAGATGTATCACCACATGACGTGGATTATGTGGAAGCCAATGGCGCAGGTACGAGAATGATACCACATTTTTAAAATCTTTAAAAGGTAAGGCAATGAGAGTTTATATTTTAATGTTAAATAAGCATTGTTTTTGCAGCATTTGCAGAAGCGGACGCTAATGAATTGAAAGCAATTGGAAGAGTCTTTGGCAAAGAACATCCTATAAAAGTCGGCTGCGTGAAGTCTAACATGGGGTCTAGCGAACCGGCTTCTGGAGTTTGTGGTACGATAAAGGTAATATCGAATGCCTTTGAAACAAAGTAGGCTCCATAGTAATTTAACATTATATTTTATAACAAAACTAATTTGATCTCCAGGTCTGCCTTGCCTTCCAACACGGAAAACTTCCTGGAAACCTGCATTATAAGGATCCTTTAGATATTCCTGAAGTAACAAATGGAAATATCAAGATATTGACTGACACTACTAACTTCAACGGAAGATTTGCTGCTCTCAACTCTTTCTCAAACGGTGGAGCCAATGTACATGTTCTGCTCAAAGGACATTACAAGAAAAAGGTTTCTTCTGCTTTGCTACTATTTTATAAACTAATCTGCTTAAGCCCGCACTTGGGGTAATCTCAAATTAATTAAATTATATCCCAAAAATTTACGACTCCGGTGGGACTTGAACACGCGACCTTCCCCCGAATACGGGACTGTGCTAACCAACTGCGCCACGGAGACAAGTACCCCGACTAGTCAAAAATCTTTGGGACTTCCTTGCGGACTCTAGCGCCGTCAGCTCTACCTAAAGGGGAAACATTGAAGTTATCCAATTCTGATCAAAGTCTAAAGTTACATTATGATCGTTTGACGAGAGGTATCGCTGTTGCTGAATTCTAAGGTTTTTGTTATTATAGTGCTTAAGCCCGCACTTGGGGTAATCTCGAAGAAATTAAATAATAACCCAGAAATTAATGACTCCGGTGGGACTTGAACCCATGGCGGCTCCAAGTCCCACCGGAGTCGTAAATTTTTGGGATTTTATTTAATTTCTTAAATAAAAGTTATTTAATTTTGATCCAGGACAATAGCCGTTACAAAAGCAGCATCCCCCACCTAATTTTCTTGTCTGGAAGAAACGAAGACTGCATCACACCACTCATGAAAAACTTGAAGCAGAGGTCCATCGACCCTGAGGAGATCGGTCTCCTCCATAGCATACATCAGTACGATATCCCCGGACATATGAGTAGAGGATACACGATACTAGGTAGAATAATGATTGCTAAAATAATTTTGACAAATATTGTTTTACAGGTGAGAACAATAATAGACCATAGAATAATGATGGAATGTCTTTTATTTGTACAGAAAAGAACGCAGAAAATAAAACAATATGTCTATCACAAAGCGTGGAATACTGCTCAGGAACAACTCGACCACTTTGGTTCGTGTACAGCGGTATGGGATCTCAATGGGCCACGATGGGAGCTGAGCTGATGCGCATTCCCGTGTTTGCTGCTGCTATTCAAAAGTATGTAATCTAAACCTAAATAGACCTCAGAATATTTTAGAATATACTAACGCAGTTTATCGTATCACGATCTCAAAACACGTTTTATTTTATTTATGCTCAAAATATAAAATAATCACAAAATACACTAAATTTAAATGATACACATACATACATAGATCTATAACTTGACTATTTAACAACTTATGTGCATACAGAGAATCAATATGAACAAGACATGTAGAGCAAACAACTTAAAATATTTTATAACAATAATACCCTTGAGGTATTACCGTTTATTTACGTTCTTTTTCAGGTGCCATAATGTGTTGGAGCTAAAAGGAATTGATATTGTTCGTATCCTGACTGAGCCCGACAAAAAAATTTACGACAATATCTTGCATTCCTTCGTCGGAATCGCAGCCGTTCAAATTGGGCTTACAGATATTCTTACTAATATGGGGATTGTACCAGACAATATAATAGGTATTTCAATATTATCTTCTAAAACAAAACCGTCTTGCACATACACAGACATGTTTGTGAGCTTTTCAATTGATTTATTTCACGTTCCATTTCCTAGGTCACAGTGTCGGAGAGCTAGGATGTGCTTATGCTGATGGATGCTTCACAGCTGAAGAGATGATCCTGTCAGCGTACAGTCGTGGCTTGGTCTCGGTACAGACTCCTTTCATTCGAGGATCCATGGCTGCTGTCGGGCTAGGATACAAAGCTGTAAGAACTTTTACAATTTTCATTCAATTGTTTTATTTTGTTTTGATCCAAAACTAGTCTTAAGCAATTTAACTTACTACCTTTCTACTGCTTACTACCCCTTATAGCCCAAAAAATCAGATTTTTTTTATTTTCTCCTAATCAGATACTTCCACTGTGTCCCCCGGGTATTGAGATAGCCTGCCATAACAGTGCAGACTCAGCAACAATATCAGGACCAGCTGACATCATGAAGAAGTTTGTCGAATATTTGATATCTCAGGGCATCTTCGCAAAGGAAGTACCTAGCTCCAACATCCCTTACCACTCGAAGTACATTGCTGATGCTGGACCGGCTCTGTTGGAGTATCTCAGTGAAGTGATCCAAGAACCGAAGGCTCGCAGTAATAAATGGGTGTCTACATCGATGCCTGAAGATAAATGGGGTGAACCCAGTGCCCAATACTCGTCAGCAGAGTATCACACCAATAATTTACTGGTAAAAATTACTGTGGTTATAATCATCCTATTATATTAATTAATTATTTTAGTCCTTTTCATTATTGAACAATCTTGCATGGCCTGAAACTTAAGTATATAATATATAATATTTTTTAAATTTCAGAATCCGGTCTTATTTGAAGAGGCATCTAAGCTAATTCCCGCGGATGCCGTGGTGATTGAAATAGCCCCTCATGGATTATTGCAAGCCATCCTGAAGAGGTCTTTGAATGAATGCTTGCATGTTCCTCTTACCAGACGTGGAACTTCAGATCCGGTTAAGTTTTTGTTGGAAGCTGTTGGAAAGTATGTATCTTGCGAGAAAACATGTAATTAAGTAAAATTAAACATAATTGTTATCAAGAAAAGTTAGCCTATTTTGTGAATGAATATAGACATATAAATCGGCTTTACGAAGAAAAAAGAATGACCAGGGCCCGTACTCGTAAAAACGAAACCGAAGTTTCTGATTCTTTTTCGTGCAAACGCTAATCTTATGCAATCGACATAAGAGTTGGTTTTGCACGAACACGAAAACGAAACTTCAATTTTCCTTTTCCGAGTAGGCCCCCTGCAAGCTAGACGGCTTCGTAACTACTGCAATCATAATTTCATCCACTCATATGGACCATATAAGCCTTACTATAATTATGTTTTAGATTATATCAAGCTGGGCTCAATCCAAAAGTGGATATCTTATATCCTAAGATAATATATCCCGTATCTACTGGAACTCCACTACTTTCTCAACACGTTGGATGGGAACATAGTGAAAATTGGTAAGGATTTTCCCCTTTATCTGGTTTTCTTTCGACACAAACTTGGTTCTTAATTACCCGCTTTCAGTAATAATACTATGAATTTCAGATTTATTACGAACATTACGATAAGAATTTTTTTTCAGGCCACAGGCTAGGTATAGCAACAAAGATAGAAAACAAACATTGATTCGAAGTTTCGTTATGTCACTTCACGATGATGACTTTTCTTTCCTCAAAGGACACGTTAGAAAAGGTATTATAATTTTTTTCGAAAACAAAAAGAGCTATGTTCGTTATGCATGAAAAATCAAAAACCAATGACGTTTATTTCTTTTCATTTACAAAATGAGCAAATAGACAAGTAAAATTTTAGTAAAATTATTATTATATAAGAAATTATTTATAGACAGTTATGTATTTATTGGTACCTTCTGATGATCATGTTTTTGCAGGGCACTACGTTTTTCCTGAAGCAGCAGTCCTCCAACTGGTTTGGGAGAACCTGGCAATGCACCGAGGCGTCAAATTTAGGGACCTTTCAGTTACTTTTAAAGAAGTGCATTTTGTTAATGAAGCTATCATAAAGTATGATGAACAGTTGAGACTGGAGATAATGATCAACAAAGGGAGCAGGAGATTTGAGGTAAACGATAACATTACTATAAATAAACGTAGCCAAGTGTGAGTCGACTCGTCCACGGAGGGTTCCGTACCATCGTTCATAACTGTTTTGCAAAAGGAACACTAACAATGGATTAATAAAAATCGAAAAAAGCATAAAACCAACATGGTGAGGTTACCCACCCAAGTACTGACAAACCTATAGCGGCAATAGTTATACATACCCATAATATAATTATGAAACTTTGACAAGTTTCATCATCATCATTGTCAGCTCATACACGTCCACAGCTGGACATAGGTCTCCCCCATACGATGCCGCACATATCGGTCCTGAGCTAACTTCATCATGACTCCCTGCATTCTGCAAAAATTTTGACAGTGTATTTTTACGGTTTATGAGATACAGCCCGCTGAAGGGTAGACTGACAGACACGGACAGAATGACAGATTGGCAGATGGACAGACGATAGACAGCTGAGGCTTACCAATAGAATCCGGTTTTCACCCTTTAGGTTTCAACCCTAAAAAGACATCCATAACAAGTGTACGTTTTTAATTCCTATTTTTAATAAGTTTTGTTACACAATACAATGATTTTCAAGTATTTATAGTATAAAATTTCTAATCGTAATAACAAAATATACTGTCACACAGGTTACTAACGAAGATTCTATAATCGTTACTGGGCTTATCTTTGAACTGAATGCTATTGATCGTCATCAACACGAACCAGTAGACGATGTCGACACTGACCAAGTAAAGTTAACCACTGATGACATTTACACCATGATGCGTCTCAAAGGATATATATACGAGTAAGTTTAGTTTCAATTAGTTTTCGCCCGCGGCTTTGCTAGCGTTGTTTCCTTGCATTTTCATTTCTTCCACTTGTGGACAAAAAATAGAAGTGAAGAGAATATCAATAACACCTTATTTCTTATTTGATAATAATTACTATGTTTATAGTATATAATTTGACTTGTCTGAGTGCTTATTTTGTAAGCCTAAAGAAATAAAGTTATTGATTCTGATTTATGTTAGTAGTAGTCTGTAGATAGGGAGAACCCTTATTCCAACTCGACTAATGTCTAATTTTTCTTTTGTGATTATGGTTGACTGGGAGAATCATTGTCAGCGATAAGATCTTATATTTATATTTAAATTCGTGATTTTTTAATTTTTGTAACGTCTTTATGTACCTAGTTTTAAGTACCTCCTGTACTTAGTAGAAATTACTCAGTAACGTAAAAATTTGTGTTCATTTATTCAATATTATGAATAACTAAAGTATGTAACCCCAACAATGACTCTAGGTACACACACATGACACATGTAAATATAAACAGTCCCAAAAAGAAGCCAATGACCGCAATCAGGAAAGGCAGGATATTGTTAATAGCAATAGTATGTATGTTGAAGTACGGCATAACTGTACTCAAACAGATTTCGAGATGGCACCTACAAACTGTAATTCTTTAACTAGAGACGGTGCTGTGGAGGTGGTGCATCCATCACCGCTGTTGTCACCATCCGCATTGCTGGCGGCATCACCTTCGCTCGAGTCCCACTGTAATAGCTCTAGCAACAATACAACACTCATTGCACCCATGGGTGTTCCTTCAGTTCAAGCTGCGCCGTCTCTGGTTAAGGATTTAGATCTAGACCACAGTCAACAAACACCGAAGACTGTGATATACTCGGATAAGTTAGGTGCTGGGATGGGTCTGATACTTAGTGATTTACTAGTACAAAATGTTGTAAACAATTGCTATCCAGATGCTAATATTAATGTTATTACGGGTTGTATTCAGCTAGATAACTCTCTGAATAAAAGCACCACTCTAATTGTTCAGCTTGGTGAAATTTGTGTAAAACGGTCAGCGTTGATTAGGCTAGTTGAGGTACTTCTAGAAAAGGTACAGAATGGACTAGGGAAACTGATTATTTGCTCCTTCCCTTACTCAAATTCATTGACATCAAAGCAAAAAGAAAATATGTCAAACAATAACTTGCTGATGTACAACATGACATGTCGTCATAATGATGTATTACTTTTTGATACTAATAAGTTTTGTAGGAATCGCGGCTAGCTCTTCCCGGGATGCTGATATAAAAGTCGAGTTATAGTACAAAGGCTATATTGTATAAAACTACGACTAATTATGCTATTTATGAGTGCGGTTTGTATGATTGCTGCTGATGCACTGACCTCCGTAGGTGCCCGGTCCGCGCTCGCGGCACGAGTAACCTACTTAGGTCAAACTGCTGATGCTGCTAATTTCCCTACGTGATCGATGTATCGAACATACTCCCGACGGCGAGTTACGAGATGAGAATGAGATGAGGCGCTACAATTAACGGGTTAGTATTACATAGGTGATCAATGTTTTGCTTAGGGCTAAGTGAATGTTAGGACAATGCTTTAATGTTTCGTAATCTAAGTGAATGCTGATGGCTTAGATACAAAACTAATCCCTATTCTATAGTAAAAACTGATTGTCTGCTGGGTTGCTGCTTGCTGATGGGCGAGGTAATTGTGTCTATATCACGTAAACTAGACCACCGCACGGTCCCACTGGCACCATGCCCTAGGTTGGACACGGGTGGCCTACGCGCACTAACACTCGCTGTGCTGAAGGACGCCTCCCTCTGCGGGAGAGGCGCCGCGGGCGGCGGGGTCGCGGGCGCGGGTTCGCGCATCGTCGTCGCCGGCTCCGCGCCGCGCGCGGAAGGCGCGCTGACGGCTCGTCTGCTTCGCCTCCACAGGAACACCAGGAACGCTGCGATGCCTGCTGCTAAGACGCTGTACGATATTGCGTATTGGTGAATATCGTGCGTTGTTAGAGTCACCTCCTGTTGTGCTGCTTCCTTCATTGCGCTGATTTGCTCTCCGAGCTGCTGTAGCGAGGAGTTGAGGAGATGATCTTTGTTCGATGAACGGTAACGTAACGTTGAAATTGTGATGCTGTATTGGAGCTATGTTCGTAAGTACTAAGTCCGATTTGAGATTGAGCGTGCTTTGTTGTTGATAAGAATATAAAGTGACGACACGCCCCTTTACCTTGCATTGTTTTGTTAGGTGAATGAGCCCGGCCTTGCTGACTTGGCGGACTCGAGTTTCACATATGATTGTACGCGAGTAAGTACCTATCCCATGCGAAATATAATACAATAATTCTTGCTGCTTTCTATATTTATTTTGCAGGGACTCATAACTTCTTCTGAAACCTGATGCTGGATACTACCTTGTTGCTGACAGATGTTTGCTTTATTTTGATGTTCACAGCCTTGAAGATCCATGCTTGTAACAGTAGATTTGCTACCAAATTGATGCTGATCATGTCGCTACTGATTCGATCTGGTGCTAGTATCAAGTGGTAAGATACGATTTTCCACTGGTCACAAATTAATATTATTGTCCCTAAAGAGTCAAAATATAACGACTGGTTGCTGCTAAATTGTGTTATGTAAGTTGATACACTGGACCAAATGATACTGATATAAAAGATCGATGCTAATACAACGTTAATAAATTTAAGATGCTGCTGGTTACTACCCATTTGTTTGTTAGTTTTTGCTATGTATGCTATATTTTGCTTGCTAATCCCCTCTTCCGCTTTTTCTGCTTTCTTTTGTGCTTTGGGTAAAGGATGTAGATTCGGATTCGAATTTGCTATTTTGTTAAGTGATTTGACCTTGCTGCTATGTAGGTATTCTATCTCATTATTAGTTTTATTGAGCTGTAAATGTTTTATAATAATGATATTTGCTGATCTAAGCTCGTGTAATGTGAAATACTCCGGCCGCCTTTGTTTACAAACAATAAAGGTACAATAAACCCATCGTATTCACGCTACTATACGAGTTACTCTGTGATGATTAATCTTCGATAATGATGCTGCTGTTATCGGAGATTTTACTAGCTACGTTTACGTGCCTCCTTCTTCTTCGTTGGTATTAAACTCCATGAGTTGCTGCTTTGGCAAAGTTAGTCAACGGTAAGAAGGTAGGAACTTGCCACCGCAACTGACGTTCAGTCAGCTGTGATGACGTCAGACCTCTGCTCGCTACGTCAGCTGGATTCTCTTCGCTGTCTACGTTTTGCCAACACTCTAATGGCGTATTGGTGATAATTTTTCTCACCCTGTTTGCTACTGAAGGCTTCCAGCGCTCCGGACAACCTTTAATCCAGCTAACCTTTGTTGATGCGTCACAGAACCTGTATCGTTCGATGACGTCACCTTTTTGCTGTGGTAGAACCTGCTGTAAGTTTGGCTCTTTGTGCTTTGGGTCGTTGAGGTTGTGACCCGAAGAAGTTCTAGGTTGAGGTAAGAGACATGCTAGCTCTGACCTCTGCTCGATGCTGCTTGAAGTCGCTAACTTAATTTGATTAGGCTGCTGATAATTGCTTATAAATTGCTTAACTAAGGGTTGTTGCTTTACTAACCTATGTTCTAAATTACTAACTTGTGCTATGCCTAATACTTCCTTAGAAGCTACCAGTTTCTCCTTGATTTCCGGTTTCACTGGTAAACTTCCTTCGTTACGCCCGCTGTATAGGCGTGTTTTGATAGCTTTTTTATTATCTGCCGACATTTTGTTTGGCACTCTCGTGTATTCCATCTTCCAATGCTGAGTTTCCTCGATGCTGCTCAGGATAACATTGCACTGGAAGGGAGTTTTTACACTACCACATAGCAGCCACCCTAGCTGTGAATGCTGCGCTAAAGGCTCGGATTCAGCTTTTCCCCGGATTAACCCCTCTAGGATGATATTGGAGTAAACCTCAGCTCCAAGAAGGAGGTCGACAGGGCGACCAATATTGAAATCCGGGTCTGCTAGGCTGATGTGTGCTATATGCTGCCATGATGGTTTTGCGAAAGTCTTATTTGGCAGATTTTTTATAAGATTGCTCATTATCAAAGCATCCGTGGTAAACTTAAAATCAGTATAAGTCGATTGACATGTAATTTTAAGCTTACCCTTACAGTTATTTTGTCGCTCTCCTACCGCGAAAATAACTCCCTTGCTTCGCTCACGCTTTAACCCTAGCTGCTGTGCTGCTCTCTCGCTAATTACCGACACCTGCGAGCCCTGGTCGATCAGTGCTCGCATCACGTGTTGGTTGTTGTCTGCTGCGGTAACTTTTACTAAAGCAGTCGCTAATAAAATCTCAGAAAGCTCATCTCGCTGAGATGTATAAACATTACTGTTACTATGCTGCTCTTGCTGTTGCGATTGCTCTACTACATAATTAACTGATTGTGACAAATTCGCGAAATAATCATGCAATAATGTGTGATGATTATCGTTGCATTTGTGGCATCTTTTTGCTGAGTAGCATTTGGCCCCGTCGTGATCATAAATGCAATTGGTACAAAAATTTAGTTTGTATAAAAATTGAATTTTTTGTTTGTTAGCTGATTCTAAAAATTGTTTGCAATTTATTAATTTATGGCCAGAACCACATTGAGGACACTTATTTGCTGACGCTAACACATGCAATGATTTCGCAATTTCGTGTTCTTTGTTGCTTTTACCTTCGCTATGATAAGGTTTATTTCTATGATTTTGAAAATATGTTTGATTTTGCTGCTTCGATGATGTTTTAGGCGTGCCATCTTGTCGTCGCTGTGATGATGATTCTAAAGTGGTGAACTTCTTTTCTAGGAAGTTCATAAATTCTTGAAGTACCGGTACCTCCCGCGAATTTTTCAAGGATTCTATGTACTCGGAATAGGACTCCCTATCTAGTTTTTGGGACAATATGTACACAAGAAGAGGGTCCCATGACTTGGTGTCGATACCTAAGTTTTTGATGGCGTGGAGACTCTCTAATGTGACATCATGGAGTCGTTTGATGGCTACGAACGACTGCTGCTGTATATTGGCTAAATTGTAAAATGTGCTGACGTACGACGTAAAGATGTGCCTTTTGTTGTTGAACCTGTGGTTTAAGATTTCCCAACAGGTTGCGTAGTTATCCGTGCTGATCGGTAGATGCTGTATCAAGCGCTCGGCTTCTCCTTTGATTTTGCTCTTAAGAAACTGCATCTTTTGAGCGCTTGACAACGAAGGATTTTTGTGGATAGCTTCATCGAAGAGATCCTTGAACGATACCCACTGCTGAAAGTTGCCTGAGAAAACGGGGATATCCATCTGAGGTGTGGTTTTATCGCGATACGATGTTGACCACATCCTCGAGCTTAAAGCTTTCCTCAGACCGTTGTAGGTACGCTCGTGCTTGTTGTAGTTGTGATCGTACGCTTCGTCCTCGCCCAACTCCAACATGATCTCCCAATGGCAGTTTTCCGCCACCGTCCAGCGAGTTTGTAAAGCTTGCAGGGCGTCTTCGTATTCCCACTTTTCTTGGTAGGACTCTAAATCTATGCTTTCTACAATTTTCATAAAAGCTTTAAAATTAATCAACTGTCTGCGTAGCATGAGATCTAGCTTGCTGTTGTTACCTATCTCCTCGTCTCGCGTTATACGGGAGGTAGGCGGTGGTGGCGCCGGGGTCTGCGGCCGCTGCTGTCTGCTGCTGGATGGACCTATTTCCGGCTGGCTTTCTCCGGGTTCAGTGACGCCTAATTGCTGCTCTAGATCTAAATAATACCTATCGATCGTCGTTTTCGCTGCTAGGTACGAGTTGTAAGTTTGCTCAAACTCAGAATCGGCAAAGTACTTATGATCTGTTTCGAAAAGCAAAAGCTTTTGGTGGTTTTGTGCATACTCTCTCCAATATGACTCTAGAGTGCCCCATCTACGTTTACCGTATTCTGTAGATTTACGCTCGCTGCTATCCTTCTTAAAATTAACAAGGAGTTTCTGAATATTTTCCGCTAATACGGTTTGTTGAGAGTAAAGGGCCTCCATTTCGTTGGTGAAAGTTGGAACGAAATAAGGAACGCTCTTACTTGTAATCCGTTTATCCTACGGCTGCTGTTGGACGCTGCGTGGGTTGCTCCCCACTGCAGTGCTGGCTGAAGATGTTGAGGGCGCGAGCGGCGGCTCGCTGCTGCTGGTGCGTCGCGGGCGCGGGTCGCTCCGCGCGTCTGTGCTGGTGTTGAGGGCGCGAGCGGATCGCTCACTGCTGCTATGCTGCGCGTCGTGGGTGCGGTTCGCTCCGCACGACTGCGCTGTGTTGGTGCTGAGGGCGCGAGCGGTCTGCTCACTGCTGCTGCTGGCCTGACTGGGTAGCTCCCCACGTCAGGTAGTGATAATAGCTTTCCAATAAGCTCACTGGTAAAACTAAGATCACTGCAATCCAATGGCTGCTGGTACGCTCGAAACACTCACGGTACGACTATTTACGATCGCGCTATGAATCCTCGAACGATATCTCGAAGGACCATGTAGGAATCGCGGCTAGCTCTTCCCGGGATACTGATATAAAAGTCGAGTTATAGTACAAAGGCTATATTGTATAAAACTACGACTAATTATGCTATTTATGAGTGCGGTTTGTATGATTGCTGCTGATGCACTGACCTTTCCTCAGACCGTTGTAGGTACGCTCGTGCTTGTTGTAGTTGTACTCGTACGCTTCGTCCTCGCCCAACTCCAACAAGTTTATTAGTAAAACTTTTTTGACTAGGGATACAATGTACCTAACCAAAAAGAACAAAATGATAATTGCTAAATTGTTAGCATATAATATTTTTGATCCCGTTATAAATATTATAACGCAGTTGCCTGACGAGCCTGTATATGTAGTTAGTAGTAGTACTAATGATGGCATTAAAGCGATCGTGTCAGTAAATACAAATTTAAACTGACCGCAACGACAACGGGAAAGCAAAAAACACTTCATATAGTCCATCAGAATATACAAGGCTTACCCAGCAAAATCCTAGAATTAGAACTATTTTTGAATTATTTAAATGTAGATGTTATGTGCTTAACAGAACACTGGATTGTGAAGAATCAGTTACTTCCTTTTTATCATAACTATTGTTTTGAAAGTTTCTACAAAAGAAAGGCTGCTTGCTATACGTGGTGGCTCTCTAATTATAGTCTCCCTCTCTAATTGTAGTAAGCCTAAAGAAATAAAGTTATTGATTCTGATTCTGATTCTGGTAACAAACTTCATTCATCATTCCATCATGTCTTTCAAATTCAAACTGTCAAAGTCCCATTCAACGGATGAAATAACTTTTATGCGTTTCCATAAAAACAAAAAGTAAAAAGTTGCTGGCAGAAACTAATTTATTTTATTGTTAAAACTTATGTTTACTGTTTTTGCACAAGCATTTAGCAATTTTCATTTTACTTATTTATTATATTCTTCACCATGCCAAGATCGTCTGGGAGGAATCGTTTTCAGCGATAAGGCCTTATTTTTAAAATTAGATTCATGATTTTTCATGTTTGTTCCGTTTTTAAGTACAACAAGTGTACATTTATTCATAATAGAATAAATGTAAATGTACAATGTACACAGTATAACTAAAGTATATGACTCCAACAATATTTCATGGAAGTATTTATGATATTTTGTGTTGTTTTATTTGTTCTTTCAGGGGTGATTTTCAATCAATCGATTCGACGAACTCAATCAAAACAATAGCCAACATTAAATGGAATGACAACTGGACATGCTTCCTTGATTCCATATTCCAGTTCAATGCATTCGCGAAAAATATAGACAAAGTCTTAATACCATCGCATATCAACAAGCTTACTATTGATGTCGACAAACATAATGCAATGACACCAGTTGGTAATGATGTGACCAGCAGCTTGAGTGCTTATTTGAATGACATTCAGGACCGTTCAAAGTTAGTAATCGATAATTTTTGTTTATAATAATATGTACCTAGTTGCTTAGCATGCAATTTGTCATGAATATAATCATATTTTTTAATTTATTTTAGATGTGGCGGAGTAAACGTTGTCGGATTGGTGTTCAAAGAATCTAAGTTATTGGAACACTCACAAAACATTCTTCTTAATCAACAGTTTGTCCCGCATATCCTAACAGGCTTGATTGAAGTATGTCTACCATTATTATTGTGCACATAAAAAAAATATTGAGAAGCACAAGCTAATTTACTTCATAAATTTTCAGCTCAAACCAGCCCTTCAAGTAAACCTTCAATTAGTTGCTGATAACGTAAACAAAGATGTCAAAGTTAATAATCTACTTTCGAATGAATCCGCCGCCATACGAGATTTTTTAAATGAATGCAGTGGCGAAATTCCCTTTATAAATTTTGCTATTAAATCACACACAGAAACAGATCTATCTGTTGATAAGACTGATTTGATTATTTTAGATAATTTCCTAGGAGATGACAAGGTGATCTATGATATTAAGATTTGAACAAATTATTTTAACATAATTCTTACAACTTTACTTATACAACAACATACATTTCAGAAAATGAACAATATTCACAAGACTATTTCGAGTGGAACCTTCATTCTAACAATTGAGAAAGACACTGCAAAGATTCATCCAAAATACAAACTGTTCTATATCATTACCGCGATGTCCGTGGGGAAACAGATTATTATTTTACTCAGAAAGGTCGATTATTCTTTAGAAAATAAAATCAGTTTTCTGCCAATCACTCTGGATAAAAACTTCTCATGGATCAGTAAGGTGCAAGCTAAACTGGCGACTTCACAAGATGTTGTTTTAATTTCCGAGAGACAACCTTTATGTGGATTGTTGGGTACGTTATACAAACGTTCAAAACCACACTAATATTATAAATGCGAAAGTTTGGATGTTTAAATGTATTTTTGTTACTTCTTCACGCCAAAACTAATCAACAATCAGGCTGTATATAGATTTAGTTCGAGGCCTGGAACAAAAAATGTGCTAGTTTTTATCCTATAAATCAGTTCCCATGGGATATATATAAATAGCTTTTAATTTTTTCCATAGAAATGACGCGTGCGAAGCCGCGGCCGGAGACTATTGGAAAATAAATATCTATCAAGCTTATTATGTATCTACTAATGACGTTCTAATGATTAGCACAATATATATTGAATATTATATTTTCCCTTTGGCAGGCATGGTAAAAAAGCTAAGAAAAGAGCACGGGAACAAATTAAGACTGATTATCGTAGATGATTATCATGTGCCTGCCTTCAGCATCGACAAAAATATCTACAGAGACCAATTACAAAAAAACTTGGCTTTCAATGTTTTGAAGAAGGTACCAATTTTTTTTAATGAAAACTTTACTTCCGTACATTATGTGTTTGTGTGTTTACTAATACTTTCTTTGTTTTTATGTTAGGGTCAATGGGGTGGTTTTTACTTCATAGACGATAGTAGCAAAAACATAACTTCCCAAAATCTGCGACTTACGAGCGCTAACTCTTCTGATGTGGAAAGTTTGACTTGGGTGGAGGAACGTGTCAACCCAATCTGCAATATGCAGGTGCAGGTAAGAATAGAGTGATCTTAGATAATTCGTTTCAAATAATTTGTATTAAGATTTACCTAAGTCTTTATTGTACCGATAATTCTAGGTATGCTATACTGGACCATCATTCAGGGATGCCCAAAATGCTGCATCAAGAAGCCACTATAGTGGCTATTTTGGTATGGATTTCAGTGGAATTGCCAAAAGGTAAACACACCCTTTTATTTTGTGTCAATTATGGGTCAGTCTAAAAACTTTTCAATAATCTCTAAGCTTATCAAAGATTAGCCGGTTAATGTTTATAGTATAAAATTTGACTTGTCTAAGTACTTATTTTGTAAGCCTAAAGAAATAAAGTTATTTATTCTGACTCTGATTCTATACATATTTTTTTCTTGTACAGCGGTGATAGAGTCATGGGTCTCATTTCGAAAGGAGCAATATCGAGCACGGTGGAGGCTGATCCAGACTTGCTTTGGCCAGTGCCGGAACACTGGACTCTTGAAGATGCCACCACTGTTCCTCTGCCATACATCCTCGCTTACTACTGTTTGGTAAGTAATCTTAACAAATTAATACTTGGTTAAACAAAACATTCATTTGTTACTTCAGACACATACATACAAAAATATAGATAGGCTGATGATAATACAATTTTAGAACATAAACTATATTTCTAAAGCTACTTCTAAATGGGCTACACTTTTCTGCAATTAGTGGCTGCACTATTGGCAACTAATAGGCTTGAGGCGTATTTATCGTCACTGATAAAAGTCACAGATATAGAAAATTGGCGGTATTCTACAGTGACAGAAACTAAATATATCTGTGACTACCTACGCAATAAATCGCTTCAGCTAGATAATATCGCTTCTATATTCTCTCTTTGATAATATCACTAAGTCAGAATGAGACATTCCTAGTATTTTATATATGGAAATTTGAAATACATACAGCAGTGTAACAAAGATGTTGAAGAAAATATCGTTTAAATTTATTCTGTTAATCAACATGCTACTGCTACTTACTCAGTCATCGCTACAATAAATATATTATTCAATCAGTAAAACAATGAATTTGTACGTGATTGGTAGAAATACTAGCTAGTATTTGGCACAGGTATTTGTCACAGATATTTTGAAGTCACAGTAACGTAAGTCGTATCGGATTTTACCTAGTATAACCCAAGACTAGCAACTAATTGCCCGGCCATTACAAAAATATTGCTCGGACACTGATGGCCGAGCAATCTATGGCCGGGCCATGTGTTGCGATATGTCGGCTATAGGGTGGCTCATGATGCAGACTCTTAAACGGGCTACACAAATCAGCAACAATGGCTGACGAAATCACACTTGTCGCAGCGGCTTACATTATTTTAAAATCAAAAAAGAAAAAAGAGAGATTGTGTATTTGACCTTACCTAAATAGGCGTAAAACTTTAGACAATTTAACCCTGGAAATAAGCCTCGATGAAAAATTATTTATTTACTAGCTGCTGTTGCCCGCGCCTTCGCTCGCATTTTATCGGGATAAAAAATAGCCTTTTTGTTACATATTCCAAATCCCAAACTATATCCATACCAAATTTCAGCCTAATCGGTTAAGAAGGTTTTGCGTGAAAGAGTAACAAATATCCATACATCCATTTATACAAACATTGACATTTATAATATTAGTAGGATTTTAATTATTAAATACAACAAAGCACAGAACATAGGAATTAGTCAAAGCATCACTCATAACAACATTCATGTCGATAGAAAAATATACACTATGCGATTACAATAGGGAGCGACTGAAACAACAATAGAACTGGGTGGGCAATATTGCAGTTAAATCGATCGTTCAGCGATCGCCCGGCCATCTATCGAACAATATTGGCCATACATGGCCACACCTAAAATGTTTGGCAATTATTGTCGGGACATTACTACAATATTGCATAGTCTGGCTGGTATTGCTAGCAATGTTGCGAGCCATTATATTGCAGCCACATATTGCAGAAAAATATTTCCCATTTTGAAGCCCCATAATAGTGTAAGTAAATATAAAAGTTATTAGGTAGTACATTACTTAGGTGTGTTGCAATAAGAAAAAAGTTCTAGATTCAGCTAAGACAATTTGTAGCTAGTTTCTAATTATTGTGGTTATGTAGTAAGTACCATAAATTAATCCCAAAGATAAAGTACATAAATTTTTCAATAATGTTCTACATGACAATAGTGCGATGCGATAATGGTCAGCAGATTTTATTTTTGTTACACAAAGTGCTTGGGGACGTTCTTTTTTCTACTGCAATAAACATTATTTGAACTTTATTTTATATACTAGTGTTATCATTGTGGATAGGGATTGAAGTAATTGTTCCAGTTCTTCGTTTCCGAATACTTAATAATTCCCCTGAAAGCTGCATTCTTATGACTTTTTTTCTTACTTTTCTTTTTCGCTGCATTCATTGTTATTTTGGTATTTCAGAGCAGATTCAGCTTGTTATTGGACATAAAGCACGTGTTCATACACGGCGGTGCCGGCGCCCTCGGACAGGCGTTCATAGGGATCTGTCTGTCGCGCGGCTACACCGTGCACACCTCCGTCCGAGACAATTTTAAGAAGAGGTTCCTGTTGAAACTGTTTCCTGAATTAGAAGGTATGTTGTTTATTTTGGCATCATTTTGTAAGACCATTTCTAAAAGAGAAAATTTGAGAGAAAATAGTCACATAGAAGAAAAACTCGATAATTCTATGCCTAGTCATCTTTTTTCCCTTCCGCGTGCTGTTGAAAATACTAGGGCAGTAATTTAACACTATTAATTTTATGTTATTAGAAAAGTATAATAGCTCCTTTGCTTTTAATACTTTTAGATAATAAAGCAGATTTTTTTTTAATTTTCAGGTAAAAATATCGTTGCTACGACTGACAACTGTTTCCAAGAAGCTGTGAAATTCAATGCAAAAACGGGTTGTAGTATCGTCATAAACTTTGCAAGTGGGGCAAAGAGGCAGGTGAGTTGACAATGAACAAGTACCAAGCGTTAAATTTTCTTTGCAAGTACAAAACATCAATGATACAATAAATTTGATCAGAAATGAAACATTAAATTTGTTTCAGGCTGCTCAACAACTCGTCGGTTATGAAGGAGTATTCATGGATCTTAGTGACCACGATATGTTGAAGGATGAAGAGTTTCAAATGGGATTTCTATGTTTCTCACGCCACTATCTATCTATTAAGTTGGATAACATTTTTAAACCAGAGTTCGCGATGGACAAAAGGGTAATGTGAATGCTGCGCTTTGACTTCTTTTTAATCGACTTCAAAAGGAGGAGGTTCTCAATTCGTCTGTATGTTGTTTTTTTTTTTGTATGTATGTTACGCGATATCTCCGCCAATTATGGACCAACTTTGAAAATTCTGTCACTATATAAAATGGGCAAAAAACGATAAACCGACTTCCAATATGCTTACATTTACACTTATTTTAATTATTGCGGGATAAATAATAATTGAGTTGTTGATAATTCTAATCCTGAGTGTAGTCAGATTTTGTCAGTTTTTATTTTTATTTAATGTTTATTACTCATCTGTTTTGGAAAATAAAAATCTTTTTACTTTTACTTTACTAATTCCCTGGGAATACATATTTTATAGAACCCCTTCGGGATCATTTTCTATACAATAGTGAAAGAATTTTCACAATCGGTCCATAATTAGCAAAGATATCGCGTAACATACATAAAAAAAACATACAGACGAATTGAGAACCTCCTTATGAATTCGGTTGAAAAAATTTAACTTACAGGGTTGATAGAAGGCTCAATTTGCTATATTTATATGTACTAAATTTTGGCACATGTGCGGATTGGTTATTTATTGCAGAACTAGGTTCAAACGTCGATAAAAATAAAAATTTAACTTTTATAATAAGAATAAAAATCTTTAAATATTTAGTTCACCGCGAAGAAGGGATGACGTCCACCTTAAAAAGTTTCATCTTCATAATCATATCAGCTCATACACGTCCACTGCTGGACAAAGGCCTCCCTCATTAAAAAGTTTTTATATGTTTAAACTACTAAAAATAAGAAGTTGTGCACTTATGGCAACACAGCGGTCATTATACGCCTTCTTATTTTCCATTTGTCATAATTTTGTTGAAGTATTGGTAACTTGGGACGACTTTTGCTCCAACTCGAAAAATAACAACCTAACAAGGTAAAGGTTTCTTGTTCACTTCTTTACTTTACCTTAAAAAGATTGAAGTGAACAAAAAATCAAAGTGATCACTTTATTTCCCTGTTTTACTTATGTAATTTTAATTTTGTGACGTGTCCAAGAGTCCTGTAACGTCTAAAAGAAATAAAGCACTTTGATATTTGATATTTGCGGTAACGGTACTTAAATCAAAAATTTTGTCATTATATATATATTTATTTGTCTATCATTTTGTCGTTCAGAAACTACAGCTTCTACTCAGTGAAGGCATTGCAACCGGTGTTGTCCGGCCGCTGACCAGAGTTGTGTACTCGCCGGCCGACGTCGGTCGCGCTTTCCGTCTGCTCGCCACAAGTAAGCACCGCGGTAAGGTGCTCCTCAATATGGAAAATTTACAGACTGCAGGCGAACATTTGAAAGTAGAAACAAGGTAAAAACTTAATGGTTCATCCACATGTTGGACGAGTCATGGCGAGCCTAGGCGCGTGCACAGCCTTTCAAATTCAAATGACTCGACCAAAGCACCCCGGATGTTTATGTTTGTAACACTTTGATTATGAGCTCAAAAATGTTGTTTTCCAGAATGGCCTACTCGTCAACTGGTCCTTATATCGTAGTAAGTGACGATAACATTGTTTTGGGCATGGAACTGGCTGACATTATTATCAAACATGGTGCTACAAAAATTGTACTATGCATAAAAACAAATCAATTGGATGGTTTCTGTTACACTAAATTTTCGTAAGTTTGCTACACCTTTAATATTACTATTTTAGATTTCGGTAGTTGATAGGAAGGAATTAATGACCTAAATCTGTTTATTTTGCTTCACCAAAATAACAAAAAACATGTTATAAATTTATTTTTATAGGACGTGGAAAGCTCACGACGTAACCGTAAAATTATTCACGGAAAATCTGGAAACGGAGAAAGGCTGTGTAAACTTACTGCAGGAAGCCACCAAATTAGGTCCTATTCTAGGAATTTTCATAGTTCAAAACTTCAGTGGCCCAGAAAGTTTGGAGGCGGGAGATTTTGCTGCAAAATTCAATAATAGCGCCGGCGTTGTTGCAAACTTGGACTTGACATCGCGAAAAATCTGCAATGACCTAAAGTTAGTATCTATCGGATTATTTAAATTTGGCAGGATGCAGTGCTTAAAATACAATATTGATTTTAGATTTTCAATTTTTAACTTTGGATTTTACTCTTACTTTTACTCTTTGCAGCCACTTTGTCGTGGT
This sequence comes from Eupithecia insigniata, assembly GCA_947859395.1. Lineage (NCBI taxonomy): Eukaryota > Metazoa > Arthropoda > Insecta > Lepidoptera > Geometridae > Eupithecia > Eupithecia insigniata. Next base: position 14,012,905 of record OX402007.1, on the reverse strand, counting down.
GAATCATTCAAAGAGTGATAGAGGGGCGTTAGATGAGTACGTGGCATCGGCAATCGACTCGATTTGTGACTCAAGGATGGATGCCTGCCTTCCAGCGTTGTCCTTCCACATAGGTTCAGTAAAGGAGGTAAATATGTACCTATTTCCTAATTTACGTCTTGGTAAGTTTTTTAAAATTATTATTGCAAGCTGCAATAATAATGATAGTCTTCTCACCTAACTTAAAAAGAAATTTCCTATTTTCACTGTGCAATTAGTTTTTTCTGACGTATTCCTTTCAGCTTGAACACGGAAACCCCGAAAAATCAAGGTCAAGTTTGAAAACCATTCTAAGTGACCTTGAAACTAGTCTCAGGCTCAAACACACGGTGGCTGCGTCCGTGCATATCAATAAAAAATATGAACTGATCCTAAAGAGGCTCTTGAATATTATTGGTAAGTTATATCATGATAAAGATAAAAATGATAAAAAGTCTTTATTGTCATACTTGTGGTGTAAAGAACAAAAATAGGAAGCGATGTGACCTGCATACGTAAAATAGTGTGTCGCAGGTCAAGCGCTGATGTTGCTTTATAGCAGAAATAAAATGTTAAGAAATAGTAAGTTGTTTTAAACTTTAAAACACAAAATGAATCAGTTGGTCAATAACCAACTGATAAATTTTGTGACATGCTACACTCGTACCTTCCTTCTTACTACCATTTTTTGGTTCATAGACCTTAATAATTAAGTTCAATAAAATTATTATGTCAATTTCTTTCTGATGTGTTTAATCAACTCGCTTAAAAATACATTTAGTCAACGTGTTTAATAACTTTACAGGAACCGACATCAATAAAATTGACGAAAGCCTATCTATTGAGACCTTTTTGCAAAATGACGTCAGTAGAGCAAAAATTTGCTCACTCATCAATGAAACTTACAACATCAGCTATACTGATGAAAAAATACTAAAATTAAGTATCGCTGAGTAAGTAAATTGGACGAGGTCTTGTACTTAGAACTTTTTATATCCCAAATATTTGATAACTGCGGTTTCAATGAAATGCAGTAGTAGATATTGATAGTATTATACGAAACAATATTTAATATGTCAGAATCAATAACTTTATTTCTTTAGGCTTACAAAATAAGCACTTAGACAAATCAAATTTTATACTATAAACATAGTTATTATTATCAAATAAGAGATAAGGTGTTATTGATATTCTCTCCTTTTCAATTTTTTGTCCACTAGTGGAAGAAGTGAAAAAGAACATCCGAATATCAAACCGTGTCATACCGAATATCAAACCATGCCGTGAATACTGAATTTTGAGGTCATCTTTTTTTAATTCGCAGCCTGAAAAATCTAGACAATACTAAATCACGGAATAAACCAAAGCTGAAAGATGGCTTAGATGCATTCTTTAGTTACATTGATGCAGATGAATGCAGGGCTGCTGAGCCGGGCGTGTTTATGACTACCGCATGCAGTTACGTCCAGGTAAATTACTTAATAGGCTTACTCACAACTATGTCACATAAGGGGGCTCCGTGAAAAATTGCCATTGAAAATTCTATCCTTACCTACTGTTTTCAAGATGTCTCTAAAACCAATGTAATATACAAGTAACAAATCACGAAGTATAACCAATAGGTGATCAACACTTAAAAATATTTCATTTTTCATTTTACATTGCGCGGGGTTTTAACTCATCATCATCAGCCCATACACGTCCACTGCTGGACATAGGCCTCCCCCGTACGACGCCACAAATAGCGGCCTATCCATCGACTCCCTGCGACCTCTACGATTTTATCTCACAGGCAACAAAAACACCGAATGAATAAACAAACATTATACTTCTGCTTCGATATATCATATATTTTCTTTAAAATATATATATTTTAATTATTACTAGATTTAAAACAACAATAATAAAACCCCAAAAAAATATTGTAAACTCCATATTTGTAAACCACCTTGCAAAATAATTGAAGCAAATTTTAATTTTTTCAAAACATTTTCAAGTTTAGTGGCCATATTTTGATATGATATCGGTCATATTTAATTATTTGTTTCATTACTCATATTATTTTAGATTACTCATTATTTTTAGATAAATATTTAAAACAGTTCAGACAAAATTGGGGAATTTTTACATATATTTTTCTTAAAACTAAATATTCGTAACATTAATAATCTTATTTTGATTAATTTTACGAAGCATACCTAACTACTCTTGAAAAAATAAAATATGTTTGTGTTGGACGAATACCAACGTTTCATTCCCTTACGAGGGCTGGATGTCAATGACCCGCTCACATCCATAAAAAAAAAAAAAATATTCAATGATATGTATTTTCATATTCATAATTATATTAATTTCACTTTACAACGGCTGCGACGCAAAAGTATATTCATGAAAAATATTTTTAATCCGAAATAAGAAAATAAACTATGCAGGTAAAAACAGATACAAAAAGAAAGCTTCAATTATTTGTATGGAATAATTAATCTTCAACTGTTCACATAGGACGAAGAGGAACTCGACCCCAAAGACACGTATTTGATGCTGATGCCAGGATTCGAAGGTCACCACGAAGTCTTCACAACCTTATGCGAACGACTCAAAGTTCAAGCTGTGGCCTTCCAGTATGGGCCTGAGCATACCAACTCTACTGTGCCTGAAACAGCTAGTCTTATTCTAAAGGTATAAGTATCAGAACTGTTTCATTCTTTACATGTTCCAATTTAACCGTGGTAATCGCTCCAACTTGGATATTTAAGCTTCTCTATAAGCTATTAAATCAACTATTTTCTATTAGAACGTCATTGCAACACTTGGTTATATCAAAGATTCAGATTCAGATTTATAATCCTATCGTAACTAATATTATAAATGCGAGTAACTCTGGCTGTCTGTCCGTCTGTCAGTCACGTTTTCACGCCAAATCTACTGAACCGATTTTAATGAAACTTGGTACACATATATTTCAGAGCCTGAGAAAGGACATACGCTACTTTTTAAATGCGAAAAAAGGGTTGTCAAGGGTTAAAAGGTTGAATTGAAGTATCGTATTTTTACAGCTAAAATCATGGAATTTATTTTTTAGGCTGTTAATTAGATATAAATAAAAATGTAATTTAAAGTTTATACAAATTTTACCCGCAAGGGGGTAAAATATTAAAGGGAATAGGGGATTAAAGTTTGTATGAAAATTACACTGTCACTATTCCACGCGGACGAAGTCGCGGGCACAGCTAGTAAGATATAAAATTCAAGGTATGTATGACACGTCATACAAACATTTCCCTCAATATCACTTAATATTGAATTATATGTATTTACAACTATATAAATTCATAAGATCGTAACAGCGTAATCGAATTTCGTTTCCTCGATTTTTGCCGTTTACTTTTAGTATAATATTAGAATGAAGAAATATTTAGTAACAATTCCGCGTATAACCTTCTCTGATAGTATTCATCAAAGTAAGTTGTCTACTAGTTTCGTCTCTCCACGAGACATCTTCAGGACACCACAATACTCGACCTTGACATTGAGATTGGTAAGCACAGCAACACCGACAGAGTCCCGCCAGTGATGTTGCCTCTCCGAGCTCCGCGCGCCAAGTCTATACAAGATTGAATTAATTTTATGGACACTTCCTTGAGCTCAGCAATTCCGATGCAAAAGTATTTTCAATTTTGTTGCAGTCATTTTGTTCCTTCTATTTTTAACCGACTTAAAAAAAAGGAGAATGTTCTATTTTTGGCTGATTTCTCCGTTATTTATGGACCGATTTGGATGATTCTTTTGCAGTTGTATAGAAATGTAGTGGTGTTGTTTTTATTTTTTTTCCCTATTAATGAGTATTAATCCAGAAATACTTAAAAAACCGTTTAATACTGAGGGATTAGAATTACAATCAAATTATCGAGATAGAAATTAATTTGGAGCATTGGTTTTGTATGTTGATAGAGCTTTTTTGACATAAACATACCTAACACCTACACACCTAAAATAACAATAATACTCGTATATAGGTACTTAACTAAATTAATATTATTTTTTCAGTTTATAAAGAAACGTTTCGAGCTGCAAACCAAATTCTACCTCCTTGGTTACTCTTTCGGAGTCAACGTAGCATTGGAGGTGGCAGCACTGATCGAAAACGAAGGTAATATTCACAAATGTGAAGATAAGTCAGTTTTAGAAGCTTTCAGTGATCGGTTTTGTTTAAAATAGGTACCTACTTATGTTTTGTTTTTCTTTATGAGTAAATCCAGTCAAGATGGTAGGTATTTTGTGTTGAAAATTGAGACTATCGGAGATGACTCAATAAAAATTATTTATGTGCACCATGGCAGGTCATGTGGGCGTGGTATTCTGCGTCGATGGCAGCCCAAGCTTCGTACGTGCAGCACTAGGCGCTCACTTAGGCACGTTGGGCGAGGTGGGCGCGGTGGACGCAATCCAGGACCGTCTCGCTGCGCACATGTACTCGCTTATGCGCGGTGGGGAAGCACCTACGCTCGCGCGTTCACTCACCTCGTTGCCCACCTGGGAGGCCAAGGTTGACGCCTGCGTCAACGAGCTGAGAGGAGTCGCCAATCTCTCCAACCAGTACAAGCGCTGCATCCTGCAAGGTGCTTACAACCGGATCGTGTTGGCGGAGCGATACGAGCCGCCCTTCCGCCTCCGCTCCGAGCTGGTCCTCATCAAAGGCGTGCCTCACCCGCACATGGCACGACTGCCACACGACTACGGCCTGTCCCAGTACTCTGCGGCGCCCGTCCGAGTCTTCCAAGTACACGCGGACCATGCCTCCATACCGTACGACTGCAGAGTCACGAGCATTGTCAACAGATTGCTGGACCCGAACCTAATAGAAGCGTTCAAGAACAAAAATGTTTGCGAGACATACGTTGCGAACCCTGCTAAAGGTTGGTGATACAGAATGTAGAATAACGTAGTTTTATTAATGGCCATCTATATTGTTATAAAATTAAGTCACTAAACAAAGTTGTTTTATTTAAATCATTTCTGTAAATACAATTCCCTACAAAATTTTACTGTTCCAGATACAAAAATCCTACTTCGTAATCTTATATATAAAACTTCCATGTCACAATGTTAGTTACCGTACTCCTCCGAAACAGCTTTACCGATTTTTACCAAATTTTATATTCGTATTCGGTAGGTCTGAGAATCGGCTACTATCTATTTTCCATACCCCTAAGTGATAAGGGTTGAAGGCAAAACAACGTTTGGCGGGTCAGCTAGTAATATTATAAATGTAAAAGTTTGTATGGATGGATGTATGGATATTTGTTACTCTTTCATGCAAAAACTACTGAAACGATTAGGCTAAAATTTGGTATTGGTCTAATTTGGGGCCTGGAATAACATATAGGCTATTTTTTATGCCGATAAAATGCGGGCGAAGGCGCGGGCAGCAGCAAATATAAAACACCTAGATCCGAAACAATGTAACACGCGGCTACGCTGAAACTCGCGACCATTTGATCAATTCTTACCAGATACAGAATTTAGATGAGAGGGTAAATTAACATCATCATCATCATCATCATCAGCCCATACACGTTCACTGCTGGACATAGGCCTCCCCCGTACGACGCCACAAATAGCGGTCCTGAGCCGCCTCCATCCATCGACTCCCTTCGACCGCTAGGATGTCGTCGGTCCATCGAGTGGATGATCTCCCATGTAGGGGGGGATTTGCCATAATCACCACGCTTGGCGGGCGGATTGGTGATCGCAGTGTTGGTGTTTAAAAATACTCAGAAGGAAGCTGCTGCCCTTCCTCTGGTAGGTTCCCTTAGTCGGCTCTTACGACATCCACGGGTGGAGTTGGAGGGGTCGATATTCGTACGCCGCGACCCCACGGCCTGCTAAATTAACGCCGAATTCTAATTCTTAACAAACTTCGAAAAAAGAAGTTCCTTTGTTCGGCTGTAAGTATGCTTTTTTTATGTAATGTACGTCGATTTCTCTTTCATTTTTATCGGCTAATTTCAATTATTCTTTTGCAATTGTATAGAAGCTGATGTTCCCGAGATCGTTCCATAAATGTTTTATTCCCAACATTCCCAAGGGATTAGTATTTATTTATACCGTAAACTTAAAAAAAAAAAAAAACTAAGTGTTTTGAAGTCTGTTTTTAGTCTATATGTCTGTCTTACAGAGTTGCCACAAAAATGTATAATTATTTTGAAAAATTTCATCAATATTTTTGACACCTTTAGGTACTTACGTTTGTTTTTACAACAACAATAAAAAATGACAATATTTTCAGAAACTACGTGTTGTCTGCCTTGTACACGATAAATTAGCTTTTGCATAAAGTTATGTGCAGTTTACGTGTGAAATTGGAAGATATGGCCACTGGCTGAGCTTCAAAGTAAAAGTTTAACAGAACGGAAATTCCATAGTTTTCACCTTTTTAGGGGTACTTATCTCAGAAGGAAATAAAACCGGCCAAGTGCGAGTTGACTCGCACGCAGTTCATAGGTAACTATTTTGCAAAATAATCCTTGGAAAAAAAAAGTTTTTTTATTATTTGAAATAAGCAACATACTCACATGGACGCAAAAAAAAATATTAAAAACATTTTAAAAAAGCTGAATGAAATAGGTAAAGCCGTTCTCATGTTATAGCTGGACCAGGAACAATAGGGGCCCATTTTTATATATACCCTGACAAAATTTCAACTTGTGACCTATTACGGTTCAAGAAATATAGTTTAGACAAAAGTAGGACATAAAAACCCTATAATTTTATAATTTTAAATTATGCAGTCTACGATTCTATGGCGCTGTGAATAGTCAAAGTTCTATGTCAACGCAATCAAAGATACGGTTTATTATTTAAGAAATAAGTACCTACCTAATCTGTCTTTCCATCATTAAATCTTTTATATTCTTTTCATTTCGCTAGCCTGTGATGTTGGTTAACAAGAGTTAAAAGCATCTTAATTCGGAACTTTATAGCAGCCACTGAATATTGCAGGCACTACTACTAACTTTGATCAATAGTTAAAGCTTCACCATAAAAATACCTTGCTACCGGTTAAATTATGTAAAACTCACCGTCTTTTGTAAAATCAAAAAATATGCATTCCGACGCCTCAATCTCTCATACTTACCTATTTTCAGTAAAACAAATTCAATGACTAGGTATTTAAAATTAACTTTGCTAAATTATTCAGTTACCTAAAAATGTATAGTACTCAGCAGGTAAAATTTGAACATCATAATTATTTATGCAGTTTTATAAGCATAAATTCAAAAAGGCCTTACAACCAGTTACTTTTGTATTGCAAAGTCACATTTATGTGATGACATCTGTAGGAAATGTTACAAAACAAGTGACTACGCCATCTAGGAATATTTTTGGAACTAAGTTGTGCGAGAGTTTTCAGAATTTCCACCGAACCGTGGTTGAGGCATGGGCGTTGTGTACGACTTGTTGGCAGAGATATCCCTCATCTTGGATGCGGTGTTTTTTGTGAATGAAGTAGGTAGGTTGTTTAACTGATTTTCATTTTGTTTTTCTTAAAGTCAGTAATTTAGTCAAAAGGTAGGTTTATTGGGACACCTTAGCAAAATTCTAAATGTACACCATAATGGTGAACCTGTTTTATTTTTATAAGGTTAGGTTAGGTTAGGTAGATCTGTTCACCTAAATGATACTTACCTAGGTATATATTTATTTATTTCATGAATGTTTTCCATAATATTTTAGAATAAGCTCGATTTCTTTTGTCAGAACTACATATTTGCCGTAGCGTCAAGTTAAAGTTTTCTCAGACAATTTTATTTTAAATGCATCTGAAGTAATATTTTACTTATGACAAAGCGCTTATCTTGATTTATACGAGTTCCTAGCGTATGTTCTTTGCATTATGGTGCTAACTTTATACTGTTGCCATGGAGTAAAATTAGGTCGAATGATAATAGATTCGAAATTGTTAAATTATGCCAGGGTGTGTACTACTACTGTCTACATGTTGGCAGAGGCATAGCAAGGTTCATCATTTTTTTCTTTAACTAGGCTCAACATGACTCCGCCGATATGCGGATATGCTACTACTAGACACAGAACCCTAAATTCGAAATAAGCAGTCAAATTGGGACAGCAATTATTATTCTCATTAATGTTTTGACGTTTCCACGTCTCATGTTGTGAATATATTATGTTTTTCTAAAACTGTATCTGGGTGTAAAATTTTTGCAAAATATTGCATAGCGCAATAGTTTGTGAAACACAAAACTACCATTTGCCAAATTTTACATGCAGTGAACGTATGAAAAATTGAAATTTATCTGCTCAATAGGCATGACAGATTCTGAGAAACGAGTAGTTTGTCAAAATCAGTGATCATGATATGTTTTAGACATCTATTGAATACAAAATAAAACATATTTCTGCAACAAAATGGATTTTGAAGGAAAACTTAGCTTTTAATAATGAATTAAAGATTATTTATCAGGTATTTATCGCGTACCTTTTGTTATATTTTCCCCGATAAATACCCGATAAATAATCTTTAATTATGTCAACAAATCGCTTAAGTTTAAAAAGTTTTAATAATGAAATTTGAATTTCAGTCTAAAACTTTACAATACTAGTGACGTATGTCTATGACGTCACCGATGCACGAACATAATCTGATGATACAGAATGACCATAATATTGTCAAGAGAAGAAAATCAGATCATAACCAATTACCATAGTTATTCTGTTCTGTCATATTGTGATGGCATGACGTCACAGTTGTCTATTCTCTGATTGCTGTTCGACCAGTCATGACAAATTGTTGTATTTTATATGTTATTTTATTAAAATAATAAAATATGATGCCTGTTTTTTAATCTAATATAATTCAGTATAATATACATATTTTTAGTGATTTTTAGTTACTGTTCATCATCCCTATTCTACCATTGCTTCTAAATTAGTCTTGTAAAAGAGATCATAATGCTGAATAGGTTCTTGTAGATTGTTATAAAAGAGTTGCGTATCTATGCACAAAAATACATTCTGAGCTTTTTCACAGAATAACTTCGGCCGTAATGTTTATGCAAAACTTACGTTGAGTCAGTAACATGTGGGTGTTGTTTTAACTTCATGCTTAAATTATTATACCAACATGAGTACAAATTGCTTTGCGAAACAATTTATTGCATTACAAAATGGACACTTTCTTACTTCATTTATGCTTACTGATGAATGCCCTGGATGTTTAAAGTCTTAGCGTCCAATGATTTTCTTAGATTCTTCATTATAACTAATTTATGATCAAGTTCTGGTAGTTTAACACATGCACTGGGACCAGTCACTGTATACGTTTAAGGCTTGCAAATTTTAGACTAGCACTTTCATTGTCAACGCAAATGTGCGTCTGCAGGTCCTGTTGGCGAGGCGGGACGCCCCTGCAGTTTGCACCGCTGATGCTGGGCAGTGAATGCCTTAGGCTAAGCTAGTTGACTGGCATGTAGTGAGGCGATGATGTCTATTTTCTGGTTGTATCTCTCGATAGACCTGCCATGTACGAAGAATTATGGCAGAAGTTTTGACAGCTTCCAGTGCAGCCAGTCTATGTTACTAAGCTAGGCGTTAGCTTAAGCGCAATCTAGGCGCTTGCATTGTTGTATGGGCGTTGCCGCGAGATATTGTTCGGTTTTGGGAAAATTTTGGGAGGTTTAAAAGCAAGTAAATAAAGCTCTAGCGTTATTCATCCTGAAATTAATGACGCTGGGGATTTATTTCTCTATAAAACAGCAAACAGTAAATTAATTTTTCACAAGACCTCCCACTATTTTCCCAAAACCGACCAATATCTCTCACAAATCGATGCCGGTTGCATCCTCAAAAAAAAAACCAACCGAACAAAAGCCCGTAGTGTGTGACTCGGCATTATTTCACCCGCCCCGTCCCATCCCATTGTGCTTTAATATACGAGGTGTACCAGCTTTGCCGAGCATTGTTTAGCCTTTAATTAATTTAGCTGGTAATTCATTGTTTTTTTTGTGTGCAGAATTGAATTTGAATTACGTAGAACTTGGTTTAAAGTTAAATTTTTTGTAAGGTCATAGAAAACACTATATAATAAGTAGGAGATGTGTCGGCAATAAGACCTTTATGTAAGATAGATAGCGTCGCTTAATTGTAATTAGAAAGGTTTATTTCATAGTTTTATCTCTAAGCTAGATAGATGTCAATTTTTACTTAGGATTTACGTTATTTGCACTTGTATTGTTTTTGTTTGTAAATATTTTGTAGTGAAATTGAGCTTAAAAATTAATTTTCCGTTTGAATGATGTAAATCGGATCATTCGTTTTAGAGATATTTTAGGATTTGTGTAAGGAAAACGTTTCGAACTGTAGTTTTTTGTAAGTTTTTGTTCTAGGAACTTTTTATTTTTAAGTAAATGTTTAGATATTATTATTTTATAAGGTAAAGGGCATAATTCCCTATCAAAAAAGGTATAATTTGTAAGGATTTTGTAAAAGAATAATTAATAAATAAAGATCAAAGGGATCGGCCCAAGTAAAAAACAGCTAGAAAGTTCGAGTAAAAATAGGCCGTCGCGTCGTCGTCTTGCCGGTAAGGCGCGACCATATAAATATACGCCGCGTTTCTTGCCGGGCAGTCAGGTCGCAGCTCAGCCACCGAAGAGGCAAGAAGTGAAAGGAACACAGCAAGTAGTGGTAGGGAGAATAGGAACGAGCCGAAGCCTAGGATGCCTAGGTGCACGGTAATCCACCCTTTAGTATGAGGTCCAGCACCTGTGAATCCTTCTTCTTAATGAGCTTTCCACCAACTGTCTCGATGACTAGTTCTTCCTTTTTTCCGTGTGCGCCGATCTCCTGTGCCACCTTCTTATCCAGGAGTGACACTGTGGACCCCTCGTCCATGAGCGCCAATATCTTCTTAGATTCTTTCGTCCCGAAAACTTCGACAGGAATAATCTTCAGGTATGCCCTTGTGTTAGCGTTTAGTGATCCAGTAACGCCCGATGCCTCTGGTGATGCTTCCATCTTTTCACCAGAGGTCCTGTCTTCCGACTCTACGTGCAGCAGGTGATGATGCCACCTCTTGCACTCCTTGCATGTTGGCTTCTTGCAGCTCTCCTTTCTATGTCTTCCTTGAAGGCCTTTGAAGCAGACGCAACTCTTCTAGAACCCAACGGTCTTGAACTGATGCCTTTAGGAACTTCGGACATTCCATGAGGAAGTGTTCGCCCTCACAGATAGGGCAAATCTTCTCAGTCTTCCTTGGGTCCTTTTCTTTGAAGTTCTTTTCCTTCGTTGAGTGCGCTGCTTGTCTGGTCTTCTTGAAGCCACCGCCTTTGTCCTCTGACGTTGCAAATGCCCCACACTTGTCCGCTTCTGTATTCAGAAACCTTGAAATGAGCGTCAGGTCCGAGAACTCGCCTTCTTCTGATGCTGCAGTGAAGTCGTACCAACGAAACTTTAGAACCGTTGACATCGTTTCCACAATTTGCTTCACTATCTCCGGTGAATGCAGGTATTGTAGTTTCCTCAGTCCCCTGATTGCTGCTACACTGTTGCTGATCTGGCTCGTGAAGATGCAGATATCTCTCGGGTTCTCCGTGATCTTCGGTAACGCCCTGACCTTGTCCGATTCGGCCAGCACCAGTGCATCAGGTCTTCCATATCTCCTTCTGAGAGCTTCCATTACTTCCATAGGAGAGGCTTTGGAGTACAACAGACTCTTGATAGCTTCTCTTGCGTTGCCCTTTAGTGCTCTGCTCAGTCGAACCATGTTCTGGACGTCGTTGAACATTAGTGCTGTATTGGTGTAGACGGTCTTGAACGCCAACCACTCGCTGCTGTTGCCGTCGAAGTAGGGTAGCTCGTGGATGTAGTTCGGCTGCGATGCTGGGCCCCTTCCTTCGGCGAAGGCTTCCTTCAAGGCTGTCGTCAGCGCTTGAATCTCAATCGTGGCTCCTCCCGTCGAGGGGTTTCCTTCAGGCTTCCCCTTCTGGGGCTCTTTCGGGAGCTGCTCTGGGGGCTTCAGGACTCGCTGCTCTGGTTCTTCTAATACCGACGTCTCGATCCAGTTCTGCACCTGTTTTGCTCTATCCTCTTGTTCTGCCTGGTCTTCATCTTCACATTGTGCCAAACTCAATCTGACACGAGCCAGCTTCGTCGCAGTCTGGGCTTGCTCCAGCTCCCGGCCGCCAGTTCATCCCTGGCTTCCAGCTCGCGTCTTCTGGCTGAAGAACTCGTGGTTTTCGTGGACCGGGCTCGACGACTGACCCCTGTCGGCTTCAAGATCGTGGCTGAACCAGCTTCACCCTGTTCCGGGGCATTTCCTGGGGTCTTCTCTGTCGTCTTCTGTGCGGCTTCTTCATTGTTCTGTCCCTTCCCAGACGCCGCCATGGTAGTCTTCTGTGAGGCTTTTTCATTCATTTGTCCCTTCCCGGACGCCGCCATGGTAGTCGCAGTGGCTTCCGTAGTCGAGGTCCCTTGAGTGGTCGTCGTACCCCAAGAGTCTGAAGTAGTTCCAGTAGCACCCGAAGTTCCCGATGTTTCCGTAGTTCCCGTAGTTCCCGTAGTTCCTGATGATCCCGATCCTGACGCAGACGTGACCCCTTCTGACCCTGACCTTCCTTCTGTCTCGTCCTTTGCCATGGGACGGGACACAGGGCGTGAGGGGGCATCCTTCTGTGACCTGGTAACCGTCCGAAACAAGATGATAGCCCCAAAATGCAGTTTTCACATTATTGTATCTGTGTGATGTTACGTAAGCGTCATATAAACATAGTGTATGAGTGAGTGAGTAGTGCATGAGTTATCTGGTATAAGTAAAGTGGCCAATTACAGGCCCATTTAAAATTGTCGACCCTAAATCACAGAACACAAAACGTACAATATACGGAACTCTGGTTCATTACGCCCCAACAAAAATGCCGATCCATTTCTGGTGGATTTAATACAATTACCAGTAATCATTGGAATCTACTGCCGTTTGTTTATTCGCCTTTGTTTTCACATCGGTTCATTAGATTCTACATTTTATTTTGTTCGTATTTTTTTCAATTATAGACAATGAATTTTCAAATTTGATTTTCTAGCTTAAAAATTGAAGTAAATTTTACTTATTTCCTAGCTTGGCTTTTATGCTTCTCTGTGTCCCAGAAGGTAAATAGTTAATTTTATTTTCGAAATATATATCCTTTATTTATAAATTCTTGGATTAGAGATGACGATGTAGACGACAGTAAAAGAGTTTGTTTATATATATTTACTTTAATACTTTCACTGTCCGCGACCCACGTGTGGTTCTAGCAGCTGCGACGACGCCCTATCGGACGGCACTGCAGAGGCTGGACAGTGAATGCGTTAACAGTCTCAAATCCTACTCATTTGTATAATTGCGTAGACCTCCAAGGTGACCTTCATTTGTCGTATCTCAGAAAGGAATTCTTGCATCGTTTCATAACATAATATTTTAGATATCATATCCGTTTTCGATCGTTTAATAGGGACGGTGATAATTATATTACCCACTGACAACGAAACAAAGTCTACCTACTTGCAGGTATCGGTATTTCTTTGTGCTACTAGTACACTTAGATTAAAAAAGATAGTAGGAACTGAAAAATAACTTTAGCAGTAATATAAATAATAGTTCAAATAACTTAATAATAAATTTTCTATGAAATGATAGTTCAAATATAAGACATAAATAAATAATACCAGCTACATAGCATCCATCTAGCCCCAATTTTTTTCTGTTGCCAACGATGGTTCGTGCGTTTAACAATTTCAGTAAATAAAGTGAACTGGGTTCTTGCTTATTATGATACAACGACAAAGGGTCCTTCAGCTGTGAAATTTAATGGCATGGTAAATAATACGCCCAATTACTTACTGCTACATCAACCATTGACCCCGTTTCAGCAGTTTCATTTACTGCGGAAAATTATTACGAATATTTTTTTTATTGCTGGAATAAGTTTTTGTTAGAAATCTGTGATGTGGTTGTGGGTGCGTGTGAGCTTAGTCAATACAAAGTTTGGTAGGTACTGGCACTCAGGGATATTTTAAATAGATATCAATTAAATATATTTTTAGGGCTATCACAATAAAATACGGTAGAAAGGATAGGCTGCCCATGGCTCGATCCAAATATGACCAAATAAAGAATTAAATAAAAATCAAGCAAACAAACTTTGTATTGACTGAGCTCACACGCACCGGCAACCACATCACAGATCTGTAACAAAAACTTATTCCAGCAAAAAAAAATCTAAGGAATCAAATCTGAACCCTTCCTAAAAGCTTTGTTCTTACTTTTTGTTACATTCTGTATAATATCACTACTTAGTAAAAAATACATCTTTATCCTTCTAAAGGAGTGGTACAGAAAGTAAAACTTCACTCCTTGAATTGGGTTTTTCACTTTGCTCTCATTAGGTGGGTCACTTTGCCCATTCGACCCTGGAATATTTTCCGAGCTTTATTCCTCGTTGTAAATTACGGTTTCCATTCTCATCGCCAAGAGCTTGTTTACTAAAACTTGGAAATGCATTTTCATTCCAAATCAGAACTCACATACGTTACAGACTGAGTGGAACGTGTGACCACGGTTTGGATTGGAGATTCGGGGATTTTACATTCTACGATATTCCAGGTTATTAATCTACTAACCAACGGTATTATTATCTATTTTAGCCTAATTCAGTATTGAAATAAGTAGGTAGAGGTTGAGGTCAAATAAACTTTTTATTTGACCTCAAACGAAGCCAACGAAAACTTTATGAATATGTACACATCCTTATACAATTTAAGGCTAGTAATAGGGTATTCTTAAACTAAGTAAGTACTTTAAAAAAACGTTGAAGGAAAATGAAATTGACTGTTTGAAGTGTATGCATGCACACACTAATGAATGCATGTTCTCCAACTGTATTATAACGAAATGTCAGAACAAGCAAAGAATTACTAATACAAGTATACGCAAAATAATCGTATCGCTACCCAAAAAGTTCTGCTCCCAGTCACAGAGCGCCAAAAGTGCGGAAAATGGAAAGAGTGATAAATAAAACCGCTCCAAGCTAATTGGAAAGCCAACATAATAAATCAGGGGCACTCTACCGCCACCTAGCGGTGCCAAAGCACAAAAACAACTGCGCGCTGGCAAAGAGCGCCTTTTGAAAAGAACGCTTTTGGAAATAGAATGGTTTTTGGTTTTAAATTGTGAAATATCGACGGCCAGCGATAATTTATGAGTACGGGTTAAATGCTTTAGGGTTTTCCTATAACCTTATGTGTGTGCCAAAATTTTTTACAAGTTAACTTTTATCTTCGAAGCTTCAAAACTTGTGTATGTAGGTGGTGCCAGCCAATCCTGCGTAACGAGGGATAATGTCAGAGAAGTAAGATACGTAAATCTTGTGTGTATTTTGAACGTTACAAACTTAAGATGAATAAATAAGTTGTATTTGTTTATAAAAATAAGAATATAAATAAATAATACTGGACAATTCACACAGCATTATCTAGCCCCAAGCTAAGCAGAGCTTGTGTTATGGTACTAGATAACTGATATACATAATAGAATATAATACATAAATATATATTTTATTATACATAGAAAACAACCAGAACCCCCTGAACAAATATTTGCAGAGCGTATAAACATTTGTCCCGAAGCGGAAATCGAACCCGCAACCTCCTGAAGAATGAAAGAATGCAGCACCTACGACATAAGTCTAATCACTTATCATACTCGCAGGTACTGCAACTCTCAAGTAGAAGCCAAGACAACAAATGTATCTAGAGTTATTTAGTCAGTTATTATAAGTTCTTAAAGTGATCAGATTTTTATGAACCTCATTTTTTGGAACTATGACAAAGCATGTAAACTTTCAACATAATATCCAAAAACTTCCTTAAACAAAGCGATTCCTAGCAACATCCCGCTGGGAGGACGATGGCGCCCAACATACCACAAGAAAATAGGTACACTGCAAACGAACCACTAATTCCACCAACCGCTTACAAAAGTTTTATGAATCTGTCAATTGTATCGCAAATGTTATCTGTTGTTCCATTTATACATGACTTTACCAAAAAAGGACAATAATGTTTCAATATTTGATTTATTGAAGTCTTAGAATCGAGTTATTCCGGATTCATCCCACTGGCTTCGGCCCAAACTAGTCCGAATGTGGAAAATCTACTTCAATCAGATTAGAGTAGGTGAGTTTCACCCATTTAGGGTGTTGAAATGGAAGAGTGGCTCTGTTTTCAGGTTCAGCTTATTGTAAGAGTTTTATTCATTCCACCAAAACTTTTTATCTTTTTTAAATAAGAACATAATGTTTATTTTTATAAAATTAAATCATTTTTAGGTAGTCACTTCCTGCGCAATAGAATCAGAGAGAGTTAAATGAAAATAAATATCAACAGTTTACAAAAAAATCTAGGTACTGCGTCATCAAGCGTATTACAATATCAGAAGTTACAAAAGCCTACTCCCCTCTCGCCTCTCGTATACCTTTTACATAGGAGGTTATTTAAATCCTGTGCGGATACGATAATAATAGGTTTTTTTTATAGAATCCAGGGGTTGAAATCTTGGATAAAGCCAGGGGTAAATAACACAGGGCCCGTATACACCGTCCGTAAAAGTTAGTCCTAGTAAATAAATAAATTAGCCAGCCCATTTGCCGGACGCGGTCGGTTGGAGCGGAGTTACACTTATAACGCACTCGGGGGCCCGTAACTCGGGTAACTAGGGGCCCGGCCGGGCCCCCGCTGTTTGTATCAAGCTGGGATAGTATCGGGGCGAGGTCGTGGTTTTGTGTGAACTTTTTCAACATTTTCTATATTTCATTTTCGATATCAGTCAATATTTTATTCAAGTTGAATGAATGTATAGTTTGCATTTTATTACGTAAGTATTTGTTTCCACTGGTGAATATGCCTCCCCTAAAAAAGGAGGATTTAGGGCTCCCACACAAAACTGCGATGCGATGCGATACGATGCCTCATTGGAGCGCATTGAATAGTGCGAGTTCGCAGATATTTGCGATGCGATGCGAATTAGCGGTTTTGTGTGGGAGCCCTTAGGCGTAATCATCTCGTTTGGCAGGGAGATTGGTAATCTCAGTGAAGGTGTTAATAATACTGTACACAAAGGGAAGGTGCTGCCCTTCCTCTGGTAGGTTTCCTTAGTCGAATCTCATGACACCAGTGTAGTTGGAGGGGTAAATTTTTACGTCACGACCGTTATGGTCTACTAATTTATCAACCCGCATATTCTCCTATACCTATCACTTCTGTCCGCCCCACAACATAAAACAACAGAAGTCCATCAAAACAATACATAAAACGCGCTGTAAATTGCACAAAGCACATCTGAATCGAGTTGTCTTCACATCAGGCAGCCCCGAGCTTGATTCACAGTGTTGCCAGAAGTTTTGATACCTGTTCTGTAGTCCCTGTGTAGTTGCCAGGTGTGTGCAGCTCCAGTTGAGTTGCAACATTATCTGCGTGCTATGGTAATGGTTTCACAAAAACTTTAGTTCTACAATCAGCCTTTGTTAAGTATCATTACCGGTATGTGTCCTTAGGACGAGTTTCTCATAGTATAAGAAAACTAAAAAAGTTTTTGTTTCCTTATGAACATTTAGCCCATTGCATATTTAGAAGAACTACTTTTCATAAAAGTTTTAATCAAATTTTGACAAGTCAGCGGTAAGAAACAAAAACTTAAATTTTTCGTTGCTGTTAATTTAGATTTTATTATTTACATATCCACGCACCGCACCTATTAAGTACTCCTAAAATTATTTTTATTTAAGTAAATTGCAGATTTTTTTATGAACAATATTTCAACTAAAAGCCTATAACTGATTACCCAATTAGGTACTCAGAACCAAACAGAAATAAAATCAAAGAAACCAAACTCGTTTAAACTGTTAGGAATCATTATGCGTAAAGCTGCGTCTAAGCCTCCTTAGTTAATTTGCAAAGAAACAAAAACCTGAGCTAAAACAGAATTCCTTCGCTTTCCATTTTCCAATTTACATTTCCTTTCTTCAATCAAATGTTTTAACTAAAAGGCTCCACCTTGATTGAGGCAGAGAAATAAATATTTATTGAGCCTTATTCTTAAGACAAATAGAAAAGCCCAGTATCTGAACTTGGTTTTAAATCCCTGAAAAGGGTAAAAAAGTTAGCTTAACTCTGAAGGAAGTCTTTTTTGTGACAACTTACATACAAGTTCCTCAGATGCTGAGCCAATGATGGAAAATACTTGCATTCACTTTAAACTGACCTTGCATTTTTATTAACGTTTAATATGGCCTATCAATTTCATTGCTCATCAAAACTTGTGTAGTTTTTTGTAGTAAAATAGGAAAGTTCAAGAAGCATGTAAAAAAATATTCTTTGAAACTTCAAAAAACTCGACTTGTGTTTTTTAACTTTGGGGGCAACTTTTGGGTCTAGCAAATTTAGCTAAGAACCATAATAAGAGTCAACAAGTATTGTATTTTTACAACATCAAAATCTGCTCAGTAAAGAGTATGTATCATATATACACATAGCAACATAGAAAAAATACCCTCGGGAGTAAAAAAAACTACTAAACTAAAACGTTTAAACATCATACAGTAAATGGGAGTGACGAATGCTTAATTACATTTTCTCTAAATTATAACTGACATTCTCACAAAGACAACCCTTCGGTTAAGTACCCAATTACATTACAAATTTTTACATACATTATTGGCTGAACTTAAAAGCTGTGTGTCTAATTTATAAAGAGTTTGTAAAATCTCCACGGTAAGCTTCTTCGGAAATTCGTTGCTCCAACTGTTTCTTAACTAAACAGAAGCTGCTTAAAGCTATCATTGTTCTTCTGTCAAAGATATTTGATTTTCTGAAGACAATCCACTTGTAGAAGGAATTTAAATGATTGTTTTGTACCAATTGGCCTCTTTTACCATCATATTACTCATTATAAATACGAAAGTTTCGATATTTGCTACCTCTACATGACAAAACAACTGAACGAGACCAAAAAAAAAAAAAATTACGTGCGTATCCGCGTAACGCCAGTAAATAATATTTTTCTATTTACTCTGCCCGTGAGCTTAGTTAATACTCGGTATATAAATAGGCCTATCTATCTCCATCTACTATTTCCATTATCATCATGATATGCAACCGGATTTTAGTCACCGCTGGGAAGTATATAAATAGACCACCTGAATTTTGTACCATCCACAAAAACAACGGTCCGCAGTTATTGATGCCCCGTGACGTGTAAGGTGTCTATGACCAATTACCTATGTTGCGGCAATAACCATACGTTTTTTCATTCAAGGTCTATCAAATTATGTACTCCTGTAGCTCAGCTACCCAAAGTGGATCTTGGCCTCTGCAAAAAGATTTCTCCAGGCATCCCCGTTCTGAGCTGTCTCTAGCCAGCTATGGACGTCGAGTTTGCGGAGATCGGCTGCAAATTCTTCGATCCAGCGATACCTAGTGCGGCCGACTGGTCTACACCCCGATGGATGGCACTTCCTCATATTTTGCTTTCATATTTATTTTGCCTCATACACTATTTTCTTCAGCCTGTTCCTTTTCCATTCTCTCGACGTGTTCTACTAGCCAGCGTAGACGAGCACTCTTAAACTGGCCTTATGACGTTTGGTTCGGCATACAGATCCTTTTTTCTAGTTTTTCCGGACTCGCCAAGACATATGTATGACTTTTATATATTCTGATTTCGTGCTTCGACTCGAAAGTCTGTAGGATAACACTCTAAGGAGCGCACTTAATGAAAGTGTATTTATCATAAAATTATTATAATATAGGATAGGACCACAAAGTATGATGTATGTACATATGTAGATACATGGTTGATACCTAGACGTATAATAACCGCGAACGAACAAATAAAGCATACATCACTGTATTTATTTCCTCCGAACACCACCGGTACGTATAAGTTTTCTAAAGAAAAATGGGAAAGCACAGGTAAGGAAAATGTCGGATACGGGTTCGTGAGAAATACCCGGGATAGAGAAGGGGGTGGAGATGTGTCGTTGTTAAAATTTGTGTATATGTTTCAGTAAAAACCTATTGTGTTGATTAAAAATAGCTGCTTATGATAAGTATTTTATAATAACATAGTAATTTATAATTAGGCACATATTGAATTAAAATTATTGAATGATTATTTATTTAAAAATTTATGATTTAACTGGCTAAATGAATGTAATTTTTATGATATTAATGAATTTATTAATTTTAAGCTTTAGACGTAAGTAATTTAATTGCATGCTATAATAGTTAAACATGGGCTCATAACTAAATTAATCACCATGTTTTATACAACAAATATAATGTAATATTAGATACCTAATAATTCTTTTTTATTATTGGTGTTAAGAGTTCTTCTAATTTTCGTAAATAAAACTTTGCAATAGTGGGCATAGTACTGGTACCAAAAGTACCGATACCATAGCGGTAAGTATCGGTATTTTCCATTTACGTACCTGAGTATCTATATTTTTAAAGTATCGGTATTTGAGCACAAAGTATCGATACTAATAGAGGTTCTTGCGACGTTGCCAGTCCGTATGAAGATACAACACTGGCACCGCTTTGCGGCGTGGGTTGTACCGATACTTAACGTAGATAGTATCGATATTTTAGAGTTAAGGAACCGGTAACAGTACCGGTACTCATGAATAATATCGATAGGTACTTAAAAAGTATCGATACTGCGTCGAGGTCAGTGGAACCGGTACTTGAAAATACCGGTATTCAATAGGGCTTTGAAGTAACCCCCATGTACAACAATAGCTACTTCCCTGGTGTCTTGTTCAGTTTTGCGTACCACCAATATAGAAAAATACTCCTTAAAAAAAATTGTCTACTCCGCAGACATCTGTATCCCACAATCGCACGCGAGCAGAAGAATCATGCCTGCATTATATCCGTACGGAACTTTTAACAATCTCGGGAGCAAGGAAATTCATACATTACATCGAGTTACTTAATACTTTTGTGGATCACCTGAGAGTTGCTAAGTAAGTTTGTAAGTATTGTTGCTTATGAATAACTCTGGGACTTATAACAATTTCATTTTGCCGTGTAGCGATAGAAATGAGTTGTTAGTTTGTTAACTTACCTACATGTGAGGCAATTCTATGAAAAGTCTTGCTTTAAACAGACTACTTACAGGTAGAGTACATTATAATAGGTATTATTTATACTTTCGCTAATTTTAATGAAAGGGATGAGTTAAGAATGTTTTACTTAAAAAAGCAAAATTCATTAAATCCAAGTGAATTTCTTAGAGACGGATATTTTTAAATAACCCTTCCAAATTTGGTTTTCAGCACACAAAGTGCTTTAGTTCATTAGACCTTATAAGACTCTTGGATTCATCATTGTACAAATAGGCACATCATTTAGTTAGGGCCAACTAACATTAGACAATAACGACCCATGAACTTTCTGAATCAACATATAAACTTCTAACAACCAAACTTTTGTAAACAACCATTTTCGCTGTTTACCCAAACAGTTCAGAAACAGGCATAACGGTACAAAAACAAACCACTAAATAGAACGGGGACTATTAGCATCTCGCAAAAAGGCAACAACGACGCCGTGGAAAAAATTAGCTTGCGTCATCCCATAAGGAATGTTAATGGCGTTACCACCTAACAGTGTATGGTAAAAAATATATTAGAGAGCAAATATATTATTGAGCCTTCTCAAATTTTTGATCACCGTTTACCATGAGACAATATGGTCTGCGATATCGTAAATAATGGTTTGCAAATAACAATTCGAGTTTTTTTATTTATTAAGTTTCGATGGTTAAACACTATTGTACGTGAGCGTTATAATATCGTCTTTGTAATTATCGACTGATATTCTATTAATAAATAAAATACAAGTATAACCTAAACTTAAGATGTTGCCCGGACTCAGCTAGCATGCGTAAGTATTGTATAGCTTAGGAGGAGATGCGAAAACCGAGTTTGGTGGCCACAAAGTGCAACTTCGCAACTCTTCCTAAACTATACAAAATAAAACTATTATAGAGGCATCTTAGTATAATATAATTATAATAAATGTAAATGGCAAAGTTTGTTGGATGAATGTATGAATCTTTGTTACTCTTTCACGCAAAAACTGCTGAACTGATTAGACTGAAATTTGGTATGGGTATTACCAATTTTTTTCCCGATAAAATGCAGGCAAAGGTGCGGGCAGCAACTAGTTAAAAATAAGTTTATGATAGGTATCACTAACTGGCCAAGGGATTTTTGAAAATTCCGTTATTTAGCGTAATATGTAATACCATAAAATAGGCGGCGGCACTAGTTGGCTCAGGAAAACATCCAAAATGAAAGTGGGGGACTTTGATATTTGATGTCATGACAGTGTTACGCAATTTAAAGACCATGCTATTGGTTATTTCTCGTTTCGTTGGAAACTGATAATGAAGTCCTTCTAGCCGAATTTCAACCACGGCCAGTATCAAGAGACTAGCCATGTGCGCATGACACATTATAGCACACATTATGTGTGCGCAAACACAGGTGCACTCTCTATTCCCTCATCCTCATAATAATCTGATGGGACGGCAGACTGACACGACTATCACTCCCCGATCGTTGGAAACTTGCAGTAATATAATAAGTAGGTATTAGTTTAAATGGCAATGGGTTATCACTTTAAATGGCTCGACTATTCCAGTCCTAACTTGAAGTTCAAGTTAGGACTAGTCTTAGTCTTGGGTTATACGAGGCAAAATCGGATACCTGTGACTTCCGTTACTGCGACTTCAAAATATCTGTTACAAATAACAGTGACAAAATACTAGCTAGTATTTCTACCAATCACGTACAAATTCATTGTTTTACTGAATAAAATATATATTTATTGCAGCAATAGTACCGCTACGTAACGTAAATGGACATAAAGTCTTTATTGACAAAGAAAATAACAATCAAATAATATAAAGAAATTAAACGTAAATTCCTCTAGAATTATATGTGTGTAACGCAATGTAACAACTTTGTTACATTGCGATATACATTTCAAATTTCCAAGTATAATATACTAGGTGTGTCTCATTCTTACTTTGTAATAGAGTGATCGCAAAACTTAATGAGCTCTGTGAACATAGGCACGGAAGCAATGCTGCGCAAGTACAATCAAATAGAAAAGTGATATTTACCAACTAGCGACCCACCCGGGCTTCGGCTGGAAATCCTTTTTATGGTGCCAATAGACACCTGTTGCAGCTACAGTCCACTGAAGTACCATTTTGAGGTTGAATTCATCGGCTTCTTTTCGCATAAAACTTATGACATCGAACACCATTTTCCATATTTGACGACGCAGTACGTTATTCCGCCCGCGATACATATTTAACTTTTAAGAGAAACAGCTAATATCAGCGAATACTCCACAAAATCGCAAGAATAAACTATCAAGTCAACGAAACGAACACCAAACAACCGTCAAAGACTTTGCTGCGTGATAGTACTGAAAAGCATTCATTTGACAGTATTGCCAACTAGATTATAAATACTTTTTACTACATAGTAATTATTTCATTTTCAAACTTGGGTTAATTGCGTTAGATAAAAAGTTTAATTTCTTCTAACGTTGTAGGTTTTAAATAATCTGTCATAAGATGTGATGGACGTAAATAAGATGTTTTTACATATTCTATAAATATTGAATTGAAAAATATAGTTATGCATAACAAAATGTGCTAGACACTATAAAAATACGCCAAAATTCTTGCTGGCAACCCTGGTTTGACAGTCAGATCCCCTCTCACCCCGCTTTTTCTCCTCAACGCCTTATTTACGGTTCAGTGCGCAGCCGTTGAAGCCAACTTCACAGAGCTCATAAAGATTTGCGCGTACTCTACCATGTGATACTTACTATCCAAGACAGAGAATATAGAAGCGATATTATCTTGCTGAAGCGATTTATTGCGTAGGTGCCTACCTAATAAAATAACAACGATATAATAATCGTGCACATGAGTGCACGATTATTATATCGTTGTTATATTATATCGTAGTCGACACTGGCACTGCCTGTGAGACAGTCACAGATATGTTTAGTTTCTGTCACTCTGAAATACCGCCAATTTTCTATACCTGTGACTTTTATCAGTGATGATAAATACGCCTCAAGCCTAACTTGAACCACAGTCTTCAGTACGACCCGTGTTAACCCTGGTCGCAGGGCATTGCCCCACGGATTTATAATAAGCTGTAAAACACAAGTCCAAATACACTTTGTTCCGTTTTCTTCAATAAAAATTAAATAAAAAGTAAGTGCGTATTGGATATTTTAATAACTAAGTAATTTTTATCTAGTTCTTTGGGTTTCGACTGATCAAACGTAATTTTGAATAGTGGGTCATAGAAACTATCATAGATCCAATTTCACCGTTGCAATTGAATGAGCTCATATTGCGATTGACGCGTTCAATATAAGATAAACTCAGTTTAGCACTTAAAATAGGTTCAGCGCATTTCAACCACATGAAGTTGATCCGGTTCAAGTGCTAAGCTGAGTTCAAGCTGTCATGTCACACAATAGGTATCACGAATTTAATTTCAATCAAGCTGAACTATGCTACTATACTGGCATATGTTCAGCGGGCTGATGATGAAGTTAAACTTAGGTTGAATTTCAGCGGTTGCAAGAGCTGTCATGTCAAACAAATGTGAGCTCGATCAAGCTGAACTTTGTTATGTTCAACAAAATTTTGGTTAAATTGAATCTTACTTTTCTAGATTAGTAACATGGATTATATTTTTTTTCGACGAGATTTACCGATCTAGATTTTGGTCTTCATCATTATGTATACCTATCAGAACATGGAATAGAACCGTTTCCTATAAGTCTTAGCTACTATGTTGCACTATCAGGGTACAATCAGGTTTGGACAATAATATATTGCCTGCTAAAAAGATAAATAAATTGAAATCTGGAATAGCAGTAACCAGCCGCATATTGGATATTCTACCAACAATAATATCATAAATCCCAAATGAATGAAACACTAGCCCGCTACTCATGCCCTGGGCGAGCTGGGTGGGCGGCGGCGTTCTAGGAAGAAGTGGTAACTGCGAGAGAACTGCAATAATGTAATCCCGAAGTATACCGTCTTCCAGTATCCATTTGAACAACTGTTCTGCAGCATCTTGAATTAAAATAACTTTTGATATTCACGACACGATCGCACGGAAGAAAATTGTTTTTTAATAGGTAACATGCTCAAACCTTGTAAAGTACAAGGTTTGATTTTCTTATTGTTCACGTTGTAGTCACGTTTTTTAGGTACTGTACTGTACTGGTACCCAGCCCCGGTGGCGTAAGAATCCTACTTTGTGTTTAAACATCACCTCCGCAATCACCAATCCGCAACATGTTGATTATGGCAAAACCCCCATTGTTTGGAGGGACGTATGACTATTTATGAGGGGTAAAGACTTTTCTCTCCTTTTTCAAAACCCCCTAGTTTGGAGGAGGCATTTTTAGATGTGTACGTATGTATGCTGTTGGACGTATGTAAGCAGAGATATCGTGTAGTGTAAATACTCCCCCCAGGACGCAGCTGTGGTAACGGCATGTAATAGTCCGCTAGGGAGCGCTATCAAAACAAAACACAGATAACACTTCACGGCGCAACTAAATGTTTATTGTGGCCGTATTTTAAATAACATTTTTAATATGAACCGGCTTAGGGGTAGCACCTCTGCAGAGCAGCATTGTAGGTGGTAGAGGCTACTAAATTGTCAAGTTATCTGCCTCATGTGTAGGTAGGTAATGTTTATTACACCTTCAGCCCAAAATTGCTGCACATATTGGGAATTTTAGTATCAATGAAATATGTAGAGTCTAGACACCAAAGTCGCCAACACAGCCCGGCGGCGGGTTGGTGCGACATTTCAGCATATGAATATTGTGGTCATAAACTGACAATATTTTGTCAACTTGTCGATGGCCCGCCGACTTTGGTATGTAAACCTAAAATTTATGTATTTTTCTTAGTAGCTACTTTTTCTCCGTAAAACCTAAAATGAATTATTTATTTGACTTTTTATTCGAAAATTTACAGGTATGGGAAGTGTAAATAAAATTAATTCAGTGATATTATGAAAGTTTTCATATGTGAAATCTTAAGGTGAGCCATTAATTTGCTGAAAAATAAATATAATACACACACCACTTCTTCCTTTGTCATGAAATGAGCTGAACACGACTGAAAAGCACTATTATGTTGGAAGATTTTGAGAGCGTAGGTCATCTTAAAAGCTGAAGTCCTGATATGTGTCTTTTTTATTATTCTCGCAATTTTTTTCAACATCCCTTTCACTATAAAAGTAGGCGTGTAAAAGCAATATCCAGATATTAATTTGATTTTCCGCTCACCCAAGTTTTTGAGGAAAACGTTCAGGAAACAGATAAAACTAATTCCATCAATATACGAGTATTAAGGTATCCACAAAGCAAAGTAAATTACTTTCTCTGCCCCCACGTAAGCGGAAAACTTCGGGCGTTTAGTGAAGGGAGGACGGTTGGGACACTTCGTAATCTATGTTTAGGTTGAAATATGTAGACATAGACATGCATTTATTTGCTGCTGATCATATCAGCCGTATGGGCTGATATGATCAGCAGCAAATAAATGCATGTCCACTGCTGGACATAGGCCTTCCCCATATGACGCCATAAATAGCGGTCCTGAGCCGCCTCCATCCATCGACTCCCTGCGACCGCTACGATGTCGTCGTATTTGCTGCTCACATAGTTACCTCCATTCTATAATCTACTCTTAATCTTTTTGATTACCTACCTCGAAGAAATCGCATTATAATCATATATTTATTGCATAAAACATGGTATACATGGTGTTTAATATTTAGTAATGAGCTCATGTTTCACTATTCGGATAGCATGCAATTAATTAACTTATGTCTAATAAATGTCTAACTCATGGCTTATAATTAATAAATTCATTAATGTCATAAAAATTACATTCATTTAGCCAGTCAAACAATTTCCTTTTAAATCATTC
Organism: Eupithecia insigniata; assembly: GCA_947859395.1. Taxonomy (NCBI): domain Eukaryota; kingdom Metazoa; phylum Arthropoda; class Insecta; order Lepidoptera; family Geometridae; genus Eupithecia; species Eupithecia insigniata. Next base: position 13,985,763 of record OX402007.1, on the reverse strand, counting down.
AGTAATTTGAATTCATTAGGTACCTTATTATAAATTTTTACACACATAGTCAAGCAGCTTTTTTGATGTCTCGCTGATTTTGATGTTTCTTTTAGAATATATAGCCTATTCGGGTCTCTACATTGCCTAGGATTTTTGTCAGATGCGTTGTGGAACACATATCGATGATTTCTTACAAAATTTGAAATTTCATAAACATAAAGCGATGGTAGAGGCAACAAACCAAGATCCTTAAAAAACGGTTTACAAGATTGATCAGGCAGGATTCCACATAATGCTCTGATGCATTTTTTTGCGCTAAAAATGCTCTGTTTTTGTCCGTACTATTTCCCCACATTACTAACCCATAACGAAGTGCCGATCCTATGTACGCGTGATACGACATAATCGCAGTTTTGATGTTGGTGACGTTTTTTATTTGTCCTAAAGCATATACAAATTTGTTTTTTTTTTTACTAACTAAGTCTACCTGAGATTTCCAGTTCATATGTTCGTCAATTATTACGCCTAAAAACTTTATTTGCAAGACTTCGTCTATTTTTGATATATTAAGATTAAAATTATATTGTACATGTTTCGATTTATTAAATTGAATATATTTTGATTTGCTTAGATTTATTTTTAGATTATTTATGTCAACCCATTCTACAATCTTATCAATGTCAGCTTCATGGTCATTAATAATAGTAATTTTTTATCGGAAGTCACAATCACAGAAATATCGTCAGCAAACAATATACACTTATGGTTTGTCACATCAATTATTTCATTAATATAGAAGAAACAGGATAGATCCTAAAATGGTACCCTGCGGTATGCCAGATTTGTTGCATTGGTCGTCAGATTTGAATGTCAATAATTCATTGTTTTCAGTCATTTTATTTATAACGACACATTGTTTTCGGTTGGCTAGGTATGAGGCTAACCATTGCAGAGGCGGGCCTCTGATGCCAATGTTGTCAAGTTTATTTAGAAGTAAATCATATAAAACGTAGTCAAAAGCCAAGAAATAGTCCTGTAGTTAAGTGGCCAGTGTTAAGGCTAGTTAATACAGTTTTCACTAAGGTGAAAATGGCTAAAAAGGTCGATTTTTCGCTTCTAATGATATTATATTTATTACAATAATCTAAGAGTCTCTTTTACAAACACTTCTCAAATATTTTCGAGAAGATTGGAATAAGAGTTATCGGGCGATAGTTTCCGACATCTGTCTTTTCGCCTTTCTTAAAGAGAGGCTTAACTAATGACCATTTTAAGGCGTCTGGAAATATACCTGTCGAGAACAATAAATTAATTAGGTGCGTCAATATAGCTAGTATTTCCGCAATGCTAGTATTTCCGCAACCTTTTTGACTTCACTCTCAGACATAGACATAAACTATTAGACATAAATTACTTATATCAGAATCGCGAGAACTATGGGACAGAAAACCGTACTGAATTCCGGGATAAAATGTACCTTATGTCCTTCCTATCATGCCAATATTCATTTAAACTTATTGGTAGTATTTGACCCAGTATTGGCATGAAGAATTTATAATCATTCATCCGTAACTCCAAACTCTTGCAATCAGTCATAAAATGAATTCGCTGCATTCAGAAAATTAGAATAAGCTCAATTGACCAGCTATCCTCCTCTGCCTATGTCAAGGCCTGTCATAAAGTAGCGAGTCCAATAATCTCTTTTTATTAGAGCAAGTGCTGACGGCCAGTAGATTACTCACTAACGAGATAAGTTTCCAACGATACGTCGACGTAGTACGGCCGCTACGGCTAATCCGTTATTAGACGCTGCTCTAACGACAGCAGCTTGATGATATTATTGACGTTCTATTTTCTTTCGAAGTATTTTGATGTTTTTGATAACAAGAATTTGTTGCTAAGCACTGACTAGGATATGTTTATGATGAAAAACGAGAGCGGGAGTCGAAGCGGAGGTGGATATTTGATTCGTTTTGAAAACAGCGCGTTTCCCAGCTAACGTCTACATGAAAGCTGTCTGACAATGCATCAAAAATGTTAAGACGACGAGATACTTATTTTTTATTTCACATTAAATAAATATGTATAAAAAATTTACTAAGAAAATTAATAGCAAAGGCGAGCTTAGCCTTAACAAGAGCCTAAACCTCTCGGTGACCAGCTATCCAAGAGGAGTAAATTGAAAAACAGCGTGCTTTGCTACATGTATATTATTAATTTATTGCATGTAGCAAAAGCTGAATTCACCCTTTTGCCTTATTTTTTATTTTATGTCTTTATGTAAGTCAAACTGAAAATAATATTATGAGGTAATAAATGATATTTCTATTATAAGAGTTCCCTTCCAGCAAACCTTATTGTGAGAGAGAGACAAAGTTATAAAATTGGGTATGAAAAGAGGACAAAAGATTCTCTCAAAATTGTTTCTCGACGATTCTAGGTCGTTTAATTTACTAACAAGATAGCGACATGCATTACGTGGTTTGAGCAAAGAAGTAGCTAGATAACGAGGATGCAACTTATTCAAAACTTAAAGGTCTAAACTTTTTATCAGAAAACTTGAAACAGTTGAATGTTTCATTCTTTATCTAATGGTTAAAGCTTTAGTGGTTAACTCTAGGAAAATTACTTTTTATCTACCATTAATCCAGCGAAGTAGAGCCAAGTTATCGAAAATCCATCGGAACTACATAATTAGGAAATGAACAAGTATACGATGTAGCTATAGTTCTTAGCACGTATCTTACAAACAACTCCCTGAATATTACTCTTGTACGAATATTCCTTTGAAACTTCGTCGATACTCATTTCCAATCATTAGCGAACTATAATCTAATTTGAATTGAAATATCAATACTTGTAACGTGTAGATAGTAATCTTTTTAAACTTTGAACAAGCTAGTTCTAAGCTAAGATCCAAAGTCTCGATCACCGCCGCAAGGTTGCTTGTCTCTCGATCTTTTATAGGATACATTTCGGAGAATGCTCCCAGGAACTTCATGACCTGATTCCACCATCTCCCTTCCACTCCAGAATAAGCAGACGGACGGTACAATACCATCCTTATCAGGTGGATATACCATCCACTCGTACAAAGCGGTTTTCGTCCACCTTCGTCATTCGCACCGCTAAGGAATGGAATTCGCTGCCTGCTTCAGTTTTTCTGGTAAATTACAATCTCGGTCTCTTCAAGACAAGAGTGAACAGGTGTCTTCTAGACCTTCGTGATACAACATCGGCCAAACAATTACATTCCAACATACTAAAAAAAAACTACTTACTCGTATATTTCTTTAACTCGATCTACACTTTCACAATGCTTGACAAATCCATGAATCGTACTTTGTGAAATCCTTAGTTTGTGACAAAATAAATAAGATACTTTTCAGCAGTACTGGTACTAGTAAGAATCAACCCCCAACTTAACCCCTGGGGGTGGTTTAAGAGCCTACCACAGACAAGGCTTTCTTCTTGTTATCGTTAACAAGTCACAGAGAGCAATCACCTATTCGGTTGCGGGGTGTTTATGTCAAAAATCCCTTTTTTTGAAAGGCATGTCTAACTGTGGTCGTATTTGTTTAGGTATCTATTAGTTTAACTACGAGAAAGTAAACTGCATATGTCCCAAAATAAAAACAAATAACACTGCATCATCCTTTGTCTTGCAGAAGACGCCAAATCTCAAAGCTGAGCCGGCACCTGCTTTCACTATGCATATATACAGAAGTCACCAAACGCTACCGAAATCTACTTTACTTGTCTCCTCTCACTCAATCCCCCTGATTTCGCAAAGTAACGCATGAAGCTGCAATCAAGACCCACCCTTAACTCAAAACAATAGAGTACTTACCAACTGCACAAGATAAGCTGGTTTGCAACAGCGTTGAGTCTCTGACTAGTGATGTGTTTATATATATCGATGAACATGGTAGATAATTTTCAAAAATGTGCAGTCAGGTGTAAATTGCTGATACGTGTATTTCTAAGGTAAAGACATTCGATAAGAAGGTTTGTAGTCAGTATTTTGTATTTGATTATTATTTGCGAAGGATTTAGGTCTAATCTTTTTAAACATTTGTTGTATAAATGTTTGAGAGTAAGCTAAAATTTATTTTATCTTATAATTGGAATAAAACAGTGGAAATAGAGTTACCAATAAATACTTACTCGCAGAGACTTCAGTTTTTCCGTGATCATGGTGCATGAAACAGTGCCGAAATATTGGAGAAATCAAAACTAAAGTCATGGTAAATACAGGGTGTCCGCTGGCAGATTTTACACTTTGAACTGAGCTCACGGCGTGTGGGAAGGCGGCAGCGGGGAGAGCGGGGCATCTCTCGACGCGGGAGTGCTGCGGGTTATTTAGTAGCCATGAGTCAGTGGACGGGCGCGCACCGCGCTTTTGCAGTTGAGGCGTATTTTGCGAACAATAATTCGATCAATGCAGCAAGGCGTCGGTTTTGTTCTAACTTTGATATCCGACGATTGAAGGATGGCCCGTCAAACCAATTGATATGGGCGTGGGTACAGAAGTTTAGAGAAACCGGATCAGTCGGAAATGAACCTCGGCCTGGACCTTCAACGACTGTAACTACTCCTGAAAACGTAGAACTTGTGAGAAGGGAAATCTTACAAAATCCGCGTAAGTCTGTACGAAAGATTGCAGCATCAACAGGTGTGAAAAAGACTTCAGTTCACAAAATTATCCGAAAAAAATTGAAGTTCCATCCATACAAGCTCCAAATCATCCAGCAATTGAAAGAAGATGACTACATAAAAAGGCTGAATTATGCTAGAGTCGTTCTGGAACGATTTTCTACCCCTACGCGTTTATGTAACATTTTTTTTAGCGACGAGGCGCATTTTCACATTGGGGGGTACGTTAACAAACAGAATATGCGTTATTGGAGTGCGAGCAACCCAAAAGAAGTCCATGAAAAGCCTCTCCACAGCCCGAAGACTACAGTTTGGTGCGCCGTTTCTGGAAATGGCATAATTGGAGCTTATTTTTTTGGCAGAGGTGAAACAGTCAACGCACAAAGGTACCGCGCGATGCTGGACATTTTTTTTATTCCGGAGCTGCATCGTCATGTTGGTTACAATAACAGAACACATTTTCAGCAGGATGGAGCCACGGCACACACTGCTAGGGACTCAATGGCTAAAGTGCGAGAGCTTTTTCCTGGAAAATTGATAAGTCGCTTCGGCGACATAGCCTGGCCGCCTAGATCACCCGATCTGACCCTTTGTGATTTTTTCTTATGGGGATATCTCAAATCTCGTGTATACACTAATTCACCATCAACAATAGAGGCCCTACAAGAAAATATCCGACGAGAGATCGCAGCTATCAGTCCAGAACTTTGCAAGCGAGTTTTCGCCAACATGAGGGAAAGATTGCAAGAATGTTTGCGGCTTGAAGGACGCCATTTGAGTGGAGTGATTTTTAAAAACTAAAATCCGCATTATTATTATGTAAGATAACAAATAAATAACTTTGATTGTACTCATATTTTTATTTTATTTTATTTTTTGAAGTATAAAATCTGCCGGCGGACATCCTGTATATATATATATTAACTTTAGTGTTGTAAATAACCATGATAGTTTCAAAAGTTTTAGAGTAATCGTTGTGAGTTCTCTTGTTCGATTCAACTATACCAATGTTAATGTTGTGTGTTATTAATTTACGCAAAGAAAACGCCAAAAATACTGTACTAATCAGGCTGAACCTTAGCATACAATAAGTGACAAAACCCTCATAAAGATTTAATTTATCTCAGTAAAGATTTTCATAAAATCGTTTGATTAAGAGCTATCACTGTGGTTTCAACGCAATAGCCTCGTGCTAAAAATTAGTTTAAACTAAAAAGCTGGCTCGTAGAGAGGGCGTTTTATACATACGAGGAATTTTTAAATCTAAATCTGAATATGTAATATGCAATAATTTCATAACGTGTATTTTATTTTTTTATTAATGATAATGAATGACTCAATGTGACGTATAATTAGAAAAATTATTAATAAAACGTTTATCTGGTTTATCTGATTCATTTATTTCATTAGTAAAAATACCAATTCATCGACTATCGCATGGAAAATTTCTCGACATTTTGTGGCCATAGTCAACTGTTCACTCGAGGCAGCACAGCACTATTGGCACAGCGCTTGACTACGCTCGAGCATATCTTGATTGTGCGCTCAAACACTCCGACACACATTTGCGTACCGTTCCGATTCAATCTTCCCCTGTTTACTGATAGTTAAATTAACTTATCGTTTTCACGGATGAAGATTTTGCCGCTTTTTTTATGCAAAAAGAGTGGTTTTTAGCTTCGCTTTTGACGTTTTATCTCATAGAGCTCTACATGATAAAAAGGCTTTTCCCACAATAGTAATAAGCTTCACATAAAACCGGCCAAATGCGAGTCCAATTACACAAGGAGGACTCCGTGCTCTCGTGTAAAAATATTTCGCAAACAGAACCCTAAAAATCTTTTTTGTTTTAAATCCAGAAACAAAAAGGCCACTTTACCCCATCCAAGTACTGACGCCCGACGTTGGCGTTGACTTAACTTCCGGTGATCAGTACTCAACGTGGTATGGACGTTGCTCCCTTTATAATTAAATTTATTTTATACTTAATTCAAAATTTTCGAAATTTTGACTGTGTAGCTATTATGGTGCAAAATATTTTCATTTTCATTTATTTTTATTTGTTTGCAAAACAGAATAGATTTCTAATAATAGAAAGAGATACAGCTTTGAAAAATGTAGAACAAAGATAATAATACGCTTATGGGAGTCCCTATAATTTAAATATTCGTTTTAATTTATTATTTCTCTTTCCGCTTTACAAGAGATTTACACATGAAATACAGCCTGCTGGCAAACTGGGCGGACGGAAAGACAGCAGAGGCTCAGTAATAGGGTCCCGTTTTCACCCATCTGGTACGAAACCATAAAAACCATACAGCCGCTTTGACAATCTCCTCTTTTGAACTAGTTTGAAAACAGATTGCAAACCACAAATGAACTTAAAGAATATTTTCCTCAGCTTAAATCGATTATCGCTAAAAATACCTGTTTCTTAAATCATATTTCCACATGAGTATGAAAATACATCGGAATGAAAAAGGATTTCCGTGTAAGCGGAATGTCGAAATCCGTGAAACACAGTTGTATGAATAAGCCAAGCGTAAAGATAACATTCGACGCCACTTTCATACAAACGATTTCTCTTCGTTTATATTTTTCTGCAAAAATGGAATACACCTGGGCCCTAATTTCACTAAATTAATCTTCATCGTATATCAATGATACCGCGTAGTAAAGCGACTTGTAAACGGACTTTGGTCTCAGAGAAAGGTCAGCAGCTTCTTATGGTCTATTAATAATTGTAATCAACATCATTACTGCGATCTCCAATCTGCCTGCCAACCGTGGTGAATACGTAAACGGGCTGATGATGATCATAATTAATTTGTTCAGATCTAGGTGTTACGAGTATATATATAATTGTTAAATATGAACTTGTTTCTTGTACTTGCGTACGCCATATTTCCATAGGTACTTATTATAAATAGGTACTTAAAACCACTTTTTGGCGTATTATGTCACATTAGCCTCTCCCCGTTAAAAGGTAGACTAGAGACAGACAAAGTTACATCGCATATACAAGTAGTTAGCAAACCAAGGTTTCCCACGTGTAGAGAAACAGTTTTGAATTCTCATTACATTTAGTAACATTATTATAACTGCTTATGCAGCGCACGCCAGGGGGCCAATTCTGCGTATCACGTGATACCTACTTTATCGAGTGATACTCATTATCACGGGATAAAAATATAATGATATAAATGTCGAGTGCCGGTAAAAACTGCATTCTCTTACGACTTAATGAGCAAATAATCAAAGAAAAACCCTCGATAAGTATCAAATTGCAGATTTGTAGAATACCTTTGTTTATCCCTCGATATTTTGACAGTTCTAGCAATATTTATAGAGTAGATATATTTTCAGAATGGCCCCCCAGAAAAGCTCCCAGTTAATATGATTTTAATCATTGTCATATTACAGCCAAATAGCACAAAATTCCATAGAATCCATACCATATAATCGGAAATTAATTCTGTATCTCTGATTTTTCTTTTCACGCTTAAATGGCTGAACAGGCATAATTAAATTTGACATGAAGATACTGATGATACTCCGGGAAAGGGCTACTTGTTATCCCTGGAAAATGTCTGCAAAGCTGAATGCGGCAGCTAGTTATATAAACATATATTAATGTTAAGGTATAAAGGTACTTACGCAAAGTTAAATGATCCTCGTAGCTTACGTAAAACTTAGTTTATTGCTCTGATTACAAATTACAATGTCAAGCATTAAGCTTCCTCGTGAATCACACCGTCTATTGGCGCTAACCATACAACCATATTTTGTATGGAACAGTCCACCAGCTCCGCTGTAATACGGCGTCCCATACATATTCATAAGCCGACCGAAGTGGTGCCGTGAGATTGATCTGAAAGCTCTGAACTAGGGCGTGGATATTGCAGACTCCGCCAGGGGTATTCTTGGACTACTGGCTTAGCAGGACAGATGATGCAGTAATACTAAGGTAAGTAGGTGTGGAATGGCCCGCGTGATGGCTTTAGTATAAATTTATGAGTCATCCAATGAAAGTTTTCTTATTCACTCGTCGCATCGATCAATAACAACTTAAACTGCTAGATCAGCGTGATCAAGTTCAAGTTTCTAGTTTTTTTTTTTACGTGACAATTGATAAATTTGTTTCTGAAATAAATATACATTAGTGAATTTCCGATCTGCAGCTGGCTGAACGGATCTTAGTGAAATTGAGCAGAAAGGTAGATATTATCCCGAGAACGGACATAGAGTACATGAAGCGCGTGTGAAGCCGCAGACAGCAGCTAGTAGGTACATAAATTCATTCAAAAAGTGTCAAACAAGTCTCAAATAATTATTTTAAATAATAATCCCAACGTTTATATAATTTTAGCAATCACTTCTAGACCATGGTAATATAGTTCTGTAATATGCTAATCAAATGGCGTGGTTCGCACTAGCTCTATAATGCAGCCAGTTACGCAAAGTCGTTTGTCAATACAACGCTAACTACATAAAGTTGCGAGACCGAGTTTACCTATTCCCAGCGCCATCTGTTAAACACCGCCGGAACTATTTTGTAAGCGTCGCGCTAAACTTGTTTGGTAGAATTACGATTACTACAGCGACACTTTATGAAGTAGGCGAACCCTACATAGGTATTAGACAAGGTGGAATTCTGTGGAATAAATGAACACTGCAGGCTTAGTAGCATAATCAACCTTGTGATTTGCTGGGCAGGGTTGAATATAGAAATTAATTACAAGGTCCACGGCGTAGTCCATCGTTGACTTCATCATCACCAAATGGCAATCACATGAATTCACCATTCCTATATTATAATGTTTTTACTATTATCAACGTAATTGACTAATTGAACTTTCACTTTTGCGTTTTATCAGGTGTTACACATTCAAAAGACGGTAAGGTTAACACAGGTCAAAACTGATGATCGTCCAATTAACTGACCCACAAGTTTCAAGATTAATATATATTGCCATAATTATGACATTATTTTTTCTGTGTACAATCCCTTATGGTGCTTCCTTTTTCCTGTTCTAATTATAACTTGTGTATTAATATAATAGTATATTTTAATTTAGAAATTAACGACATCAATTATATAATGCAATACCTACGATGGAAATAAATAAAATAAAATTAATTTGTCAACTCGTAGACGTTTTTTGGATATGTGAATCAAAAATTTCAGTAAGTATTATGTGAGATAATTTCAATTTGGCCATTTATATTTTTAAGTATAAATTTTACACATAAATGGAAAAGCTGTTATGTATTTCTATTTATATAGCTAGTAGCTACATCTATGTATATTGGCTTATCCCAAATAAAGTTTGTAGACCGCAAATACAGACCACTATACATATGTACATGGAACTTTACCTACTGGTCTATGCAAGTAAACCATCAACTTAGATCCACCTAACACCACATAATTGTGTGAAAGTAAGCACATGAATCTCGCCCTTATTTCCCTGGGGATAGGCTGTGAATTACCATCACACTTAGTGCCTACCCACTTTATGACTTTGGCACCTACAAATTAGTCTAACGTAATAAGGTTTAGATGAACTTAGACTAACTAAAGTTTATTAAACTACTGGAGGCATGCATGGGGAAACTTTGCTATTTATTTTGGAGTATAGGTTTTGAAATGGCTGGATCGAATCTGATATTGTAGGTATCACAACACGGATCAGGAACGGATAGGATTATCAAAATATGCTATTACAACCTGCTTCAAGAGCATAAAATTAAAAACGTGTGATTTAATTCACTTTGGAATATATTTAAAAAAGTGTATATCTCAGAATAAATACTTTTTCCTTTACATTATTCCAGGTCTAGAACCATATCGATGCAAAATTGCAGCCTGATCCATGCAGTAGATTCGGCGTAAATAAGTTACAAACACACATCCATCCTTTCTAATTTATTAGTGTGCTGTGATAAAATTAATAAGCTCTTAAACGTGATGTTAGCACGTGATAAGCTTCACAGAATTAGTGTACATGCATGGAAAATCAATTACAATTAGTTATCTTACAAGCGTGCGTGAAACATGCGACGGCAATGTTTCACTATAATAGTGTACGTTACCTTTCTATACCATTTTACCGTAAATTTACGAGAGGAAGTATTTTAGCCAATTCCTCGGACTTTTCTAACTGGGGGACTGGATGTACTGACTTGCGCAAGTAACGTAGGTAACAGAATGTCAATTTTATTTAGAAAAGATAACATTTTAGTGTTCAGTTTATTATGATTCTATTAGTGAATGCCTATTATTAGCTTTTTCTGTCTATATAAAATTTTATTGCAAGTAATTAAGCTGAGGGCAATATGAATTTAATAAATAGAAACATGCAGTTGGAAATACATTGTATTGAGATTGTGCATTATAAGTATCGTGTAACTATAGTTACACGATACTTATAATGATTTTCTGACAACTAAATTATGTGTTACTAACGAAAATAATGTAAATCTCCCGAATTTTCTGTAGTTCCTCCCGATTTTTGTAGTAATTTTACAGATTTATGTAAAATTTTGGCATGTAAAATCTCATTTTTTCTAACAGTGTACTCCACTGTCGTATTTTTTCGTGATCAGCCAATGTTAGCTCACAGCTGAACAAAAGGTCTTCGGTAGGAAACAGTAGCAGTAGTAGCGCCCTGTTTTCAGCTTTTCGCATTCAGCAGCTATCTGCAATCTTTAATTGATTGGTAAAAACTAAAAACCATGCGAAAGCTTTACTTGACCTTTGAATGTCGTCCGATTTCCATAAACACATGATCCAAGAAAACAGGCCTGCTCTTCCGGGAGTGTCGCCAGGTGATGTCACTGTCCAGTTGCCACTTTATTTCAATAAAATGTAGGAGTTGGGAAACAAATGTGATTTCAATTTATAAACAAAAATTGAAATCAGTATAGTCCGTTAGACTGCCATCATGCCACTGAGAAACAGATCCATCGACACACACAAATCTCAAAATTAGATCAATGTTATATATTACCTACTGTATATTTTGCTCCTGTGTCAGTTCTCAGAGCGAAAGTCCTTAATCCCATTAAAGTCAATCTCATAAATTTCCTTCGGGCTGCCTTTGGAGAAGCTTACTAACCGTCTCATTACTGTTTAGTCGATGCTGATAGTGAATGTAATTGAAAGAGCTTTTGTTTGAAGGGACTTGAGTGTTAAATTGGTGACTGTTGGCAATACAAGTCGACCGTTTAGTTTGGATTGTAGACTGATCGTTTTTTTTCAATTCCGTGAAGTTTGAAGTGAATTTTGCTTAGTGCTACGTCGTCGTAGCACGTCTACGGCCATAGCAATGCTACGTCGTAGCACGTATACGGCCATAGCAGTGCTACGTTTAAGTAAATAATGAGAATAACGTACACATAAATAATGCTGAACAATCCATATCGCCTCAATCTAAGCAGAGCTTGTGTTATTTCGGTACTAGATGACTGATATACCTACTTAATTCAAGATATTACATAGATAGATATGTTTTATTATACGTGCATAGAAAATACCCAGAACACCCGGGAGAAATACATATTTGCAGACCGTACAAACATTGTTGTGTATCTAGGTGGGAATCGAACCTCGTCAAATGTGTACACGTATGGTATGAAAGTGTAGCAGCAATTTTATATTCATTCAAAACTGATATGAGATTTTTAGAACTACCAAATCCACAATTTACCTAGTGGTTTTCCCAGTTAAGTTTTTTAGTAACGAGCTCGGTACTTTATCTGTCTGTTAATTGGTAAATTCGGACTTTACCACCACCATTTTGTACCAGTTTAAAACCTCTTACTTTAAACAACCATGATTTATATCACATCAATAATTTTGGTGTGCGCTTCATCATCATCAGCCTATATTAGTCCACTGCTGGACATAGCCCTCTCCTAATGACCGCCATAGCACCCTGTTTTCAGATTGCCGCATCAACCATCTGCCTGCAGTCTTTTGCGGGTCGTCGGAGGGCTTCCTACACTATGTTTGCCAAGTCGCGGTTTCCACTCAAGAACTGTCTTGTTTACCCCAGTGGTGGTCGGTTCTTTGCGATGTGTGCATTTACTACAATTCATTATTGAATGAAATAAGCCTCCCAAATTATATCAAATAAATATAATTTTACAATATTTCAAAGAAACAGATAAAACATATATTTAATCAGAGCATTACCGACCGTCGTCTTTGCACAATCATTTTCATTTGCTCGAGTGCGCTTGTCGCAGAGTTGTGAGAAGGGACCGGCACTTTGGTACTTAGAAATAATAAGTGTAGGTATGAACAGGAATTGTTGAGCTTTTTGAGAGTATTTAGGAAGTACAAGCTGTAATTCCTAAAAGCTTCTCAAAGTACACCTTTGCACATTATACCATTACCTTTTATTGCTGTACCTTTTACTTCGCATTCTTGAGCAGTGTCTTTGAGTATAGATCGACGGATCAAGCAGTGCCTTGCGCATCATTCAATTAAAATGCGCCCCATACTTGACTCTTGACTTCTCCATAGTTAAAAGTCTTTATTATAAAGTTATTTCCCTGTTCTGTGCTTTTGACACCTGAACTTATTGAATAACTTCATTCACGAAAAACCGGTACCAAACGGCGTTACGAGGCGTAATGTAATATGTTACATAGACAACGTGCAGTTAGAACGAGGAAATAAGGCAGTCTCAACGAGCAAAGAGACAGAGCAGACGGCATAACGTAGCATGCTCGCTGAGAATGGTACATTACGCTCCACAACACCGCTCAGCAGTAGCCGGCCTAAGCCTGCGCGGGCACGTTTTTGAATGCAATGGATGAGTCATCCTGGGAACCTACTCGGAAAACGAAGCAAAAAACTTTCTTCTTTAGATTTATAATATCCCAATAATTTACGACTCCGGCGCTATAGTCCGTAAGTCCCAAAGATTTTCGACAGGTCGGGTACTTGCCTCCGTGGCGCAGTTGGTTAGCGCATCCCCGTATTCAGGTGAGGGTCGTGGGTTCAAGTCCCACCGGAGTCGTAAATTATTGGGATATTATTAAATTTAGATACGTTTTTACGTGTATATTCTTGGCCGACCGGGTAAATCGCTGAGTAAAGTGTTATTCGTGTATTATTTTTTAGACGGTGCAAGAATTAAACCAGCATCCTTTAGTGTCTCAGGCAGACTTTTCCCTACTGTCAGTCTGACGCAGCTTTAATTTGATGAACGCAGGGCATAACCTCATAGGGCAAAATCCTTGTTTCATATGAGGCTATGTACTAAATTATATATCTCTGACCTTAGACAATGCCTTTCGGTCCCAGTAATTGGAGAGAGAGGATATTAATAGATTCTGCCTTCTTGGCTCCACTGGGCAGCGAAGACGTTATTGACTGGAACTTTTATTGGTACATATTTTTAATGCTTTTAGAACTTGTAGCTTTATTTTATTTAATTTTGACTAGCTGACCCGACAGACGTTGTCCTGTCATTCAAGTCAAACAACCTGACAGTAATTTCAAACGTGCTCAGTATATAACGCTGGGTCTAAGGTTACATTAAAAAAGTATAGGTATAATAAAGGCAGTCGTGAAGTTTTCTTAAATTTTCCATATTTTAATAAATGGTAATTTCTAGTAAGTATTAGAAGATATTTAAAAAAAATTAAATCGACAAAGCCTTTCTCAGGTTATAGCCGAACCAGGAGAAATATGGGTTCATTTTTATAATTAATATAGACTTTGATGACGGAGGACTTTATCACTCATGAGTGTTTTGTATTTTCTTTTTGACTTCGTTACCACGAACAGTATTTATGGATAAAGCTTTATTACTACGGCGGTGGTCACAAACTTTCATTCCACTATAATACAGAGATGAAAAACTCATTATATTTTTAAAATACATATAATGAAAGTTTCAGTTCATTTCAGTTGTTATTGTTCTCTTCTATGTGATGTTCATATCAATAGAGGCTATTAATAAATCATAAACCTTAAAACATCGCATAAAAAGTTTAACAAGTCGTGATTTAATCTCTTCTTTGGTTATTCCCTCTTTTTGATACATACAAGGTTCTGCTCGCGGTTTCGCGCACACTTTATTAGGATAAAATAACCTATGTCCGTCCTCAGGATACTATCAACATTCCTGGCAAATTTCCAACTATTACGCCATTGATAATTATATGTATAATTTTTTTCTCGTAGATGCAATAAATGTCTACCTGTCTTTCATTAGAGCCATTGTTCGAAAGCCGCTGCGCACAAAGACAAGTAAATCATGAGGGCTCCCAGCTTCTAACTGCTTTGCAAGTTGCATCGTTTTGTCTCCGGACTTCGGAGAACTCTATTGTATTCTAGAAAGATAGTTTCTACTTAATATTATTTAGAGAAAGTCATCTGGGGGTTAACATAGACAAAATAAACGTTTTTTAGTATATAGTATATATATATGCTTTTGAAGTATATTTTTCACAAGCATTTTAAAATCATGGTTGTGAAAAAATATACATGAAGCACCATTGTAGCACCAAAGTTACTCGTAGCAGAGCTTATGTTAGGAGTATTAGATTACAGTATAATATTTCATACAACGTACCTACGTATATTAAATTACTAGCTGCTGCCCGCGCCTACGCCCGCCTTTTATCGGGATATCAAATAGCCTATATTTTATTCTTCAAACTATACCTTACCTAGGTATAGTTTGAGACCTGGACCTACCAAATTTCAGCCTAATCGGTTCAGTAGTTTTTGCGTGAAAGTAACGTTGATTTTTGTATAATATTAGTAGGATTTACTGTACTTAGGAAACATTCAGACTAGGAACAAATATCTGCAGATCGTACAAACATTTGATAACTCTGTTGTGTTTCTATTTCGTGCTCACAAAATGGCAAGCTGAACTGATTAAAACGTTTGTTTCTATTTAATTTTAAAACTGCATGTTGTGATTCTCGTGATTGATGTGTTTAGAATATGCAAAAAAAAACCCCAATCTAAATTATTTTTGTCTGTAGGTAAGGTACTGTAGAGATCATTGTAAAAATAGAAGATCTCTTAGTCCTAAGTTATTTTTGAATAAATTACTTTATTTATTTATTATTGTTTTAAAGTCGAGAGTTACTAAATATCAATTTTCTAAAATTCTTCATAGCCTTCTTTGCATCTACCTACATAAGTTCGAAAAATACTTCGGTCACAGTATCACGCACTCTACCTAGTTATATATTTTGTGTTTTTTTTTTTTGTATTTAGTGAGCTTTTTTGCCCCTGAATATAAACTGGTAGCCTATTATTTTAGCACCGTGCCTAGCCATTTAAAGTTCAAAAAAAGAGGTTTATAAACTAAGAGGGCTTTATTAATACCTACTAGAATATATTCTATCTATACCTACATAGCTTTTCTTATAATGCGAACATGTCAGTTATCTGTTTATTTCCCCATCTTGCCGTCGGAGCATGTCGACGACCCTTTGAAGTTCAATCGATGTTATCTCTAACGCACAGGGTTAATTCGAATCCTCATCTATAATAAAATTTATGTTTGAGCTTAGTTTTAGTATAAATTTTGAGAATTATTTAAAAGACTGGTAATATCTCTATGATATTAAGTTATTAATAGTTAGATTTTCGTCTGATTAAAGCGCAATGACGTAAAATATAGATGTTACTTAAAAAAAGTGGCTCTGGCGGAAGACCAGCGTTAGATGCTAGCTTGCTAGTCTTCCAACTCATGCTTAGACTGAGCCTATTTTGTGAAAGGACCTAGGTATAGAAGATGTCTCTTCTCTAAATTAAGTGTATAAGTTATTTTAGTACCTAAGTTCTGTTTACAAAATAAAGATATTTTATTCTAATTCTTAAAATTCTTGTGTCCTAGCCGGGTTCATGTTTGAATCTTTCCTGTTCTAGTATCAACGTTGCTTGGTTACAATAATAATTAATAGGTACTTGCTTTAATTTGACCTACCCCACGAGATCTAATTTATTATAATTCTTTATTATTAAATAACACCTGTAACGAGGGGGGTTGGGCGGTAGAAGTAAAGGAACAGTCTTTCGTCGAAACACGGTTTATTCAGGACGCACGCGTTTACAAGTATGGTCCCGGAGGGACGGTATGGCCACTTTTGCCACACGAATCGGTTGCCGGGTAATCCGAGTCTCACCTTTTCGTTGGTAAAAGTTACCTCAAAAACTACCACTACCAATAGCCGGGAGATCCGGAATAATTGGTATGGAGGCCCTACGATTCGTTACAGTACAAAATTTTGTTTAAGTTTATGTACTAAAGCCGTGCGTTTTCGTCAGCGCGATCTAGCCTTCGTTCAATTTTAGCAGCGCCATCTAGTTAACGAACGGCGCACTTTGCTTGCGCTCTTGTCTACTAGTGTAGGATGAGGAGTTTATGTTTGTTTTCGCGTTACATACTCCCCCTATGTTCATGATGGCGTCCCGACGAATAGAACATCATAATTTCCACTACTGTTTCTTAGCATTTCCTCGCCGGCGCGCTGGTGCTTCTGCAGGGAAGGTTGCTGGAACTATCTTCCTGGGTCGCCCCCGTTTTCGGATGGGTTGCACTGGTAGGGGAACGCTGTTGGAGTCGCCCGTATAAGTTTTTAAGGCGGAAGTATGGTAGGTGCCAATAGACTGGTCAGGGTTCGTCGGGTTTGCCAATTCGTACGTGGTGGCTCCTACACGGGTTTTAATAACATACGGTCCATCCCGTCGCGGGGCAAACTTCGCGCTCTGGCCTTGGGACGCTTTGCTCACTGCATGTACTGTCGCTAGAACCAAATCTCCGGGTTTATACCCAGGGTCGGGTCTGCGTCCTTTGTCGGCTTGCTGCTTGCGAGTTTCTTCTTTGTCTTCCCGTACTTCTCGAACTCGGCTCAGAGTTTGTGTCATCATGAGAAGCCGGGGGGTGATTTCAGGTACGAAATTTTCTGATTGAATGATTTGTCTCAGGTCATGACCGATATCATCCGGGGTTCTGAGTTCCCTCGCGAAGGTCAGATAAGCAGGTGTATGTCCAGTCACTAGGCTAGTAGCAGTGTTCATTGCGAAACGTATACTTGCTAATTTGTCTGCCCAGGTCCTGTGGTCGTCCTGCACTAAAATTGCTAACTGGGTCTTTACGTCTCGGTTCTTCCGTTCCACCGGGTTAGCGGCTGGGTGGTATACCGGCGTAAAGGTGTGTTTAATATCCAGACAATAGGTGACCTTCTGCATTACTGCGCATACGAATTGAGGACCATTATCACTATGTAATCTTCGCGGCAGTCCAAAACGCAGGAAGATTTCATCGATGAGGGCGGTGGCGCAGCTCTCGGCACTTGCGTTGTCCAGAGCGAACAGCTCCACCCATCCAGTGGCCATGTCTTCGACTATGAAAATCCAGTTCTTTCCATCCGGCGTCGTGGGTAGTGGACCAAACAGATCGAACGCCACGCATTCGAATCTTTGGTTTATGGCATGGGTTTGTAGTAGTCCAGCTGGTTTCAGATTCGATGGTTTGTATCTCTGACAGGGCACACATTCCCTGACGTAGGTGTCGATGAAACCTCGCATGCCCTTCCAATGGTATCTGCTGGCTATTTTCTGGTAGGTTTTCTGGGTGCCATAATGCCCTGCCAGCGGGCTATCATGGTAGGTGGCCAGAACATTGGCCCACTCATGTCGTGGAACTAGCAGAAGTGCATTTTCAGCGTCTCCCTCAGGATCGTATCTATACAGTACACCGTTGTTCATCACATAACCCTTCCCGCTCCAATATGTTGCGTCTTCCACGCTTCCGATCTCTAGGGCGTTAATAATCTTGGCGATGTTTTCATCCTTCAACTGGTTCTGCCGGATATCTGAGGGTCCACGCGGGCTAACATCCACCACCACGCTGCACACACCGCAATTATTATTTTCATTTTCTTTACAAAAAGGCCGGGATAGCGCGTCAGCTACGACATTAGCTTTGCCGGCTATATACTTGATTGTCAGCTGATAGGACTGCAGGATCAAAGCCCATCTTGCTAGTCGGCCAGTAGGCGTTCTTAGAGTCATCAGCCATTTAAGCGCCTGGTGATCCGTCACGACAGTTACTTGTACGCCTTCTATATAGCCTCGAAATTTGCTCATCGCCCACACCACAGCTAGAGCTTCTCGTTCCGTAGTATTGTAATTCCTCTCTGCCGCAGTCAAGAGTCTACTGGCGTACTCAATCGGATGTTCTCTACCATTGTCCTCTTGTGTCAGTAAAGCTCCTAATGCGTAATTACTGGCGTCAGTCCTCAGTACGTAAGGTTTTGCCATATCTGCCTGTTTCAGTACCGGAGCCGTAGTAAGACACTTCTTAAGACAGTCGAATGCCTTTTGCTGTTCCTCGCTCCATGTCCATTCCACCTTTTTTCTTGTCAGTTTCGTCAGAGGTTCACTTTTAAGCGCGAATTCGGGAATAAATCGTCTATACCATGAGCAGGTCTGTATGAAGGATAGCAGGTGCTTGAGGTTTCTGGGTGGAGGTAATTGGGTTATCGCAGACACTTTCTCCGGGTCTAACTGCAACCCTTGCGGTGTTATATAGTGCCCTAAGTATTTAATGTTATCACAGCAGAACCGGCATTTGGTAGCATTTACATACAGGTCGTACGCTTTTAGCGTTTTCAGAACTCTCTCAAGATCCTCTACATGATTCTCGAAGGTTGATGATAGTATTATTAGATCATCTAAGTAAGCCATAATCTTTACGCCCTCTAGAGAGACCTTCACTCGGTCTATCAAGCGCTGGAACGTCGCAGGCGCGTTACGGAGCCCAAATGGCATCCGTTTAAACTTAAAGATCCCAAAGGGGGTAATGAAACTTGTTTTGTCCTGATCAGTTTCTCTAACCTGTACTTGCCAATACCCGGCGCGCAAGTCCAACGTGGTCATATATGGCGTAGGCTTGGCTTCGTGTAACAAGTCATCAATCCTGGGCATCGGATATGTGTCGGGGACAGTTATCGCGTTTAGGCGTCGGTAATCTACACACACGCGTACGGTACCGTCTTTCTTGGGTATCATTACGATCGGTGCTGACCAGGCTGAACTGGATGGTTCTATGATGTTTTGCTCTAACATCTTGTTAATTTCAGCTTTCAGTACGTCACGGCGTGCTGGTGACAGTCTGTACGGGGGTACGGCAATGGGTCTGTGGTCACCCGTATCGATGGTGTGCTCAGCCAATGTGGTAGGCTTGTCTCCTGGTAAAAAGACTTCCAGGTGCTTACTCAATAGTTCCTGTAAACGTTGTCTTTCCTTTGGGTCAGCGGTTCCCAGACTGCTGCTTTCTAGCGTAAGTGCATTGATTCCAATATCATCACTCGTGTATCTGGGGAACAGGGATGCTGACGTTGGTGATAGGGGAACATGATCTTCCTCCACCGCTTTACGAGCGTCATCGTACATATAGTCTACATATGGTTCGTAGCCGTCAAATATCGTGGGTTTGTATTTTTTATCAGCGTGATGCGGTGACTCCTCTTGAGTGCTCAGTCCAGCAGCTGTTTCCGTCTCCGCTATCAGAGACATTTTCACGTACGGATTTTCTTCAATGGCGAAAACACCGGTGACCGGGCCTCCGGCGCTATCCTCCATGAGAAGGTCATACTCTTTCGTCATGTCTGAGGCGAAATGCCACGTTTCTTGGGCTAGATTGATCACAATTTCTGCGTCTTGAATGAACCCAACTCCCAGCAAGGTTTTGTTATCGCGGGCGTCCGGGAATACGATGAAGGTGGTTGTGATAACACGTTGACACACTTTCACCGGCACTCGGGTGGCCAGCACTTCCTGCTTCTTCTTCACCCCATCGGCCAGGGTGACGGTTACCATCTGCTTTGAGAAAGACAGACCCCTTTTCGCTAGGCACCGTTAGAGCTCAAATGAGGCGACGCTGGACTTTGCACATGTGTCTAGGTAAGCATTACCCACTATATCCAGAATACCGATACCAATGAGCGGTCTGGGTCGGACATCGGTGCTTAAGCTGAGAGCGCAGAAATCGACGTTATCCTTCTCTTTTACTTGTTTGGCCTTAGTCGCTGCGCACGTCGGGCACTTACTTCGTACAACCCCTGGTGCCCCACAGCCATAACAGGAATAAGTGGGTTGAGATGGGGAAGGAACCTGTGTTGCTGCAGTAGCTGAATCAGTCTTCTTAAGTTTCCGACAATTCTCACTTGTGTGACCAAAACGCCTACAGACTTCACAACGGCTTTTCTTTTTTGAACTAGGTTCAACGTCTGTGATCCCAGCTTTTTCCCTCAATAACCGTTCTACTCCTCTCGCAGCGGACAAAACCTCATCGAATGTGGTCACCATCTCACGTGATATCCGTTCTCGTATGTTCACGTGTAGCAGGCCATAAATCATATCTAATTGCTGCTCCTCGGTAAGTGCCGGAGGTGGTAATTGAGCTAGCCGGGCCCTTTGTATGGCTATGAATACTTCTGTCAGCTCATTAGCTGCCTGTCTTGTCGCGAACAGCTCCTGATATAGCATGTGGGCAGGTTTCTTTGGAGCAAAGACGTGTCGTAACCTTGTCTCAAACTCGTCCCATGTCCGGACTTGACCCTTCGCGCTCTGCCACCAGGTGCTCGCTTCCTCTTTTAATACTAGCGGAAGACTCGCGATAGCATCTGAGTCGCTTATCTTGTGAATCTTCTTGAAGATCGTCGTCGCTGACAAGAACTCTTCCACTTTAGCTGAACTCCGTTCGCCACCGAAACTCGCGGTCCGATCCGAAAATGACCCCGTCATTGTGCATCCACTGGCCGTCGCTGCCTGGGGTGGTACCATTGCTGACGTTGGAGCCTGTGTAGCAGCTTGTGTAGCAGCCTGTGTAGCCGCCGCTGCTGCTGCTTGGGTTGCTACCGACGTCATAGATGTAAGCAGCCCCTGAATCTGTTCTGGCGAAAACAAGTATCCGCCGGATGGCATTCCTTGTTTTGCCGCTCTCGACGATGATGATGATGATGCCTTCACTACCCGTCTCGGTCTCGTTCGGAGAGTAGGTCCGTGTGGGGTCCGCGCATCGTTCTCCATGAACCCTCGGGCCCTACGTTGGGCGCCAATGTAACGAGGGGGGTTGGGCGGTAGAAGTAAAGGAACAGTCTTTCGTCGAAACACGGTTTATTCAGGACGCACGCGTTTACAAGTATGGTCCCGGAGGGACGGTATGGCCACTTTTGCCACACGAATCGGTTGCCGGGTAATCCGAGTCTCACCTTTTCGTTGGTAAAAGTTACCTCAAAAACTACCACTACCAATAGCCGGGAGATCCGGAATAATTGGTATGGAGGCCCTACGATTCGATACAGTACAAAATTTTGTTTAAGTTTATGTACTCAAGCCGTGCGTTTTCGTCAGCGCGATCTAGCCTTCGTTCAATTTTAGCAGCGCCATCTAATTAACGAACGGCGCACTTTGCTTGCGCTCTTGTCTACTAGTGTAGGATGAGGAGTTTATGTTTGTTTTCGCGTTACACACCTAAATTTGATTGTTATTTTCTTTGTCAATAAAGAATTATATTATATTAAATAACACCTAAGTTTTCTACCTTAACTATTTTTCCCTCTTCTCTGCTTAGGATAAAATAAAACAGCAAATTGTTGTATAAAATGTTCACCATTATTTTTATTCATTAAAAAACGCTTTTTTAAAATACTTTATACATTGTTAAACACATTAGAATAATGAACGAGCATTGCACAAATATTATTAGTTACGTCTAGTGACACGAATATATTTGTATAGGTAATTTTAGCAGAGCTAAAACTTTGTGACAGATCGGTTATCATGAGGTTATCATGAGGTGATTATCTAAAGTCCAGATAAATTCAAGATAATTGATAATTCTATTAATAAATTAATATTTATATCTATGTTCTTTATTTATAGAATCTAGTTAAATTAGTTAATATTATAAAAAATAATGTTGGCAAGTTTTAAAGGCTGTTATAGTAACATGATTATAAAACTCGACCGTTTATAATGTTATGACCTTTTAAAATCATTGTTTTCTTAAAGAATGATAACTTTTTAAATCCGGAGTCCGATCACGCTAACCGGTTTTCGGAATACCTACAGGGGTATTCCGTTTTATTGGTCTATTAAATAAAATGTAATATGCACATTAAATTTAATCTTTAGATTTCTTCACCCCTTGAAAGAAACTCATTCTAATAAGTTATTTTGAGTTGAACCCCTCTGAATCCAATCAGATAAGGGACACGTGACTTCAACTCTAAGTAAAGGGGATGTATTTTATTGTTTGCCTAATCAACGTAATTTGACATTATTTTAGAATAAATCTCTCCGACTCTGAATAGCTAGTTGATAATAAAAATAAGCCACTTTTAATCTACGCCTCAGAAAATAGTAGTTTAGATATAACAGGAAAAAAACAGAAATCATAAACATCACCATTTAGAATTAAGCTTATAATTTATATACTTTCGTGATTTAACGTAGGTAATAAAAATACGTTCACGAATAATTCCCGATAAAAATCATAAATAGTTTAACATAAGCCACAAAATTATTACTGCAAGAAAATTGAGTTACGTTCTTCTATCCATGACAATGCTGATGATTATAGTCTTAACGTAATGATCACGTTAATAATATCAATTATTAACACTATCGGTCAGCTAAGATAACGATATATTTCATATATTGATTGTATAAGTGTGACTGTTTGCGAAAAAATGCACGTGCTTTAGAATTATAACTCTTTACAAAAAAATCACTCTTATATTAAATAATGTTGATGATTGCTATAATACCAAGATTTTTATTTATATACATAAGCTTTACATAGAATTGTTAGAACACTTGACTAAATAAATATAAGACAGAATAAAGAAAAGCTATTGAAAAACGGTCCTTGCCAGTATAGCAATCATCAACCATCATAAAAACCTATAACGTAATCACTAGTCAGATATTAGGGTTCTAAGTAAAGAAAAACACAAAACTCACAGTGCATAACACTAGCACACCTAGCCTACGCACTTCTTGTCCGGAACTCAGTCCGTGGAAGCTGAAAGTTTTCATTTCATTCTGTATCGGGATCAATGGATCTCCGAGTGACATAGGGGGCGCCTCTGTAGTTCTCTTACTCTCCTGCGGACAGGGCAGGCTTTTCGGGGAGATCTTCAAAACGTTACGCCTCAGTTTCTTTGTAGCTATATCGTTGGTACTTACGTCGGCCGACTCTTGTTCTATTATCGTTTTTTTCTCAGTAACGTTCATTTTTTCGTTGAGAGTTTCTATCGTGATACCTGCGTGGATGATGTCTTGATTGTAATCCACTTTACTGTCGGGTTCGTTAATTTTGTTATACGCGGAGCTCACTATAGGTGGGTCCATTTGACAAGTAACGCCATCTAACGAGTCCTTTGTGCCCTGGCTCTTTGTGTCGTTGCGTAGGACGTACATCCATTTTAATCTGCAGTCGCACACGAAGTTATTCTCTGAAAAAAAAAACATTAACGTTAGTAAAGTTGTAATTTTTTCTGATAGTTGTTTACTCCGAGAACAGAGAGAGTATACTCTGAGACATTTCTCGGTGTAAACAAAAACTATAAACCAAACAAAATGAATTATAAAACCTTTTCCACTCCTAACTACATCCCGCCCCAACTAAGAATATTCTGATGGATCATAAAAGCACAAAGTTTCTATGTTGAAGTTAATTATGATGTCTTAGTGTCCACTCGTTTATGTATGTGCTTTAGGTTTATCAAAGCTGATAACCTAAAGCACATATAGAAGGGATATCCTATACAGGATAAGGAAGTACAATATAATGTATTAATTTATTACCTTCGAGAAGAAGATTGCTGTTCTGGGGGTGCAAGTTTTCCAAAATGGGTTTGATATTGTCGAAAGTTAGCACATGCAGCTCATTGGAGCGCAGATCCAAGGAAGAGAGACCTCGGACTCCCTCGAACAGTCCCGAAGGGAGGGAAGCCAGCTTATTCTCTTCCAAGGACAGTTTCCGGAGCTGCGACAGTCCATCGAAAGCTCTCTCTGATATGTATCTCAGGTCGTTCTTCCCGAGCAACAGCTCCTGTAAGTTCCATAACTCTGCGAAAGTAAACTCAGTCAAATTGTGTATTCGATTTTTACTCAGATCCAATTTCCTCAAGTTCGCCAATCCATCAAAAGTCCGACGGTTCAGATGGTATATGTTGTTTTTATTCAAGTCCAATACCAAGAGATTGAACGTGTGCTGGAATGTCCCGTTCCGAATCATCGATATATTATTCTTAGTAAAAACTAACTTCTGCAATTTCGGGAGATTAAAGAACGCGTCCGCGTCTATATCAATTATCATGTTATCTTCTAGATTAATCGTCGTTATATTCGGTAGATGAGCGAATGCGTACTGCTGCAAGTTCTCGATCTGATTTTGCGATAGCACGGTTTCCTTTAGATTCGTCAAGTTTGTGAAAGAGAACTGTGTTACATCTACAATGTTTGCGTACTTAATATTGATAGATTTGAGACGTTGCAGATAGGAGAGTGCTTTAGTGGGCACGTAGTGTAGAGCGCCGTCGACTCGGACGTTAAAAGACAAAGTTTGCAAACTTGGCTGCGAAGCGAAGCTTTGCCAGATGGGGTCGTCAGGCGGAATGCCACCGTTGAACACCCAGCATTCCGCCTTCGTCGCATTCCGCGGCTCTCGCGTGTTCTCACAGTAGCAGTGAACTTTCGAATCGCGGTCGGTTATATCACAAATATTTTTCTGAAAACCTCCGACTTTTTCCTTCATTCGTCTTTTGTTATTATCTCTGGCGTATACGTTCATTGACATCTCGTTAACGAGTGCGCACGCGATGATGATGTAGATGGTTCCGGCTATTTTGCACTGCATTGTTATTATCTGTAACAAGAGATAGATGATGTTAAACGAAACAATTGAATTTCAGCTATTCAAGAGGTGTGTTTCCGAAAATCTTATGATTGATTAGTCGATTTGGAAAAAATGATGATTATTTAGTGTAGTTGTGTACTGCTACAGTGAGGGAGGCTTTTTGAATTTTTTCACAAACGTTTGTTTCGCTTCAACAATAACAGTTGTTGTAAATGAATGAACCCAGCCAGTCCGAATGAACACTATCTGTATATACATACATATGTACATATATAGGTATGAAGAACAGTTAGGTAGTATAAGAACTAAAATTCAGAGATCACAACTGGACTGCATTTATTCACACACCTCCCAAACAGCTACCTATCATAATTACAATCCCATCTTGACCCCATCTTGAGACCTACACCCAGACTAAGCTAGCCAACGCAGAAGATCCCGGAAGACGGACACCTCCAAGAAGGAATATATTACACTTTATTGCACACAAAGAAAACAAAAATAGGCAGAAAAAAACATATGTAGTTGCGCAATGAGTGGCCTTATCGCTCAGAGCGATCTCTTCCAGACAACCTTGGGATGGACACAAAGCAGTTGTACATGTGTAAACGGCGGCGAATTTCTTAAAGAAACAATACATACACACAATACATAATATAAAATACATTATAATAATACAAAATATATTATAATTATTTTTCATTTATTTCAGATTATATTAATCCATAAAACATCCATACACATTATTATACTCACACACTTAAAACTATATACAACATAATAAATCAGATGCAATAAAATAAACGAATGTAACAGAAAATTACACAAAATGAGCCACACGAAATTAAAATACCTCAATATTGAAATTAGATCAGATAGAGCCCATTATTATTTGCATCCATCTATTTTGAACGGGGCAGTCTGTCCGAGCTACAATCATCTTCATTATCATTCAATATAGCATGTTCCTTACTTCAAATGTTGATTGTGCAGTAGCTCCCCATGCCAGCTCCATCGCTATATCTTGTCTTCCAAGGTGTATCTAATACAATTGTATAAAGATCACTCTCCTTTTACTGCTTATTATTGCCTAAACCGCTCGTGTGGTCCCGAGTAATTAATCGCTGGATTATATTATGTACTCGTACGTTAATTTTGCGGTTTAATAATCAAGTGATGCTGGGTTTGAGTCATGCCATTATGTTAATAAGATTAGGGTTGAAATTTACTCCAAAGATTATGTTTGATTAGTTTAATGGATATGGTTGGCTCAAGAAACGTTGTTATCTGTAATGAGCAATGGATGAATACAATGAGATGTTTTTCTGCGTTTTCCTGGTCACATCAATATTCTTTTTATTATTTATGGCTATTATTTGTTCACGAATAACTTTATAACTTGTAATCGTGTGGAGCCTGATGATCATTACTTTGCCTATCTCCAAAACATACCTAAGACTAGTCTGTCTCGCTCCCACCCAGCGATTTCCGCAAACTTTGCCAGGTCTTGAATTCACCATTCTGGAACTGCCCATAATGTGCCTTTTGGCTGATGCTAAATAGGTTTCGCTGCAACCTTAGTATTATATCATCTTATAAGGTCCTAAAAACGTATAGGTAAAATAAAATACCTTTCACAGACCTCATGAGTACAACTCAATCCAAAGTAAACCA
The DNA here is from genome assembly GCA_947859395.1 of Eupithecia insigniata. Taxonomy (NCBI): domain Eukaryota; kingdom Metazoa; phylum Arthropoda; class Insecta; order Lepidoptera; family Geometridae; genus Eupithecia; species Eupithecia insigniata. The sequence continues at coordinate 13,958,533 of OX402007.1, read as the reverse complement.
GTTTAAACTAGTTCAATCGAAGTTGACTAGAACTAATTTATAACTTGCTAAGCTGAAATCCACCATCCATCATCATCATTTCATCATTTCTGCCATGAAAACCGCCTCGCTGCTGTGTAGTACATGGGGCAGTACCAGCAATATCATACAGGTTCTAGGCTTGTAGGTATGCTTCGCCATCATGCAGTCTTTCAACGGGGTCCTAACTCTTTAGACTCCTTGGGTCAGGATTTCGTCGAAAGGCTGCTAAACAAACTATATTGTGACATATAACTTTTCTTAGTATTTTATTGATTTTCTTTCTTGGTGAATACGGTCGGTCTATTTAGAAGCGCTATTTAGATTTAAATGTAACTGCAGCAGATAATGGTATTTCTTAGATAAATATTATAGCTGCTTATAACCTTCCACCAGTGTGACAGACAGTACAAAGGCTAGTCGCTCGTCTAATTTCACCCGTGGCTGGCACATTGGTTTTAATTATTATATTTGTATTTATATTAAATAAATAAATAATAAATATTGCTGGTCAATCCACATAGCATCATCTAGCCTCAAGTTAAGAAGAGCTTGTGTTATGGTTACGAGATAACTGATATACATAATATAATAGATGGGCAGTCGAGATCCTAGGCCCGTGGGGTATATGGACCAGTTGAGGTAACTGTAGATTGTTCGCAACAGTCTGCAGTTAGCTCAGCTAGCTTGTTTCAATTGTAAATTCAATTTTTTTTATTTAATAGATATATTTTATTATTATACATATAAAATACTCAGAACACCCGGAACATTTATTTGCAGATCGTATAAATATTTGTCTCGAGGCGGGAGCTCCTGCGTTGCAGGCGAAACATCACCCGCCACGCCACTGAGGTCGTCAATTATGTTTCCAACATACTCTATAATTCGATTTTCAAAAATCGTCTACAGCTCATTTTATAGTTCTTTGGTAAGCTTCTTCTTGTAGGTATTCAGCGGCAGCTTACAATTTAATTTTGATGTATCAGAATCACAATCAATAACTTTATTTCTTTAGGCTTACAAAATAAGCACTTAGACAAGTCAAATTTTATACTATAAACATAGTTATTATTATCAAATAAGAAATAACGTGTTATTGATGACTTGAAAAAACCAATAACTGAGAAACAAGACAGTAAAACTACTCAGCTGACTGCCAAATAACTATCTCGGCAAAATAAATAATTCGTTCCTCCTACCAACTCCGAAACTCTAAAACAAATCTCATTACATGAATGCAGAAGTCAATTTGGTTCCGTAACCACACAACGAAATTAAAATTAAAAATCATTTTTCAAGTGCGAATATTACGTATATTAGAAATATTTTATTTAGACGGCATTCATTTATTATAGTTAGGTATCTAGACTAAGTATGTTTATGATATAATATTGTTCGATAACTTCATGCCGAATGTGTGGCAACTCGTTGTAACCGTAAACACTAAACAAACCTTCTCTGGTTTAGAGTGTCTGAATGATTAAAAGATTAGATTATGTTTGATTAATAAAGAAATACAAATACATACTCAAAATTAAATTGTTTTAATAACGATTTTCTATGTAGGTACTACTTGAAGTGGAGACCATGGGGGAACACAGACCGGTGGTGCGGTGGGACGGCCACAAGTACGGTAGAAGGACATCTAAAAGATAGCGTGCAGCAACTGGACATTAACTGCTTAAAGTAGAAGGAAATGGAAGAGTTTGAAGGAGGCCTACACCAGTCTACTGGTCGACAAAGGTTAAAAAGAAGAAGATGTAGGTACTTATTGGTTACGCAGAATCAAAACACAATTTAACAGGTAATTAGTACCTTAGTTACTAATTACCTGTTAAATTGTGGTTACAAAGGGACTCATATTTCGAATGCTTTGATTTACTCGAAATACGCTTATTGTTTCAATTACAAAGGTCTGAAAAACAGACCTTGATGTCAAAATCAAGGGTTTCTTCCCAAAACCTGCGTAACTAATGACAACTTCAACAAACCTTAAATAGGAAAAGCACCTTAAACCATATAAAATCTAGACTAATTACAATGTTTTCTGTGACACTATAATGGAAAATCCTATTTATTAGCGAATGCACGCTAATTCAAAATGGTTGATTTTTTATGAATTCAAAATGGCGACGATCTCTGCAAATCCGATAAAGGATTATTGCTATGACAACCATCACGCACAATAAGATGGTCGATAGTTCAATATTGATATGAGTCATTCACGTGTTCTGAATAAACATTGGCTGAATGCGATTTCGGTAAGTGCGTTATAAAATGATATATTTCAAATAAATATCGAAATAGATGTATAGGTGATATTTAAGCTACTGAAATTAAAATATTTATTGATTCAAAAATACACAGTAATAAATGTTAACTCATGTTAATAAAGTTAGATGTTATCAGTACTCACTATCATACCTTGAAAAATAATTCATGGCAATAATGAATTAATAAATAAATAATGCTGGACAATTCACACAGCATTAATTATTGTATTGTTGTCCCTTGGTAAAATATTGTTATATAATTTCTGGCTTTTCAGTTGATTATAACTCCACGAGTTTCCTAGAGAAAGGGTCTTGATAAACAAACAGACAGATCGACGAGGAAGTGATTTTTAAGTGTTTTTTTCTTTTTGAGATACGGAACCCTAAAATGTTAACTACACAAGCTTTTCACGTCCGATCATCCAAACACTTAGGATAATCGGTCATAAAAGCTTATGTATTATTTCGAGCTCTAAGTAAGTTTACGACTAGTTACCTACCTGAGTACTAAACGATACGGTATGAGCCTCGTTGCTCGCCTACAAACTTTTCTACCGTTGTGTTTATTCGCTATAAACAAGTGTTCAACGTAGGAAAATGTTTTCGGGCAATATCGAAAGAGAATTAGAATTTGGAACCTTTTCCGCGTAGCTCGAGTGATAACAACCAGTGTTACAATAGTAATTTGTTCGCTGAGGCGAGAAAGTGCCCAATTTCTAACGTGTGTCTCATTTGAGAAAACTTAAAACACACGAGGTACTTTCACCGAGTGATACTTAATTATAGTTTTAGAATCTTCAAAATCACTCGAACAAATTCAAATTTTAAACTCAAATGGCAATAAATACGTGGTCAATTTTCACTTGTTTTTTTATTAATTCGAAAACTGAATAGACCGATATGTATAAGGCGGACTCGGAGTAAAAACTTTTTGACGTTTGACCTATAAAAGAACCATAATTTTGATAGCATGTTAGAATGAGGGGTTTCCAATGCGAACTTTAAAAAAATTGGTTGCCATAGTCCAAGATAAATGGCGCTGTATGAAACTCAGTGTCAAAAATCTGCCAAAAAAATGTGTAAAATGGATACTTTATGGTAAAATGGCACCGTTTCGTTATTTATTTTAAAACAATTGACTGATTTTTATTCTCTCTCTTGATTGACTCTTGATTTTTATGCAGCGCCATCTGGTGTCAAAATATTTTTTTAAAGATTGAATGGATTGGATTTCCATACACTTTTTTCCCGCTAAATGCCTGAGAAATTCAATTCCATAGAATTTTCCGTTCCGAATTTTAATAAGCCTATAATGACGTACTTTCTACCTCGTGTCTGAAAAGAGATAAGCTACTTCACGAACAGTTGTAGTATACATATTTTAACACATCTAACAATTTCACATTTCAACTATTAGGTTCTATTAGGATTTTGGGTGGTTTATTGCTGACCTTAACACCAGACTGTAATTCTAGTCAAACAAAGTTATATTCATAATAGCCCTTTGGAACATCACTTTATTCACAGTTACGTTTCAAAATTTGCTAATTATTATATACATCTTCCATATCCGATTCATTCACAGGCCATATAAATAAAAAAAAATATTATTTTGGGCTTAGCAGCAAAACACACATGCGAAAAATAGCCACTGAAAAAAAGGCCCGATTATTCGTCTATGTACCCTTATTTAGTTTTTCATGAAACAAAAAATGCCCATTTTCACGTTACTACTACCACTTAAATCTCACAGACTCCATTAGTTGCAATAAAAATTCACAAAGTAAGGCCCTCGAGTGATATATCAATCTACATAAACGACAGGACAGCGGCAATAGTGTTCGCTAAATACACCATGGGGAAGAGATGAAATGTTCACAGGGTGAGATTTTTACCAAGAAAACTAAGTAAATGTTTCACAACGTTTTTTACATAAAATAGCGACTCCAGAATCAATAACCAATCTGAAACAACCGTAATTATAGACAAAAAAAAATCACTAAAGAAAATAAGGCAAAATAAGATAAGAATAATATAATGATAATATAACAATCTTTATTATAATATAACTCCGGACTGCTATCCTTATTTTAGTTAGCAGTCCGGAGTTCTCGTATAATTGTTGTTATTGTGTTGTTGTTCATTGCTAATTGCTGTCATTTTTACATCCACTTATAATTTTTGGCAGTAATTGTTATAAACAAACGCGGGAGTAATTAATTGTTACTGAGTAAAATCGGCTTTCTGACCGCTACGGTCAAAACAGCGATTTTTTTTAGTCCTTGAGTTCATTAAATTGTTATGAAAAATCTATTTCAATTAAGAGTTTTAAATTTTGACCACACAATCTTCCTGAAACAAAACCTCCAAACCAAAGACATCAATCACGCTTTCACAACTTTCAACTGAAAATTATAATACAACGTGCAAAGTTCAAAACTTTCTATTCACAGTCTTCCACAAAGAGAAAGATTCCTTTCTGGTTAGACTGTGGTTTCTGCTCGACAAGATCTTGATAAAAAACAAACGGACTCTCAAGATACAGGGGATTTATTACTCCAAGTCTAGAGGGAACTCATATATTCTTTGATCAAAGAATTAAGGCGGCAGTTTGCACCATTCTGTAATGTTTTAATCTCATGGCTTAGGGAGGTTCTCAGAGTACATACAATATGTATACAGGAATAAAAAGCCAGCTGATGAGCTTTAAGCATATTTTTCATCTTCGTGGTCCATGACTACAAAATTATCTTACACACACACCCACTTAATAACATAGATACACCGAGTTCTATTTTACTGTGGGAATAACTCGCTATCATTGATATTAAGTAGCTACTACTTAACATGAGTGATAGCATTTTTCTTTTGGGATCGTAGGAAAGTTTCTTGTAGATCACCTCCTACGTCCTTTACAAACTTGATCTTGCTTTATTTATTTCCATGCTCATTTTTGTGTTGCCTTAAGGAGATTCATTAAAAAGATACTGAACAGCACGATGGCGGTGATGACTCCTTTTCGATCAAATTAAATATTAAATATGGATAAAAATTTAATAATCGGAAATTACTCTTGATTTCTGATTAATATCTCAATCATAAAATATTACTCTATGTGCCTTGTTGTAAATAAAGTGAAAGTTTTAGTTACCGTCCATTTCCGCATTAAATTGCCCACAAATTTGTCGATCATTACTTTGTTAATTAATTCGCTGCAGCCGTCTGATTTTTGAAAAACTGAGGGGTTAATATGTTGCTTAATAGCGTTTTATTTGTAATTTTCAGTAAATGCTATTTGTATCTGCGACGACAAAACTTTGATGCCTTGTTTTAGTTAATGATAATGGGAGTGACTAAATCAGCAATTTAAAATGTTCGAACTTAAACTTCGTCTAATTTGCTAATTTTTTTCGAGATTACCAAAACCATTGCTTTTAGCATTATCATATAAGCCCATACACGTCCACCGATGGATATAGGCCTGTCCCATACGACGCCACAAATAGCAGTCCTGAGCCGCCTCCATCCATCGACACCCATACCATTTCTTTACAGTAATGCATATGCATGCACTACCGAGGCACACAAAAGTATCACCATAGCATGTACTAGTCCACTTTATAACATTGTTCTCCTCTAGCTACGTACTGCGGCTGGGCTGAAAGCACTGAACGCAACCTATACCTACCAGTAAGTCTAAGAGACTGAGAGACGCTAGAGCAAGCTAGAAAGACTGAGATTTACGTTGTAATATCAAGTTCCATTTTGTTACGTGAATGCAAGAAAAAGAGTTGTCTTACATCTCAAATCCAGTGACGAGACTATGGAAGTCAAATTTAAAAAGTTACAGACTTTTCTGTATTCCCTTCATACTAATGTACTTTCATAGAGTCATGTCAGTCAGTGTAAGCACTTCCTTTGCCTCAGGACCTCGACTCAGAGCCACGGTTTGGTTTTTAAATTAATAGTGTATATGTTATTTGTGCTGTAAAAGGTGAGATTTGTCTGTAATTTTATATAACTCCTCAAGTTTTATGGACACAGCGACCGTAAGAACATTTTCCCTTTTTTAGTTTCATCAGAACTTGGGAGTTTCTGTAATGGACATTGAAACGAAATGTTATTATGGCGATGACGACATAAAATTAGGCTATTTGAATTTTACTTTATCTTTTACAATAGTCTTCTTCATTATAATGCACGACTGTACTCGTTCCAATACTAATTTTTTACTCATATTTATAATAAAATGATCTTGAAATCCCTCAGAGCACATTGAAATACAAATTATATAAAAATGATAACCCAACATCGTATTGAGAACGTGCCTGTAATTTGTAATGCCTAGCCTGCCTACAAGCGAGCCTTTATCGGAAAATGCCACGGACATGTCATGATACTAGCTGTGCTAGTTATCTGTGGAAAATGGCTACTTTGAGTTTCTGGTTCGAGGTTTTTGCACACGATACCGTTATGGTTGACCTAACGCATAAAGTGTGTTAGTATGTTTATAAGATGTGGCGCAAAGAGTAGATAATCCTTTACTTACGGATTTGGGACATCACAATTGTTCATAAAATACTGTACCCAGAAAAGTTTCTCGGTTTTCGAGGTATTGGACATTTTAATTTTTACATTAGAGATGGTATCCACGCAGGTCGTGGCAATATCAACCTTTACATACATATGTGTACAAATCTGTTAACAGTTTTTGTTGCACAAAAAAGCAATGGTTAAGCGTTACCATGAAAAAAGCAATTTGAGGATCAACCATTAACGTCTATCACAATCCCTAACCACAACCGTTTTCATAGTCTTTCGAGTCAGATTATTGTGTATTATCTGATCTTTCACATCCTGACTTACGTCAACAATAAATCTTAGAGGTTTTAAACCTAAAACTAGATTAGGATTAGAACGACATATGTACCTTGCCGCAATCCACCTCGTGTCCCAATAACCCTCTCGCATTTAAATTCAAACCGCGTGTTCGGTTTAAATTCTAAGAAGTAATTCAATGCTACTGTCCCGCTTCTTAGATCACAAGCTGGAGGCTTCTTTGTGAGACTGCTTTTTATTGTACCTAATATAGGTATCTACTTGTACAATGAGTCGTAAAATCTTGACCGAGTCGTATCAAGATTGGGCTAGAGAAACTCGGGTTGTTTTATGGCACATTTCACGGCCTAATCAAAGATCCAGCTTGTACCTTTCTTTCCTTCGTGAACAATGAATAAATGAAAATGGTTTTTACTAAACTAAATGAGATAACATAGCAAAAGAACTTGCTTTATTCAAATGACTACTATGTATTTAAAAAACGGCTCGGCAGTTCTAAAAACTCACGTTATGGTCCATTTTTTCAAGTAACGCTTAACCACCATTATGATACAGATTCATATGGTGATAAAGGTTTATATTCTGAAGAAGATTGGAAAAAAAATATCAAAAGAAAAAACTATGCGATGTCTTAGCTAGCAAATTCTATGTATAACCATCTCACCCAGTGATACAGATAACTAGCTACCTAGCTCTAGCTAGATAAATAATAGTAATTGGTGAAATAATAAGCCAAACAGCTTTAGTTTCCGTCACAATTTAACTTAAATAAGGTTTCATAGGGTGAAAACGCTTTCACGATTATCTTCATACGATAATGTGAATAAACAAATCCGTTGTTTTTTAATGGACTTGAGAGTTTTGGGATAATAGCTATGTAATTTAATGCCTTTATACCGCTTTATATATTTTCATGTATGGTTTTTGTTATTATAGTGCTTATGCCCGCACTTTGGGTAATCTTAAAGAATTTTAATAATATCCCAAAAATTTACGACTCCGGCGGGACTTGATCCCGCGACCCTCCTCTGAATACGAGGATGCGCTAACCAACTGCGCCACGGAGGCAGGTTTTTTTTCTGTTAGTGTTTCCAAATAAAATGTTTTATCAGGGTATCCTTAAATTAATAAAAAGAAATATTACTCAATTAGCATTTAGTTTTATTTAGGTACATATACTTATGTTCTATTTTTAAACTAAGGTACATATGGATACATAACCAAATCATACTAAAACACCTACAACGATGTTTTGCGCTAATAGTCCTTAACCTCAATGGATACGTAACGCATATTTAGCCGACCCTTTCCTCCGGTCAATTGCTCATAAAAAGGTATCAGTTTATTGTTTCAAGGAATGAGATTTTGCCTGACATCTGAGAAATTTATTTAATGATTAAGGAATAAATAATAAATATATTAATGACCAGTACATACATAAGTGACGAGAGATAGAATCAAGAAATAACTAATATACGTAGGAAGTTACAGAAATTGTTTGCACTATTTCCGTGTTCGTAATGAATTTACAAGCACATAAGAAAAAACCCGTAAAAAACCCGACTTTACCTTCTTCAAATTTTTTATTATGTATCATCCAGGGAGAGATATTCCTTAAAAATTAAGCAGCTAAAAAATGCACACACTTATTTGGCCCTGGAAACTTTTCTCTGTGAATAATTTAATGGGTCGAGGCAAGTAATTACGGGACGTCCTCGAGATTAACTTTGCCAAGATGGCTCGCGCGGCAAATCCTACAGTCATGATTGACATAGAATCTTGCCGAATTATGAATGTAAGCAGGTGTTTTTGTGATGTCGTAACGATGCTCACACCTTGATGAGTTTTTGAAGAAATTTCAGCTTTTTGATACAGAAAATATTATATTATTCTCGCTTGGAATCGTAAGGCGCAGACCACATAGAAGCGGCGCGGCGCGCATCGGATGCGCCACTGGTGAGCTGACAGCTACATCGGTGATATTCAAGGGCGGAGATTAAAATCAAACACTTGAATACCAGCGACGTAACTGGCAGCGCGCCAGTGGCGCACCCGATGTATGCCGCGCCGCTTCTATGTGGACCGCGCCTTAGATTTTGTGTGAACTTACTTTATTACTAGGTCTGCCCATGGCTTCGTACGCCTTGTTTTTAAGGAAACGGTTCAAGTAGCCTATGTTTGTTACGGGGATATTGATTACCTCCCTACTAAATTTCACTAACATCCGTTCAGCTGTTAAAAGGCGTGAAAAGATAACAGACAGATACATATTATAAAAGCAAAAGCAACTCCTAATTTCGCTTTTATAATATTATAAAATTAAACGTCCATACGTTTAATTTGTGGATTATTTTACCAATCCTTGCACGACGGCCTAAGTGGGCTGTTTTAACTTAAAATATGTATGAAAAATAAAATAACGTTGCAATTATCAGACCAGTATATCCACTCACCAGCTTTACAAGTTTGGCACCCGGTGCCGCGTCACCCGCGCTGCCAATCGTATGTTGCGGACCGCACCGCCGCGCCAGCTGAGCGGAACTGTTTCAAATTGTTAAATGGGTACTGCGGTATTCGGTGATTGATATTGGCTAAAGCCTTAAATAATGGGTCAGGGAGACGGGAGGTTTTTATATCAATTGAACCTCTTTAATTGAGCCTTTTAATGTCCTGATATAGTTTTTTTGGCACATTAGCTCTAAGCATTATCTATAACTATGATATTTTTAGTCTACAATTTAAGCTCACGCTTTTTTCAAAGTTTCTAATATATTTAGAGAAAGGACAAAGGTCTTCTTGTCTCAACAAATAATTTCGGGGGAGATTTCAAAAATTCCGTTTTGCTTGAAGAAATTGTGAATTACCAATTTTAAGTGAATATATCATTCATATGGGGTAGGCCTATGTCCAGCAGTGGACGTGTATGGGCTGATATGATGATGATGATGATGATATCATTCATATAATAGCAGTGATTGTGAGACTTTTTGACATCCTCCCACGCGGCGCAGCCGACAAGACTGCGGTTTGCTGCGTGTGGTTACTGGGACTTGGTTTCTGTTGTTGACTGTAGCGTTTTGGTCTAATAAACTACATGGCGGACTCTATGGCGGAAAAATCTGAACGAATCTAGTTTTAGTCAATTGGTGGTTCAGTGCAAGGAGATGGCCATCATTGCCTAGCCATGGAATAGAAAAGCTGATAAATAAAATACGAACAACCCTTTGTTTTATTTGATTTTGCAAATAGACTACTCTACCTTTATTATTAGTGGCTTCTATACTCAAGACAGGGAAAGATTCACCTAAAGTCTACGAGCTATGGCGTAGCACCTCTACGAAGTAATACATTATTGTAGAGGGTGTTTGACTCTTATTGGAAAACTGGCAAATGAACAACATAGTCTGGCTTATCGTCAAACTGCAAATGAATAAGTTTAGTCATCAAAAGAATGAATTCTCATGTCATATTTATTTTCCGTACAAACGTAACAATAACCACGAAGCCATTCTCCTCTGTAAGGGCTTTTCACGCGGAAGTATTACAAAATGCGAGTGATATTTCTGAATGTATACCCCTCAAAAGAAGGCAAGATATGTATAAGATACAATCATAATATCGTAACCCCCAATATGCGATAACTGAAGGAGAAAACAATAAAGAACAAAAGAACATCCAGCAAACAAATTCCTCGCGGCCATTCATCACAGGCGCTCGAGGTAGTAGGGGAGGGACATTTAAATAATCGATGATGATATCGATGAAAACATCACTGTTAAAAGTTATCGTTAGCCTTACATTTTTTCACATCAATTTATTTTTATTTGGAATTACTCGTTATAAATAATCGGTTGTTTACGAACGTTAATATAGTAAATAAATGTTCTTTGACATTTGCTCTCATTTGTATTACTTGTTTCATTGTATTTTCTTAGATAATTGATGATATTTGGTAATAATATATTTTCAGAAAACTTAGGTACGTGTCAGTTCAACTAGTTAACAAACAATCCTTACACTAATGACTTACCACGATCTCCCATTCTGTAAACGTTAATCAAATAACAAGTAAAGTCGACTTGAATTATCAAGTCGAATTAAGCTGATTAAGTATTAACTTAATCAGCCTTAGAGATTACACAAGTAATTAATTAGATCAATTATGTTTGTAGACGGACCAGGTGTAAACATTTGCATGCAATATTCGATAATCTGAGTGCTATAATTACTCCCAAAATCAGAGGGTATTGTATATGCATTTCGCAATCAAATTATATCAACAGGGTGTACGAATTATGTATGATTAAAAGTTCAGAGTTACAATATTAAAAATTGTACACTTAGAAGGTCAAAGTGTTCGTGTAAATAACCGTTTTTTTAAATTACGAATTAAAATTTTATTGCATAATATTATACAATTGTTTTATATTAAATATTTAAAAAAAAAGCTGCGGTGAAGCCTTGCTATGGCAGGAAATAACATTAAAAGGTCAAAACAAATTAATTAATTTTCAAACATCTTCAAGTAGATATATTTCTAATAATTTATCTAAAATAAATATAAATTATTTTGCAGAAAGAAAATTGCCCTGCTGCGTGTATATTAAACATTTAGCTGACAAAAGACTAGAGATCGGAACAACTTAAAATTCATACTTTGTATCAATGTCGATATTAAATCGAATTTAACCGACCCTAGAAATACTTTTCACCCCACACCCGTAAAGAAACATTCTGTGTCCGCAAACACCCTATCCCTGTTGATATCCACTAAATCATAACAAACAGGAATTCAATCATACACCAGATCAGCGGGATATATTAACGATTACCGATACGTCCGGTATTATCGTTAAATGGGGATATTATCGATCAGATAGGTATTAATTTCGAATCGCGTAGCATCACTAATGGGTTTACAAGTGTATTAGTAGAAATTAATTGAGAAAGGGTTCTGGTTATTTATGGTATTCGTACATAAGCCGCAAAGGTTTTGTTCGGGTTATCATAACGATGAATGTCCTGCGGTCGAGCGACCTTGTAACGTGTGGCTGATTTCGGTGGTCGTGATCCTTCCGACATTGAGGTTGTGGATTTTAATATTTGGGCGACATCAGAAAGGATTTTCGGCTGTGATTCTATGGAAAAAACCCATAGAATAATAGAAAATCTATTTGATTTTGATTCAAAACGAATTTGTTATAAATAATAAATGATTGTACGATTTAGATCCCAAACTAAAACTTCGATTTATATATAATTTGAAGGTCATTCAAGCATTTTGTCTCGTGGTGAATTAGGCGAGGAATCAAAATATTAGTCTGATGTGTCTCAGAACCTAGAAGCCTTCTGTTAATGCATGATCCTAGCTCATAGAATTGTCACCAATTTATTGGAAAACACCACAAATCACAGTTACGTCATATAATAAACTTAATAATTTTCGAAACTATTTTTTCCTCTCTTATTTTGCCAATTATGCATCTTTTCTTTTCAAAAAACCTGGTGTGTTGTATAAATAATCATAATTAAGGAGGTATTATGTTTAATAAAGCAATAAAGCTCCAGGTACACGACGACACTGACAATCGACATAAATGCCGACACTAGTGTTGATAGCGTTCACGCGGCAGCACTTTTTGGTGTTTACATTGGTGTACACACCTAATGTCACGGCTCGAGTGTATAATTTGTCTACACAAACCACAACATCCGACACTGAGAATGCATTTCAGTGTGTACATTTCATCGTCATGATCCCAACGTATTACTGCTGTCGCGATAGGCGCGATTTGCGTTTTCATTAAAAAAGTCGTCGTAAAAAGAAATCCATATGACTGTATTGAAAGAAGAGTACAACTAGGGCGTATAATTGAATAACTGAACTGAAAGGTGAAGATCCAGAATGCTACAATTGTTTTTTGTTTTCGAATGAAACATGAAGACTTTCAATATTTAGTCAACAATATTTCACCTGCGATAAAGAAACAAGACACGAATATGAGTCTATGTATGTATATGAGTTGGTCTAGCTAAAAATCTCGCGCAGATTCAAAATTCGTGAAACTTGTGTCGGACCCCGCACATGTCTTGTCTTCACGGCAGTGACATTTCATTTATCATTTCATTTATTTCCACCGTAGGTATTTCATAATATACACTTGATGTCGTTAATTCCTAAATTTAAATATAACTCCTATTACATTAATAAACAATTTATAATCAAAACAGGAAAAAGGAAGCACCATAAGAGATTGTATACAGAAAACTGAAGATTGTGACACTGACACTCAGAAATACCGGCAGGAACAAATATGCAACTAACTGTCGCGACGACGGTGGACCCACGTAGATACATTGAGTGTCTAGTGTTTAGTATCGTCATGTTAGTCATTAGCTATAAATTATAACGACATCAAGTGTATTATCATGTTTCTACGGTGGAGTAAAAAATAAACTAAACATTTTGCATTGAATTCCGGATTATCCTCATTTCGGGATTATTATAGATTCGGGACCTGTTTACAACATTGAACAAGTCAATTATGCTCTACCAGAAAAGAACTGTGCCCCTGTGCGGGGTTCACTGAAAACACAGTATCTGCTTACTATTCATGCGCCATACGTGGTATTGCATTACGTACGCTGTACCCCAGGGATCTCAGCGGGATCTGGTGGGGTCTGGGAGACCGACTGCCGTGTAATGCTAGGGAATATTGGAAACCAGGATGTAAGAGGGCGATGATAAACGTAGGTACAAAATTAATAATGGATTGAATTGAAAGTTTATGTTTAGTAGTAAATGAATACTATTTTACAGCTTTGATTCACTGTTAAAAGCTGAATAAGTAGAATGAGAGGGAGAGTGTACAACCAGGTTTTATGAAGTTAGTTGTAATGCGAGATTGTGTTAACGATTCTATTATTTTTTATGCCTTGTATTATTTAAACCCTTTGACCGCCATGCCAAAAACGCATTCCCGTGTTCTCTACCCCAAAGCACAAAGTGAACAAAAGATATTCTGAACGTCATTGGCACTGAGGGATCCTCAGGTGATTTGTCATGTATGGTGACTATAGGTGACTATGGCGGTCAAAAGGTTAATGCGTACAATCTTTTGAAGACCGATATATAGTAACTTTACACATTCAAACTAAATAATATGTAAAATCACGTTAAATAATAGAAACATGTGGATTTTTTTATCATTTTCCTCAAGTTTCAAAGGCTTAGTAAAAGAAATGAAGCTTAATATAGATACTAGTTTCTGCCCATGACTTCGCACGGGTGGGATTAATGCTAACGTTTAAAGGTTGTTTCTATCCCATGGGAACTGTTTATTGGGATAAAAAGTGGTCTTTGTTTGATTGAACTAACATCTATGCAAAATTTTAGCCAAATCGGTTCAGTCTGTATAGCGTGAAGTAGTAACAAAAACATCCATCCAAACATCCAAACTTTAGTATGATCAAGTATGATGTGACTATGGTATAGGTGGTTATAGTAACGTATTGTGACGGGTGGCGGTGCAGTGGGCAATGGGTGGCGGTGCAGTGGGCAATGGTCAACCTGAAATATAATTGGTTGATCGAACGGTTGCCGAAGCGGGCAAAAAACGATTGTTTAATACATATGTATATATATAATCAGTTAATAAGTATTCGAGCTGGTTCGAGTCTTTTTGTGTAAAAAGCCTTCCTTTGGGGTTAGATGGTGCATTAGGGACCTATCATAATTTATAATTGTGGACAAACAAAATATCTATTGAACGCCACAAATTAACAACACAGTAAGAATTGGAACGGGAAAAATCGGTACGAACGTGACTTGGATTCCCGATCGTGACTTTAGATAATTTTTTTGACGGAGTCAGCGCAATTTTATTCCAACGTTCATCACCCAAGTCAACAGATTTTTGTTTAAAAAATCTTGAACAATTCATAAAAATAAGAGAAAGGGAGTTTTCTTTGGGTAGTAATAGTATTCATGAACGGCACATTATTCCACTTCATATACGAGTAGTTGACGAATATTTGTCAAGAGTGTCTATTCTCCACCCAAGCCGATTAGATCCTAAGCCCGGCCATACAGTCACGTGACGACTCCCCCGGGCTACCTTTCGGAGCATTTTCGGGTATTTTTTGCGGTTTTTGATGGAAAGGTGCGGATAAGCATACCCGGCTAAGAGGGAATTCCTCGCTTACAAGCCTAACCAGACGAAAGGTGAATGAATAATGAAAGTTTGGTCACTTAAATCCGTCCTTTTTATGAGCAAATCATCAGGCTATCTAAAACCCAATCAAAAGCATTAAAACGGTGGAATAAATCTGACATAACATCCTCCAGTAAATACGCACGACGCAGTAAATTCACAACATCACATAATTATTATTACAGTCGGCTAGGTCACTAACACACAAACTGCAGGATCTAGAGACAGAACTGGAGGGAAACACACAGGACGAACCAAAACGGTAAGCCCAAGACACACTTTCAGTTGAAGTCTTGTTCGTTAACAAAAGTACTATGATCAGCAAAAACACTAAAAAATTATTCACTCGGAAGAAGTAAACACATTGAGCATAGGTAGGCTAAGGCTAATAAATAATGCAATTTTGTATGTGTTTTTTAGGTGAACACGAATATAGCTAGATCGTTGTAAATTTAGCTCAACCCGATGCTAGATCGGGATGAGCTGAATTTGAAATTCATCACTATCGATGTATCGTAAAAAAGTTACCTAAGTTCGAAGTCAAAATCATCTTAATATAATATGGCGATTTAATTTGGCGTGTTTACAAAAAACGATAAACCGACTTCAAATTTCCTTACTTTTACACTTATTTTAAGTTTTGCGGGCCTTACACTAATCCCATAGGATACAAATTTAGGGATCATTTTCTATACAATAGTGAAATAAATTACAAGATCGGTCCATAATTGGCGGAGATATCGCGTAATATACATACAAAAAAAAAGAAAAAAAAAACAACATACAGACGAATTCAGGACCTCCTCATTTTGAAGTCGGTTAAAAAGTCATGGTCAATGTCTCTGTCTGCCATTTCACCATCTTCAAGGCTTACTTTAAAACTAACTCATGCTGAGACAGAGACCGATTTGTGACTGAAGGCAGAAATTAATCTGTTTTGTCTATTATTATTAGATCATTATTTATTGTTTTGTTAATTGAGTAACAAATAAAATATTCGCATTCTCATTCTTTCACATAAAACATTGTTACGCTATTTAATAATCAGCTTATTACCCACATGGACAAGAAACTCTATTTTTGTCATTTTAGAGAGTGGCCTAGCTGTTTTTATTGTTACTACAACGTTACCGGATTTACGAGTACGTTGTGTCGCGGTGAGACCAGTAAACTGAGTAAATGGTAAACCATTGGACATCGACGGTCGGGTAACTGCCCGGATTATCATATAAAAATGTTCGTAGCCGTTTTTTGTCGAAGTTTTCATTTTTGTAAGTTCAATGTGTACCATATAATGAATGAAAAAGATAATTATATAACATAAAGAAACTCTGTCTCTCAGTTTACAGGTCAATTAATACTACCTAATCACAATTCAACGGCTGAAATGGATCTTAATGTTCGGTTAAAACGTAAAAATAAACTTCTACGTAATCAACGAAATAAATAGAAAGAAAAATTAAGTCTTATAACATAAAATAAGAAGATACATAATACAAAAAGATAGAATCTAAAGAATTGATAGACTATTAATACTATAAATAACGACGGCTGGCATCTTAAAAATAAATCAAATAACATCTCGCCGAGCCGTAAAAAATCCATTAAAATAATTTAACATTGTTAGCATCATTAAAAGACAATAAAAACTTAAAACTGGGACCAAACTTCACTTTAAACTTACCTCCAACAGATAATTAAGTTTAAAAGTACTTAAAGTTTCAGGATTGCTTATTAGTTGCGCTAAAATAATTAGGTTTATACTTGGCTTGGTTTTTAACCTCTTTGTGAGCTCGAATATATTTATTCGATAAGAACGTTTAAGAAGTTTTAACCTTTGGATACTTAGTTAATATTATGTGAAAAATGGATCTAGAGAAATATTTTTTAATATTGGATTGACATGTTTTTTTGGCAAATATGTACCTTCATTGAGTTTACGGAAGTGAATCTTATGCCCTATGGTAATACCTATTCAAATGCACATTGCACAAGTAAATGATATAGTGAAAACAATATCATTGTCGATGTTATTGAAACTAAAAAGTATGACAATCTGAATCCCTCACGCACACATCCCATTCAGATGTGTGCATAACTGTTTCACTCATACTATTTCCTCCGCTTATTGGCTATATTTTGATAACGAATAAAATTGAACCAGCTAGGTGCGAGTCGAATCGCCCAGAAAGGGATCCTTAACATCGTTCGAGAAAAAAGAGGAACCCTAAAACATATTTTTGTTGGTAAAATGCCAACATGATGCATCCACCCCACCAAATAAGCGTCAAATTTTGCTTAATTTTGGTGATTGAAGTTCAACTTGGTATGGACTTTAATACCCCTTTTAATTTTAGGCAGCATCCATGTCTTTTAATGGTGCTGCCTTTGCTTCTATGTGACTCATTTATTTTATTTTAACTATAGCGGAACAAGAAATACACACTGTGAAAATTTCAACTGTCTGTCTACTTTTTACAGTTCATGAGCTACAACCCGCTCGGACAGACAGACAGACAACGGAGGCTTAATAATAGGGTCCCGTTTTCACTCTTCGGGTATGGAACCTTAAAAACAAAAGAAAATACACCAATGAGCGGCGGAAATAGTATGAGTGAGACACTTACGAATATATATGTCGAATCGAGACGTCAGACTCCACCAGTCGACAACGATTATTTTAGAAGACTTACGATTTAAATCAGTCATCAAGCGAATTTATGAACGAGAACTTCACTCTTTGTTTATAACCTTTTCTTTCATTAAAATTTGCTAACGTAACTAACAGATGGCGCTTACCGCAAATACCGCAATAAGGTTATTCCTCATTCTCATTCAAGTTTATCTGATGATATTATTTTAAGCTGGCAATAATCTTACCTCCTTTTATTTTGTTTTGTTAAATTGGCTAGACTGCTCAAGTCAAGGTTATCTAATCAGATTGTAAAGATTAGTTCTGATAAGTTTGCAGCCTGTGTAATAATTGTTTTGTAATGTTACCTAGACTGATTGTGATTAAGGTATCCAATTAGACTGTAGACATTTGCCTTAATAAGTTGGTAAACTGTTACTTGTTTGATTTGATTGGTGGAAACGCAAGCGCGGCGGTTGACCATGCTTGGACATGGATCTTCGTTGGAGTTACTTTGTACTGGAGATTTGGAATGGGATTAGCGGGGACTTTTGCTCGAGGCGTCGTCGAAGTAACTCCAGAACGAAGAAACTTGTCTGTTCCCACCACGTGGCTAACCTATTGTTATTGTACGAACTGGAACTGTACGAAATAAAATTGCCTTTGTGACTTTGTGATCTACAACTGAATTTTATTTTGTCCACGCAAGTCCATCATGTCCAATATACCCAAGATAGCCCACAGATTCCTCTCTTCGACACACCACACTTCCACCCATTTATGCGACATATACATATATATCGACCTGCTGGTATATCAGATAATAACATACTGTCAGAGCCCGAAAGCTATTAAAATATCGTAATTTAAAATATTCCTGGCACACACCAGCAACACATTACACGTTTCGACATAAAATTCACAATTAAGATTGCTTAAACACCATTCTCAATTAAATTGTTACTAACGACCATTTCCTAGGGCTGTTACATGTCACCACTTATCGATAAGTTTATCGACATCGATAGTACATATTCACAACTCTAACTGGCGGGTGTCACCCAAGTTAGTAGATAATGCAATAAAATGATCGTGTTACAAGCGGTAAATAGAAAGGGGTTGTTATATTAATTATATATTTTATTTGCGTTTATACTATTTTTAAGGATTTGTAGTTTTTAGTGACAGGGTTCATGGAAAAGGTCTTGTTGACTAGTCAGAAATATCAAATGTATCAACAAAACCGTAGTGGTAAGTTACTAAGCTTAGGTGGCACCTGAGCCATGAGCCTAAGCCGTAATAAAGGACGACCTCTGTGGCGCGGTGGGCGAAGGTCCGGATGCGAAGCAGCAAGTTGCGGGTTCGAAATATTTGTACGAGATATTTATTCAAGGTGTACACTAAAAACTACAACACTTATTCAAGGTATTCAGTTCTGGTGGTTTTCTATATAAAATAAAAAATATCTATACATGTCATATATTGTATTATAATATTATCAGTTATCTAGTACCCATAACACCAGCTCTGGTTAGCTTGGGGCTAGATAATGCTGTGTGAATTGTCAAACATTATTTATTATTTATTTATTAATACTGTACAAAAATGAGGACCCGTATAAGTCGAAGCCGAGCAACTGATTGTTGGTTTGCTATGTCACAAGTTTCGTAAGCTGAGGGTCACTAAAATGCTTAGATCCTGATACATAACAGCCGCATTGACACGCTGTGTCAATGCGGCTGTTATGTATTGCCAATTATACCAATGAATCGTCGACTTTGGCGGCCTGCCAGCATCTTACCATCAACGTAAATACCTTACAGGTCCACGTTAGCAGAATTATTTAAGGCACCTACCACATTGTTTAAAGTAACGGAGGGATAGAACTGTAAGTTGCGAAGTAACATTGTCTAATCGTTACAACAACGCTACAGAACTAAACCTTACTGACAAACTTATGGCTTAGTGACTTAGAAATGGCTGGAATATTCGATAATTTTATAGTGACGAAAAGAACAAATAGAATGTCTTAGAAGCAGGGCTCAGTGACCCTTAAAAGGCCCAATATGTTTTCAGTGGGCTAACGAGGCGCACACAGACAATAACATCTACCCCTCGGGTGTTTTGTGAGAGTGCCCTAAAAGTGCAATATTTATGCATGTTTCCTGAAATAGCCGTATCAAAACACCAAAATCTCACATCTACCCTCACATCTCTTCATTATTAGCATTGTACATCGTGACATCAAACTGATTTTGGCTGAGCGGACATCGCTGCTGGAAGCCATCCAAAAGTTGTTGCCTTTTTGTTGTCTGTTGTCTTTTGTTCCTTGACGCTCATTTATATGATTTTCTAAGAACTGCTCTGACGTCAATTTTCTTTATAAATAATCTGTTTTTAAACGTTCAATTTAGGCGACCGTCGCTGAGTCAATATTTAGTTACGTGGGCGGAATTATTATTATAAGGATCGTTCTATTTGGATAATATTCAACGAAATTATAAAAATACAGCTAGTTAAGGATCTTCCCATTAGGTCAGACAGCAACACAACTCAATACGAGCATTATTATACTTTTCACATAAAACATACACACCCCCAACAATAAAATTGACTCAGTGGCGATAAACAATTACGACAGCAGTGGCGATAAGCAATTATGACAGCAGTGGTAACTAGCCCTCGGATGGAGCTGAAAGGTTTCCTGAAAGCTAATTGAATAAAGTTTTCGAATCCATGGTTAAGAGCAAGTATGTACATAAAGCTGAATTACTTTACATAGTTTAACAAGAATACCGCTTTGCAGTATCTATTTCAAATAATATTATGCTAACAAATACAGTATTTTATAACTGAACAAAGCTGGCTTTATTTTCGACCATGAAACGAATAGTATTTATGGGATAATTTGAATTCATTGAGTATACATCCGGAACGCTCGTGCAGCAGTGCATTATTAACTTTAAGTTGGAAACAAAGCCTAAGACACAACTTTATTTGTGAGCTTACTTTTCCCTGCAAATGTAATGTTTTCAGTACCATCTGCGCTACTTCAACTCGTATCAGCTGCACACCCGAATCGCACCTTAAATCAAACTTTTCGGCCGGTCTTTCCCTAAAACGGAAGACATAACCAAGGTATAACCACATGTCTAGAAGGCATCTCACCGGGGAACTATGAATAGGGAAACAGGGTCGTGGAATTGGCATCGAACGGAATGCGTTTACATTCAGTGGCCTGACCGTTGGTGGCGAAATAACAGTCTACTGAGTAGTTGAAAACACATCAGAAGTTCCTACTTCTGATGTGTTTTCAACTTCTTAGTTATAGTTAGAAAACAGTTCTAGAAATGTTTTCGGTTGAAAATATCTACCTACCTTGCCTGTACCATACTGAAGAAAACAACAAAATAATGCACGGGAAACGTTTGCTCAGCACACGTTGGCAAAAATTAATTTGCTAGTTTTTTTTCCAAAATAATGTATTATACTATTAGATGTTTCAATATTAACACTGTTTTCTCTTGTTGGGAAACTTGTAAAGATGTTTTATTAACTGCTTAAAGTGTTTGGTTGGTGACTTTTTTTATACAAGACTGATACGGTAAGTCCTATTAAAAGTGGAGGGCAGTTTGGTATAAGCCAAGGTATCAGAATTTTAAGTTTCAGAATCCGTATTTTTTTCAACTAAATAAGTATGTAGAGTTACATAATCTTTTTATTGTAGAGTCAGTGCTAGTGAACCTGCAGGCAGAAGGCAACTCAAAGGTTTTTGCTACAAACAAATTTGTATTATTGATGTCAGACCAAAATTGAATTCGCTGTCATTGGTTTAGTGAAATACGTAAGACGCGGTCAGCCTCATGTTTATTTATTAGGGTTTATATCGACCACGACTATGCTCCGAATATAGGAGGGAACCGAGCTGAGCTACCGAGCTACTCTACTAGGAATTGTTGGTTTGTATTTCGAAAAGTTTGATCTAGTCAAGTCAAAAATTCTTTATATCCGTAAATACCATAAATGTACTTACACTTAGAATAGGTCAAATTGTTAAAATTAAACACTGACATGGAAATAAAGTGATATTTTGATTTCGGTCGCTTCGCTGTGTAGACTAAAGTAAAGAAGCGACGAAGAAACTTTTAGCCGTTTAGGTGTTATTTTTCGAGTTGGAGCAAAATCCGTCCCAAGCTTTTTTCTTCTAGTTAGTCTCATATTTTGTACTAAACCTTGTTACAAATGATACGTTTGATCTGGCGAGCCATATTAGGGCTCATTATATAAATGACAATCCATAATTTCTAGGGTCGTCATTATCGAAATCAATGTCGAAGATACCTTTACCAGAAATAGTGAACTTAACAAGAAACTCGCAAGTGCTGAAGAAGTTCTGAAACTCGCAGACGCGCTCTCTATCCATAACTTTACTCAGTTGGTTGATTTCTCGACCCGTTTCCATGACGGCCAGGGTACACTGCTGGACCATGGCTACACCAACCTCCCCCCGGAGCACGTGCTCGGCGTCGCCGGAGTGAACCCGCACCTCAGCGATCACGAGGCCCAAAGACTAACGATAAAGCGAGTCGCTGCGTCCCCGCCACTGTTTACGTCGAGGCGCAGTTTCAACACGCTAAACCAAAAAAACTTTTTGTCCGCCTTGGAGTCGGTCGACTGGAATGAAATAGTCGATTCTTTGTACCACGACTGCTGCGCCCTAGCCGATGCATTAGTTGCCAAGCTAGTCGGTAAAATGAACATCTGTTTCCCTGTAAAGAAACTACCAGTAATAGATGGATGGATACAGACATACTAAATTTAAAATATTTTCTTTTTGACATATTAAGCCTAAAAAGCCGTTTCCCTGAAAATGAAGAAGTCGCGGAGTTTGCTAACAAATTAACTATTAAGTATAATTTATCACTAAAACAAAAACGTACGGAATATTACTCAAATCAAATTCGACAGGACCCTAACAAGTCAAAACGTATGTAGCAGGTTGTTAATGCGAAGTTAGGTCGCAGCAGGCGTGAACGATTGGACTTCACTGACTGTATCCGAGATCGAAACGGCGGTATATTTGGTTCCAAGAAACTGTTGTTGGACGCGCTGAATGAAGAGTTCGTAGCTGCCGCCAGTAAATGCGGGGCACCCCCTGCGGACGTCCTGCACGTGGCGGCTACCATGTCTATCGAGTTAGAGGCCTGCGAGGCATCAATAAGGGTCCAGCCTGTTACGTCAGAGGAAGTAATGAAGATAGTACACTTCTATATTGCTCCTAAAAAAAGCACCGACATCTATACCTTTCCCCTAGCATATTCAAATTAGCGACAAAACCCCTCGCCCCCGTGATTGTTTTAATGCGTAATTCCTGCTTTAATCAAGGGAAATATCCTGAGGCACTTAAGAAAGTTAAAATCTGCCCTCTTTACAAGGGCAAAGGTAAGAAGTCGGATGCCAAATCATACCACCGAATATCTATGGTCCCAGTACTAGATAAACCGTAGATTGCTAGAATTTGTGGGCGTCTTTCAGATAGGCAATACGCGTACCGACCGGGCCGAGCCACCACGAATCTGGTACGGGAGGTGGTGTGGCACGTGTTGAGCGCGCGCGAAGCTGGCCTGCGCGTGGCTTTGCTGTGCTGCGACCTATCGCGCGCGTTCGACACTGCTCTCCCACTCCCTTGTCACTAATAAGCTGCAGTTCTATGGCATCCGAGGCCCTGCGGTGTCTATAATGGCATCGTTTTTAGCCAAGCGTACCCAAGCCGTGGTCGGCGATGGGGGTCGAGCGATGTCTTCGGAATTGAAGAATACCATCGGAGTTTCGCAGGGGTCTTGCTTATCGAACAACCTGTTTAGTTTACTACTTAACGATCTACCCGCTGCAGTCCGGGGCGCGGAAATCGACATGTTTGCAGACGACGTAGCGGCTGTGGTGACCGCGCCCACGGACAGCCAGTTGGAGAGCGGGCTAAACTCGGTGGTCGAACAGTTGGAGGTATGGTTCAGGCAAAACAGCCTCGCACTGAACAGAGATAAGACTTGCTTCATCAACTTTAAGCTCAACGGTCGTAGACCAGCCGCCCTCAAGGTACACGCAGAAACAACGGGGCTGGAGCAGGTGCAAACGAAAAAGCTGCTTGGTTTCCAGCTCGATAGTTCCCTTATATGGGACGCCCACATAGATGGAGTCTGCTCGAAACTTGGACGAGCTTCTTTTGCACTGCGCAGGCTGGCGAGTACCGCCATCCGCGACGTTGTGCGCTCCTGATACTTCGCGAAAGTCCACAGTACGCTTACATATGGCGTGGAACTGTGGGCGCCAGCCAGCAATGCTGAGCGGGCCTTCGTGATGCAGAAGGCTGTCCGAGCCATAGTGGGCATCCCGAACGATGAGTCATGCAGGCGAAGGAACTTCAAGGAACTGGGCATCATGACTCTACATGGTGAACAAATATACCAAGTAGCCTTGTTTACGCACCTAAATTTGCACCTATTCCAGCGCCGAGGAGTTAACGCATTACGCGCTCTCCGCAGCGATAAACACCAGCACAGGCTGGTAACGCCAACACATAGGCTACACAAGTCGAAGAGATCGGTATTCATCTCGGGCCCGGCAGTCTACAATAGACTACCAGATAGTATCCGTAATGCAGCTTCAACCGCAGCGTTTAAGGGTCGTTTGAAGACATGGTTGTTAGAGAGGGTTTTCTAGCATGGGTAAATTCCTCGAATCACCCGAACTGTAGAAGACCCCCCCTACCAACTAATCAGCCATTAGGTACATATATATATATGTATAGTTAATATCTAGATAAGTATTATAATAATTCACAAGATGAATCATAAATAATAAAAATTTTCTAATTATAATGTATTATAATTATGAAATCAACAATGGACGTGTAAAATTGTATTTTTATTAATAAATTCTTGTATTCTTAAGATACCTCTTCCTAACCGATTTATAGCGTTCCACAATTTTTTTTAAGTCAAATTTCTAGATTTAGTGATAGTCAACTTGTGTTTAACTAATAGAATGTAAATCCTTTATTGGCTGTAGGTTATAATTGTTTAGGTTTCGTTATGTTTCTATGGATTTTGTGAATAAATAAAATAAATAAAAAAATAAAAATAATAAATAGTTAACGCTTTCACCGCCCAACCTTGTGGTGTGACCCGCAGGGTGCGTCGTGTCTATGCAGTCTAGCAATGTTAGAAGCAGATGTGCATTGTTATCAATATTTTTTTTCTACAACACGGTTTACTATAAATACTTTGAACTATGATAATTTTAATGGCTTTTTATTTTTATTTCTTACCTTAATTTCTGCTGACGTGCCTTATTTGTGAAAATGTATCTGAAACAAGTAAAAAAATTATTTATATACATATATTGAGTTTTATTGATTCAAGTCCTTTGCTGGAGGAAACATGTCGACCGATTGGAACGTAGATTAACTTATTCTCCATTGATAATCACAAAACAAATCACCCTGCATAGTGCACCACCAACCCGTACAAT
The DNA here is from genome assembly GCA_947859395.1 of Eupithecia insigniata. Classification (NCBI taxonomy): domain Eukaryota; kingdom Metazoa; phylum Arthropoda; class Insecta; order Lepidoptera; family Geometridae; genus Eupithecia; species Eupithecia insigniata. Next base: position 13,933,025 of record OX402007.1, on the reverse strand, counting down.
AGAAACAACCCCACATAATGCCATCCACACACACAGCACTAAACGTTTCTCGGCCTCACTCCCCGAGGGAGTATTTGTTACTCTAAAGTAGCTGCTGTGAGGCGAAACATGCTGTTTGTTGGTGATTCAATTTTCAGCGTACAATCAGTTACGAAAATCATTATACAGGTATTGATTTCTCAAATGAACTGTGTATTATGATTATTTATCGTTAATAGTGATTGACCGTCTATTATTGTATATTACCGTCTATAATGATTAAACTTATTACAACTGATAGTAATTAAAAAAGTAATGTCTTTATTTAGGAACTTTATTTACTGCTAGGTATTATAACAAAAATAGGAAGCGATGTGACCTGCAGAAGTAAGATACTGTGTCGCAGGCGCAGGTCACCACGCACACCTCCGGGATTAGAGATAGACTAGTTCCAACATAGTGTAGGTACATAAAAAACAACATACAAATTAACAATTGGTTTCAGTTTAGTCTTAGGAATACATATGTATAATAAAAGAAAATAAAAAGAGTTTCTTATATATTAAAATTGTGTACCTTTTTTCAAGCTGAAAGAAATTAAAGAATAATTAAAGTAAATTGTACTACCTATGACTGTTACTCAGTGTGCGCGTGTGTGTGGCGTCTGAGCATTTGGTGCTCCTGAGGACACCGGACTCTTAAGAGTCCGAGCAACAAGAGCTACCATGATGCGTGTGTGTGGGGGTGTATCTATTTGTGTGTGTGTGTGGGGGTGTATCTATGTGTGTGTGTGGGGGGTGATTGTGTTTATTAGTCCTGAGAACGCCGGTCCCTTGAGAGACCGGGCAACAGGATGTACACTTTGTTTATGTGTGTAAGTTGTATTTAAATTGCCTAAGACTAGTCAATGGATCCTCTGTCTGTTCGTAGGAGAGTGACTGGAGCCAGGATGCAGTTTTCAGCTGAGTGTGAGTGGGTAGATTTCTATTTTTCGATTGATTTTATTGTAGAGTGATCTACTTAGGTAATGATAAAGTCTGGAAACTGCGAGTTAACTAAATTATATTTAGTTATTTATGAAGAGCAGTACCGTTCAGGCAATACTAAAATCAAATCGTCTGCAGTGACTTTAGTCGCTGACTGTACTTAGCCATCTCCCCAGTACACCTTACTGCACGGAAATAAAGCTGCTTGACATCAGATCATCGTAAGGACCTCTTTTATAAACAACAGAGACATGGGACTCGTATCTGTTCGTAGAATCTACATACTTCGGAGAGGAATTGAGGTAAATATTAAATGTGTGTGGAGTGGACATATTTCACAGCACTCCGAAAAGGGATAAAAGAATCAACAAGAAAACAACAGAGAGATTTTTAAGGCTTTCAAGAAAAATTTTAGATACAGGTGTACTCTGTTCTAGGATCATTTTTTTATATTTCAACATAAGTTACCATAGTATACTCGTAGGTATATTTAATTTTAAGAATTTATGAGATGAGAAGTTGAACTTTGTTGAAGACTTTAGAAACTAATTAGAACTGCATTCACAGATTATGTAAAAGAGACATTAAATATTACGAGTATGTACCTACTTCTCCAATGGACTCTATTGGAAAATGGTCCCTGATTAGCGATTTATGTCGTTGATTTTACAGGTTCTGGCCATGGCCAGAACTTGAGAACAAAATTTTAGAAATCTGATCTTGGCAAATCCTAAATTATTTACAAGAAAAATTTCTTTTATATCATGCATGAGCCTCAATATGGCTCACCAGGTAGAATCGCACACCTCAATTTTGTTGAGAAAAAATAACCCCTGAAATTATATTCAAAAGCCACCATGAAAAGTGCTGTTAATGATGCATTGATACCGCAACGAAACTTATACGACCCCGCGTGGGGTGCACGACCTTCAGGGATGCCTAAGTATCCTCGCTTGGGAACAAGAAGGGTGTGGGATAAAACGGTTCATACTTTATAAAGTTTTGAGTCAAATCTTTTGGAACAGGCGTTGTTTAAACTTGGTATTATTTATTTATTTAAAGGAAAACCAGCAGCACATACAAAATATCGAAAATATTTAAAAGATAAAAGCAGAAGGCTATTTAAAGGTTTTCACGTGTAAGAAGAATAATAGATACAAAAAAGTGTGAACAAGCAGAGTAAACAGTAGTAACAGATTACAGTCAACTTAGTTCCTAACAGAAATATAATATAAGTGATTAATAAAAAACTGGTAATATTACATACCTACATACATTAATTATATTATATTAATTATTTGTCATTCTTTGCAATACAAGCACTACTCACATTTCTTAAAAAAACATAGAATATTATTAGGAGACACCTGTTATCAATTTTCGTTCTAGCAAGTACATCAAACCATCCTTTGTACGTACATCGGGTCTCTAACCGGGTCTAGTATAGCTACCAACGTATCTGTAACATTGTAAAGCCGGCTCCTCACGGCTGTTAGCCACACGCTGAACAATATCGATGCGCTCGCTCGACGTTACGAGATGCAGTAATGACACTATTATTCCTACAGGGTTTGGAGCAGTTCTACTGATCTGATTGCGTAACTTAAATAGCATGCTGCGATTGTTGGTAAATCTTACATTTCTATGGTTGCTACAAAATCTATATGTTACAAATGCTACGAAATCTGTATGCTATAAATGCTACGAAATCGGCATGCTATAAATGCTACGAAATCTACATGCTACAAATGCTACGAAATCTGTATGCTATAAATAATACAAAATATCCAATCCGCAACGATTGCTACGCATAACGAAGCCAGTAGTATGTTATGATTATTGGTATGAAGTCTGCTGCATGCTAAGGTTGCTACGAAATACAAAACTGCAGAACTGCTATCGCTATGAAATTAGTATAGAGTGTACAACTATGTAGAAAGCAGCAAAATGTGACAACGATTATGATTAGTAAGCAACGATTTTGTAGCATTCATATTAGGAGTACAACAAACACTCTTCAAGTAATTTATCCCATATCTAGAAAATAAATTTTTAAGTAAAACAATTTGCAGACACCACCTAACGCAGGCAATCAGCATCTTGAATTCCGCAAAACGCACAACATTCTCATAATACATCTGACAGTAAATTTTCAAAGGCTCATTAAAATATCTCTACATTTTATTCCCATCTTCACCTTTAAGCCGACCTTATTGTATACTAAACTCAAAGTAAACCATAAACCATAAACTCAAGCGCTACGTTTCAGAATCCCTTAAGTAATCAAATAAATGCTTTGCTCCAAGGCAATGCGAGTAGTTTATCAATACTAAGTACGATTTTCTTGTACCTTAAGTCAAGCAGCCGTTGCTTACGAAGGGTCGACCCTTCCACCACCTTGTGTGAAAGTGTTATATCTAACCCTTTCATTCGCTGAGTGACTACTTATGCCCTACTCCGCTGACATTCATTGGACTAAAATGTGTTCAATTGGGTTAGGAAGAAGGTAGAGAGTTGAGTTGGCCTTGATTAAGAAAGCAGGTCAATGTTTATGACGCAAGTTCGGTTCTCTAGTAAAATTTTTCAGTAAAATACCATTGCGAGAAGGAAAAATCATTGATATAAGTGGATTTAGACTTGAGACGATGCATAGTTGATTGTAAGCAATTTTATTTCCACCGCGTGACATACATATGTCTGTATGACCATTTTCAGATAAAAAAAACTAGATGTTGTTCGTGTTTAAGTAACATAAGCTTTTGGCCCATCTAGTTGCAAAGAAAAAAAACCGTAAAATGTAAAAAAAAAATTCCCAATTTTTTAAAATTTGTATTTTGTACAATCTGAAAGGGTCTCTACAACTTTCTCTCCAAAGTAACACAAAACAAAATGGCAGTTAAGGTAAAATCACGCTTGAAACCACATGCAAATTCGACTGTTATAATAAAAGCCCGAAATTGTGTGAAATTAGTATGATCTCAGAAACTCCCTCCTCCTCGTTTTTCTGTGATTATGAATGTGATTCAAGTTGATTCAGCTACGGCAAATGTGTTATTGTAAAAGATCATTGCGAGTGATGTTTATGTAGGTATTTGAGTTTTCATCATGGATTTAATAAGTACTTACGTACACAGGAAGCCATTCCTACAAATTCTTTGGTTTCCATAGGATCGTAGGTTTCCGACAATTTCCTTTTCATATGAAAATACTCACCCGCGGCCGATTACAATTATCAAAATCGGATTCCACAATCAACCGAACTCTACCTTACAGTCTGAACGGTTATCTGTTTTACTTTATAGACAACTATTGTCATCAGAATATCCTCCATATAATAGAAAAAGTTGTTATACAAACAAACAAAATGACCGTCCGTGCTATCTTCATTTACATACCAGTAGGATGGGAAAGTTTTACTGAAATCTACTTTTTCCGGATTTTCTCGGACTTTTGTGCAAGTTTCAAACTGAGGCAGGATAAGCTTCGTAGCAGATGTTTGAGAGAGATAGTTATGCATCGAAAGATACCAAAGTTCAGCGAGTTCTATCGATACTTACGTGTATAAATAAATAATCCTACTAATACAATAAATGTGAAAATCTGTGTGAATGTTTGTTACCACATATCATTTAGATGAAATTTGGTATGTAGATAGTATAAGTTCTAGAATAAGTTAGGGTTATAGGTAAAGTGATTAGAAGTTTATATAGGTAGCTAAATTAGGGAGGGTCTTTACAATATCTGAGCAGCTGACTGTATGTGGATTTTTGATTTACCAAATCTAAAATAGCACAAGCAAACAAAGCAGCATATACCTAATATATTTAATATTCACAAAGAATGCAGATAAACGACAACATTCATCTCACTTCCACTAAAACAACGGGAAAGTATCATATAACTATTTCCATTTCATCTCAACTTTTCATTTCATAAAACAAAATAATTTATTTCACTGCACTCTCTGTTCCAGATAAAATTGCTCTCGACGTTTCTCATACATTAGCATAAAAGAAGAGGAAGGTGGCCCGGAACATGTACATAAAACTATCATATATTGTTCAATATAATCCACCTTAATGCTTGTCGTTTCGTGACTTTTACAAAGAAACGTTTATAATCACATATCTTTGGAAGTTGATGGAACTATTCGATTGACCACTGCAACTGGTCAAATTAAAGTATTTCTAGATCGGTTTTACACAGGTACCTGAAATATCAAGCAATTTACCTTATATTTCTCTACATTTATCTTTTTACGCCATTTAAATATAACTTTATATTTTATTTCACTCCATATTCACCCTGTAAACTAGAAAGAGACGCAAGACGCTAAGTCGTCTTTTGTGGTCCGAGACAGTGAGATGTTACCTCAAGGGCTCACTGCAGGCTCTCGCACTGCACTCACAAAGTAGAGGGCTGGCAGCGACTGCGAATTTTCAACATTTTGAGAGTGAATGTTGAGTAGGTAGGTAGGTTTTGGCTTTTTCCTTATCATTAATGAAAAAGCAATTCAAGAAGTTTTTATCTAGTTATACATTAATTAAAATGTTTATGATAATACCTACAAACAATTCTGCATTGGATAGTTTTCACATAAGTGTGATAAATATTTTCTTGAATGTGTTGCGATCCATATCGAATTACATGATGTGGCGCTGTTTTCTTGACACCATGATATTGGTTTCTTTTAAGAATCCTTGCACCACATTACGTTGATATAACAAATTAATTAAAAAAAAAGAATGTGTACCCAAATTAATCCAGTCACCTTCGACATTAAACGAATGCAAAAAATATTATTAAGAACATTGTACCTAAGTATTGTATCTTAAATTACATGCATTTACAATAAATTGTAATGTGTACACACATCACAATTTATTTTAAAGAGAGATTCATAAATAATCTAGGTATCAAATTAACCTCTTATATTAATTATACTGTAGTTAGCAGTAAAAAAAAATACTGACGCAACTTTCACCTGCCATCACCACTGACGCACTAAGGTACTATCCCCTTCTCAGAAAAAAAACTAGTTAATATTCAATCAGAAAAACTATCGCATGTTGGATAAATGCAACTTATTGAACTTAAATCCGACTTACTCGTCTTTCGCCTTTCATGAATAGATGAAAAAAACTACAGTGACGCCCATTGAAATTGTTCTGTTTTATATGTCTTGCTTATAAGGTTGAGTCTTTGAAGTTTTACGAAACACTGCTTGACCTCACTCTATATTTTTGGATATAAGTTTTTTCTGATATATTGATTTTTTCTGTCTTTTACGTATTATGAAATTTACGTTAAAAAACCTACCTAACTGATGCAAAAAAAAAAACTATTTACAGAAAAGAGTGTAAATTTTCTTTCAAATTACTGTTTATTACCCACATGTTGGTCGAGGTATGCCGAACTTTAACCCGCCTCTGTTTGTACTTGTATCTTGGAAACTATTACAAGCAAATCAAACCAAACAAACGTGTTATTTATAGTGAAAAGGCCAACAAATGGACTCACCCTTATAATAATCCTTCCCGCTTATTGCAGAGTTCGTGCACAAAAGTACCCTAACAGGAAGGTCTATTCACAAAGTTCCTTTATGCACACGTTGGGAAATAATTTTGTGTACAAAAGTGTTACTGTGTACACCAATAGTTTACGAATTGTATATGTATTCACAATTGAGAAACAGGCAACATTTTTATAAATTTTAAATGAAACCTTGCCTCTCGCTTTATTCCTGCCATAAAAGCTTTCGCTGCCGCTGCTCATCGAAACGCGCCCGAATGTTTTGCCCGTAGTAGTAACCAGGTGCAATCTGTTCTGTAGTTAACAGAGCAGAGTTCTGAACCATAAAAACTGGCTCATCTAAACATTGAGCAAACACGTGGGGAAGCTTTGGCTTACTTGAGGTTGGGTTTAAAACTAAAAGTAAAACTTTGATTATCTCTATCCCCAAAACGACACTTTTCAGAAAAGGACCGAAATATTTGAAATGGGTGTAAAGTGATAAAATTTATTAGTTTAATATTATTTAGTTACTTTTTATTCAGTTTTAATATTTTTTATTAATAATATGTATTTAATAAGGTACAGCCTTCGATAAAAATCTTAAATTGTTGTATAAACTTTCTGTTTCATGTTTTTTGACCTGGAGCGAGGTTGATAACGAGAGAAAATTAGCGAGTTTGTCAAACGATAACTTTCGAGCCATTGATTTTCATGTTTGTAAGCATGTACACGTTACTTTACATACAATATATTTTTATTGGGTTTTGTTTACTCAAGTTTTATATCACCATAAAATTACCTACTAGAAAACCGAATGAAGTTTAGCTAAAACCATGACTAGAAACTATTCTCCCTTAGTTCGGATACGTTCATATATGTTCATATGTGTATAAATGTTCGGAGACAAAATACTAAAGTCTTGGTTGTGTATTACTTAGAGATAACCATTATGTTGATATGATAGAAAGGTGAAGGGCGTTCTTCTATATTAATGATGCATTATAACTATATAGGCACTAAAGAACAACGAAAAAATTCAACTAAATACCAACTGGTGGAATAAACGATCTCGATCCTATAATATGCAAAGTCAAGTTCTCTTAGGACATATACTTTATGTCTGGTCCAAATTCGATAGTTCACACCGAGTCTAATAAAACTTTCCTACTGGCCTGGTATCTGCCTGAAATGAGGTCACCGAACGACATGAAACCTATGGATGGCATCGACTCGTTGTGTTATTTGTGTGATATTTGGTGGCCCTAAAACCTTTCATAAGAAATTAACATTCCAACCTAACTTTCCACCTTATCCCAACCTCTGGTAGTAGGTGGAGACGGTTTGGCGACCAGCCAGCAGCCGAATTAGAACAACCATATATCAGGAATAGTAGCAGCCACTGATAAAAGGACTGCACTTACTAAAGTCTGATTGACTTTTCCTTGATGAATGGATGGTGCATTATGCGGCGTATAATTTAGGTGGTTGGCAGGCGCTTTATTAGAGGTTATGCTGTAGAATGAAGATTGTTTTAGAGTCATTCTTGGAGTCCGTGAGTGTTCAGCATTATTTATTTATTTCTAATCTTGTGTTTTTATTTTTATATCTTGTGGAAATGTTGTTTAGCGTTGATTGTGATAATATTGAATTACGAAAGACAATCGATTTATAATATCTTACTTTATGTATTCTGTTAGGTATCTAAACTGATCATTTATTTTAATTTGATAAAAAAATGAATTTTAACTATTATTAATGCAATAACTTCATTCTTACCCTAGGTGAGAGCCTCTATTCTAAAGCTTGTTGAAACTACTTTAATTAGTTTCAACATGTTATTGGGCTTATTATCAGGATTTATCAGGAGCCTTCATCAAGTTGCTGGAACTTTAACCTGAACGTACGTAGTCTGTAGTAGGTACAATGTTTGGTAAACTTGTAAAAGCGTGCTTCACCCATAGGTAACAGCGAACTTAGACAATGGGCAAGTATGTTATACCACCTAGATACAGGCACCTTGTGTCATATTAATTTGATTTAAATATAAACTTGTTTTAGTATTAACAATAACATTTTGAGAGCATTGTCTTCTTTTGTCGCTAACACTTTCATCGCCTAAGACGCACATTATCCTTGTGCAGCGCCTAGTGCGAGGGCGGCGGCTCTCACCGCCAAAGTTAAGCAGTGAATGCGTTAAATGTTTTTTTATTTATTTATTTCAAGTACATTACATGTAAAGCTTCGGCCAGTCCTCAAAGACGCGGGAGAGGGACGCTTCTGCTTCCGTATAATTATCTCTTAAAGAACATCCATACATGTCTCACCTTTCTAACAATTTACATAAAATTTGAATTTATATTCAAAAGTAATTTGACTAGATAATGTACTTCCAGCGACAAGACCCGTGCCAAAATGTTTAAAACAATAAAGGTAATCTAATTTAGAAAGTCCTTACGGATATGACCGAACTTGAACGGTTCCCGCCCAGATAATACCCGGATAGGAATATTCCAAACTTATTAAACTACGCGACGACGTGATTATGAGTGACAACTTCATCAAAATACAAGAGTACTTCAATAAACTTTGGTCGCTTAGTTCGTACAAATGTTTCAACACTTTCAACTATGGTGAATTGCATTTTTAATAAATTCTTTTAGACGCGCCCATAAGCCCGCTTCCTTGAGTATGGGAAATCCTTAGTTGCACATTAATAATTATTTTACAATAAAATAAATTTAAACCTTTATGGTGGATTGACAAACAAATTGTAAGTCAATATTTTTAATATATCAAGAGGTTTTTAACGTCAAACATATTTAAGATTTTGTCAAAACTGGAGTTAGTTAATTTGGTCCTGACCTTACCCTAAAAGTTTTAGACAGTTTCGTCACATTTTCATAACTTAATCCTGAATTCTCAACTGAATAAGGGTTCACAAAGTTCTGGTCATTTCAGGTGAAGTAACAAAAAGGGAATATATTCCACTCGGCCGGTGCTCTCAGTAAAAACATGGACAAAAACTTTTGACATCCGACGTTATGAGGAAAACCCGGCCTAGTATCAGTAGGTCGATTATTTAGTCTGATGATCGGACTGATGAGCCTGTTTCATCTCAGTAATTCGATGCCAAAAAAATCGAACTACTGAAACCCACGTGGTTTATAGATTATTTTCGTTTAGTTTCATAAATACTACACCGAACGACGCGACGTCTGAAACAAACATAATGCCCTTACTTAGTAGAAAATGTTGTTTAAAATCAATGTTTAATGTGAATATTATATGAGATGCCCTAAAATTTTAATGCGATACATACGGTTCATGTTTGTTACAGTTACTCTTACCGCTGGGCCGTCTGTCCCAAAGGCTTTGGATAAATTCTTCATAGACGTTAGTTCTTTGAAACACAAGTAAGTGCCACGTGCAATATGTCCTTCATGGAGGAAGTGGAATAGGGTTTTGGATCGAGTATTTGTACGGAATTGGACTCAGTACACCTAGTAGGAAAAAAAACTAGAAGGTACGACTCATCCCTAGACCACGTTTTCACGTGGTAGGTAATTTAGTCCTTTCTCGACGCCCAGAATCTATCCACCACTCTACAAACAAGTGTACCCGCCTCTGTCGTTGAATGGTTAAGGTTCCATCTCTGAATGGGTTGCATTACCTTCGCCTCCACTCGGCCGAGGATTGTTGACGTACAGCTTTTAGTATGCATGTCTGTTTGTATATCCGCTGTGAATGCTGTGAAATGTCTCTGTGTTTTTGAATGAAGAATATTTTTGGGACGTGCGATGCGCTGCGACTTTATTGCTTCTGATTTCTTTTTTCAGGGACTATTCGAACGGATGTTTTTACAGACCTTCTAGGAGTTAAAAAATCCGGTAATAACGTTGCGCGTCGTCGGTATTTGTAGTATTTGACAAAATACAAAGTGTGCCTATCCTGGTTGTAGGTAGGTACCTAACCTACAGTCAGGATAGGCAAACTCCTTCTTCTTCTTATTTTGGTAGGTAGGTACTAGGTACCCTACTTTTGTAAGCCATAATTTTGCAAGCTCGAACACTTATTAAGCTAAGGAGCGATCTCTCCTAAAATCATCATCATCATCATCAGCCCGTACACGTCCACTGCTGGACATAGGCCTCCCCCGTACGACGCCACAAATAGCGGTCCTAAGCCGCCTCCATCCATCGACTCCCTGCGACCGCTACGATGTCGTCGGTCCATCGAGTGGATGGTCTCCCATGTAGGGGGGGATTTGCCATAATCACCACGCTTGGCAGGCGGATTGGTGATCATGGCTCTCCTAAAATATTATTAGTTTAATTACACTTTTTAGCCATTTTTCACTTGCGTTTTTTTAATCATGTTTTTTGCGCCCAATACAATTAACTTATACCTATATTTTATTATTTTTCCTACTTTTTGGCCTTACCTATAGAAAATAAAAACCCAGAAGCCTGATAAAATAGTGACCCACCTCAATGTGGTCAAAGCGTGAATAAGTCACATCATGACATAATCTCTAAAACCCTGGGTCCGTCATAAAGATTCTTCTTTTACCCTTTTTACTGTACGTCAATATGTTTCAGAATGCTTTGCATAAGGATCGAATTTAGCAATGTTCTTGGAAATATTCTCGACTTTAAAAAAAAGTTTTTCAATGTTGATGATTTAGCGTAATACTTAATAAAACAAAATAAATAAATAAATCGTTTATTATGGAACTAAAACTGCAGAAGTTTTAAAACTGTGTCGCAGATGACAACGCCCTCCTACTACGCTAATATTATGAAAACGTAAGGTTTTTGTATCTGTGTAGATAATCTCTAAAGCTTTTTCCTTTTTCGTAGAATACTTGGTTGGAAAGTACAGAGTTACATTCTACGAAAGCTATTCCTAGTTTTAAAGTACTAGCACATAAGGTTGTCATTTCCTACGCGCAAAAGCATACAGCTTTCAATAATACGGGACTACCTCGGAATCATTCTCTATGTAACTGGAAAATAAACATCCAATATGACCATAAACAACGAAAAATCTAAGAAAAAATTAACATAAATACATACGTACATATGTATGTATAGCCAAACATAGAATCGCCTCTTTTTTTCGAATTCAGTTAAAACAAAATTCAATTAATTTCCACCATTCTCCCTCTCACTCGCACAGCCCGCAGGAGGCAACTAACTCTTGTCATGGATTTAAGATAGGTGGTGTTTAAATATTATATAAGTTGACTTAATTTTGCCATTTGATGGCATACCCAAGGCAATCACCTCGGGCAAACCACTGTCATAAATAATGAAGTAAATCTATAATAGACAACATCATGTATGTCCTCACTGTGGTAAGGACAAGCGCGTGTTAGTCCAATTATGATATACGATATGAGACATTGTCCAGATGCCGGCGGCGGCTGTAATTTGAGTTAATAAAGGCTTATTATTACGTAACTGACAGAATTATAATTGAGTACCAATATAGAGTAGCTAGATAATTATTTTTTGTCTAACTTGTATCTTGTCACTGAATTAGCCAGATGTTACTTTTTACTTCTTAACGCTTGCTTATAGATAGAAAATTCTTTATTGCACACTTATTGATAAGAAACAGAAATACAAAAAAAGACAATTTTAAAACTAAGTTACAAGTGGCGGTCTTATCGCCACTTGTAACTTACTCTCTACCAGACAACCGTGGATGGATAGGATTGTTGGATAGTACTAGGGGATCTGTGTGCTAGTATAGATTTAATAAATAAAAATACTCATAATAAATATTATGCCTAAAATAAACTACATATATAAATTTATATATATATATATATACTTATATACATAGGGACACAGGTATGCGTTCAATGACAACAGCCTAAATAGTGCTCCTTCACCATGGTTTTGAATAGCGGTAGCGACTTTGCTCGCCTCACTGAGACTGGCAATGCGTTCCATAGCTGTACAGCCCGGGCAGTAAAGGAATGGGCGAAGAAAGAAGTAGAGTGAACAGGTACTTGAAGTATAAAAGTTTCAGAAGAGCGCAGAGAAAGAGCGTGCGAATGATGGAGAAAGGTAAAAAGCTCTTTGAGATAAGGGGGTGCAGAGGCGTAAAACAAGATATTAAAGAGAAGAGAGAGAATATGAGAATTTCGGCGAAGCCGTATAGGTAACCACTTGAGCTTCCTGCGAAATTCCGAAACATGGTCATACTTGCGCAAGCCAAATATGAACCTTATCCCGACATTCTGCAGGCGCTCAAGTTTGTCTAACTGTTGCTCAGTTAGATCAAGAAAGGCCGAATCGGCGTAATCAAGAACTGGAAGGAGAAGAGATTGTGCAAGAGAGATTTTAGTGGCAATAGGTAGAAAGTTACGCAGCCTTCGAAGGGAACCTGCTGAAGCAAACATCCTACGGCTGATTTCAGATATCTGCGGTCCCCACGACAGATTTCTATCGATGAGGATACCTAAATTTTTCACCGTTTTGCTTTGCCCAACAGGGGTCCCATCAAAGACCACAGTTGGTAGAGTACCCCAATTTATGCGGCGTGATCACTTGCGTTTTTGAAGGGTTGACTTTTAGACCAAAGCTGTTGCTCCAGTCCAGGATACGACCTAGGTCTTTGTTAATGGTGGCAATAGCACACGATAGCTGATCTACCGTAGCCTGCGTGTATATTTGGAGATCATCTGCATAGAAGTGGTACGAAGAAGTTATGTTTTGAGATATAGAATTTATGAACATAGCAAAAAGAAGAGTTGAAAGAACGCCACCCTGTGGAACGCCAGCAGACATGTCGCACCAAGACGAGCACTCATCATCAATGCGAATACGCTGCCGACGCCCATGCAAGTAACTGCGAAACCAATCAGCCACTGCTGGAGATACGTTGAGAGAGCATAATATTGCAACTAGAATTTCAAAATCCACATTGTTAAAAGCATTGCTAAAATCTAGTAAGCAAAGAACAGTTACTTTTCCATCTTCCATGCCAGAGCGGGTGTCGTCTGTAATTTTTACTAGCGCGGACACTGTGCTGTGGCCTGGGCGAAAACCAGACTGGAAAGGATTTAGGAGATTATTCATGGAGAGGAATGTGCTTAATTGCTGGTGGACAAGGCGTTCTAAGACTTTGGACAGGAAAGGAAGAAGGCTTGGATTTTTTTGGGAGAGGAGTTACTAGAGCTTCTTTCCAGACAGATGGGAATAAACCAGTGGATATCGAGGAGTTCAGGATGTGTTTAATAGCGGGAGCTATTTGGACAAGAATAGGGGTTATCATGTTTCGACTAATACTATCGTTGCCAACAGCCTTAGAAGAAATCGATGTAACAGCTCTCTTAACGTCACAGTCCGTGAACTGATTAAAATGAAAAGGTGAGTAGCCAGGAATCGGTGTAGAAGAAAGATGAAACAAAGTTTTCGATTACAGTTGGATATCGAGATCTGATATAGAGGTAAAGTGTTTGTTAAGAGAATTGAGATTAAATTGTGGAGGGATTTTTGTACGTTCTTTTGATTTTCCGATTCCCAGAGACCGTAAGAACTTCCAAACCTTGGCAGGGTCAGAGTTCTCTACTGAAGTATGGATATAGCGGCGTTGCGTGTCACGACACGCTCTATTGCAGTGATTCCGGCGATCTATATATCTTTGTTTATTAAATTCGGTAGGTTTACGCTTCAGTTTTGATTTGGCTACGCATTTCTGACGCATAAGCGCTTTTAATTCAGGTGTGATCCAAGGCGCAGGAAGGTGCTTGAGCCTTATCTTCCTGAGCGGGGCATGCTTGTCATAGAGATTGGTAATGACACTATTAAATATCTCTACTTTTACATTTACGTCCGTAGCATCATAGAGCTCAGACCAATCTATACCTTCCGCATCAAGTCGTAGTTTCTCCATATTAATGCCACTAAAATTTCTTTGCAGAAGAACCTCGGGTTCGGGCTTAGGAGGGCGAATTTTGTATGACATATACAACATGTCGTGGTAAGAGAAAGCTCCTGCTTCACATTGACCATGCCTGGCCACATGAGCAGGAGATTAAACTATGATGAGGTCAAGTAGAGAGGGAGAAGAGTTCGGGAAGAAATGAGTAGCATTTAAAGGAAGAATTGACATATTGCACCCACTTACAAGGGTTTCAAGTGTAGTGGACCGACTGTCTTTCTTGAGTAAGCAGGTGTTGAAGTCACCCATAATTATGAAGTGATCGTAAGAAAGAGCCAGATTTTCGAGGAGTGTTTCAAATGACAGAAAGAAGTTTATTTTGGAAGAAGGACAATAAAATACACCTAGTAGCACCTTTGCATGCCGGAGATCGGCCTCAATGAAAAGATGTTCTCCCGGTGTCGAGGGTGGTGGCTGTGCTGACATACTTACTACATTAAAAGAAATATGTGTTCGGAAATATATAGCAACACTAAATATAACAGGAAAACAATCAACAAAACAGTAATAACCTAAAAGGAAACATAGTAAAACCATAAAATTTTAACATTATTTGCGGTCGTACTTACTATTCTGTGTGGCCATCAACTATAGAGAGAATGAAGGCAAGTATTCAAAGCACAAGAAGAAGAAGTAACATGGAAATGTCAAAGTCATAGCATGTCAATGTGTCACTAAGATTGATTGAAAAACAAAAATATTTTTTTATCTATTGTTCCTAAATGCGCAATTCATACCTAACTGACACTGGCAGAATTGCATCAATCCAGATGCAGAGCCAAAGCTAAAAGAAGAAGAAGAACAAAGATAGAAAAAATGACTACAAAATTTAGTGAGGGTTGGACAAGAATCGTTCAGAAATGGAGAGAAAATAGACATCTATAAGTACCTGAACCTTCGTTGATGGCCACACAGCACTACGAGTCAAGAACGGAGTCTATGTCTTCCTTGACGACGACGCCGCAGCACGCTTTGCCCTAGACGCCCGTGGCCCAGGCACAGTCAGCTTCAGAGATGCAGCCTGTGCGCTTCCGGATGCCCCGGGCCCTATAGAGTTGAGATCTTCAGGACAGCGAACTCTGTGCTGTTTGCCGTCGGATCCCATGACGTAGACGCTCCCATCCATCGTCCAACATTTAGAGATGCCGAAGCGTTCGCGAGCTAGCATGAATGTATCATGCCTGACCTTAGTTAGGAACTCTGACATGGTTATGCCCGAGCCCTTGAGTGAAGTCTTTGCTGCCCAAACCTTACTACGGAGTGACAAGTCTAGTAGCTTGAAGAGTATAGGCCGAGGGCGATCTGGAACTGCCGCACGACCCATTCTGTGGCAACGGCTGATGTCACATGCAGCAATATTATGTTTTGAGTGGAAAACACTGTCTGGCAGGTGGGTTTATCTATTGATTAATTTTATGCATTAATATTTAACAATTAGGTATTATTTATATTTTTAAAATAAAAAGATGTTTTGAAAACGTGTGTACAGTTATATAAGTAGGTGTGTACCTATTTGGTATCATTTAGTTTGAATAATATATGAAATATTATTTCTATATCAGAAAGATGCAAAAGAGAGGTGTCTTTTTACAATCAGTGAATTTTGAAATTGGCTGAAAATATTTAAACTAGTATTCAGCCCGTAACATCGTTGAATACTAGTTTTTTTAGTGAGCTCTATGGTAAGATGTTCGCGTATTAGGACCAAACTAATTCCAAAAAGATCCTTGTGTAAAATCAGGTCAACGATGTTGGTGTGTGAAAGGAAAATGAAATAAAAAACAATAGATTTGACGTTGTGACGTCAAATCTACCACGAACAAGATATTTCAACACTACGAGTACTTTTATGTCCCTGACTAAACAAAACAAAAACATAAAAGATAAAGTTGTTGGTACTTTTGTCCCCGAGATTCTGTGCCGAAATATATTCAGTACGATTTTATTGACAATCAAATAATATAAAGAAATTAAACTAGTATTTACAATTGAAACAATTGAGCTAACTGCAGACCGTTCCATATCAATACTAGTCGGAAGCGTCCTCAAGGTGCTGGCTGCATTGCCCCGCGGTATGGCAATGCTAATGCGCTGCGCTAGATACTCACCAGCTCTCGGGTCACGCGTCGCTTCGACCAGGCGGTCAGATATTTTTTTTGAAAACCCGGAGAGCCTCGGTACCCCACGGACCTAGGGTCTCGACTCCAAGGGGAGCAAATGTTACAAATTATAAAATACAAAAGTCAATTTCAGTACGATTAGAAAACTCCAACTTGCTATTTCTAAAATTAACATTAGATACACGAACCGCTGCTGTAGCAAAAGCTGTAAATACGTTCGTCCGGTTGGAAGGCTGGTTCTGGCAGGCGGTCACCGGCGGTAACGATGTGCGCTGCATGCTGCAACCGACTGAGACGATGGACACAATCTTTGTTACCTTCTCTATCAATTTTGATAATATCGAATCAGTTATTATTTATTATCAGGTGTTTATTTTTGCTTTTTCAATCTGTATGTCGTCTCATGTCAGAAAGGAACGAATACGTCAACGTCCGTACACGTGTTGGACTTACCTATAGCAAGCCAGGGTTGTACATAGTTACAAGATCTTATCTCTCATCACATTGTCGCCGTTTGCAATGACTCTGTCCTTTTGGACAATGTAATAGTTCGTTCCTATATCAGCCGAGCCATAAAAGGCTCAATTTGATAGCTTGGGACAAGTCTAAGCGAGTGTAGTTTTTATGTATTCGGTAACAATCAGCCAGTGTCAGGTCCTACAGTTATGTATTGCTTGCATAACCAATCATCCTACGAACTGTAAAGGCCAATGTTTCCCTGAAAGGCGTTCGTAGCACATGGTGTCTCTAATTTATGGTCTTGTTTGTCCTGTGCCTACGACCTACGTACCTAATAAAGCTGTTGCTGTCTTGCTCTTGGTGTACGAAAAATATCACGCTTCAAATTAATGTATACTCCGAAATCTAGTTTAGCCTACTAAATATTTTATAAAAAGACAAAAATTACTCCTAAATTACTTGCAAATGGCCAGGGTTGCCACATTAAACTGTGCTCCCGCTATCAATAGCGGATAATCTCTCACATAAAACCTTTTCTATAGAAGCGAGCTCCTGAAAAACTAGCTATTCCAACAAACGACGCCGTGAACTACCGTGTTATTCAAAGCCGTTGTAATTTCCTCCCTGCCAGTCGCAGTTTTAATACTTGTGACTAGTTGTGACTGCGTTTTCCAAGTAAAAATTCATTGGATGTAACTAATTTACAGATGAAATATATATACGTACTAATGTACCTACTGCTCGAAATCGTCGTTTAGAGACATGGTCTCAATTTTCTCTCTTCTCTTCTTCTTCTTCTTAATAATCGCTGAGTCATTACTAATAGAAAATATACCTACATGCGATAATAAATTTAATTTCCTACATTTATGAACTTAAACTTATGTAGATAACTAGTGCTTTTGGGAAAACACGTTTTTTACGGCCATTTAAGGTGTAGAGTCCACAACTAGGTCATAGCATTAATATCGTTCATCATTCTTAAATAATAAAAATAATGGGTCCTGATACCTATGTATATGCTATTACCCCCAAGTTGCGCTCTCGTAATAGAATAACGTACGAAAATGTAAGGGTATTTTGTAGTCGCTTGTGTCATCATTCATCAATGTCATCATGTTGCAAAATTTATTTATTCATTTAAATCACGTGGAACTCTATTTTTACAGGATACACCTAATACAATAGAGTACCTATTTCTTACAAGCTAGTTATTTTCAAACACTTGAACATTAGTGTGTACGGTACAATTGAGTTACATTATTAAGTCAAATACAACATTATATAAACTAAATATCAATAAAATTAAATCATATATTTCGTCAAAAACCACAGTTTTCCGATTTAGTATATAATTAAATTTCATTTTTTTTTTTGTCATAAATTATTATAATCCGAATCACAAATGATATATAAACATTATTTTAAATATTTTGTCAATACATAAAAGTTTCAAATAAAAACAAATATACATATAAACCATTTCATCTCTAACAATAATATAAAATTAATAAAACAACCCTAACGAGTTCGCTCATAGGGCAGTGGAACAGGTCAGCCTTCTCGGATACCAGATAGAAGAAAGAGAGAGAGAGAGAGAGAGAGAGAATATTATATTTCTTCTCGTTTGATTACAATACTAGTTTCTACACGCGGCCTAGTTGTGTACATATTTGTATGTAGTTGTTCTGTGAAGCTACAAACTATTTCCTGGTCTTTTCCCTCGAGAGACGTCTAGCGAGAACGACCAGTCAAAGCTTCACGTAAAGCTCGGCACCAATTTACGTGCTTGCAGTGCGGTCGCAGCCATAAACAGAATCAGGGCTAAATTTTCATCGTTAGTAAATCTGAGTAGCCGTCATAAAGGCCGACCTTAATTTACGCTCGCTCGTAATGTCATGGAAATTGCCGTCGGATAAATTAAACTTCGACGGTCAACAATTCGATTGATGAGGTCGCAGGCTTTCTAGTGATTCTGGATAGAGTTGTTTTTACACCGATAAAGACTTAGTTTTCGGTTAACGGGCCAAATCTTGGATATGAATTTAATCTGTCGTTCATGGACATAAGATTCATAAAGCTACCACGTGGGAGTTGAGCTCTCGTGGACATTGGGTTGTAGTTATTTTATCAAAATCGACAAAAGTATCGTCTTTTGTTTCATAAGAAAAAACTGTCTGGAACTCAACGTCAAAGTTAATGAACCTGTAGAGGGGCAGTAGTTGTTGCTGTTAATTTAGATGTCACAATAACATAAGTAGTGTAAGTGTTAATAACATTTTGTTTGGGGTGTTCTGGGTATATAATAAAAAAATATCTATCTATGTAATATATTGTATGATGTATATCAGTCATCCCATAGTACAAATTCTACTTAGCTTGGGGTTAGATGAAGTTGTGTGTATTTTCCAACTTTATTTATTTATTATTATGTATGTAAGTCGACAATACAAAAAAATATGGAATCCTTTATTTTCGATCGTTAAGATAGACGCCATCGTTTTTCATGGCGTTAAATTAATTTATTTTGTGTGACATGGGAATTGACACCCAAAGCCTGCACTTTACCTAAAAGGCGGCCTGAATATTTGCCACCAGTGAATGAATTTCCACCCGTGAAATAATTCAATCCGCCTAGATTACAGGAGCCTGGATCTCAGATTGCCTTTGACAATTTATCTCGGATTTTACGATGCGGACCGGAATACAAGACTATTACCTACGTCATACGTGATGTCACGACACGCAATGTGCTAGGTTCTTTACGTTCTAGAAAATTCTAAAAGATTTTAGAATCCGTATATAAATTAATTAGAAGCAATCAAGTGCCACTAGTGCCAGCTATCCACCCTGAAAAATTTCACAATTACTACATTTCGGGATATCTATTTAGCAAAGAATATTATATTTTTTAATCATCTTGACCATACCTTTGTATTGAATCATAAATATAAACTTCCTACATTCAATGAGCCAATTCTAGTATTGCAATGAATCGAAGGCATTCTGAAGTTACTTGTTATACAAATAAATTACTTCAATAGATTTATTTTCTGTCGCTAATAGTGACAGAAAAGCACGACATATCCAACAAACCTAAACTTACAAAAACTGTTCTCTAAATTTGTTCTAAGCTGTTCAACCGGAAACTCAAAATTTTAAACCTTTTAACAACCAAAAACCGAACCAACGGAAATGTAAAAAACAAAAGGATTCCTTGACTGCAGAGCGCATGCACTTAGTAAATAAGCTTTCAGGATGAAAGAGCCCTCATTCACGAGTTATACAAAAGGTTACAGTTTTTCAGATGCAGCGCGAAGGCACAGCGGGGGAAATGTCGAATCACTGGCTTGATGTGCTTATAAGAACTGAATAAAATGATACTAGTAAAATAAATGCCTACCGACCTACCCGCCTATCTATTTATGAAAATGTATGTTATTCAAATATCAACCCGACAACGACTTTCAATGTATAGATTCACTTCACATTCTTCTCTAATGAACTGAGTTGATAACAAAGTATTGTCCAATTTGTATAGAACATAATTTCTAAAACTAGTTTAAAATAAAGTACAAGTCTACATTTTAGTTACAACAAAGTGACAGCTTTGCAATTATTATCATGAACTTTAGTATATAAAAGCTTAAATGAAAATGCGAACTTACCGAACTAATCCGATTAGTTCTCGGAATATAATTAAGACTCAGCGTTTTAGTGCCTTACTAACAGTTACTTGATCTGTGGCTTGGGTTTACTAAGTGTTGTTTTATTCTGTGGTGTCGTGAAAATCCCGTTCTCGTTGTAGTTTTTATTCCCATTTTAATATTTTTACCGTTACTTCCAGAAATAGTAAATTTAAGAAATAGTTTTTTTTTCTCTCGCCTGCCCTAGCGCAGGCGCCCAGCGAGTAAACGGCGACCATAGAGCCAGAAAATAAACAGAAGTTACCTGACGTCGCAGCCAGTTAGTTTGATGTATATGAGCGTTACACTAAATGCACGTACTGGGATGGAGCTATTACAGTGTTTGTGGAGCAGTCTTCAGTAAATACGGTATTAAACCTTTGACTCCATAGTTACTTGGTGTACTGTATTAGGATAAATTTGTTAGAATCAGCATACATTTTAATGTGATCTAAAAACGGAGTACATAGCTTCGTCTCTACACATTGAAAGAAAATTCTCAACAGTTATATGTACTTAGAACGTGCACGTGTGTAACTAAAAAAACTGCACACGGCGTGTACAGGTTTGTTTAAGGAATTAAATTTACCTCGCTGCAGGGAAATTTAGACCCCGTTTATTATATTATTATTGTATGAATAAAAACACCTGCAGCTTTTTATTTTCTTTGGATGCAGTTCCCAAAAGCCCATATGCCGGATCGAATTGAAATTTGGAACACGTTTTTTGACCTCATGAGGACAGAAAGAAAATGAAAATTGGTGCGAATTTAATTTTTAGGAGGTCAAAAACTTACGTTTACTAAATTTTAAGTCGATCCGGCGTATGGGCTTATCGGAACTTTATCCTTTTCTTTTAACTTTAAATATTTTATGACCACCACAATTCGGACTTACTTATCATATCATGCATGACTTATCGTTGACCACCCTAGACCCCTCGATGCTCTGAGTCCGTCCCTGTCCACACTACCCTCGTCAGCTGAAGTTATGGACGATTAAGTGGTATGTTCGAGATAAACATTTTCACAGTAAAAATACATTAACTTATGTACCTACAAGGAATAAGTTATAGTGTTTTGTCGTCTTATTTTGTGCGGGAGTATAACGTGCTTGTGCTGTTAAAGGCTATATATCTTAATTGTAATGAGACCATAATTCATTTTTTTTTATTAGAACTTATAAAAGACGTAGCTACAGAAACTTACAAAAATTTAGAAACGTTTTAGAACTCGGTGTTATGGGTGGGCCTCTATGAGAAGAAATATGTCTATTCCTATACGATTTATGGATAAACATCGCTATATGTAATATTATCCGGTATACATTATTCGTGTTGATGTCGAACCGAAATTATAGCCTCTTCTAAGTCTTTGCAGGGTTTGCAGAGTGCCACACGCAAGTTTGAATATTATGCTCAGTCTCTAAGGCAGATTGTTCAGTGAAGCAATATATATTTTGCTTAAGGTAGGTAATTTCTGTATTACAGAGGTAAATTCCAAGGAAATGAAAAACCTTGAATATAATAACTTCACTCTTTAATAGAAAGTAAATGGTACACGGCTTATGTCAGGAATATGGAAAGTTAGAGAAAATTGTGAGAGTTTCTTTTATATTTTAGCTAGGGACAGAAAGTTTTCCATCTACTCTATTATAAGTAAATAGATAAATCTTTTCTTTTCTAGACTTTATAGAGCATGATAATGATCCCAACTATGCCTCTGTGTCCTTTAGAAGGGATAAATTGAGGATAAGCATCACGAGAAAGCCAAAAGATACGAATAAAAATAAATGAATAGATGTACCTACTCATGATTCGAATGCGTGATTCCTTTACATTATTTGATTCCTTACATTAAAAAGTTTTGCGTAGAGTAACGGAGGTAAAGCTCACAATATTAAATGTGTGAAAAAATATTCTTTAAAAAAATGCCATAAAACAAACCAATTACAGACAATGGCTGAACATTTTTCCGTGAATTGATCACAATGAATCACAATGTAGGCTATTGACGGCACGCGGTGTAGCAAATTATAAATAAATAGTAATAATGTTGGACAATTCACACAGCATTATCGAGCCCCGAACTAAGCAGAGCTTGTGTTATGGGTACTAGATAACTGATATACTTAATATAATACACTACGTAAATAGATATTTTTTATTATACATAGAAAACATCCAGAACACCCTGAAAAAATATCATGCAGATCGTACAAACATTTGTCCCGAGGCGGGAATCGAACCTAAGTTATAGAATCCCAATATTTATTTTTGCAATCATCACAGTGTGAAATTTCGCTTACGCTAAGTATTAGGAGCCCTGCATGTTAAGAGGTAGCTAAGCGAGTTAAATGTTAACTTAAGTTCTATAATTATTGCACAGAGGTTCTTATCTAAAAGCTAGGTTGATTTATGTCGAGTGTACGTTATATTCATCAAATGTATCGTGCATCAATTTTTAGCTGCCTAATAAGATTTATTCAGGGATTTTTAATTTGTTTTTAAATGTAATGTTTAATTGAGATTGCGTTATTGTAATTGGGATTTTATTGCAGATTTAAATTCCTTCCAGATCTCTCGCATATACCTGGGAACTTCTGAGTTTCTTTCATACCGCTCTAAGGTGGCAGCTCATTAAATATAGTCAAATCACTTACCTGAATCAAAATAAATATTTGATTAAAGGTATTATTAAATTAAAAAAATAAAATTAGTTGATTCACTTCTGCTACAAGAAATGAAATACGAAGCGGGACAATAAGATTCATTTTTTCTCCAACTTGCAGGAGACGAATGTCATTTGACGATGCCTCTCTTCTGCGTAACCTGCGGGGATTTGGAATGACACATCGAGAAGGGATATGTTCTCGATGGAATGACATGACCAAGAAATTTATATCACCCACAAGCTGTGCCCGAAAGCTCAGTAGGTGTCGTATCGATGTTGAATTTGATAGATGCACTTCTCTTTTGGTAACAATAGGGGACAGTGTTAGAGCTACCGAGGAAGAGAAATGATAACTCTAACGCTGTTTGATCGCAATTGTATATTTATTAAACTTAGTTTAAAATGAAAGGTAGACTGAAGAATAAACATCACGTACTTATTGGAAGTAGGTAGACATTGCTAAGCTATTATAATGTAGGTGAACTAGATATTACACGTACGGACTGAATAACTTGTACTTTTTACAGACAGATAATATCTGAAAATTCTGTTTTTTTTTACTACAATCAAGTGGGCCCTTTTATTTGTTCTCTTGTGTTGTAAGCAAACACGTAAATCGCACTCATTAAGACGTTTCGTGTGTTTTGATCATTTAACCGAACACCATGTACATTACCTAATCTGTGACCATACCCCACCCTTCGACTTTCAATAGTTTCTATACTCTATTCCTTTCTCTCATAAAGGTTAATTTAATTCGGTATTCAAAATATATTTGAGAAGAGATCGTGATAGTTTTGAATTTCGAATAGATAACAATAAATGAATTTGCTAAAACGTGCCACTGGGATTGGACGTTTTTAGATTCTAAACGTCATTCGAAATTTAAAATTTATTCAGTCTACTCTGAAATCAAATATCAAAAGACGATCTATAAATAAAAGACGGTGACGGTTTAGTTCTCGATTAAATAAGTACTTTATAGATAACGGTCTTTAGTTCAACCTGTTTGCTAAAGCTTTTACAAAGCACAAACTTATTTCCTTCCAATTTCCAATAACCACCTGTCCAACCTGAAAAGAGCTGTAATCACAGGACTTAACGGGCAATTTGCGATGCATTAAATCACCAAGCCCCTCGTTCCTACATGACGGGCGTGGTAAGCTTTACATTGTCAGGTACGATGTTGAAGTCTCTTTTGTCTCGTGAGTTGGTAAAGGCAAATATTTTCTTAGCTTTGGCTCAAGTTTCTTCTTCAATTTTCTTCAACTTTCTTATTTGAGAATGGTAGGTACTAAAGATACTACTAATATTATAAATGTCAAAGTTTGTATGGATGGATGGATGGATATTTGTTACTCTTTCACGCAAAAACTACTGAACCGATTAGGCTGAAATTTGGTACGGGTATAGTTTGGGACCTGGAATAACATATAGGCTATTTTTTATCACGATAAAACGCGGGCGAAATTAATAATAATACTACTGTTGGACATGCTTAAAATCTACTTATGACACAAGTCGCTGCTTCGATTTCCTGCTGCTGGTAATATTTTTTATTAGATTCGAATTTTTTGTCTGGGACGTTATTTTATTTTTTAAATATGAATCGTGACGCATTTTCAGGATTTTAATAAACATAATTTACTATCGATTATCGTATTAAAGTCGCCCCGTGACCTGTAACGCGATGGAAACGGAGAAATAAAAACACAAGGTTTCTGATAATTATATACCAGAGAAAATCAATCTTTAATATGATAACAAATCGCGAAAGTTTAAAATAAAAAGTTAATCAAAATAGTATTGATCAACATAAAAACCACTTCAAGCGCTTGACAAAATTCTTCACACCAAGTAATAAAATACAAGAGCACCGTATAGTTTATACCTGCGAGTAGTCAGTATGTACTGTATGCAAATCGAGAGCGGACAAAAATAATCCGCTAATAGCCCCGCCGTGTATGCAAACTCGATTACAGGGAAACACGGTTATTGTTCCGAAACAAGCTTTAATAGCTGAGTTATAGGGCTGAATTCAGAGGGAGGGTTAATGTTTTTGTTTAAAATAAAAAAGTAAATAGTGCTGGATAGTTTCACACTGCAACATCGAATCACGTAGTACGCAGAGCTTTTGTACCATATACCTGACCTATCTACGTACGAATTTCATACGCGTGGAACACATACCTGCAGATCATAAAATATTTGCCCCTTAGCGGAATCGAACCTGAAACCGTGAACGTGCTCATACGTAAATTTCAGGAAACGGTATTGCACACTTCCAAGTTACGGTATTCATACTTTAGGATTGTGCTTGTTTCAGGACGTTAATGTGCCCTTTTGTGACGTTAACGTGAAATTAATTTATGGGTAAACGAATTTTTTTGTCAATATCTGATTTTTGCTTGGTATTTCAGTTGATCTTTGTGCCCACCAAACTCCGTGTTTTGCATCTCTGCCTATACAAAATAAAACTATAACAGATTCGTTAAAAAAAGCTTATGGTAGGGATCACAAGCTGCCGAATGGATTTTGTAAATTCCTTTGTTTAACGCAATCAAAAGATACAATAGGTGTCAGTGGTACTATGAGTAGCATCTTCAATAATAATAATAATAATATGGGTGTTTAAAAATATATAGCGTTTTCGTTAAAGTACTATTTTACTCACATTTCGTTAAAGCGTAAATTGATAACAGAATTTATCGTATTTTTGGTATAATTTTTCTTTATTTACGTATCTTAATTTTTACGTATTGTATAATTTTTACTTTACTCCAATAATAACCAAAATAAGTCTAGTACACAAACCATTGTACCTACTTACTTTTAACAACACACGTAATAACAGATAATAATATATAATAATATACTTACCAAAAAAAAATTTGCTCGTGTGGACCCCAAAATTTGCCCTCAGTACGGGATCATGCGTATATTATTATTTATTATGATATGATACTCTTCATTTTCTTAGAAATTACCCAGAGTGATTACCAGGATTACGTACTATAATAACAAAAACCTTGGATATTAATATACTTTAGATACAGGTACTGACCATGATTTTTGGTATGAAAGTATTCAAGAAATTTACATCAAGTAGGTACTATCGCCATAAGTGAGTACAGTCTAAAGGTGCGTCAAGATTAAGTAAGAGCACATATTATAAAACGTGGTTATATCGCACTGTTTTATTAATGTGGACGTGTTAAGTTAACGCCTATTCTCCAAAATAACCCATTTTTAATATTTCAACGGTGAACTGACATTTTAACCCGTGAAAGGTCATGCCCGGCTTATGTCAAACGATATTTTATGTCGCCTGTTATCACACGTGACGGTCACATTTTACTTTATCGTCATATATTTTTTTTGTGTTCAGCGATATGCTGAAACTTGTGGTTGGTTATACTTTTGGAAGCCTGTGACTTTGGTCGAGTGAGAAACTTTGTAGCAAATAAAACGCTCTGGTCTTAAAATTTCTGGTGATAAAACTGACTCAGAAAACTGAATCACCTTTATTTACGACTGTTATTCGTATGTTTTCTAAACATCGCTTATAAGATGCATTAAAACCATTTTTTTGAACTGAAAGTTCTAAATAGAATGCTCTGAATTATTTTGGTCAAAAGTCATTGATAATAAATGAAATACAATTAAAAACTTCTCGAAAAACACAAAGACACCCCTGGGGGATAAGTAGATGATCTGAGATAATTTGCAATCAAACGATCTATTCCAATTTATATTAAAACATCATTTTGTGCTTTTTATTTTCGTTTGTTTTTTCCTTGTTTATATTTATTAAAATGGAAAATTACATTACATCCGTTTTATTGATATTTTCATTGAGGCTTTGATGTTTTGAAATTTTTATTTATTTATATTTACCCTACAATTTCTAACAAAATTAATACGTTGAAACCATTGTAGAAAAGTACTTGACTTTCTAGATTCGTTATATTTTCTATGCATCGTGAGGCTCAAAAGAGCTTTCTTCTCAAATCCTCTAAAGTTCTCTCTGCGATTGATAGCATAAACGCAGCTGGTACAAGCTTTTTACCCGCCCATACATACCTACGTCTTGTAGGGCTGATAACGACTAGGGCGGATTGCCTTTCCTGTTTAACCTCTTACGCTGAGCGGTTTTCGGGTAATTTACCCCGGATTTGAGGGTAAAAGAGCTAATACATTTCATTTAAAACTAAAGAGATAGCAAGATACACATCTTTGTAAGAACTAAATTTTCCTTTGATCCTTTTACGTGTCGTATTTAATAAACTCATAACATACCCGTAATTACAACAATATTATATTATAAATGAAGCTCAAGTGAAATGTTTGTCAAGTTTAAGATTCACAAGCTTCAAGCATCACGCGCTAAAAAGAAAGCAACTAAATCAGTTTTTGCTCTCTGTAAAATTACTTTTACGTGCATTAATAAGAATCTAAGAACTTTGATATCCACTATAATATATCCTCGTTTTTTAGGTAGGTTAACTCTCATTTATCTTGTGGCCACATTCACAGTATTGTTGCCAACGATTTCTGGTAGAACGTGGTAAAAATGTATCAAGTTGAAATTATATAAGTTAACAAGCTATTTTTGCATCCCTAGACTTAACTACTGGGACTCAGCGAATCTCCTCTTATCTTAGAAACTACAGAATCTATTAAGATAAAAGTGATTTAAAACTTCCGCGATAGCTTACTTACCACGAGATTAATCAACGGTTCTACTTGGATTTTCATTAATTTCACTTTATGATGACATATGGGTTCCTGTCCTGTATATTTAGACGTTCATCGTTACATGTAGTATTTTAGTTTATGCGTATGTACAGGGTGTCAAATCCTAAATGAATAACAAACGCACTTTGTGATAACTTACAAATAACAGAAATACTGCACTATAAAATGTAGTTTTTTCTTGTGATTTATTATAACACTAGTTTCTGCCTGCGACATCGCACGTGTTGTTTCTATGAACAGTTTTATATATATGAACAGGTTATTTCTATCCCATTAGAACTGATTTGTAGGATAAAAAGTCTATAATTTATTCCAGGATATATGTAATTCTAGGCCTGGAATATTCGGCCTGTCCATATATGTAATATATGAATATTTCAGCCCAATCTGTGTACAGTAGTTTTGGCGTGACAAGTAACAAACATCAAATATATGTATATCCAAACTTTTATATTCATAATATATTTGTACCTACCTACTTCTGTGGTTCAGCGACCCCCGTCAGAAACAGTATGCTGAGTGTGAACTGCTATACTGTTTGCTACAAAGTTTGCGTAACTTCATTTTCTATGGAATTCCTATTTTTAAAACTTCCCGCTTGGAGCGCTGTTCAGGAATTCCATACAAAATAAAGTTACGCAAACTTTGTAGTAAACAGTATGGCAGTTCACACTCAGCATACTGAGCTGTTAAAGTTAACCGTAATCGTAACGTTAAGTGTTTCTGACGTGACCATGTAGAGTAAAAACTACGTAGTCAGAGTAGAACATTTTCTACTTTGTGACATAGATATGACACGGAGGGTTAAACATCTAAGTGTTATTACGTAGAAGCTGTGAAAGGGTTTTTAGGGTTTTGTCCCCAAAGATTGCTATCGATCCAGGGACTTTTTTAGTGCTTTACTCAAACCATCTACTCTACATTGAAAAACGTTTTTCAATCTCATTCTCTTCTTTCATTTTTGTTAGTCTCTTTGTAAAAATACCTAGATGGCGTTCAATATAAAATTAATCTTGCTCATGCTCATTGTTTTTAGTAAATATATAAAAGGTAATACGATAATTCTTTACTGAACCAGACTTCTATACCAGCAGTGGGTGCAAATGGACTGACATAATGATGATGTTTTTATGTAGAGAGTATCCGCACTGTGTTCTGTACACTCAACGTAGTAAGTATAAATACGTGGTGTAAACCGTAGTTTACACCACGTATTTATACTACGTTACGTATATGAGGCAAATATGTATCTAGCCGCCAGTCTCCCTCGTATTCTGTGTCGCCATATCCCGTTGCGAGCTGTCCGCGGTGTCCCACTGAGACAATAACTCCGCAGGAACTAAAGTCGTTTGTTCTACTCCAGTTACACGACTGTTATTATAGTGTACTGTACTTGAGAGGTATTTGTAACAATTCTATGAGCCTAAGGCTGTATTTCATTTTAGTTTTGACGGTATTAATGTTTTTTTCTAGGATTCGATCTAGATGGCGTTATTAATAAATTAGTTTCTGCCCGCAGCTCTGCAGTCGCTTCTTAAATATAAACTTCTCTTCTCTATTTCACAGCTAGCAAAATAAAGCAAATATCCTGTGTTCTTCTTATAGTTACATAATAGTATCCACTTCTCCATTATAATTAGTTCTAACGTTTAGTCGTGCAAAGGAAAGGTAGGTAATAGATATTTCAGACATATAAAAATTCTAAATGAAAGGAATAATGAACTAAATTTTCTATAAAATACCTACAGACTATCTAGTCTGACATATTAATAAACCACATATAAATGCTCCAAGAATACAACTAAAATCACTACACGACATGACAATTTAACCCTCAGCCATTAAACACAATACAGCTCCAACTATTCTGAGCAAAGAGATAAAAGTTTCCGAAACTTTGCAACAACTTCACTCAAACGTGTTTGCAGACCGCAAGCTGAGTGACCGAAATATATATACGTATCATAGCGTAATAATAACAGGAGTGAGCGAACCCGGTAGGCGTGACGTCAGAGATTTAATGTACTATGACGTCCCTCGGCAAACGTAGTGTAGGACATCCTGTGGCTACGCCACCTTCGTAAGATAGATGGATATATTTTATTTATTTTGTTACCTTTTAGATTTATTCTTTCTATAACCTAATTTAAAATACCAAAAACTAATTGACTTAGGCTCAAAAATAAAATTGATGGGATTAAGTTTCAGAATAACTGACGCAAAAATAAAATATTTAGAATAGATCCAACACAAAGATCCATATCATCGAATACCTAAAAGTGCAAAAATATTCACAGAACAAACTTTAATAAACACGTCCCAACATCGCTCATCACAAGAGAGTACTTTAATAATTTTATACATCTTTTTCGCTTGCTCTAATAGAAAGTTTGCTTAACTTTGGCACTAACACAGCTTACGAGGAGAGACCTAAAACGTGACATTTTTGCGAAGAACAGTGTGATGTGAATCCTGTTTACAACAAAATATCTGTACAATATGCTAAATCAAAAGAGTGTTCCAACATTGCAGTGGACAGACGGTTTTCACAGCAACTTTACTGTCAGCTAAGTCAGCCGTTACCATGAAAACAAGCATACATGAGCAAGTAAACCAGCTATTCACCCCAAAATCAGCTCATCTATGTCGCCACGTTGCAGTAAACTTTGTGGATGACGAAGAGCTCGGTAAAAGCGCTGCTTTGTACCACCGTGGTCGTGGTCACATTCAGTTTGTTAATTTGTTACCTGTCTAAGAGAACGACGCATGTTTGCCGATTTATGGATATATAGAACTGGATGGGTCTGATATATGCAGATTCGATGCGTTAGTATTTACTATGTGAAACGTAAAATAGTGTTGTGGCATAGATTAATGAACGAGAATAATTTTATACATCACAGGATCTTCGCTCTATATAAATCTCATAGAATATAAATTTTTATATCTGATTATTTTCTTTAACAAAGCATACCTACATACCAACATTGTTAGGGGAGTTTATTGTAAATTAAATATGATTCTCTAGAGCACGTGTTGCGTTTTTTGTAGAGCAAATCGGAAGTCGCTTTCTAGAACTAAAAATTTCCATAGATTTATGGATAAGAAAATGTCGTTGCCATAGACAAACTTTGGTGGTATTCCAACAAGCTTGATCACTGATATTTATAATCTTGGATTTCTGAAAAAAAAAACCAAAAAAAAAATTACTTATGCGGACGTTTTACAAAATAGGTTACCTAAATATGACTTAAATTAAAATTCATTTATTTCAGATAACCTATGATCCTAGGATCCATCGATTTATGCGAAATAACGGAGTTCTCAATAACTAAGCATCCAATAATACTTCGAATTGTTTAATTTTCAGTTTCATCGGATAAATAACAACAAACTTGGGATTTCATAACCGAATTGGCTCCATTACAACTTAAAACTTTGCTTTACTTTTGTTTAGGTAAATAATATGAAACAATTTTCGTTAGAAATTGAAACATTCTTTGGTTTGTCTGACGGGTTTGGGCAAAATTTAGTTTTCGATAAGAAATCAAGTTTAAATGAAAATAAATACTTAATTCAAAGAAATAAAAGCAGAACGTCTGACTCTATTACATAATATACAGATACTTATATAATTTTTACAAGATCTTCACTCATAGTTTAAGTTTGTTTCCATATTTGTTTATTTCTGTCCGTTTGTGTACTTGTGATTTCCAGTAAAAGGTTCTTAACCGCAATCATCACTAAAACACATTGTAACAAGAAACCTAGGCACTGTATTTAATTCAAGCAAAGATTACTTACGACATTCATTAAATACCATTTAATTCTAAAGTCTATCACCTCTACCCAGGGTTCATTTCAGAAGAGCATGCGACGTGAGAAGTTCACGTAAACTCGTGCACAGACGCACGTGAAGACAATGTAATTCCCAGTACATATTCCGTGCACCCGTGCAATGCCAGAATACGTGAAGTACCTACGTGGTCAGAACGAGCTTCAGGAATATCAAGCTAATTACAACCGTGCACCCTCTGTGGTAAGATTTAGTTTATTATGTTTATTTTATTTGCAAGGAATTTATTTATTCTTGTTATGTTATGTTGCGTGTTTGGTGTTTTCTGCTATTGTCGGTGAGTAAGTGTGTGCGTGTTAAAAAAAAACGATTGTAACGAATCAGAAACTGGTGCCATATCCAAAAAGTGTGTGGTGTGTAGTAGTTAAAAGTCAAGTCAACGTACTAATTAATTTTTTCAGCCATATCATAATACTAACAACAAAATACGAAACACTGCTCATATTTCGTCAAAGTACATATTTGGACGAGACATATCACAAAATACTTTAATTCTACATTTCCTACCTATAACACCATGCGAAACCTATCTGCTCCGACCAAAATTAATTATCTATTACCAAACCTAATTATTATTGCAATCAATACCAGAGTCACGCTCCTAAGCCACTGAAATTACATTAGCCGCCACGAGCGCCCCCTGTCGACGCCAACGATAACTTTTTGATCGGGTAAACAAAAGCTCTTTGAGTTCTTCATTCTTCATTCTGCCCTCACATATCAAATCCAAGAAATGTATTCATTTAGCTCAGACGTGTTCATAGTTTACGTTCAAGCTCAAAGCGCCACCTTCGGTTTTAACAAAAGTGTGTACGGATGGAAGCCAATCTATCGCCTATCTGCTACGACACGTGCAGCTGACTGCTACACAGATTATCGTCTTGGTTCTCAAACTGAGGGATGGTTGATTTTGTACATGTAATATGTTTTCTTATAGACAATCTACAACTGGTAAAATTCTCAAGTAACATTCTGAGAAAGATGCCAGATAGCCATGAATGAAATATTACAGAAACGTTGGTGTTCTTGCAATGCAAACTAGATTAAAGTAGTTCTACAGTGG
Source organism: Eupithecia insigniata (assembly GCA_947859395.1). Taxonomy (NCBI): domain Eukaryota; kingdom Metazoa; phylum Arthropoda; class Insecta; order Lepidoptera; family Geometridae; genus Eupithecia; species Eupithecia insigniata. The sequence continues at coordinate 13,899,977 of OX402007.1, read as the reverse complement.
GCTACTTCATGATGAATGTAGCCCGCTCAGATTCATAATGAAGTCGTTTGCTTCAATTGGCTGTAGAAGGTGTTGCAGTACTGTTTGTTGTATAATCATACATCGATACCCGTTTGTCAAACTCGCGTAGTGGAACTCCAACATGGCGAGATACAAGGATGCGCTGATAAAAAGGTAAACAACTTTCTTCCTTTATGAGTTTTTTTGAACACCTACCTGACCTATAAATTAATGAAGAGCCGTTATTATCTGTAACCACAACATACTCATATATTTATTCGTCGTAGGAGCACAAGGCACACTTGGTTACGTCTAATTACAATAATGATATGTATCTATTGAGACAAAACAAATAAAGCAATACAAAAACAAACAAAATAATTCATATATCAACTGTAAATGGGCATCGTCAAAAATAAATTAAACTGAATTATAAAAATAAAATTAATGGCTGCAACAAGACTAGTTTACCGTTTTCAATGGAACTATCAAATATCCCAATGCCTGAACCTCGTGCTGCAAGTGCGGGTTCCAAAATTGTGGTGAAATTGCAGAGTACGTATCACTTCGGTGAACTGTAACCACTTAGGGCGCGTTTGAACGGGCTAGTGAACTAACTACCCTTGGACTTAAGCTTATTTTTAGTATGCATTTATCACCAGACCTTGCAAGTTTTTACCCTCTCAGCATTGGAGGACGTATGAGGCCGCATTTTAAAACGGAGTTATAAAACTCAACCTTTATATCAAACGGTATAATCTGACACTCTTTTTGACTCAGCTTAGTGTAAGATATTACATTTTACATCTAGATTCTCTCGGTTCATTCAGATTTCTCAGAGATTTCCAATTTTAGCTGGTGACCAGTTAGCCATCTAAAGGCACCTTAGATCAGATCAATCCAGCTCAAACGGTGTAATTGGTGACCATTGTATGCGTGGCATGCAGCGACCTCGCGACTTATAAATACTCATTTTACTGCCATTGTCCACGTTCAATGCATTTTCCCGACTTAACTGCGTGTTATTATGCCGCTCTGCAGTTTTCGCTTCACGGATTTTATGGGTAAATTACGATTTTTCAGTAAAAACTCCAAAAGTCAGAAATACTTTTGCTTTGTTGTTAAAAACTTGTTTGCTATTGAAAACTTATGACAATTTTGAAAAAGCGTTATCAGTTTAGTTTTATTATATTGTTATTGGTAACTATTTAGTAAAAATCGCAAACATGAGTAAAAACAACAACAGCCACAGTGGTTTGTAAACATAATAAATATAGATATTGTTTCTAAAAATATAAGTAGAACTAAAATCTAAATGCAAAACCATAAAAAAGGAAATACAACCCTATGCCTATAAAATAAATAAAACGATTTGTCATACCAAATAAAGCCCGGAAATGGCTCAGAATAAACAAAAATAACACCGAAAAGGCATTATACGTATTCGAGCATAATACACAAAACATATTTCTTCTCTCGCACCTTTTAGGAAATGGCTTTCACAAATGAAATTCGTAGAAATTGAGTTCGAACGATACAGGTATCGTAGAGGTATTCATAAAACAATCTTCAGGCACTATCTGGAAGATGGTAAAAGTTTTACGACACTCAGTACCTCAGGGTCGGCACGTCCGAAAATTGGTAATTTGGTACGAAGTTGTTTTGTGAGCGTAGGTTGATTGTCACAAAATTGATATTAACGTACCGACGACGCCAGATGGTTCACAAGAGCTGTTTTCAAGCGTCAATCTTTACCGTTGTTGGTTTGAGTATTTACTGTCGATTTTCTTACCAACGCAAGTAATGTGACATTTTAACTTTATAGGTGGTAGGTACCTGTAAGACCTACTGGAAAAGAAGTGTAGAAGCTACATTGCTAATTACAATTAGCGATGTAGCTTCTACACTTGTTATCTTAAGCTAAGCAATCTCCTTTTAAGTTTTACTATAGTACTTGTTAAACTTTAGTCTATCATGGCTTACACTATAACATTGAAAGCGCGCAACACGTGCTGTTTGCAATTTCATTTAAGTTAATGGTACAAAAAAATTAAAACCCTTACAAAAATCAGTTTTTCCGTTTGGAGGCTACAATGCGTCGGAGCATAAAAGATCAACGTCAAACTTCATTGCTACGTAATTCTAGTTTTCCTGTGCTGAAATCTGTAAGTCCGTGCCAACCCTGATTGCACTTTGGAGCTTTTCGCCGGGAATAAATCTCCTAGATATACTTACTTTTACTACCTGATTTATCTGATAGATTACAATATTTTAAGAAAATACAAAAATGTAGCACATTCATATGATTTAATGTTTTTGGATATTTTAACTGGCCATCTTTGTGTTCATACCAAAAAAGAAAAGAAACCAACCAAGTAAGTCGGTGCTCCAGGTTAGATTTCGACAACGGCACAATTAATTTTTGTATGAACTGCAAATTATTCTTGGTTTGGGTTCTCATTCATAGAAAACTCCCAGAATTGTTCGCAATGTTTTGGTACGGAACCCTAAATACTTCAAGTTCTTGTGGGCCGACTAAGACAGCACCAAATGATATTACCAGATATATGTATTGTCGAGTGTTAGCCAAACAAGCGGTTTACTGAACGATACAATAGTAGCCCATATTTCACAAGGTCACCCAACGGTTAACACCCGCAAAAATACCGGCAATAAAAAACACATGGTAGTGCAAAAACAATGAATTATGTGTTTTCCGAAGGCTGAGAGGAATGGCAAAAAACTGGTGTGGAATTAATGTTGTAATTCACACATGATACCTGGCAACACAACGGATTCGATACACGGTCGTAGGTTGGGTACAACCTACTGAAATCTTTTTTTTTTTTATTTATTCACGACAACAAACAATTATACTCAGATCTTAAAGTTAACAATATTAAACATAAGTAGTCTTACTCTAAGTACATATAATCAGCCCCGTTGTCCACGAATTGTGACAATTACATAGTGGGGCAAAACGGTAGGTACTTAACAGCTACCTATTATAAGATAATGCTAGAAGAGCACGATTTTACATTGTTTGTGAATAGGCACAAAATAGAACAAAGGTACCTACTTATCAATTACAATGTATAAATGCAGCATGGAGAAAAAACCCAGATTGGAAAAAGAAAGGCATTTTTAATGCTTAAACACAATAGATCAATAAGTAAATATGTCGGTAAATAACTCGTCGATTTTAAAATTTGAGATACAGTATTGTTTATTCTTGGGTACTTGACATTATTATGTCAAGGATTTCCTTTCTGAACTGGCCAGGAGTACTTGCGAATAAATCGCTGCTAGTAAAAAGTTTGTTGAATAATTTCATTTATCTATTTAGTGGGGCACGCTCACCGGCGTTTGTCTTACAAGGAATAGGTGCGAACAGGTTTTGTATACGTACTTCTCGATTGTAGGAGCGATAAGGAATGTGTATGAATAGTTGATTCATAAGTGTGTTACAGTCGAAATTATAGTGACAGATTTTATACAATAACGTTAGATCTAAGAGCATTCTTTTCGTTTTTAATGTATGCATATTATATTTAATTAAAAGGTTATCGTAGGAGGACTTAGAACGAAAGCAACGATAGTTCACGGACCGCAAGAACTTGCGTTGGACTGTCTCCAGCTGTTGGCTGTCAAATCGACCCAAATAAAATTGTTGAGCGGAAAGTATTTTATAAACCTGCGGCAAAGCCAACAGTTTAATTTATTTGACATCATTATTTATTTTTACCATAAATTGATTGCTTTAATAATCAGATATTATTATATAGAAGCGATATAATAATATCTGATTATCTGCATTATCTGATGTTATGTTCTAGTAGTCTATTGTGTATGTTTATTTGTATTTACCTATACAATTAGGTGATGTTGATTATTGTTATAGCATTGTTAAATTATTGTTAGCTTGAATTGAACCATGAATTGTAAAAATTATGGTCTTTTTGTGGGAATAAAATCAAATTATTGCCATTATTAATAGGGTTATCATAGATTAGTTTTCTCATAGTGTTAGATAAAAACTAAAAATTAAAGTTTTGTAGGATTGCTATCTAACAGGATTGACAATTCCAGCCTTGTATCCGTACTTCAACCACCCCGTGATTTATAAAGGCCATTATATTATCACCCGTCAGATTTTCACGATTCCCCTAAACTAGGGTACGATCCCGTTTTATTGGACGATAAAGAAAATCTAATCCTTTGATGTGCTAGTTTTTTTTTGACACATACATACGATTCCTACTTCATAACTTACATGAAAAGTGATATACGTTTTTCCGCCGTTTCGCACGAGTTTATTGTGTTACTGGCTTCGTAGTAGAATATGTCGAGTAACATCCCGCATATTGAGCACATTTCGAATATAATATATTAAGAAGAAAATATTGATTCTCTATAAAAAATCCGTAAATACAATAGAAATTAAGTAATTTCATTATAATGTAATTTTTGAATATAAACAAATTAGAACTAGTATTTAATCAGTAAATAGTATAGCTAACTACAGACTGTTGCAAACAATCTAGAGGTAGCTCAACTAATCAGATGAATGTACAACATTTTTCTAGTATTTTTCTAGAATGTACAAAAGTTGTCTTAGTGATTAGTAGGAATAAAATTTAACTAACCCGGTCAAAAGAATTAAAAATACAGAATGACGAAGAAATTAATAAAACTCAAACAATAGCAAAGTGCAAAACGAAAAAGAAATAGGTAACTTTGCTATGCTACTCTGATAACGCAGCTAAAGTTTCAACATACAAGCCGACTTATAATAACTTAGTAATATTAGTTGTTGATACAAAAGTACGTTATTTTATTTATGTCCTCTCATATTTGCGAGACATAGAGAGATGGACCGGGCGTGTTTTGTTTCTTTTTACTTTCCGTTTCTCCGCTTATTGCCTTGTCCACTTCGTGAATGAAACAACGGAACGTTTGAAATATTGCCTTTGGAAAATTTCAAGACATTTCGTAATTTTGTTAGTGTTTCATTCATTTTCGGTATGAAAATAATATAGAAAATGATCCTGACCTAACTGTTATACTAAAATATCAGTGACGTCTTGTATGAATATCACCTCACATACAGGCAACCTATTAATGTTGAAAAGTAGTTTTAAAAAAACAGAAACTTCAAACATAACTTTTCCTTTTCAAATGAATGTAAATACAGTGATCAGCAAATTTTCATTTCTAATTGTCAATTGTCGTGGCTGCGTTAGTTCATTTAAAGATCACGTTTAGCTCTTATATTAAACTCCATCCATAGTTAACTAGAATTAACTGGAATGTACTTAACTCTAGTCCTTATCTACTGTAATTGCGTCCACTTCAGAAACGTAAATACAAGGCGCAGAATGCGGGGACTCTTGGCAGCAATCCATACGCCCTGATATATTCTTAGTTTAAATAATGTCGATGCACTTTTTATCTAAGATAATTTTCTTGATGTACCTAATGGAAGGAAGACACCTAAATGTTATGAGTCTGGATTGACAGACGTTACATTTTGACATCTATGCAAGTGAAAATATGTTGGAAACTCAGAAAATTAGCAGGTGCGATTCCCAAGGGTCAACTTTATGATGAGCTAATGTTCCGGGTCTGGCTTCCTCAGGTTGTTGTTCTGTATCTAGAACTTTTCTGAAGAATATCTTATTGCAGCGATTTGGTGAAAGCGTAATCGAACGTTACAAAACGCAATCGGGTTATTATCAATTCCCCAGTTTCATTGAAGAATCTACTGAGAAATTTTTTTCTTTGTGATTTTTGAAGAATTTCGTACAATCCAAAAAAAAAAACAATACGAGTAGTCTATTATCCGCTCCCATTTTTGCTCTTGTTTCTATCGAAACTGGATGGTGTATGCAAATATCATCGTGCTTCATTTGTTTTCAGGATGAATCTAAACAAAGGATTCAATTCCAAAAATCGCCAAAACAACGCGTACCGTTCACCATTCGGTTCCATGACGTTGTTTTTCACAATTTGTCCGTTGTGACGTCAAAATTGTGGAGCCATCCGTGAAATAAAATTAGCGTTTCCCCTCTGTTCTACCGGTGTACGGCCGCGATTTATACTTACTAAAATGTTGGTCACACTCACGTTGGCCACGTATTCTATACATTTCAAGCGTAGTGGTGTCCATACATTCGATTTGATACATTACAACGCAAAAAAAAAGTGTTTTGACCCAACTTTAAACACGTAATTTTTTTACTCTTTTTTGGAAACGTTTGTAAAGCTACATCAATGTCATTTTGTGATAAAGTTGTCCTGCCAATTAAACTGGAGGCTGTGAATTTGTTCGCGTGGTGCGTGAATGAACCTAATCTTCACATAATAGTGAAAGATTCTTCAGAAAGGGACCAGTAGTTCTGAACAAAACCCTTCAAACAAACTTTCTAATTTTGCTCCTGCCTATGCTAGTATGGGCCACTGCACGGTTTTTTGTTTCTATTGCACCCAAGCAATGTCTGTGTAACAGATATAGCAGGCGGGGCCTATCCTGACCTTTTTTGTTGTGTTTTGATGCAGTGTAGTTTATTCTGTAGGTGCGAATAGAGAATAATAAAACTGCCTACATAGTATTACCTTTTTGCTTCGGGGTGTATATGTAAAATGCCCGTTGTTTCAATTTGCATTTCTGTTACGTCGTTGATTCTGTGTATATTCCAACTAGTTTTTATTTATTTATTTATTCAGTAGTTTTTTAATTAAGTGCATTTTTATGGGACAATGGGACAGGGCGTGGCACGTCAACCGCATACATCCGGATAGATGTGCCCGGATCGTCACACAGTGGGTGCCTGAGGACGTCACCGTTCAATCATTAAAACCAGACAATTCAGCCCAACGATTTCAGCGATTTACGAACGATGCCAACTTACACTAATTCCATGATAATAGGGCCTGCAAGTTTCAACAGTGGTGAATTATCATAAAACTACTATATCACTAAAATATATTCCAATGAAAGTGTGTTTATAACTATGATCATTTAAAAAGTCATATCACCATGTATCCGCTTTGATACATACATAATTATTTTAACTTAATTTCCGAAGCACTCTTGCCTCATAAGAGAACATTCTGTATATCGTTAGTTTTTGCTCTCAGTTCTATGTGAACATTTGGCATCGTTTATATGCATGGAGGGAATACGATGATACGACTCGTGCGTGGCTTTATTTGAAATGTGTAGCAGGTACCTGTTCGAATCGAACGTTGTGTTCTTGGAAATTGGTATATTTTGCCTTTGTTCGGTGAAACTTTGGGTAACTGGAGATGGAGAGACATTTACTACAGTGATATGATATTACTTGACACTGGTACAATACAGAACATCAAATAAATTAAACAAAAACAAATAAATTAGTGTCTGTATTTATTTCGAAACTTCAAAGCAACATAGTTATATAAACTTAGTGGCTGGTGTGGCGCAGATTTGGCTGCGAATGTCAAGAGGTGCAAATATGCAATTAGGTCTCGTCGAGGTTTTTTTTATCAGAGTCTGATCAGCTAACTACGCATGACCGGAAAGCTGGTATGTATATGGCAAAGCGGACCAGCATTGGCATACAGCGAGAAATTGCGACTTTTCCGACTGGTTTTGATGGATCAGTTGAGCTAACGATAGATTGTTTGCAACAGTCTGCAGTTAGTTCAATTGTTTAAATTGTAAATACTATTTCTAATTTTTTTCTATTATTTGATTTAAATTTTCTATGTTACTAAAGTAAATTTAATATCTGTGTAAAAGATAAACCAAAAAAATATTTCTAAAAACTAAAACGATCCAATCCAAATATACCCTCATTTAATATTTAAGATATAGATTATCACTTTTTTACCTGTCTTCATAATCATTCATTATGCATAACATAAGGCTTCTTCATTATCCTAACTAATATTATAAATATGAATATGAAATATGAAATCACCCGCAGTGTGTGCCGCGACGCTGAACGACCGCGAGAACCGCACTCACCCTGATGAAATCCCTCGTTAAGGGATGAAACAAATTAGGTTCTCCTAGTAACCCGCTTACATTCATAATTAATTCGTCAAACTACGAAAGTATTTATATTAAAAAAAAAACAACAAAACTTAGCACCCTGATGTTAGTAGTGTCATGGTTACATCTGATGTCTCATTTAAATGTTTCAGGAAACTGTTATCATCAGTTTGGAGTCAAACTGAAAATATCTAGTATTTACAACCATATGTATATTCCTTTTATAACATTTTATAGGAGAGGTGAGATAGCGGCCAAAACGCAAGTTTGGCCGCTATCTCACCTCTCCATATGTCCATATTTGGACATATGGAGAGGTGAGATCATCATTACATGCCGTTAGTTTTCTTCTGCTCTGACACCTTAATTATTTGTTACGCGTGTTGTTCTGCCCTGCACGTCATGGACGTCATTATGTAGGTGATGGAATAGATGGACTAACCGATGGATTTTACTCACAGTGTTTTTATTAACAAGTATCAGCAGGATATTAGTTGCTAAAAACGTTTATAAATATAAGAAATTCAAGATTTTATCTGGACTGGCCAATTCCTTGAAATAGGTAACTCTTGGAATCTGTTAAATTTACCAGTATTTCCGCTTAACTGGTATTATCTGACGATAACCGGTATTTGAGCGAACCGCAAAAGATAAACGTGTGCAAGACTCACCTACCTTAGCACCAGCTTATATTTAACACAGCTAGATCAATTTTGTAAAATCTGTGTTGTGCAGCCAGGGGATCGATTTTAAATAACATTATGCGGTATGGCTGAGTGCGGAATATATTGGAAATGACACAAATCTATGAGGCCTTTAATACATATCTAGAATATCATGCCACCTCATACATAGCGGTGGAATAGTAGACAAGGTTAAACATCAAAGAGAAGTCAAGTGAAAACCTGTTACATGTTCCATGAAGTATTTGCTCTCAGAGATGTTCTGCTAGTTCTAATGAGATAGGGTAAACCCAGGATAGATGCCACACTTTTTGAAAGTGCCTTGTAGTTTGAAAATTATTAATTTTTCATGAATAATTTCAATGAATATATGTAGATAGTTTGATGTTTTATCACACATTACTAACTGGTTTTATTGACTTTACGATTACTGATTGTTCAGGAATTTAGTTTTTGTAGACTCTTTTTTTGTGGGTTTGATGCCTAACCTATATGGATAGATGCCCCACCATAAAAATGCGAACGAGGATAGATGCCCTTTCTAATAAAATAAGTATAATTTTTTTAAGTAATTGCCTCACAACATAATCAACATCTGAGTTTTAACAGTCACCATCATGATGAAAAATACGTAATTATTTAAAATATTAAAAAATCAACATTCTTAAAATGATGATATCCTACTTAATTAAAGTCAAGCTGAAAACAAATACCACTAAATATAGTGACAGTAAATATAGTGAGAACACAAAAAACACGCTGACATTATTATGGATGGAGGATAGATGCTCTTAAAGACCCCTAAGGGCATCTATACCGCGGAAAATTGAGACGTCTATCCTTTTCGATACGGATAGATGCCCTTTTATTTTTTAAATAAACGGAATTCGTTTATGTGATTATTGAGACCTACATATGTGTCTATTTAATGAACCAGTGTATCGATATACTAAAAATAAAAAGGAATTCATCACAACATTAAAAGTTATGAAACAGTAAATAGTCGTGTACAAAATTGTGACGCGTTTTTTGCGTTGGCCACGAAGATGATCGCACGTAGGAGCGAGACGCGTTTGATCCACAGAATGACCTGCAGGGGAAAAGGTGTGTGGTGCATACGCTACTTATTTAACCAATTAGTTTTATTTTACGACATTGGGAAGTTAGGTTTTTTTTAAAACGAGGCACCTATCCTAGTGAGGCATGTATCCTGGGTTTACCCTCTTCTTGAGTGAACAAACTGAACTATTTTCCAACAATGACTCTCTTATACCTCTCAAACCTTGTTTGTAAGCGGATACCTCACAGAGCTCTTCAATAGTCTATACAAAATGTTTCAATAAGTAGCCATTTTCAATGGGTATCAAATTCAATAGAATAACTATCAAAAGGCTCTTCTTACACGTTTTAGGTGAACATTCTTACTTGGAAGTGATGAATGATAAGGTTTTTAATTAAGATGATTTTATAGGATTTGAGGAATATTGGATTGTATTCAAATAAGTGACCCCATTCCTTTCTTTCAAACACCCTAAGTTCATATAAAAATAGTTTTGGATATAGGAAGTTCAATTTTCGTTGCAAAAATTCATAAGATGTCATACCGGCCAACTTTATTACACAATATACAAAAGTAGATTCTTAACTAGCAAAAAAAAATTATAAATAAGGTAAACTACCTATCCTGCCCAAACGACCCAATTACAATGAATAAACACGAGTGACTCCGAAACATTTAATACAACTTTGAATAAAAACAAAGACCCGGGAAACTTTGCATAGACGGGTAAGTGTATAATCTTGCAAACAGTGGAAAATAGAACAAGTAAACATTTTGGACACTGAACATTTTATTGAGTAAATAGTAAGCTTGGGACAGACTATTGCATGTATGCTCATGGTGCGTTAAAAATTATGGGTAAAACAGTTTCCTGCTCAATTTAAACCATCACCTTGTCAGTGGCAAGATGACCTTTGACAATTTGATTTGTATATCGAGAAGTCATCAATGATCTCTTTGTTTGAAGGACCATGGAATAAGTCAGTCAAATTGACTCCAAAATCAATTTAATATGATATGAGTAACCATGGCCTTGAAACAAAATAAATGAAAATACTCATAAATGTCTAGAATAAAACGACCGAAATTACTTTTCAATATTCAATCCTCACCTCGAGAGTGCATAATATGAACGAGATTGCGCCGAGATTTTAAACGGAGCAGAATTGAGACAAATTTTGAGAAGCAAAACCATAAAGGGCTATCACACTGCCGAATTGTAAGCGAGCGAGCAGTTGGTCACGAGTTGTTTCATTTATGAAGCAGACCCCTATCTGTAAGAGTATAGCAACAGAAAAAGAAGATTTATGACTTTTTATCTACGAAGGCTTAACCCACTAAAGACAAAAAAATTATAATATTAAGTTTTTGACTAGCGTCGTGTACATTGTATTGTAAATATTTGATGAATGTATTTAATACATATAAACAGCCTCATTTCCATTTTTATACTTATTTCTACAACATGAGAATAACCTCTTTCTATTGTACTTCTCGATTCACAAATGTATACTGGGTTTTATAGAAGCATCATAACTTTATAATTGTAGGTCAGGCTATCACGTTGCCAACCAATGACTAATGTGCGATCGTATTAACAGATCTGATCCTCTCATACCGGCAGTCTGAAAACCCCTTAGCTAAGGCTCCGACAGACGGAAATCCGTCATACGGAGGCACAGAAGTATAATTAGATTCCTTGGGTCGGCGCCTGCTGAGCAAGATTTGACTTTTATTCGTGCTTTTAAAATTTTATTGGGCTCAGAATTGCTAGTGGTTTTTATTCTTTATTTGAGGCTTATTTGCCGGTTTGTTTGCATCCGTACCGACACTTGGCTAATTTTTAACATAACACAATACACTTCTATAGGTAAACGATTTTTGTTATGAGTGTCAAATGCACTGAAAATTGATAAACTACTTCTATAAAAGTCTAATAAAATAGAAGGACACTTAGAATTAATAATTATTAATAAAGAATTATACGGAAGGGTTATCACGATTTAAGTTGCTTGCAATCTGATAGTTTCAATAATATTCTGAATTTATATTAAATATTTTTCACTGCTAGGGATCGCTTTGAATTGATTTCATCTGTTTTAATCTTTTTCTCCTTCTCTACTTATCTAATCTATCACGCCGATCCTTAAACGATTATAACCAACAATTATAATACACCTACTTCCGAAATCCCTCGCATAAACCACTTCCCTCACTGAATCCAGCGTCTCGCGTGCAAAGTGGCGCAATTCCTTTTATGTATTATGCTTCGTTCTCGCGCAGAAATAAGGACTTTGTGATCTATCTTCGGAATGATAAGCAGAATTTATGTGGTATGTGTTAGTTTGATATGATGTGATAGTTTTAAAAAAAAACCTTTCTTTTCTACGCGGAGGGAAGGGGAGGGGGGTTGAAAAGATTAACCGGGTTCAATAAATATTTGTAGTGAAAGCGAAAAAATAAAAATAACAGAATTTTTCTATATATATATATATATATTGAAATATCGCCTTTGTGCTTCGCCGTAGACTCGTAGCACATGCTATGACTAAGACACCTACGAGATTAGTAGTAGAGAATTAGTTGGGTTCATTGTTGTTTCGTTCCTGTATATAAAAAAATGCCATAGTTAAAAGAAACAACGTTGTTGAATGACAGTATTCGGATTAAAGTAAAAACTCCTCACAACATAGGTACATTGCTTAAAAACATGAATAGAGGCGAGCTCGGGAAGAATTCAATTATTCTCAATCTACATATTTTGTTGTATGCGTTTGAATACCAATGCTCTACAAAGGCTAGGCACTAGTACAAGGTGTCTAATATCTATTATCTTTGTACCGCTTCGAAAAAACAAATTTATTGTGAACACAATTTGCTAAAAAAATACTATCTTTTGCTTTTAGAAACTAAAAGAAAACAGCCTGCCCTTTCTTTTATCAATTTGACATTTTTTAAAAGTTAATAGTATATAAAATCAGTATACGGGTAAAAAAGGAACAACTTGTTAACTAATAATAAATCAATAATGCTGGACAATCCACACAGGAATAACTATAAAATGCATGTCCGTTTAACAAAAATACAAATAAAAAAATGTATATCAGTTCATATATTAGTTCATGTTCAGGGGAACATGATCTGCTATATATAATTTCAGCTTATCTAACCGAAAGCAAGATTTTCATGAAGGTTTTGGTTCACCCTATACCCTATCGAAGCCTACACATGCAGTTGTCGGGCCTCGCAATCGACACTGCAGGCAGCTGAGCTGCTGCGACTGACACTTTTTAATTTCAATGCGCGGGTTTTTTAGTTATCTATACTAGCTTAGAGTGGTTTCGATTAAGTACCGTTATTCAACAGTTTTAACGATAACTGCAGATAACTAACAACAATAACTGTAATAATGTAGCGTTTCGACTAAAAGTTTTTTTTCTGAATAAAAGTTTTTTTTTCTTCGCCAAATATGCAACATAGCACAAGAAAACACAATATTTTTTCTAACTCACACTATCTACCGATATATAATTAGTATTTCAATGAAAAATTTCGCATCTGACGTTGAAAAGTGGATTTTTTTTGAGACTAGACACTCAGCTCTCCTGGCCAGCAAAGACTGATAGACAAGATGAGAATGAATATTGAATAGACCCATTAACTAATACTGTATTTTATAAGACAAGACAACTTATACTATAATTTTCTGTAACTAAGACGCCGCCACAAGTTCAAAAGGTCTCACAGAAATTTAGAAAATGGGAACCTCTAATAAAAGCTTTTACTGTCAAACACATTAAGATGTATTTCCACTTCAGCACAATAGTCGCTTTGATGTTTACTTAAGGTTGTCGCCAATCTGGACCGCACCACAGCATAGCAAAAAAATACATATTTGAATATGTGCTTGAACTTGTAATATGTATTTTATATTGACGTAATATGACAAAAGATAGCTCGCGGGTTCTTAAAGCTTGCAGAAAGTTATTTTGTCATTTGAAATGTATCTAAAGATAACTAGTGAAAGCCCTTATTTCAATGCTTATTTGTGGCGTGCGGTATTAGCGGTGGTGAAAGAATGTACTAAGCCTTTACTCCACGGCCACGTTCACACTGTGTGTAATAAGCACTCCTTAGTTCTCTATTTTACAGGAAATAATAAAAATAATTTCTTGAACTAAAATATCTTTAAATAGCCTGACCGGTCTATGCCGTAATTTCTAGCTAAATCAACAAAAAATAAAATTTAAATAGCACAAAAAGCATAGGGAGGCCTTGGCCCTCCAGTTGACTTACAGGCTCCTTATAATAGTAGCCCTCGCCGTAATAAACTCTTATAAAAGGGCTCTGTTTGGGCCCCACGCATACTTGTCAAGACACCGGGCCACTATATGGCCTGACATCATGGAAATTAGAAACACATAATAGCTTAAAAAAATTACGCGGAGTCAAAGTAGCAAGCACATGTATTACATACAAGACATTGAGAGGGATCGAAATATTTATATAGAGTCTCTTTTACCTGTAATTTATTGTGAAGGTTGTTTTTATCGGCGTAGGCGTTCTTCGTAATTTCTTTTGATGATAGGTAAGTACAAAGATATTGTTACGTTTATTTTATGGGCGCGGTACCTTATCAGTATTATTTTATTTTTTGAGGTTCAGTATTAGTAAAAAGGTAAAAATATGTTTTGATACGTTCTTACCTTAAAGGGTTGGAGCGAATAAATTAAGCAGCATTTATGATTTTTCTGGCCAGGTAAACGATTATATAAAAGTTTTAATGCAATATTACTAATTGCTCGATTTTTTTTGTATGTATAATAACAGAATTAGGAGATTTCTATCATTTTAAATTTTACACAATTTTATTAGAAGTGTAGATAAAAGTATTCTCTTGTATTCTCTTGTTATCTATTTTAAGTTAATACCTACAAATAACTACACAAACATTCAAGCAGTCTTGGCGCTTTGAAAATGTGGCGGAACTTGTCGAAGTAAATGGCCGACCGCACTTGTTTAGGTTCGAAATGGTTTCATAAAATTTTATTCGTGCTAAGGTATGTGAATATGGTACATGATGAAGTCACAAATATTCTAATCTATTAGCACTGCTACGTCAGATAATATGAAAATGATCTAGCCATTCAAGTACCGCTGTGTCCTTTCTGTGATTAATTTGTTTGTGTAGCGATATTGAAGTGATGTATCGGTGGGATATTAGATCTTACAGTGGCGTGATATTGCCAATAAGCCAGTTAACACGTTCGCTAACTGAACGTCATTTCAAGTCCTTTCGGTGAATATATGATGTGACACAACTTCAAATCACGGCCTTTTTGTTCCGATGCTTATGACAACAAACAACATCGATGGTAAGTTTGGTTCGGACAAACAATATGACCCCGGACGAAGCTATCTTTCAGATAATTCCATCGAATAGTTCGATTGAACTGGCAAATTCACCACTGCATGTTTATAGTATCCCGCAAGATAGCGGTGGTAACACGTTCTGTAGTGTAATAGCATTAATTTTATGAGGAAACCAACAGGACGTCCCAAAAACGGCTTGCTCGCGCGAACGTGTTAACATGCTTTATTGAAACTGAAGATTCTGGCAACACCCGCTCGATCCAATCCAATTAGATGGCATCTTACGTAAATGGGATAGAAGACCACTAGACTACTATTATGATTGGCCACTGGAGATTATCAGATCAGTCAAAAGAGCTTAATGTTTTGCTTATTAGGAAGATGAGTATAACTATACACATACATATATAATGAGGAACGACGTGGCACAGCGGGCGTAGGTCCGCCTGCGACCTAAGAGGTTGCGGGTTCAATTCTAGCCTCGAGACAAATGTTTTTTACAGTCTGCAGATAGTGTTGTGTTCTGGATATTCTGACTGTTTCCTATCTATGTACGTATATGTATGTAGAGTATTGTATTAGGTATATCTGTTACATATCTAGTAGCCATAACTCAAGATCTGTTTAGCTTGGGGCTAGATAAAGCTATGTGAAAATCCCTATAATTGATGTAAGAATGTCAAATCAAAATCTAACTAGGAGGTCCGTAGATTGGGTACCGTCTATAAAAAAAACAGTACAAAAAATAAATTTCTATTTCAAACATGAATAGAAACAAATAAAATTATAATAAACAGTACATTGACTATAAATATCTAACCTATAACGCTGTTTTATCCTACTAATATTATAAATGTCAGTGTGTAACTGTGGATGTATGGATGTTTGTTCCTCTTTCAGGCAAAAACTACTGAATTGATTGTGCTGAAATTTGGTATGGGTATAGTTTGGGAACTGGAATAAAATATAGGCAATTTTTATACCGATAAAATGCGGGCAAAGGTGCGGGTAGCAGCTAGTTTATTATAATAACAAAGGACGGTACGCAACACTCTATTCTGTCCGTGTGACCTTGCAGTAATCTAATTAGGGCCCTTTTCGTCCATTTTCGCTAAATGGCTAATTAAAAATCGATTTGTACAGAAACAATTAATCTTCATAACGCGGCGTGTTTTTACCGGTTTTAGAGACGTCATGATTTAGGGTAGGTAGAGACGAGTGGTAGGTTATGTTAATATTATTAAATGTATTTGTTACTAGAGTTTTAAAACAAAAACTGCAACATTTCTGGATGGTAGAAATAAGTACTGGCCATTCAAAACAACAAAAAAAATCGTCTTTATACATATAACAGGTATAATAATAATGTTCTAGTTTAGTAAGAAATTCAGAATGTTAGGTTTTATATTTTATCCCGGAAAAACACGTAGCCGCGGGCAGAAGTTAGTTAAAATATAAAACTTGTTGATCCACTAACGAGCCCTATAAACGACGATTTAATTATCTTTGTAAATCATTAAGTTTAATCGTGTTTCGGTACAAAAGCTAATTATTTTGAGGCCGCTCTGATTGGCTGCCTCATCAGTTTAAATTAATTTTGTTAATCTATCAAAAGATTTTAAGCGGTTTTCAATAGAATTGTTTCTTTAGAACTTTACATATTTTTATTTTCTTCTTATTTTCTATTTAATATGCGCTCGCAGTAGATTTTTCTTTTAGTGATTTTTTTATATCTTATTTGCTTTTATGATTTTAGGTATTTGCTCCCTTTTTTATGGGGTAACTTACGTATGTGTCAGTCTAATTATAATATAATTATAAATAATGTATAACATCCCAGCAAAAATTGACGAAAATAATTAAAAATTTTAAAAACCTTAATGTTGACTGTGAGTCCGTTAATTTTACGCGTTTTTAAGTTTTGCGAGACCAATACCCTGATAATTAAATTTTTATGGGACAACCTTGGAATTTTCTGTTTACGAAGCGAAAATATATATATAATTTACAGCCGAACATAGAACCTCGTGCTCCTCTTTTATTAGTCGTTTATAAATAAGAACCTTGATCAATCTTTTTTAATACAACTTCATCCCACACAAACGAGTAAATTTAGTTAATCTAATTAACACATCTGTCCTCGACGAGACACACGGTTTCATTAATCACTTGCGACGACGATTGTACAGCCCAGGTCGCACCACAGCTATCGACACGAAATCGGCTCAAGCCACTCAGAAACAGAAAGAAAAAGCTCTACCCACGACTTTCGGAAGAAGCTGTCGCGTCGCGTCTATTGAGCCGCTACAATGTAAGGTTTTTATATTATTATTAGTATTTAAACCCTTCATCATCTTCAGTATAAAATTCAAAAGCTGCCCATTTAGTACTGGACTTAGGTCACCCCCCAAAAATGCCATAAAGGTCGTATGCACTTACTGCATCCAATGGTTTCTTGAAACCTTCCCACGAGGTGGACTGATGACCTGGTTATCAGTCCACCTCGTGGGAGTTTTATCCACGCTACGTCTACTGGTAGGTGATATGCACTTGAAAAAGTTGGCGAGTGACTACCACCAGCCATATGGTTATGACCCCAACAGCCTGTGCCATTTGTAAACATAATTCATAAATGAAAAACTTTCCTTAACGGCATAAGCCGATTCGTTGTTGATAAATATGGCGAGACCATTAATCAGCCTGAAGCAGCTGAGCAGCTGTAAGGCGTATTGCAATTTCTTCGGTTTGATACCTATCGTGATATATTAAAGGAACAAGCTTGTACAGGGGCTCACGTCATCAAGAGGTACTTATATCGTATCAGGGTGATTTATATACATACGTGGTAATGTTATATTGAGGTAGGTACAGTGTTTAGACGTTGTTACTGAATTTTAATTTTAGCCCAAGGAGATTTGGAATTTTCTATTTAGTACTTTAATCGGCTGATTATAAAATAGTGAAATTAAGTTTATGCAAAAATAAATTTATTGAAATGTTTAAATAGTTAATTAAGTACATCAACACAGCAACAGTAACATTACTTAACAAAAGAGGCCTTCTTTCAAATACCAATATTCAGATTAGCAGTTGGTCGACCAACTGCTCGTCTTTTGATTTACCAAAACTAAATGATTCGCTAAAAGGTTCGTAAACCCAACTAAATTACAAAACCTTTACGATTGTGTTAGATAAATACACGTTAGTATAAATTGGTGCCGTTTCTAAACAATATATTTTCACTTATAGCCGGGAGGTGTAATTTTATTGCGATTGTTTTAGAATGAACAAGAACTTTGTTTTGTCTTTTGTTGTGTTTAAGATGATATTCTAAACATTCTTAGTGGCATAACCAAAGTAATAGAGAGAGAGAGAGAGAGAGAGCTCAGCTCTTGACTGTAATCAATCACCTTCCCTCACATTCATATTATTTGATATTTTGTGACGAAACTCCTTGTCACCTTTCAATAGGTTCAAAGGAAAACAAGAAAATGGCATGATAGAACTGCTAAGGCGTATTTTCTGTTTATGCCATTGGGTGTTTTATTTCCCGAATTTATTTTTTAACTTGTTTCACTCACTTCTCATTCATCATTTTGAAAGTATGTTGGTTTCGAGAAGATATGAAAGAAAGAAAGAAATCATAAACGTTACAACTGTAGAATTTTTAAATGCTTTAGTCAAGACACACGTAATCAATGACTGACTGTAGCTGATCTTACCATCGCAACTTCTCATTAATTTCAAGGTCACGAAGCCAAAAATACTAACTTTTTTGGATAAAATACTCTTATTTGTGCCTAAGTCTCACCTCCAAAGGTCAATGTTCACTGGTCATAGCTGAACTCTTCCAAAGCAGACTTCCTGGAACAATAGAAATATTTTCAAATGTACAACAAATACTGGCATAATTAAGCACTGAACATTGCAGTTTCTGTTTGTATTAAACTTTGGTAATTTGAAAGAGAAATTAGACTTTCATGAACTTTTCTTGCATCTCGTATTTTACTTCGCAACTAAAAACGCATTTTTATTTCCCTGTTCATTAAAATTGTTTATTAGGAATTAGAATTTTTGTAAAAACCGACTAAGGGAACCTAACAAAGGAAGGGCAGCAGCTTCCTTCTGAGTATTTTTAAACACCAACACTGCGATCACCAATCCGCCTGCCAAGCGTGGTGATTATGGCAAATCCCCCCCTACATGGGAGACCATCCACTCGATGGACCGACGACATCGTAGCGGTCGCAGGGAGTTGATGGATGGAGGCGGCTCAGGCCGCTATTTTTGGCGTCGTACGGGGGAGGCCTATGTCCAGCAGTGGACGTGTATGGGCTGATGATGATGATGATGATGAACTATTTTGGTTGACAAGTGACGACTTTTATAGTGAGTATATATAAAACATTAATTATAAAAGTATCAGCTAAACCTAGTTCTCACAAATACGTCCTACAATGCACTGACCACATCCCCGTGCCCCCGGTGCCCTTACTTTCATGAAAAGCTGAAAATTCTGTTCAATTCGTGAAAAAAACCCTACCAATGGTAAAGTACAGGCGATACGAGTTCCACATCGTAAGCCCGTCAAATGTACAAAGGACAAAGGATATTTAAAGGCTTTGTAACATCGGCGCACCTAAAAGTTTTTGTTCAACCGGAGAACCAAACGATTTTTTTAAACGAGCCGTTTAGTATATCCGCTCCCATTTGATCATTTACCCATTTCATCATTCACCCTAAGTTCTTTTTCTCGTGCTTCCGAGCTAGCGAAGCAATCTACATACATATAATACAGTCACAAGTGTAGCAATTAGCTCTATATAAACTGCTTACACTCACAATACTACAAAAATGCATAGTAATAATCAGTCATACATAATTATGTATGTATACTCTGCTAGTGTTCAATAATAATAGAATCTCTATAGTGCAGAGGGCGGAGGTTAAGACACAGATAGTTATATTATTTCTTTGAGGTATATATACTTACGCAATATCGTCAACATTAAATTTGGTTGATTCAAGTTTGAAAGGTCGACATATTTTGGATTTAGATGATACCGAGGAAATGTTTTACAATATATTATTAATTTATTGTGAAACTCAAAATTACAAACTGAGTCCTAGTCCTAATAAATTTATTTCCTGACCAAAAGTGTAAAAGCACCCTTACCAACATCACAGAGGGTTTCCAGTGACAAGAAATAAATGTCAGTCGAGCTTACCTGCGAGAAAATTACTTACTTTGTATTTTTTAGAGTTGTTTATTGAGAGTTGATGTATTCGACTTTATCTATGGTGCAGTGGGCGAAGGTCCGCCTATGATGCAGAAGGTTAAGGGTTCGGTTCCCGCCGCGAAAGATACTTATTTTGGTTGCTAATATTATGTTAGCTCATGTAGTTTGTTCTTTACGGCAAAGACCTTAGCTATCCTTATCATATTACTTACAAAAAGCGAAATAAACCCTGTAAATAAATACAATTACAACGTTTCTGACTACATTCGACCATTGTGTGCAGCCTACCATCCATTGCAAGTAGCTCCCAGAGTGATTATGCAACCCTTTACAACAAGGAGCTTTGATCTTATCCACGTGTCGCTACATCCGTTTCCTGGACCTGTAACAAAGGAATCCTGAAAAATACTTGCTATTTCTTATGTCCACGGTAAAAACACATTTAATTCCGCTACGAGTTCCCTTTCAAAGGAAAATACAGAATGTGTCTTTGAGTTTTGTTCTTTTACCCGGCGAGGCGGGTTATGGTTCTTTGAATGTTTCTATGCGGTTAATGTCTTATACTCTTTATTCAAGAAACGACTTTAACTTGAATTTTAAATACATAAAAAGTTATTATATGTTATGTATATTATATTACATCGATATCAGCATAAATCAAAGAAATCTCTATAAAGTATATTTGCTAAATACATACAGGCCTAGTAAAAAGGAATATAAAACTCTATTAGATTAGCAATCACGAAATCAATCTGATTCCAGCCATTTGACGCGGGTGTTGACGGCTCTCAATACATTTTACGAGGATCGCCTTTGATACAAAAGATACGAATAGTACGGTGGCTGGTTCATTTGATGCAATGGTTTCAACTCTATGCCATGCCACAGCTGGACAAAGATGGAGATAGACAGAGTTTCCACCAAAGGAATGATGAGATAAGATCCTTATAAAATGCCTTGAATGTTGTGTGACACTACGCTTACATACATACAGCAGCCTGGTTTGCAACCAACACGTCGTTTGTAAGGTTCTTGATGTAGCTATTCCATAATCAGCTGTATCCATCGCTATGTTTGAGACATCTTTTTTCCGCTATCCCGTAATTCCTTTGTGCGAAATATGAAGTGGATATTTGATTTCGTGCAGATCAATGGACATCCTGAATATCTCGTTTTCGACTATTTTGGACTATTTGAAGGGTATTTTCAGATTATAAAGAATAGAATTCGAAAATGTAGTGTCCGTTGTTTATCTAAAAAGGCGATATACTTCAAGATCAGAACAAACTTTATTTTCAAGAGACCGGAGTACATATGGATAAAAAAAATATATATTATTTTTCCCTCACTTCTTTTAATCTAGCTAGAGTAATGAAGCGAAAATACCTCTAGCTCCATCATATAGGAGTAGATTCCATGCTAAGGTTTCTTCTCAAAGTTAAATATATGTATGTAACCTTTACTGTCCCCAACTCTCAGAGCTAGTTATATAATAATGACAATCTGAGGCCGATTCCCAGCAATGTCTCCTTCCCATTAGACACTGCAGGCTAATATTACCCAAAGTGAAAAACCATGTAAAATAGAGATAAAGTTTTGATGTTATTGTTTCGTCATTTGGTTACAATTCTCTTGTCATCTTGTCTCTTCGTATTTAACCCCATCATTGTAATTTTGGAACGAAAATACCTATTAAATCGTTTTCAGGACGCATCAGCCCCAAGTAACGTAATCTTTATGACGTCATTACAGCATTATTTACATAATCGCCCCTCAACCCATTACAGGGGGGAGAACTATTAAAAAAACCTTAAATTCGAAGCTGTAGGGTTCAAAATGTTACTGAGAGTGGTTTTAAATAAGGTTTTAACGGTGCTTGTTATTGTTATACGTTGTAATTAAATCAAATGTTTGAATAAGAGAAATCAACCCCAAAAGTTATTTACCAATAAGTGCGATTGCGTAACTTTACCGTTACAATGTTTTAACGTAGTAAAACTTTATGTTGGCAATAAGTACAAATGTTAAAAGTACTTACCTAAAAATATATGGTCGAACTTTTGACGGAGGCCATAAACATTCACGTTTAATGTATTTCGTATTTTTCTAGAAACAACTACTTTTGCAACAAAAACACAGCCTGATCTAATTCTTCCTTTACGAGCAAAAGTTAGCGTCAAAAGAAATCCAGAAAAACAACACACACTGAACATAATATAAGTTTTTATTACAATGCCTAGCGAAATACTTGTGTTTACTGCGACGGCCACCCAATAACTCAATTTACAGTAAACCGTGAAAATATTCGCGTAAACAAACACTTTCTGTAGGCCGCTAAGCATCTCAGACAGCTGGTACAATTTAAGGGTTGCGTTCTAGAAGAGAATCTCATCGCTCTCTAAATCTTTTAAATATCTCGGGCATTATACATACCTATTAACGACGACTCTAAGGACAATGCTGACATTGAATAATATGGCGTGTTTTAACCCTAGACACCTAACCTTCGTCGAATCGACGTGTACACAACAGAAATATTGCTGTCTCTTTTCGGCGCGCGCGCCGATCTTAGCGTCGTCGTTTGCCAACTCAGTGTTCGTCGAGCTCTCTCGGGAGGTGACGGAATCCGGCGCGTTAGTACCTTATTTCTCGATATATTATGAAAATAGTCGTCGTTTCGATGAATGGTTAGGTTTTGTGTACTATTTTTTTCAACTAGTGTTTATACTTTTTTGCAGCTTTCACTATGGCCTCTCAAATATTGCTGTCCGATGACAATATTACGCGTTTATTATTGGGCGAGGAAGATGTTGGTGAATTGGAGGAGTTACCTGACAGCGAAACAGAAGATAATTTGGAGGTGGAGGATGTACAAAGCGACACTCAAGACGACCCTTCCGATCACGAAGGTACTGAAGATCGTTCTTCACCTGCTCTGCAAGACAATAACAGGAGCCACAAACACCTCCAGTGCTATTGACAGAGAGCTCAGGTACGAATTCCAGTATATTGACCATCTCTCAAAGCAATATCCGTAGTCGGAGTCGTCATGTTTGGGCTAGCAGCAAAGGGCATACTTCAGCCAGAGCAGCTGCGATCAATATTGTACGTGTTGCCAGAGGACCTACGCGCATGGTAAGGAATATACTGGATCCACTGCTATTATTTGAACAATTCATGACTAATCAGATAATAGAAGAAATTTTGAAATGGACGAACTCAGAGATTGTGATAAAAAGGCAATACTTCGTAAAGGAACTTACTCGCAGTATACATGGTACAAATAGAAACGTTACCATGGATAATTGGTTCACGTCAGTACCCCTAGCGAAACAATTGCTGCAACAGCCCTATAAATTGACGCTTGTAGGGACTCTGCGAGCTAATAAAAGGGAAATCCCAGATGAAATGAAGAATTATCGGTCCCGAAACATCAATACATCGATGTTCTGTTATGATGGCCCCCTCACACTTCTGTCATACAAGCCAAAACCCTCAAAAATGGTATATTTACTATCTTCTTGTGATGAAGAGGGCTCAGTCAACCCCGAAACAAAAAAAAACACGCATGATTGAGTTCTATAATAGCACAAAGGGTGGCGTGGACACGTTTGACCAAATGTGCTCAGTGATGTCATGCAGCAGGAAAACTAATCAGTGGCCAATGTGTGTCTTCTACAGCATGATAAATATATCGTGTATAAACAGCTACGTAATTTACTGCCACAATGCTTCTGTGATGGGTCAGAAAATAATGATTCGACGTGATTTTATGAAGCTGCATACGCAGTTAGTAGAGCCCTGGCTCAAAATCCGACTGGAAATTCGTACAATGCCCACGCACGTAAAAAACAAAATCATAGAAATATTAGGAGCAAAGTCTGACGAAGGCCAAGGTGAAGGTCACGTTGGTGGACAAGATGAAGGTCGTCCATCATCCAGCAACCTTCAACTAATCGAGGCTCCAAATGTGAGAAGAAGAAAAGTCTGTGGTCTCTGTTCCTATAAAAAAAGGCGCATGACAAAGTCATATTGCTCAAAATGTAACACCGCAATTTGTGGTGAAAACAAAGTTGATTATTGCATAAAATGCGCCTCCAAATAATAGTTTATATATTTTTTTCTCAATGATAAGACTGTTATTATTTATGTTCGCCTAAAAAAAAAAGGCTATTTTGTGTTTTTTTGTTTTAATTTTAATTTTTACAAGTGTACCTCTCATTTGATCTTAAAAACCTAGTGCCATATAATATAAGGTATAAAATAAATATTTCTTTGCAAAACATAATTTTATTGTTTTATTTACTAAAATAATACTTGGTTTATATATTTAAGTAATAAAAATAACAAAAACATTTATAATTAGATAAAATAATAAGGGCTAAAAATTGCTCGTCGAATCGACGTATGATTAGGTTTAAAGGAGTATATGCGAAGGTTAGGTGACTAGGGTTAAAAGACGATAAACCGACTTCAAATTCCCTTACTTGTACACTTATTTTAAGTTTTGCGGGATAAATACTAATCCTCTGGAGATAAAAATGTTATGGGACCCATTCGGGATCATTTTCTTTACAACAGTGGAAGAATTTTTAAAATCAGCTATACTAAGCGGCCCCTAGAGACAGGGAGTCGATGGATGGAGGCGGCTCAGGACCGCTTTTGTGGCGTCGTACGGGGGAGGCCTATGTCCAGCAGTGGACGTGTATGGGTTGATGATGAAGCGGCCCCTAGAGACTCTACGTGTACAGTATAATAATACTTTTAGGATGGTGTAGCGACTAACGCGTTTCTACAGTGCATCAGTAATGTTTGCAGAATACAAGACAGATGGGTTTGATGCCATTCTCCGTAAAAAGACCGCATCCCTGACGCGTAGAGTGCGCGATAGCCCCAACACCAACTTACAAACTAAGTGTAGCTGGGAGAATAACCTCACCACCACGTGCCATATGGAGATTGATTTAACTTTTAGTATGTATAACAGTGTCTAGTGTTAAACTACACTAAACTACCGGTAATAACAAATTGAGGATCCAGTTGTTGTCCGAAATAAAATAAAAAATATTAAAAATCCACCCAGCATCATCTAGCTCCAAGCTAAGCAGAACTTGTATTATGGGTCACTGATAGATATAATACAATACAAAGATAGATATTTTTTTGACTATACTTAGAAAATACCCGGAACAAATGTTTGCAGATGGTACAAAAATTTGTCCCAAAGCGGGAACCGAACCTGCAACCTTATGCGTCGCAGGCGGACTTTCGCTCGCGCCACATCGGTTGTCAACCCGCTGCGTCACAATGCGCTGCAACAAGCCAAATGTATGGACGGAATTGAAAACTTTTAGTTTTCGGAAACTTTAGGCCTTTGCAACTTAACAATAATATTTACGAAGAGCTGCGACATTTGGCTTCGCAATCGATATTATATATATAACTTTAATGAAATGGTCATTCCCGAAACAAACCCCTATATAACTCATACCCTGTAAACATCTAACACGTAACGTTTATTATCAACACTAAATGCAAATTCTCTGCCCATTTGTAATACACACAAAACATACAAACGTTTTACATTTGAAAGCGACTGACAGTCCTTTGTGTGTACAATAACTAACATGATACGTCAGAGAAACAAACATTTTCGCTAAATAGACTGGATTGGTTGATATTTTGTATCTATTTGAGTATCTACTAGTAGTTGTTGAATTAGACGATAAAATAGAAACTATGGAAATAGATAAATTCAAAAGTTAATTTGTATTGAGAGAAGTGCAGTGCCCGCAGGAAAGCTCTTGTCTCAAAACACAACAGTAATTCGAATATTTTATGTAGTTATTGACTAGCACTGGCACAGTACAACTTGCGATGCACAGCGGGAGATCTAGTTAGCTAATAGTTGTAGTTAATGAACGTGGAGTTGCTAACTGTACTGTACAACTGTACGGGACCGACTAAATCATTTCAATGTAATCCTTCCTTCTCATGCTAGTTATGTCGTATAAATGACGTTTATCCGACGTTAGACGCTTATAGATGCTGATTTAAGAGAATAGTTTACGTCGTAATTGTATGGAGTAGTTTTCACATCCCGACCAGTGAGCCCAAAAACAGAATGTGAAATAAAAATGGTTTTCTGCCTTATTGCGAGAAAGTGTGACAAAACATTTGGAATCACGCCTCTAGCATGGTACAATATGACAAACGACCAACTGACTCCACATTGCATCCAACAGGGACAGGTGGAGGCACATTGCACGGGCTGTCAATCACGATGGACCATCGTAACCACGACCACTCTATCGGTGTAAGAGAAGAAAATTTACTCACTGAAATGTTTTTGCATAAAAACTTAAGTTACTTTAATTGATAATAATAAACTATCACGATTGTCACAGCAGTAGACAGAAGTACCAAGTGGGTGTTATAGAAAATTAAATATGTAATCATAATTATGTTGCTATAAATGTATTTCAAAACATAAGCATGAATAAAACTTCTAAGTCTACAGGGAGTACAATCGCACACATCTCAAACATTAAGATGTTCTAAGTGCTAAAAGCACACTCAGTCCCATTGCAGGCAGTTTTGCTTGTCGGCAATTTTATAATCTGAAAGAGTTTCGCTTTCAGATTCGTAGCTCAAAGCTAAAAATTTGATTGCTTTTGCGATCATAACAACTTGAAAGTAAACCGTAATAAAAATATTTGATCACTAGCTGCTGCCCGCGCCTTCGCCCGCATTTTATCGGGATAAAAAATAGCCTATTTGTTATTCCAGGTCGCAAACTATACCCATACCAAATTTCAGCCTAATCGGTTCAGTAGTTTTTGCGTGAAAGAAAGAGCAACAATTATCCATACATCCATGCATACAAACTTTGATATTTATAATATTAGTTGCATTGTTCTTCTAGTTATCTAGTGAAAGTTCTTGAAACAGAACAATAGAAAGAATAGCTAGAACCGTTCATTAAATAGGTCACCTCGCGAGTCGCGAGCCAAATTGCAGCTAAAGTGCAAATGTATTGTTACTTTATGAAGTAGTAGTATTTAAGTAAATTAAGTCACTTATTGTCGAGTGAAGATGTTCGTGTTGTTTGCAACTCAGTGGAGGAAGTAAAGGCAATTAAATGTTCTCATTTAGTAAATGAAACTTTGTGAGAAATGTATGGAATAAAATTAGGCTTAAGGCTTTTTGGTTGTGGCAGTTTCTTTAAAGGTCGATTTTTAGTCCTAAATAAAGTTTATAGTTCTATCCACTTTAAGAACTAAACGAAGCTTTATAACGCGATTCCCCACATTTTATAGAGTAGTTAGGGCCCGTGTTATGTGTTATTTCTATATATAGAGGTTTTATCACCTAGTATCTTCACATGCCTTTGAATTTGAAAGTAAAATGTTTCATTACCTAAATGCCACTTGGTGGCAGGTTATATGACCTGTAAAAGGATAAATAAATAAATAATAGCTATTCATCAATTCTAATCTACATTTTGCACTGCTTTTCTTTCTTTGAAATAAGTAGTTGATGATTATCCACTTTCGCTTATAGGATATGAATCTACTGCCTCCGTGAAAATGCTTCACACGAAACTACCTCACACCTCACAAATTGCGAAATGGCTGAAGCTCTTATCTTCAAGGAACATTTCAAATGAAATGTTAGAGTAGTACGTCATTCAGCAAGTTTGCAGTTTCATTAGTTAATTACTTCTCTTCAAGAGGCCCGCTGCGAATTTCCCTCGCTAGCGATACAGACTGATATGAAACGGTTGGTGAAGTCCATAATTGTTACACGTTATGACATGTGACCAGCAAATTTATTTAGATAAATAGCTTATCGTAATGCTAATTATGATTGTTTACTCACGTCTACGAGCACTTAACTTGACAAAAATTGGTTTATTGGCTGCTATTGCGAGAAGCAATTATTAGTTATTTTTAGTTATTAGGTTTTAATTATTAGGTTTTTGGTAGAAAGGTTTTGTTTTGTTTACACCACTATCTTTAATCCATCGCACATATACTTCAGTTTAATCTATACTAATATTATAAAGAGGAAAGATTGATTGTTTGTTTGTTTGCATTGAATAGGCTCCAAAACTACTGAACCAATTTGAAAAAAAAACACTATTAGGAAGCTACACTATTCCCGGATGATATAGGCTACATTATATTTAAAACCAATTTAGAGATCTTAAATTTTTTGTTAAATACTCGTGCGAAGCCGCCGGTGCGCGCCGCTCAAGATAAAATGCTTGTAAATAAACAACAACAACTAAATATTTTGAGCACTGACAATCTTCAAAATTTCTCATGATAAAATGGTATAGTATGATAGGTATGCAACCGTACCCAAGCCAATTTGTCATCGGTTGTAGTTTAACATGCGTGTTCAGTAACATAGCTAATCCACATTTCCCTAGCACTTCAGCCCTCTTAATCTTGAGACTGACAATTCGACAAGCAATTGGAGGCAAGCTTTTCGTGCTTGAAAAATGTAGGCTTTGTAGGCACTCTTCGGATTACTTTTGTTTTACGGTCACCAGGCCTGTGATAGATGTTTTCTCTGAACTTTTAAATATACTTAGGACTTAGAAGTCTAATCTGGAATAAGTTTAAAGAAACAGCAAGTTTTTTGGTAATCGCGGCGAGGTATAACGGTTGTGTGTAAAATTATCATAAAAAATGCCCATAATGTATAATATATTGATTTTTTGTTTCAGTGAGACTAGGATATACGTCAAAATCAAGTTTTCATTTACATTTTTCTTAATTATTATTTTTTTGTTTTAAAAGACGGTACACTTTCATTTAAAACAAAAAAATATATACTTAATGTTTGAGACAACGTATATATCGCGTAGAAATATCTCTACCATCTTAGAGCTTGCATGTTTTTGTTACAGCAATAAGGCCTCCTTTTTACTGTGTTTATTTTTTAATTAGATAATTATATGTATTAAACCAGCTGACCCGCCCGCTTTTTTGTTGTTATGTGATGTGTGTATATTTAGAAAATCGAAGAAAGATGTGAAAAGAAAAAAAAACGCTCATCAGTTATAAGGATAAATAGAACCTCCGACAAAGACTGTATATGAGTGTCTTTGTATCTACCTAAAGATAACAAACATGAAACAAAAAATTCCATCGCGGACTTTTTGGCAGTAGAACGTAGTGAAAAAATCGTAAGTCTATAAATGAAGTCTTTGGAGCAATGTAACGATGAATGTGTCTTGACTTTTTACGACACTTCAAGACAAGAGTGAATAGGTATCTTCTAGAGACCTCATACACCGTCGGCCACATTGTCACTTTTTATCAGGTGAGATAGTTAAACGAAGGTCGATTGTCCATAAAAAAAAAACTTCAACCAATTTACATAAAACCTTTCTCATGAATCAATTTATCCATTGGTGAAAATCGCATGAAAATCCGTTTAGTAGTTTTTGAGTATATCACGAACAGACAGACGCAGCAGATGACTTTGTTTTATAATATTTAATGATGTTTTATTATTGTTGATTATTTCAAATAAGTAAAATTAATTGTTCCTACCTCGTAGTAGCTTTAATCTGTAGTTAAAATACTTATCTCAAGTTTAATATAACAATCTGCAAAAACTTTGGAAACAGAATCTTCTCGCATAAATCTTTACAGTCTAAAAAAATATTTTTAGAAGTGACGAATTCGGTCTTCCCTTCCGCCGACATTCATAAAGATTAACAATACCCTCTTTAAGCTGCTATTCATCAGCCCTCTGCGTCGAGTGCCTAAGGGTCAATCCACATCTGACGGAAAATGCGTCGAGCGTATCATCGGTCGCGTCTATTCGGTCAAATTAGACCTGCCACATTACGCGTCTAGTCAGTTTCTGCTTTCAGCTTGTACAAAGCGTTTGCGTTGTGTGATATTGGATTTTAAAATAAAGCCATCGACGCCGACCGACAATGTGTTGACGGAAACGGAAAAGACGCTGTACGTTCGATGCATACGCATGATCGGTTGGGAAAGGTTGAATGTTTTAATATATATTTGTCTGTTCAGATGTTACGCGACCGATAACACGCGACTTATTTTCCGTTAGATATGTACCGACCCTAAAGCCTATAACAAGACGGGATTTTTTGGATTCGATCTTATTTACGTCCTCACTTTATTACTATGTAACTTTTTAACATGCGGAACAACAGTTGTTTGAATTATGTATTTACCAGTGTTAATAAATTAAATAATAAATTCAAAGCTATGTCTGATGAAAACCAATGCTGGTGGTTTAATTTTATATAGGACTTTTCACCATCATTACCACCACCGGGAGAAATTGTTTGCATAACCTTAACATGATTATGTTTTTTTTTTTTTAGTTTGGTGTAATCTTTAGTATACTTACAGCAAAAGTATACTTGCAAATTCATCATCGAATACATTTAACAAGGAGTACGAAATGCAAATTTGAATTTTGAAATAGAGATTGCTAGAGTTTCTTTGTATGTTGGGCTTATCCACTTGCTTCGTGCATTTTAGTAAGAGGTTAATCGACTTTAATCGGCTGTTGTCGGCTTAAGTCGGGTTTCGTCAGGCACAGCTTCGTGATTGATATTCTAGTACAATCTCAGAACAGATTTGATTTGGTGCGAGTGCTAGCGAGAAGCGATCTGCAGAAGACAGGTAGGATGTTGATAGTTTCACAGAAATGTAAATTTAACGTACATTTAACTCATAGAGTACAGTATCGTATTTTGTGGCAATGAACTTAAAGTCTCAGAAATTAAATAATTTAGAAAAATTATAAAGTACAAAAAAAAAAGCTGACACTGGTACTGAACAGACGTTACAATGCTGTCGATTTGATGACTATAATTTAGTTTATGTTTGACAAGTCAGAGGGACAACATATTGTCACTCTTTCTCTCTATCTCTGACCACTCCCTTCCACCGCAATACCATCAACGAAGTAAACAAGTTGTCGAAGAAATTGAAAGTGGCTTAAAGGGGACGATAATAAAATTGTATTCATTTTCCTTTCCTGTTTGATGTATTGCCGTTGGTGACTACCAACGGTAATTGCAACCCTGTTTCTTTTAATAAATAACCGTTTTTAAACCAAAAGCTTCTCTAATAACGGTTTATACGATGATTGATATTACGTACAAATTGTTTGTTCCCTTAAATTAACCTTTGTAAAATTGTACTGGAATATCAATATACAAATCAGATAGATCTGTCTGTCTGCTACCGATATTTATAAATGCGTAGATAGCTCTAGTTATTTACGTATTAGTACCTATTTACCTGCCTCCATATGGTTCGTAATGGATATTGATAATTATACAAAACAACAGAATTCTATAATTAAACGTTTTGTATTTTAGATTGTTTCAATATTATCCAAAACAACAAATGAACAAGGAAATAAATTATGTACAAAAGTCGTCGAACTTACATACAGTGTGTATTAAAAGCGAGATGAGTAAACTTGTAACTTTATTTGTTGCTTCAAGGAAATAAGTTAATAACAAAACAGTTGCTCGTTTCTATTGTTAGTTTAAGAATATTTCCCATAACATTTATCTCAGTCGGTCCTGAAACATAAAAAAACTAACGCGTATTGGACCTCGTATTACTTTGTGGTGGAGATACCCAGACATACCCGACAATGTACGACGTTGAAACATCCGAGTCCAAAAGGATATAGTCTGAAAGAAGATAATATGGCGTGTTTTAAAAAACGATGAACCGACTTAAAATTCCCTTACATTTACACTGTTTTTAAATTTTGTGGGATAAATACTAATTAATCCCCTGGGGATAAAAATTTTAAAGGACCCCTTTGGAATCATTTTCTATACAATAGTGAAAGATTTTCAAAATCGGTCCATAATTGAGGGAGATAACGTCGCGTAACATACATTAAAAAAACATACACACGTATTGATAACCTCCTCTTTTTGATGTCGGTTAAAAAGAAGGAAGACATATTCATTACTAGTAGGTACACCATGAACATATCCAAACAAGAAGCTAGTTTCGAAATATCCGGAAACTCAAAGATATAATAAACAAAACGATCTCAAAACGCAAATTAATTTACGAGCCTTGATGAACCCCCGCAACCTCTGTCAACTCAAATAAGAGCTCATACTTATACAGGAAAGCAATGATATCACTCCGGTAAATTGAAAATTCACGTTGAATTTCAGGATATTATTATATTAAGAAAGTTTCAGGCACTGCCGACGAGAAATTTTCATTATTAGCATAAAAGGAAAGTTACCGGTCAAATGATTAGAGTTTTAACGTACTTAAGGCTAGACTAAACGTGTCACTCAGGTTATTTTTTCGGAATTTGGTCATTAAAGTTCGAATGGTTTGCCGTCTCTTCTCCATTTTGAGGTACAATAAGTTTGTTGTTCTAAATTCCTCATGGAATCCGTAGAAAATCCAATTTAGGGAAAAAAGGTAATTATCAAAGTTTCTCCGCAAAAAGTACGGGAGTTCCCTACAGGCAGCGGCAGGGAGATTGATAAACTGGCGTCAAATTACAAATTTTTTATCTTCACCGCATTATAAATTATCTAATAAAGAGAAATTCAGTGATAGGCTCCAACAATAGTTGCTCCAAAATAAACGAGACGTGTCGTTTATATCACGCATATGGTTACCGTTCAGCCCCAACAACACCCTGAAGGCGTTATTATATTGTACACGTAGAGCGCTGAGCGATCTTTTAGTAAAGCTAGCCCAAAGGCTGCCCGTATAGAACGATTGGCAGTAGGCTTTGAATAGCGTGATTTTCACTTGCCTACTGCAACGAGCAAACCTTCGCGCCATCATATTACTTTGGACCGCCAGCGCCCTACGTTCTCGTCCTATATCTACCTGGTCGTCAAGATCGTCGGTAAGCAAATGTCTTAGATACTTGAAGGTATAGTTTAGTAGGTAGCGTAATTCGTAAACAAAAGTGTACATACAGAAAAAACTCTTTCTCTTGCCACATTTCTGCAAAACTGAGAAGGTATCTTATATATACATATATAAGGTATCTTATATATCTTATATATATATATATATATATATATTGTATAGAAGGTATCTATCCAATGCCGCAGTAAATGAATCTTATAATCGAGTCTAAGTTCACAGATGTCATCTAGATAAACGAAAGTGATGTTATTAATGTGATGCCGATCTAATTACGTTGGAGACAGGAGGGAGAGGGAACGCGTAAAAATATCAGGACCTGAAGTGAGATATCAGTGGTCATGTCTTAGTTGGAGGTTATTGTGTAATAGTACCTAATGGAAATGTATTGTTGGTGACTTGTGATGATTTTATTGGTCAGCCTAGTGGAAGGCGTGGACTTTTAAGAATAGAGATATGAGACAAATCATGACGGTGACTTTTTTACGCACTTATTTCATAAAATACATTGTAAATGAGATCACTTCGATATTTCCTAAATCACTACGACCAAAACAAAATTTATCAAGACGTGTACTCCACTACAATATGATAATTATAAATTTCAGCTCTCATGTACATTGAATTGAGAGATTTATTCCTAACAATAGAATTCAAAGGGTCACAACAAACCCAATAAACACTGGTTGTAATTGTGCTTTGTTTCGAAATGAAAGTTAAATAGCCTTTGGAGAAGGATTTCACAGTTATTACTCGTGTGCAAATAAAATGAACATTAATGTACCATAAATATGAATAATACCTCGATGACCCGTTTACAGCGGTCTCGCTAAAATTCTTGTTTGTATTCTTGTTCAAGTTATTCATTATGGTGATCTGATAACTACGGTAATGTTATAAATTCGTGGTTCGTTTCGGGTTTTCAAATTCCAGTCAATCTCGGAGACGCCAGTATAAATGTTACAGGAGATTGTTCTGGAAATATTTGTCCAGCAGTGAAACAAATCTAAGAAGATTTAACACGACAACAAAATGACAGCCTACTTACATAATAAATAATAAATAAATAAAATAAAATTCGTTTATTTCAGGCAAAAAACCCATATCACAAAATAGAAATTACACAGTATAAAAACAAACAAATATAAAATAATATAGTATAAAATACGGCACAAGCTACCGCACGTCACTTTCTGTTTCCCTTCATGTGAAGGGAAGTCCAGTACATATAAATAGGATTCATGTAAACCTGGTCAGAGACAGCCTTCAAAATGCTATTTTTGGAGCGGACCAACCCACCCCAGAACGATGCGACGCGAGAACGGACGATGGCGAAGAAGTCGGGCACTCCCGCTTCAGAGAACATACTTGACGCACTGCAGCATCTCGGTAACTTCATGAGTGCCCGGTACGCGTTGTTGTACTGGACTCTGATGGTGTTTATGGCCTTCCTGGTGAAATTTGACCACAGCTGGCATGTATACATGCCCAGACAATACGCACGGAAAAGGGTGTTCTTGACGTCCGTGCTGCAGTTCGTGAACCGGCGTGCGAGCATGTTACTCCTCACCGCGAGCGCCCTTCGTTCCTGCTCAATATCCTCATCGTCCCTCAGCGTCCCCGTCAGCCAGTGCCCTAGGTACCTGAACCGCTCTACCACCTTAATGGTAGAGCCGCTCATGCGAACCTCTGGCACCCTATCTGGACCTCGACCCGACCTAAATACCATCATTTCGGTTTTCACTACATTGTATTTTAACCCGTGACCAATAGCATATTGCTCACAGGTTAACAGCAGCTTCCTTAACCCTTTAACCGACGGGCTGAGGAGCACCATGTCATTGGCATAACTCAGGTTATTTACGCAGACGTTGCCTAAATAACAGCCGGTTTTGGAGCTCCTCAGCTCCTCGATCAAGCTATTAACATAGAGGTTAAAAAGGTCAGGTGAGGTCAATCCACCTTGGCGAACTCCGCATTCTAGTATGTACTCCCTAGAAGTCGTGTCACCCCATCTTACACAGTTTGTTTGGTTTCCGTACCAGTACCTCAACAGATTGACCACGTGTACAGGCACATTAGCAGCTGTTAATTTAGCCCATAAGATGTCATAGTTCACGAGGTCAAAAGCACGGCTGAGATCTAGGAAACACGCGTAGACGGAGGTGTTCTGTGAGGTGTAGTAATTCACCGTGCCTTTAAGGCTCATTATGGCCGAATCCGTCGAAAGACCTGGACGGAAACCAAACTGTGCGTCTTCTATGTTCAAGTTCTCCTTTAGCATAGGGTAGATTAGTCGCTCCAACACCTTCCCGATAACAGTTCCCAATGATATAGGGCGGTAGTTTGTTGAAGAGCTAAGATCACCCGTTTTGTTTTTCACCACGGGAACTACGGTAGTTTTCATCAAACCAGGCGGTAGGTAGCTATATTTATAACACATATTGTAAAGATTACATAAATGTTCAATAAGTTTATCGCTCCCGTAGAGAATGTGCTCGATGCTGAGACCATCGTGGCCAGGTGACTTGCCACGTTTCATATTTCTAACGGCCTTCCTGACGTCCTCTTGTGAAAAAATGCAAGGGTTATCATTATCACACAGTACCGTCTCAGCAGCGCGCACACTCTGCACTGGTTGTGGGCTTATTTTAAACTTTTGTGCGAAAACCTCTGCTATTAGCCTTGGTTCCTGCAAGCCGTCAATCGATACCGGTAAATTTTGCTTATATTTTAGTTTTCTAGTAGCATTCCAAAACTTACCAAAATTTCTATCCTTGCGATGTGTAGCTAAAATATTCATTTTTATCTTGTCCTCATTCTTTTGGCACCATTTTAATTTATTTTTAAATTCAGAACGGGATTTACACATTTTACTAAATAAATCATCTCCCGACGGCTTGCCGGCCAGTACCCAGCAGTTAAAATGTAACCTTGCGTTTTGGTGGCTGTCCCTGACATGGTAGTTCCATCCTATGACTTTCTTCCTATTATGACGACTATTTAAAACACGCGCATTCCTAATAGAAGCAGTTTGTAAAACATTCACAATACAATCATAATATTCATCTAATAATTTAAAATATTCATTAAAATGTAAACATACTAAAATTGTATCACACTCACAAATAGAGTTAAAATTATTATTATAATTAAAATTAAGATTTTCGTAGCAATATTTGCTAAAACCTTTCTTTTGCGCTTCATTTCGATCCCCCCATCTAACATTTATCATCATTTATCAACATTTATCATCTACATAGACAGGTATTAATTGAATGTCTTAAAAAACTTCCAATAACAATTTCAAAATCGAAAAAAGATTGTTCAAAACATCTCTAATCGAATTAAAAATCTTTCAAGAATATAAGTTACATTAAAATTAGAATAATAATCGAAAAGTTTTCAAAGAGTAAGTACCCAGATCTCATTTTGTGAACATCGTACAAATGGAATGAAGCCCTTGCTAATATCAGTAGCTGCTGTCATCCATCATGAACTGACGAGGGATGCGGAACCATCACTTTTCATTAGAGATAAAAAGTAACGCTGAATCTACAAATATGAATAAGCTTCTACCAATGCTAAAAAAAATTGTGATGGTATATTTATTGTTTCTAGAATGGTTCCTAATTCATTTCTATATCCAGTTGATAAGGGTTGAAATAAATTAAATCAAACAGCAGTTTATCTTTGTATTAGATATACCTTATATTAGGATAAACTCCTTACTTAGGTACTGATTTGACTTCTCTAAATAATCTGGTAAAAAAGGTGAAGATTTTATTCATTAGATTCTAGAATTAGATACAGAAGCGCACAATCAGACAGGCAGAGCATTGAGATAACCGATTTAAATTTTATTGATTTGTAATACTTTGTTATTCATATTTTTCTAGAGAAAAGTTAATTTACTTTGATCTATAAATATGTTAAATTTTAAGCATTGCTGGCTCATGATAAGCATTGCTGGCTCATGATAAGCATTGCTGGCTCATGATAAGCGTTGCTGGCTCATGATAAGCCTGTCAAAAGGTGTATTATATTAAATTAATATACCTACCTACCGGTGAGAACTCTGTGTCTAGTTAAACCTAACACAGGCTTTAAGGCACGTTTAACTAAACTGTAATGTTTATTTTTTAATTTAAAAAATAATTATATTCTATACTATTCTAGTGTTTGTATTTGGCTAACCATCAGTCTTAACATTGTATATAGATACTAGCGTAACGTGATTGTAGCAAAACTATATAGCGCTTGTATGCCAGTTAAGTTCAGTTACGATGTGAAGATTTTGAATAACACCACTAAAACGTACTTTATGTAAAGTGTTTGTATGTTATGTTACGAAAAACCGTTACATATACTATTAAGACCGGGATACCCGCCGGCACCTGCAGGCTTAGGTTGCATTCCAGGGTTGGAACAGCTAAGTAACTTTATTTTACACGTGTTTTGTGATTAAAAAATGTTAGCTAATTATTGTTTATTTACTAAAATATAGGTCTAAAAGTATATGGGGTATGTCAACCCTCGAAACAATACCATAGCATTATTTAAAGGATTTTAAGATATCAGTTTGGAGATTGGTTACGTAGTTTTTTAAGAACTGGTAAGACAAGTAACTATAAGAACTCATAAGATTTAGGATAATCGAAAAATTTACATAAACTTGTAAAAAAACTAAAGATAATTGAAATCATAAAAACTGTCGTGACCGAAAACATCTTCATTTCAAAAGCTCTTTGCACATTCTGTTACAAACATCAAACCACAACCCAACTGCCCTCACATTCCCTGTTCATAAAGCCAGGTCAGCTATTTTATTCACCCAGTCCGCTTGAAATGGCCAGTAAGCCCTAGGATGAGCCGCCTCGAGTATTAATTGCCTATATCCCCGCATCCATATTTACAGTACAATCTGTAGTGCAGAGTGTTATCTTGCTGCTGGCATTGACAAACTGTTCGGTAATCAACAGCGCTGAGGCAGAGCGTCTCATGCATGCGGATGTGGAGGGGTTGAGATTATGTTTTGAGCGACAACGCCGACGAGCAAGGCGGTAACATCAAAGTCTCAAGTTTGATTAGCATTAACATATGAAATATCAAAGTGCTTTATACCTTTTTAACTTTAGACCTGACAGGACTCTTGGTCACGTCACAAAATTAAAATTGCATAAGTAAAACAGGGAAATAAAGTGATCACTTTGATTTTTTGTTCACTTCAATCTTTTTAAGGTAAAGTAAAGAAGCGAACAAGAAACCTTTACCTTGTTAGTTTTCGAGTTGGAGCAAAAGTCGTCCCATGCTTTTTTATCCTCTAGATAATCTGATATTTTGTGATAAGCCTTTTTACATGTTTGAGAGTTTGTTTGAATTTGTTTATTGATAATTTTTGCAACTCACTTGGAGTTAATGCAGTTATTGTTGGTTACAATTGTTGTTGATGAAAAACGCCATCCCCTGTTAGTGACCTGATGGATGAACCAGGTGAATGGATTGAAAGATCGTGAACTACTTGCTAACTGACACCTGTTATATACCCAGTTATATATAAGAAGTTTATAAATTACGCATTTCTAACTTTGAAGTAAATAATATAACTCTTCGTAAAATTATTTTAGTTGTAAACTTGTCACGTAGAAGTAAATTAATGAGTTTTTTGGACGATTCTCGTTGTCGTCGGAGGTACGTTCAAGTTTCAGTAAATCCAATTAAAAATACCAAATTATAGTTAATGTAAGCCCCGGCTTACAGCGCTGAATGACTAGTTGTCAATAAAAATGTTAATCTTAACCTTAAAATCTCTAAATCTACATTTTGTTTGCAACAGCACATTACTGTCGATACTTGTAGTCTACGTGTCGCATGACATTCGAATCTAATGTATGGATAGATTTCGCATACCTGCTAAACTACCTAGTTCATTAAATAAGACTAAGATTTTTATTTTTAACGCAAAATACGTTATCCTAGAATTTGGCCATAAGCTGTATAACTTTAGAAACTGTTAAAACCAATTTCCCCCAAAATTGGTCTTAGTACTCTCTACAGATCATCAAAACGTAAAGCCCCTACATAGATAGAGAAGGCATGCGCGTGCGCGTTAAAATCTTTTGTATGCTACGCACGACAGTCTCGTAGCGTCGTAGCACGCGCTACGAAGTTTACCAACACAATAAACCACAAAATACTATTACGGGTTACAAATATCTTAAGCTTTTCTAGCCTAGTTACGGCTTATTGATATTTCATAAAAGGAAAGTAAAATCAAAGCACATAATGTATATTAACATAACCTATTATAGTTTGCGAGGTCTTAAAAATACAATTGTATGAGAAGAGAATCAAAGTAATATAAACCATTGAAACTCTTGAATCGGCTCTGTATCGAGTTGGAGCTAACGAACCAATAGAGTACCTTGAGTACTACTTTTCCCAATTAGGCAGGTCTGCGTGACAGTGCTGCCACTGCCACTGGCGTTTTACTCAATATGGCAGAGTTTCAGAGTTTCTAGAACGGGGTCACCGTAGGTATACACAGACGGAGAGGTGTGTGATTGGTGATTAACTCAATATAAACACAGTCGTAATATATGTCTCGTAGTTTCTCGTAGTTATTCTGTCACACACATAGCATAAACAGTTTGATCCGTCGATGAAACAAAGATTATTAAAACTTTTGGAATGTGACTAAACTGAAAAGTGTGACACGTATCATTTCGTAGATACACAAACAAACTTTTTATCTAGTAAAATATAAGGGATGGTGCTTATTCCAATGAACCAATTTAACAACTCTCTACTATTAATTTGTGGATCAAAAAAGTGGCACCACCTCAATAGAGCGGAACGCTGAATTTTAAGCGCTCATTAATGCCCGGAGATACATAACGGCCGTTTTACCTTTGTAATTGACGTTATAATGGCTATCTTTCTGCAAATTGTGTCACTAATTCGTGTGTCTTTTTATAATAAATGCTAATGTAATCTTTCCAATGATTATTATTGATTTCGGGTGGAAGTCACCGGCTACTCAGAGTACCCAGCACTCAATCTTATCTATCAAATGGCGATATTTTGGTGTCCTACCTAACCTACCTCTTTGTGAATCAAGGAGCTCAGTAAGTAACTTTCACAATATATTTCAATTTATTTGTCCGACTAGACGCCGAAAAGTAGATGTTCCACTGGATTACAAACATGTTCCTATAATCCTATCCTACTAGAATAGAATAGAATAGAATAATTTATTCAGGTAAAGAAAACAATACACTTTAGTTAAAAGTGCCTTAAAGCCTATGTTAGATTTAACTAGACACAGAGTTCTCACCGGTAAGTAGGTACCTATATAAATTTATAAAATAAACATTTTACTAATATTATAAATGTCAAAGTTTGTATGGATGGATGTATAGATATTTGTTACTCTTTCACGCAAAAACTTCTGAACCGATTGGGCTGAAATTTGGTATGGATATAGTTTGGAACCTGGAATAACATATAGGCTATTTTTTATCCCGATAAAACGCGAGCAAAGGTGCCGGCACCATTTAGTACGAAATAATTATTCCTGTCTCACCGGCAACAACATAACCTAGTGAACATAAGAAAAAAAAAATATCTCTCAAGATACTTATTTATCGAAAGTAAAAGTCGGGAATCAATAAGACCTGTCCAAAAGAAATTTTGAAGATCCATTTGTAGCGACTCAGCAGGACCTGACTCTGAGACAAAAACGTTAAACGTTTGAAAAAATTAATAATAGTGGACTTTTCATCTAACTCTAAGATCAAATCGAATCGAATAATGGATAACGCGCATTACATATAATGACTGATAAAGGTACTCCCTTTCTTAAATTCACCATTCTTTCCTGGAAGAGATTGCTTCTAAGCGATAAGGCCGCCCATTGCACTTATCCTATGTAATATTGTTTTTCTGGTGTACAATAATGAATTTTAGAAATACATAAAATATTTCAAATATCGCAATATTATTACTTTGTAAATCGGAATCGAACCCGCAACCTCCTGCGTTGCAGCCAGACCGGCCGCCGCATCACATCGGTCGACTTTTACATTTTCAAAACTTGTTTTTGTAAAGGTTGCCTGTAAGAGATCGCTTCTAAGCTATAAGGACGCCATTGTAAGTACATGTTTTTATGATATCTCTTTTTAATGTTATCTTTGTGGAGTGCAATAAATAATTTTGTTTTGATATTATGAACAAATGCACAAAGTTTCCGCAGAATCAAAGCCATAGTAACAACTCATCAGCTTTGAAATCTTCTCCGGCGCAAATAATTAAATGGCAAACTCCTACTTTTCTTTTTCATGACCTTTGTCTGTTTGGGGATTCTATAGGTCCTGGCAGTTTTATTTCGTTTATACAAAGCTATATTGGTTGGGTAAGTTTGCATTGTATTTACGAAAAGGATAAAATTATACCGACGAGCATAAAAGGATTGGAGGAAAAGTAGACATTAAAGGATCATCATCAATGGCTGAATGCCCTTTTGCTGCCAGCCTCCTCGATTGTCAAGGAAATAAATGTAGAATAGAAATACAAATTAAAGCCCTAAGTTTGGTTTGACGGTGGTATCGAGACATCATCGTGATTTCTCATTTTTCTATTGGATTCGGTACAACGCTTCTTTTGTGCGGGTATGACTACGCAAATACGCTTCGGCCACATTCGAAACCAATATTCTCAACCGGTTTCGAAATAAAAATGATATTTCTTCTTTCGAAACCGGTTTCGTTATAAGAATAATTATTCTTCTTTCAAAATTCATATACAAAGATAAGACGCCGCGATGACGTCTTTATACTATAGTCAAATCGACCATCATCGTTCAGTTTATTGCTAAAACAATAAAAATACTCATAACAGTTATTAGATAAGATTTTTAGATAAGGCATAATTGACTTAAAGAGATTACCTGCTTACAGATGTAACTCATATGGGCTATAAGCTAGCCTGTTTTGCGGGACACTGAATACGTAGTTTATGCTTATTCATTCCTTCAGTCGCTATTCTAAGATTACCCGGAAAAGACTACATGCTGACATACAAAAATATCTCTCAGAACGTGAGTTCTGTCTTGTTGGTTGCCAGCTAAGGAGGAAAAAAATGTTGCCGGCAAGTGTAAAACCTCCAGTATTGTTATAACTTGTTATAACAATACGACGACTCGACTTTGTGTCGAGTTTGCTCTTTGTTCGTTTATCTTGGATCACTTTGTCGTTATAGAAATTTATTTATTGGAATTGAGTTATGAAGACAGAATTTTACACAGATTTGACTCAGACATTGATGAAATTGAGTTTTATTTTCAGTGTATAATC
The DNA here is from genome assembly GCA_947859395.1 of Eupithecia insigniata. Taxonomy (NCBI): domain Eukaryota; kingdom Metazoa; phylum Arthropoda; class Insecta; order Lepidoptera; family Geometridae; genus Eupithecia; species Eupithecia insigniata. The sequence goes on along the minus strand of OX402007.1, from coordinate 13,857,295 downwards.
AGCATAAAGTAATGACACAAATTGATGATTTTTTATGTCATCACTTGTGATTTTTGCTTATTACGCATTGATCATAAAATATGCATTAAAGTACCTCTTTCCTGGTAGCGCAAAGAAAGTATTATTAGTAATATGATACATATGTATAACACATCACAACACAAATCATATTTTCATCCCATCTATTCTAATAGATGCAAAGGGTTCCTCGATAAATGCGAACAAAGTGAGTCATTCCATCGTAATGGTTTTTGAATTTGGAACACTATTTAATTAAAAAGTTTAAAAGCAATTTGCTTCAATAAAATCCTGGCCGATAATAGAAAAGCACGCGTGCCGAAGCGGCATTGGCTATCCAAATTTAAAAAGAATACGCGGAAACTTTTTATTAGTTTTGTTATGACTTTTTAACAAAATATTACAGACAATATTAATTTGATTCACAGAAATTTAATAGAAGATGATTTCTAGCAGTGAAAGTGAAATATTAATACCAGAAAATATAAAATGAAACGCGGAAACTGTGACGGCCGTGTCCGAAATAATTTCGCTCCCTATTCCTACACATAACTTGAAATACAGGTCACAGCACTCACACACACTGACACACACATAAAGGATTTCGACAAAAGAGTGTCGTGAGATGACTAATTATAAATTGTTTTTATCGTTAGAGTCTACTACTCATTGGTGCAAATCATGCCATCAAGTTTCTTCAGCTATAGTTGTAAATCTATTACTCTGTTTCTGCAACTCTTGCCTTTTCCACGTTTCAGTAGCAAAATCTTTTCATGTTTATTTGCATCAAAAAAAAAAGTATGATTACAAAAAAGCTATAAAAACGGGTATATATATTACGTATTTTTATTTCCCTTTTGAAAATTAATAGAAAGTATACCAAAGTCGTCGTTTTGACAAGCTAACGAACACTGTCGGCAACCTACAATAATAAATAACTACACTGTTAATATACGTAACCAAGTATCCCTTGAGCTCCAATGGCGAATAATTATTTGAATCTGAGTATTTATACACTTAAATTCTCCAACTGAACAACAAAGTGTCTATCTGTAAAAGCTTTTATGTTCTTCAGAGACTTAGGACAAATAAGTCACCCCAGATGGGCTCAAATTGGTAGACAAACTTAATTCCCAAAGTATTTGAGCGCCCTGCTTAGTTTGCGCAAAATTCCCTAAACTAAATATATTTATTCCAAACCTAATAATCTGTACAAGATAATAAGTGAAAATAGTTTCGGGTAGTTTTGAAGTACAATGTGCTCTAACCTAGTCCTAGTAGTTATATAACCTAGACCTTTAAAGCTGACTCACACAATTTTTTTTAACGCATTTTAATAGAACGTCGGCTACAGTTAGTATACACAGGGTAGAGACTTACATATGAAAACTTCTTGTTAGCTCTCACCTTCGCGTCCACGGTGTGATCTGCATATAAAGATTACCTAAACGCCGCGCTTGCATATCAATATTTTGTTTACAAAAGAAGAAGCTTCCAAGATTGTTTTTAATTTTATTCTCTTTCGCTGTTTCTTTTCGAAACAAAAATATGAGTGAAATTAATTTACATTTTCATACCTAAATAAAGGTCTAGGTCCTCAGAAGCAAATGTTCCCATGATGCTACTCATGCATGAGTAACATCCTCCCCCCGCGGGTCACAAATGAAGCACTCGGCTCACACTCCGTCCGTCCATCACACAGTTCTACAACCCAACTTTCAGATTTATATACGAGTTCAGAGCAAAAACAACGAGAGTCTTAACAGGTTTCATAACAGTGGAGCGAGGGTGGCTGGATCAGTCCGTGAATATAATCTACTAAGGCCTATTACACTACACGGTATTCAGGGACCCTTACCCTAACTAAGAGTGGTATAATAAGAGTTAGAGCTAAGGGTCCCTAACTAGGCTGACCGGACGGTCCCGGCAAGCCTTGCTTCCTAATCGCCCTTACAAGCGAGTAGTGTAATAAAAAATTCAAAGTTAGTATGTATTGAAATATATTGTATTACAAAAAAAAAAACAAATTTAGAATGTATTGTAATGTAGTGTATTAAAAAAATCCATTCAGACTGTACACAGAGAGTGAGGGAGCCGGTGTTCCGTGCAGTGTAATAATCGACGCCCTTGAAAGGGGCCACGCCCTCCCTAACTACCGGGCCCTGAATACCGTGTAGTGTAATAGGCCTTTAACACTGTATCTATGTCATTAGTCAAAAAGTATTACTTTTTTTGATATCATAATGCATAATGCATACTCAGGGTCATTTCTATGAAATCACTAATAACTTCACTATCATCCGACATGCAAACTTTCTCATTTATAATAATACTAGCTGCTGCTCGCGCCTTTACCCATGTTTTATCAGGATAAAAAAGCCTATATGTTATTCCAGGTCCCAAACTATACGCATACCAAATTTCAGCCTAATCGGTTCAGTAGTTTTTGCGTGAAAGAGTCACATATGTATATCCATACGTCCATCCTTACAAATGTTGACATTTATAATATTGGTAGGATTATAAATGAGAAAGTTTCTTACTGCAGCATCGAAATAAAAAAAATGGGATTGTATAGATATAGTAATAATATAAACTAATTCCGCGTTGTTTGTATGGATTTCTGTCCCATGGAAACTGATGCTTTTGTTTGATTCCAGGCCTACTTAGAACTATTGTACCTGTATACATTTCAACTCAATCCATTCAGTACTTTTCGCATGAAGGGGTAACAAACATCCATCCATACATCCATTTCGCATTTATAATATGAGTGAAGTGATGATAGTAACGATGGAAATAATCCTTACTGATTCTAATTCAAGGTCCAATAATCATGTAGGTAACTTATAAAATTGGTGAGTATCTGGTGCAGCGCATTAGCATTGCCATACAGCGGGGCAATGCAGCCAGCGTCTTGGGTACGCTTCCGACTGGTATTGATATGGACCAGTTGAGCTACCTGTAGATTATTTGCAACAGTCTGCAGTTAGCTCAATTGTTTCATCTGTAAATACTAGTTATAATTTGTTTCTATTTGTAATTTTCTTTGTTTATAAGATATTTCAAACTGTAAAATCGTATTAGAAGTCATTTTGGACCCAGCTGTTCCCTCCTATTCTATGGCTAAGTTAAGAACGTCCCTACAAGGCGTGCCCTGTCTCGTCGTTTCGCTAACAAACGCAATTTTTCATCAAACACATTGTTTTTCTTGTTACACATTGTTACAATTCTTGGATAAAATGGGGAAAAATATATATCTAGGAATATTTCTTAAGCGCGTTGCTTGTCTTTTTATATCTTTTTCGTAATAATGGAGTTAAAGAAAACCAAACACAAGCACATTTGTATGTAAAGTACCATATCATAAATTATATACGTAGGTACGTAGATGTCGCGGGGCGGTAATCAAACCCGTCAGTCATTTCAACGCCTTCGCCGATCGTCAAATCAATTTGTAAAATGTTTTTTTTATCCTATTGAGCCACTGATCACAATGAACACTATCAACTTCAAATATCTGTTTTTCCAAAAGCCGAGATTATCAGATCGATGGAGATTTCAGGAACATTACGAAATAAAACCGTGTTCAGCGTAGGTATTATACGGTACGACGCGACACTGACATAGCCATACTTGTGTAGGATAAGCATCTACTACTGTAATGTAAATTTTATTCAGAATTCTCTCCACTCAGCAAATAACTGATGCCTAAATTAGATTTTTAATCGACTTCGAAAAGAGCCTCCTTTTTTCTATGTTCGGCTGTATGTATGTGTTTTATGTATGTTCGTCGATTTCTTTGTCATTTATGAATCGTTATTATTAATTTTTCACGGGTATTTATCGCGTTTATTTACCTATTTTTCCCGACGTTTCAACAGGTTTACACTCTGTCGTCTGTGTGAGTCTGTCCAGTACTCCAGTCATCCCGTGACCACGACAGAGTGTAAACCTGTTGAAACGTCGGGAAAAATAGGTAAATAAACGCGATAAATACCGTGAATAATTAATAATAATGTGTTCAGATCGCGTAAGTTTAAAATACTTTATTTATGATTCGATTTGAATGTATTTTTGCAGTTGTGTAGAGAATATCCCCGAGGGATTAGTTAGTATGTATCCCACAAAACTTATACAACCGTTTAAAATTTCAAGTCAGTTATTAGTATTTCCTATTTCAGTTTTTGAGACAAGTAGTCATACATATCTCTAGTCTTCTAGATCAAACAAACATTTGTCCCACGGCAGGACAAATGACCCGAAACCGTCTACGTCTCAGGCTGATCTTCGCTCACTATGTCACGGATATCCTAAAAAACTAGTAGTAAAAAAAAAGTAAATAAAAATGTGTATATCAGAGATCTAGTTCCAATAATTACAGCTAGGCTTACTTTGGTGCGAGATGGTGATGTGTATCGTATCGGACGATGTTGTTAAAGAGCTACCCGATTACCAACGCAGTCACCCGTTGGTAATCGGTGACAGCCAAACGAGACATTAAAATTATTACTGAATAAACTCGTAGAATCCGATTTTATGAGTTTTTACTCACATCAAATTTTATTAAGGTTGAAGAAAGCACTGACTGTGTTTGGATTTTATTATATTCTTTCGAAAACCCGATGAATTCATTCATCGACCAAAATTTTTGATGAAAGTACCCCATAAAATGTCCAAACCAACTAACTAAAAGTTTAAAAGTGAAATAGATTGCTATTCCTTCAGAAGTTCATCTGATTGTATTCTATCATAACCTGTTCAGATATTATGTATTTTTCCCACAATTTTAGATCGTCTCAATCAGCGTACCTTCAATTTCCGATACGATACACATCACTATCTCGCACCAAAGTTGATTGCGATTGCTGTTAGGGAGCTATCGGATTACCAATGGAGTTGAGAGAGAGAGAGAGAGAGATATATATATATATAATTTATTTACCAAAAAAAAACAGTACTTACTAGACAGTACTTAAATCTAATAGTAGGTAACACAGACAAAAAATATAAGACGGTTATTATGGGTAAAATTGGTCCCTGCATCAGCATTGTGCAGTATTCGAGCATTTGCCCAATACTGCTCTGGTTTTCAGGCAGGCCCGTGAGAAGTGAAGTCTGCTTATTTACTAACACTACTTTTACGTAACATTATACATGTTGACAATTTAGGTGGTACTCATACAAAAAAATCTATTGAAATGCCCTAAGTACGAGTAGAATTAACAACAATACAGTTGGTAATCGGGTAGCTCCTTAACAGCAAACAACCGAGACATTAAAATTATTCCTGAACAAATTCGTATTTTTATCAGTAACTGGTATATCATTACATTTTGATTATAGCCTAATGGCTATGATCAAGAAGGCTTCAATCAAAATGTAATGATTTACCTATCGCAATGACGACTGTTTTGATGATTCGGCCAACTTTGGCGAACTTCGACGAATTGATTTGGTCGAGTTCTATAGAAAATAGTATTTAAGCTCAAGATTACTAAAATATACTCAAACATTGCATTACAATGCAGTTTATCCACCATTATGTATGCACGGTAAAGGATTTTCGGAAGCTAAATTAAAGCCTCACGGCAAATCCCAGGTGTTCACAAATCACCACCTTTTATGATATATTATGCTTATTGTGTGCGGAACATAACTTGTGTACTGCTTTTGAGAGATTATGTTAATGTTATTATGGAATTATGACAGTGTATTTTTTTATTGTTGGCTTATGGGTGTTTGGTGGCTCTTTGTTCTCTGAGGTAGGGATTAAGGTGGATGTTGAGATGACGAATACTCTCTGAAATTGAGCTGTAGATTTACGAATGTTTCATTTTAGTAGGTATTTTTCAGTAGCCAACCACTTTATTGTAGGTAGATTTGTAAATCTGAATTAGTAAGGGCTAGAGCTTTGCATGCTAGAATAGAGTTATAAGTAAGTTGTCATTGTAAACATCAAGGAATCTAGACGTGATTTAATTGTTTTGTCTTAAACACGTCTTAATTTCGCTATGTAGTGGTCTTTAGATAAAGGTAGGTACAAACTAACCGATAAGGAAATTCACAACGAAATTGACCACTCAAGCTCTCAATTCTTACATAAAACATATATCGATGCATAAAACGGATTTATATAAAGTCGCTCAAAGTTTGTGTTAGTGATCACAACATACAGCGTATAATGCATTCTTAACTCCTTTAAAGGTAACCAGCAACTGCATCCTATTTTAAAATCCCTCAAATACATCAAACTCGCATTGAGTCTTCAACATAAATCTGGGACGCAATCATACCGCTAGTTCTCTCCACAAATCACAGCACACCTCGCTATTACCGGGAAATAGAACTACCTGTATGCAAAATTTCAGTTCGATCCGTTCAGTAAATTTGACGGTAACAAATATCCATCCAAACGTAGTATGATTTATTCTTGTTTCTGTTTTGGCAAATAGCTAAATGGTTATACAAGTAAACATAGCAATTCTTTTCGCAAGAACAACGGAAGAAAAAACCCTTGAGAAGCAAAATATTGTAGCAGGTAGGAGAATCTGCGAAACAGTTGCAAGCATTGCAATCATTGTATGTAGCACATAACACTGAAATACAGCGATAATGTTTTGCAGAGCCTTGGTACAGCAGCAGCTGGACACCCCTAAACAAACAAAGAAATTACTTCAAAATCAACCTTCACGTTTGCTTCATCTGGGAGTGCATTGATATATTTATACAGTGGGATTTGGAATACCCTACACGCGATGATGCTTATGATCTTGTCGCTTTAAAGTTGATTTTCTCAGCGACTGTGTCCATTCTGTCTATGAATAAATGTTTATTTGTGTGTAATGTACTATAATGTATGCATTCGAGTAATAATAAGTAAGTAGAATATAAATAGTGCAAAATTTATATAAATGCACAATTCTATCTATCGTCAAATAGCATGCGACCTACCTAGTCTACTTGCATATAAAATGATAATAGTAGTTTTTTTTCGTCAATTTTAACGGCAAACAATTTCGTTTACTTCTAAAACCAGCTACCTGATATTGCTATTTCGTTCCCAGTTTGTAAACACTCATTAGCCAAGATGTGAGCATTTCGCTCATTCACACATTATCATTTCTAATCTAAAGCTAAAAATGTTTTTGATTACATTGACCGTCATCTTTCACAACTCAAACCAACACGACATTGAATCCACTGCTCCCAACTGTAATGTAAAACAGCATAACTCTCACATATCATATAAAATCTATGGTACATAACTCCTATTTCGAGTGCCATAAAGGACTTAATGCTTTAGCTAATGGTTTGTTGTATGGCTATAGGATACTCCAGGCTTTCCGAAGTGCTGCAGACAAATGAGTTTGCGCGTCTGACTGGTCTTATTTGACGCATGATTATGAAAGATTAGATAGCTACATAGCTCTGGGGAGGAATAATACTGAAGGAAATTTTCAGGCTAATATAATAAAACGTAAATGAGCTCAGTCGTTTTCTTAGTTTAATCTGTGGAGTCATAGGTTTTATTTTGTTTAATTGCTTGAAATAAAAAAAAATAGATAGATTAACCGATTAATAAGACCAAGTACACATTAGATATTTTTTTGAAGCACGCGTTCCCTAGCTTGCTGAACATAAACTGACACGCGCTTGAATAGAAGCGCGTTTTAAAACGCGCGTTACCAAAGCGCGCTCTTCAAATCGCGTAATGTGTACACTCTTTGCTTCGACCAGGCGCTCACATAATTTTTTGAAAACCCGGAGAACCTCAGTACCCCATGGATCTAGGGTCTCGACTCCAAGGGGAGCAAATGCGTAGGCTCTGTCGAGACCTGCATATTTGCGCCTCTTGAGATCCTCGGCCAAATCTGCCGCCGAACCAGCCCTCACGGATGTCCTTGAAAGATGGGAAGGTGCAAGTGTGTCGACACATGTAGTGTCCCACACAATAGGCCTCCCCAGCTCCCAAGGGACTAAAGTCATAACGTCGGGCCTCTTACCATCGTCACGCAACAGACCATTCGGTTCGAGAATAGCTGGTACGTTAGCGGTGACAAAGGCCCGCCGGATGATGTCGTTAAGGCTGGCATGGCGAGATATCCGACCGGCAGCCCTAGTACACGATAATCCGTGATGATCAAGCTGTGCGACAACAGTACCGCACTGGCATTGATGAGGCGCGCAACACTTTGCACCCAACCGAAGACTTGTTGCTATACGGAAAGTTACGGGATCCAATAGAGTGCCAGTATTATATGAAGGATGCGGAGTGCTTGCAATCAATGTCCTGACTCCCATTTAGAAACGGCCAGGAGACGGGCACGAGGTATGGCATTCGCGCGTATCATATCGGGGACGAAAGCGGTAGTATTAAATTACCACTTTCGTCCCCAAAAACGACAAAATAGCTAAAACGAGCGCTAAAGCAACAAAACTACTTAATAGACATATGTAAATGAGGTAAACGCACTCGTTTCTCCCAATTTTGGAAGTGTTTTTAGTTACATTTTGAAGGCCTCTTCTCTTTCATTTTGCGACAGTAAATAAAAACCGGCGGCAGGTTCGTTTGTAACTTGTTCCATTTGTTTGCAAATTAGAGATGATTAGCTCATTTTTTTTTTAAACATTGAATTATTTTCCCCAACATAATAATACGGTTGTTATTAATTTTGCGTATATTTTTGTTCCAAGAAATTTATTGAGATAACATTATATTTTTAAACTATGTCGAATTTATACAAAAATACGCCGTAATGTAGAAAAACAAAATAATCGTTATAATATTCGGATACTGGAAAAGTCGACCTCATCGACTTTCAAGAAATTCGGAGTTTATTTGTCTCAAAGGGGAAATTTTCCATTACATTTTTTAAGGTTTGCGCATGGAAAAGCAGATTTAACGAGGATAATGCTGATAAAATGATTTTTGGCGGGTACATTATCATAAACATTGCTTATTGAGCGGAATAATTGTTTTTCTTGAATGAACTCTGCGAAGCAATTTGAAACAGAGCCACGAAAAATATGCTACGTCGTACGAAGTTTGCTGAACTGTAGCAGTTGACCATAATAATCAATAGTAGATAGCCAGGTAGGAAGGTAAAGATGGTTTAAATAGAGATAGGTAGGTGAGATAGGTAGGTACTTAGAATGTAAATCTGCGTATGTCATACATTAATTGATTCATTCTCTTAAATAAAATTAAAACACCAGCATCTTAGAACTGGGCTCACAAATCAAACCAGCCCAAAGCAGATGTCCTCCAAGGACCCGCGGTACAAATTAAAATCGCGAACTTGGAGTTGAAGCAACTCCACATTAATTTCTAGAAGTTTGGAATACAACCGTACTTCGGATACAGATGGCTTCGAATTATGCCAATTGAGAACATACTTATTGTTTAATGTTTAAAATAAAAGCAGTAAAATTTTGATTGCAAAAGATAAAGACAGAAGTACATAGGTAGACAATAGTGGTAAAGTAAGCTGTTGTTAAAGCTATAGATGAAATAGTCTATTAGGTAGGTAGGCGTACATTCAGGTAACGCATAAAGATCTAGGAGCAATTTTGCTTAACTACAACGTAAGACGTGAAGTCACGTTAACGTGACGATAACGTAAACAGAGTGAATCAATGATCACCAGTAGATTGAAAGTAGGGTTATCTTGTAGCTACGTTCTTGATTGTATGTTATGGCGGTACAAGCTTGTAGCTTAAAGCGACCAGTAATGTTATCCTATAGTAAGATTAATAATTTTAATAAATTTAAGAAAAAACTCCAAAACTCGAAAGAACTCTTTTATGAAATCAAAGAATTATTTTAATGCTCAGTAAATTTCTTAGTTATTAAAGTTAAATATTGTACGTTCGTAATTAACGGACAAATTTATTGTTTAAGACCTCTTTTTACACAGTTTCAACGATAAATAATCTTTATCTTTAAATTATAAAATATGAACCAAAGAGAACATAATATTTAAGCGATTATTTAATCTGACCTATCGGAACACCCACATAGAAATAATGATTCCAAAGTCATGGTATAAAGACAGAGAGTCCTGAAAATAAGGGTGGGAAGCCTTTGCGCAGCAGTGGGATACTATAGAAATTTATAGATAGATAGATAGAAAATTCTTTATTGCACACTTATTGATAAGAAACAGAAATACAAAAAAAAGACAATTTTAAAACTAAGTTACAAGTGGCGGTCTTATCGCTCGAGAGCGATCTCTACCAGACAACCGTGGATGGATAGGATTGTTGGATGGTACTAGGGGATTCACCAATCCGCCTGCCAAGCGTGGTGATTATGGCAAATCCCCCCCTACATGGGAGACCATCCACTCGATGGACCGACGACATTGTAGCGGTTGCAGGGAGTCGATGAATGGAGGCGGCTCAGGACCGCTATTTGTGGCGTCGTACGGGGGAGGCCTATGTCCAGCAGTGGACGTGTATGGGCTGATGATGATGATGACTAGGGGATTTATAGTTTTATTCTCCAAGCCTCTATTTTACTTTATATATTTTTTATTATTTATTACTAACATATATACATATATATATATAATATACATTCAATAAAGTTTCGTACCATAAAAGCTAGAGAGGTTTGTCTTGGTACTCACATTCGTCATGACAATAATACAAGAAAAGTACATACATAGTTATACAAAAACTATTTTTAGTTTGGCTTGTTCAGACCACCTTGCATGGTTTTTCTTATTCACGCACGCGCAGGGTTTTCTTTTACTAGATTCGGTATGTATGGAGTTTCAAATTCATATTTCCAGGAAAAAATAAATACATTATCTTCCAGGTCTATATTTTTATAGAACTTAATAAATACTCATCTAAGCTGTGTAGAAAAAAGTGCTTATAAACTATTTTCGGTGAACAAAGTTTAAAACAAAGCAAAATACAAAATTCGTTCAACTTAAACATAAAATTCTTTTCAATTGTCTTTAATCTAGCTCACAAAGAGTCTTTATTTAGAGCTAAATTGGAATCTGCATATAGTTTTCAACAATCCTTGTTTATAGCAACGCTTGCCAACTCCAAGCTTTGCTTCATTATGATGGACACTTAATTATTCACTTTATAATTTTTAGGTGAGCGGTTATAGCAACGAATGACAAAAACGCAAAAATTGGCTGTTGGATTATCTATACAGAGTATTATAGGGTATTTCAAAGAAGATTGCACTTATATCTGAAGCTTACGCACAACGTCGTCGCCGAATGAATTAAATAGAAATAAATTAATGCTGACGATTCTTCGGACTTGTACAATTTTACAGCTTATTCTGAAATCTAACTACTTCGACGTCAGCGCATTGGGTGACATTTTTGGAATAATAATATATTTTTGGTGCATAGGACAACTGGGACAACGTATGTCCCAGTTGTCTTGTGCACAGGACAACTGCGATAAAAGTTGTCCCAGTTGTCCTGTACAAAACAACTGCACAAGACAACGGGGAATAAGCATCTTACATTAATCTATTTAGGATTGAGAGGTTTTGCGATGCGGTAAATCTTGCTTTTTTAACTGACTTCAAAAGAGGAGGTTCTCAATTTCGTCTGTATGTTTTGTTTTGTTTTTTATGTATGTTACGCGATATCTCTGCCAATTATGGACCGATTATGAAAATTCATTAACTATTGTATAGAAAATTATCCCGAGGGGGTCCCATGAAATTTGTATCCCCAGGGAATTACTATTTATTCCGCAAAACTTAAAATAAGAGTAAACTTAAATAAGGGAATTTGAAGTCGATTTATCGTTTTTTAAAACACGCCATATTATACAATGTTTGTTAAACAGGCGAGGAGTTCTGCCTGTCACGTTGCGGGTTTGATTCCCGCCTTGGGACAAATGTTTGTACGATCTGCAAATATTTGTTCCGAATATTCCTATGTATTTGTAATAAAAAATAATGTATTTTATTAAGTATTTCAGTCATCTAGTACACATAACACAAGTTTTGCTTAGCTTGTGCAAAAGACTAACTTTAATCCTCAAAATGGCGGCTCCATAATGAGGCGCAGTTTAATATTCAGCTAAAATTATTTATCGAGAAACCGGTTGTTTCCGGAGTGTTCCAGTTTTTGCCGAAACTGGAAGCTGTATCTTGAGCACCGCCTGCTGTCGCATGAGTTAAATTCCACAACATTTTGTACTGAAATAAGGTCACTATACCGTGAACCTTAAAATTTCTGTGTCCGTGGGACTTAAAATTTCTGGTTACGACGATAACGGCTACGAAATTAATTACGTTAAATATCTCTGCAGATGCTTGTTTCGGATCTCTGCATTATTGAAGCAGTTTATAGAATGCCAATTATCTTAGAGATTCTTGGAAGCCGAGGCTACTTGGAACTGGGAGTGCATCTAAACAGTTCCAACACCAACATATAACTTTAACCATTATGAAGCAATAAAAATTTACTACATCTGCCCGCAGCGGTTTGATACTCTATTTCTCCTCCTGGAGAGGATCAACCGGCTGCGGGCAGCCGGCAGATTTTGATAAGAATCGCTAACGGGTTAATGTTGGGGTCTAAGCTTAGAAGCATTTTAAATAGGTGCAATAGGTTCAAATTCTGATTACAAAACATCTTTAAAACACGGCTTAATCCGTCTACGCATTACAATGATGACTTAAAATCTACTCTGTTATTTAATCCGGTCCAAAGGCCGTATATTTTTAATGTATATTTATGTGCTGTGCGATAGCAGTGCTGAATGTTTATGTCCTCTGTGTATTTTTCCATCCACCTGCGATATTCGGTTCAAACGGACGTGGCAGTCCAACATAGACCGCATACAGTAATCAACAGCGATGCTGAAAAGCACTGGCCCAACTAGTAAAGAAATAAAAAAATTAAGTTTGTTTTTTCCATTATTAGCTTCTAATGACATATAAAGTCTTCCTCTTATATTTCCCATAACTACAACGGGAGTACAAAAGACACTCAGCTTCGTCCGAAATGTCTGACATGCAGTAATGACTCCTTCCTCCCAGTCACCCGTGAAGGCAGCTTTGGCTTTGTGCTTTTAAACGGACACACAGAGGTGATTTAGGTTTTGCCGCTGTAAGGAATCAAGATTATACGTGCAGATTTTGTAGCTAAGCCTTAAAAAAGCCTTAAGTCCTAACGTTCTGTTCACATTAATCATTAACAAGTACATTTGTTTTCAATTTTTCAAATTGATCTATATTCAGCTGAATCGCTTCAGTGGTTACCTACAAACCAACGAAACCCAGCTTTTGTCTATAACTACCTACTGATTATTCACATGTAAACTCAATTAAACCCTAATCCTCTACAATAAACACCAAAACCCTTCAACCTCGATTACATTATCTGTGGTTAATATCAATACAATTATCAAGTACTGATAAACCTATATTTTCACTAAACAGTGCGGTTCTGACAAATGTCGACCCTATTCATACAAAGATAAGTTCAAATTTTGATTGAAGTTCGCAAGATTCTACAAAAATGAGCTTATACGAACGTAAATTATATTCATGTGAATAAAAAAATAAGTAAACGCAAGAAAACATTTCCAATTTGTGAGAGTACTAAATTTAAAAATCCATAAACCTTATGAATATATTGTATAGTCACCTTCACACCATTAATCTGCCTTTACTTTAATTGGTTGCCATGTTGAAGTCACTGCTGGATGAAGTTGGTCACTTAACATCAAACTGAACTGAAGTGAAATAGCCTACCTAACCTAGTCCCATATTAAAATTTAACAATCCGCGAACACAGCTTCCCACTTACGGGCTCTCGAGCCCAAATCTCTTTAGCTATAACGTAATTTGTTTGGTATAGATAGAGGACAGCCGTTTATTGGGCATTCTACCCTATTTAGGCGCATTTAGGGGCAGGTGGGCGATTATTGGACGGTGCGAATGGAATTTTAGCTTTGGGACATATTCGGAGCTTTTAGGCGAGCATAATTTCGGAGAAATGCGTTACTGTGACTGCTTGAATGAATAAAAAATGTGGGTTTGAACCACGTGTAATAAGTAACTAAATAAGAGAGAGTTTTGTGAAGCGTTTATTAGTTTTTTGATTTTCATTTTCTATAGTGAGTTACACTGTCACTTATTATTCAGTTAATCTGCAGTATTATAAATATGTAGGTCCTAGGTACATGGGTATCTCAATGTAAAAGTTAACAGCATATTGATTATGTATAGTGTAGGTACGTAGCTTACCTTCGTTTACTTATTTTTCTGAGTCAATAAACACGTCAAATCGGTCATCAAGTCATCATAAATGACGACCGATGTGGCGCGGGCGAAGGACGCCTGTGACGTAGAAGGTTGCGGGTTTGATTCCTGCCTTGGAACAAATGTTTGTACGTGCTACAAATTTTTTTTCGGGATTTTCTGCGTATTTTCTATGTATAGTAAAAAATATCGTAGTCATCAGTACCGATTACACAAGCTCTGCTTTATCTTAGGGCTAGATGAAGCTGTGTGCATAATCCAACATTATTTATTTATTTATTTAATATAAGAAAATTTGGTTTAGTAAACTTTCATAATTGTACAAAAAGTAATATTTACAGCCTAATGAGTTTTTGTATTTACTCGAAAAGGTCTTTTACTCGATGCAAAATATCTCAAAGATCTGTTATTTCACGTGCAAATGGTTCGAACAAAAGAAATATCCTACTTCCTACTAATATTATAAATGTGAAAGTCTGTATGGATAGATGTATGGATGTATGGATATTTGTTACTCTTTCACGCAAAAACTACTGAACCGAATAAGCTGAAATTTGGTATGAGTATAGTTTGGGACCTGGAATAACATATAGGCATTTTTTATCCCGATAAAACGCGGACGAAGGCGCGGGCAGCTGCTAGTACGAAGATAAATGGAATAACAGGTCAAAAGGTAGAGGTGAAACTACACAAACAAGGTGAAATGTATGTACATATCTTGGTCCTAAATCATGTTTTAATAAACTAAGGGGCAGGTTAGGTTTTATTCATTGTTTGTACAAAGAACGAAACGAACGATATCACTTTATTAATTCGACGATCGGTGTCGGACCTCGGGTTCAGTTTCACATTACAGACGCTTTATTGCCGACGAAAATGAAATACCAAAAAATATGTTTATCTTTAGATATACAATACCGCTTTGTGATCGACTAGTGGACTGAGATCACTTCGTTCTATATCATCTCGTGAAATACTGTGCGTGTGGTGTGAGGGCCCGCATTATACTATACCACACGACCACACTATAATCTAAGACACGGGTTCTCTAAGACAAGACAACTTGTCTTGTCATGTTTGTAGCTGAAACGAAACGTAAGTAGATATCCATACTAATTTAAAAAATTCGAATGAAACATTTTCTCTCTTTTGTTACCTTTCATGCCTAAATAGCTGAAGGGATCTAATGAAATTTATAAAGCATATAAAGCTAGTTCTGTATAAATTGAAGTCGCTTATTATTATTTTAGAGATTTACCGACGATGAACAGACAGGCAGACGGCGTGAGTCACATTTGCATCCTTGAGGAGACGGAATTATAAAAAC
This sequence comes from Eupithecia insigniata, assembly GCA_947859395.1. Lineage (NCBI taxonomy): Eukaryota > Metazoa > Arthropoda > Insecta > Lepidoptera > Geometridae > Eupithecia > Eupithecia insigniata. The sequence continues at coordinate 13,841,690 of OX402007.1, read as the reverse complement.
TATTTTATATTTTCGAACCAAAAACAAAACACTATTACTCGTATTCTTAAGTTACACAAAAATAAATTATATACTGGAATATTATTTCTGTTAATAGTTTAAAATTAATTTTTCTCGTAGTTTTAGTAAGAGTTATCCCTACATTGTATCGTAAATTTTGTTGTGTTTTCTAATGTAAGTGAACTTGTTCTCAATAAGAATTAAGATATTATATTCTTAAACCTGAACGATATGTTATTCAATACATACGCTATCAAGGGTCTTATTTAAGATAAGGCCACTAGAACCCTCTTATATGATCCTGAAAATAAATAAAATTACTTGATCTCTATCGAGTAAAAATGTCCTTGGAAAAAATCTACAAGCTTAATTGTGCAAAGGGACTTTGGATTTGAATAAGTCTTTGGCCAAAGAATTAAAAGCTCAATATTTACCCGTAAATTTATAGGATCCAATTGAGTGAGACTATTTTCAAATTATCTTGATCGGGCTCGAGGCCAAACGAGATGAATTATCTCCTAAATGAGGAAAAATTGAGGTACGTATAATTTTAGTGTTTATAATTTAATGAAGCAACTATTAATTTTCACCGGGTGGATAAATGTATAATCAGAAATTTACATGAAACACTCAAGGTACATGGGCGTGATAAACGTAGATACTGGTAATTTAAATAGAAATCCAGCGAAAGAACTTGTAACATTGCAGTATACTTTGTGTCTAGTTTAAGTTCTTCACCTAATTATTAAAAATATATAACAATTATTCTGTGTGAATACCTTCTTTGTCTTTTCTCCCCTAGCTTACCTGAAAATGAGAAGGAATTAATTACATAAAAGATGCTGTCAAAACATCAAGAGTTAACATGTTAAAAGGATCACAAAATAAATCCAGCAACGGGTTTGTCAGACTAAGCATAGACTGTGATGTGTTCCGTTGCAATTTAAACAAGACAGACATGAAAAATAAGGACATGGATGGAGGCGGCTCAGGACCAATATTCAGGCGTCTCGTTTGGGGGAGGCCTGTTCAGTAGTGGACGTATACGGGCTGATGATGATGATGATGCATGGTAGACTTCTACCACACCATAATTTAACACATGGTTTATCAGGTTTGAATATAAAGAAAAATATATTGTGTATACATAAGAAGTTGTTTATTAGTATTTTGCCAACGGACAGACCTGTCTAATGGTCGTATTTACATCCTTGGGTGACGGAACTCCAAATATCAGTTTTTCTTACATTTGAGCCACCAAAATAGACTGTTCTATATTGTTATATCGACAATAACGACGAGGAAACAGCTCCCGATTAATATCTGAACATCGATTGTTCTAAGTACGGTCCTCGATCGGTGGATCAGCGCAACGGCTCTTATCCTCCATCGCTGATACGTGATGTGTCTCACAATGACGCTATTGATTCGAATGTTATTGTTAGATTGGATAGGATGGGTGATTTTGTCTTTTTGAATGTTGCGGGATCAAACCCTTACCAAATTTGTATTTTTTTCTCAAATTTTCCATTTTAGGTTCTTGATTAGGCCATGTTTTTTACTTTGCCATAGTAGGAAAAGGAACTGAACAGCTTATGTAGTTTCAAGGAGTCTATCGCATGTATATAATGGTTTCCTTAGGGTAATTTAATTCTCTCTAAGCTGCTAATCCACTGATTGTTTTATGGTTCATCGCCTAAAGCCATGGTTAAACAGTTAAAATAAATAATTATTTGTTTGTGATGAAGATAAAATAATTGCTTTTAGGGATTTAATGTTCCGGTGTAATTGGATTTGTAATGCGGATTTATTTCTTTGTTTAATTTGAATGCTGAATTTTAATTGTTAAACAATTTTATTGGTGAGTGTATTGTGACAGTCCTATAAACTTATTAGCGTAAAAGCTTTGCTTGTCTATATTTTTGTGTCTTATGTAAAAAACGTCACATCAAAACTCTATAAAAACCATACTTTAATAATAATTTATAATAGTATTGAGAGTATGTTTATGGCAGGCGTCCATAGTCTCCCCCGTAACCCAATTACCCAGTCCATCCATTCATCACAATAACATGTTTTTTTTTGTTAATTTTATTTTCCTTTGTAATAGTCTCTCACTACACCTGGCGGATATCATCTTCGGGGGTATCATATTGTGCAACCGAGGATGATGCTCGCTATGTGTAACTCTCGCCTCTAAATTAATTCTCATAAATGGCCTCTGTGCTGTTGGCTTCGGCCCCACGCATGCCTCCCAAAGGACCAGGTTACTATATGGCCCGTGATCATGGAAATGAGAAACGGAAGTTATAAATATTTATTTAAATATTGCGAAGCAAAAAAAAAAACTCCACAACTGGCAAATAAACAAACAAAGGGCAAAACTTAAGTTTCGAAGATATTTCATATCTCCTCAACTAAACCAAACCGTACATTTGAGTTTTATGAAATGTATTCGTTGTAAAGATTTATTGTATTTTGGTATAATGCTTTGTGAGGCAAAGCTGCTGACAAAGCTGGTCTTTGAGACAAACCTGCAATAACTATAAGCAAATATTGTGTTTATAGATAAAAACAGTTTTTATGAAGATTTAGATCTATTTAATATATTAATGAAGCGAAGATTCTTTTTGTAATTTAGTTTTAAAACTAAGTTGCTGTTACTACCGACTTTTAATGCCGAACAATTCTTCATATATTTTTGTGGAAATTGATAATTAGTCGTAAGATTTATTTACTAATATTGTAATATAAATGCAGTTGTAATGTCAAGCGGTACGTCTAGTGATGCAGGTACTTGACATATAAACAAACTAGAATTATGATCGTGACCCACTCCGAGCTTTATGTTACCCCAAACAAACAGCTTTGTTCTAAGCCATGTACTCTTACCGTTCGGGCTAAAAAGCTTTCTTTGACATCATCATATCAGCCCATACACGTCTACTGCTGGATAAAAAGCGGTCCTGAACCTCCATCCATTGACTCCCTGTGACCGCTACGATGTCGTCGGTCCATCGAGTGGATGGTCTCCCAACACTCCGTTTCGCATTGCATCGCATCGTGGCCGCCACTCGAGAATCTTTACTCCCCAGCGGTTATCAGTTCTGCGCTATATGATAATATGACCTGCCCACTGCCACTTCAGCCTACTAATTCTTTGAGCTATGTCGGTGACTTTGTTTCTTCTACGGATAACCGTATTTCGGATTCTTTCACGTAGAGAAACACTAAACATAGCTCTCTCCATAGCCCGCTGAGCGACCACCTTTTCCAATCGACCACCATTCTTTGACATACGACTATGCATAGGTCCACCCTTTGAAACTTTCGAGATTCTCTTGATCGAAAATTTGCGTAAGTCTCTTAACTTGTCTTCTTGTTTGTTTGCGCAGTGGTCAGGAGGAGTAATGTTTTAGCATAGTTGAAAACCGTTAGAAACGAGTTAAATTACAAGAAAGTGTCTTTAGGAAAGGATACGAATCCTTGTTGAAATTATGTAACGTCTCATATAGGGATGGTAAATCTTCAACAAACTTATTAACAGCATCCTTTCAGAACCGCAATCCCTGGATGCCAGGGCGCTGATAGAAATTTATCGTGCAGCTCTTAAAATAAGATCAGAATCTGTTTAGTAATTTAAGACTTTCATCATAAGGGTGACATATTATTAAAACCCTGAAAAAGATTTAAAAATCTTATTAAAGTTGGAACGAACGATTCATGATGCCGCGAAATTATAATTTTTCCGAGTCTTATCATTATCTGCTATAATATTTTTTATTATTTTTATTTATGGGCTAGACTGCGTGAAATCATTATCATTATTTATCATTATATAGTACAAAACAAAGTCACTTCCCGCTGTCTGTCTGTCTGTCCCTATGTATGCTTAGATCTTTAAAACTACGCAACGGATTTTCATGCGGTTTTTTTAATAAATAGAGTGATTCAAGAGCAAGATTTATACGTATAATTTAGTATCAGCATTGCACCAATGCACCAATGCGAAGCCGGGGCGGGTTGCTAGTTTAAATTAAAATTCAATTGACATATTAGGTACCTTCTATCATAAAATTACCTAACACCGGGTAGAACCCTTAACAGGTAGGATGATAATTATACGCAGAAGGTTTCGGTTATCTACATATAAACTTATTTGTGTGGAATAAAAAAGGTTCTGTAACGCGTAAGCAAAGTTACTTAGAAATTAACTTTAGTTAAGTGAATTTCCATAATAACATTAGGAGCCTTAGGTGTACAAAACTTTATTTTGCGTAAAATAATAATTTTGCGAAACATTCATTATCATCATATCAGGCAATCGAAATCCACTGCTGAACATAGGCTTACGTCCAGCAGTGAACGTAGGTATATGGGCCGATATAATGAGTTGGTGTGGTATTTATTTGATGACCTTTTGGCTGCTGGGCTTGTGGTGCGGTGGCCAAACAGACAATTAGGTAGCAGTTTTTTGAAGCGATCTTTTTTGATTCTTACATCAAAAAAGATCGCTTCAAAAATAAATTTAGTTTTTTATATATTTTATAGATCACTAGCTGCTGCCCGCGGCTTCGCATGCGCTTCTCACATACTCTATCCGTCCCCGGGATACCATCTACCTCCCTACCATCATTAGATCCATTCAGCCGTTTAGGCGTGCAAAGTTAACATACAGACGTATAGACAGAGTTACTTTCAAATTTATAATATTAGTAGGATAATATAGAAGCAATAATTAATACAGAATTTCAGTTTGTTTCGTGTTTTAGTTTTAAATTTTAAAGAATAGCATGGGTACAGGTTTTATTGATAAATGACAGACAACATGTGAAGAATAGACAGTTGATGTCCATAGAAAACCCAACCTGATGTTAAGTGTTCACAACCATCGCATAAAGCAATCGCATAAAAATGATCAGCATTTCCCTGTTTTTTCGTGCAAAACCAGATAAATCGAATCGAGTTTCCGATCCGCCATTACCTGAGCAATAATAGTAGTAATCTGTGTATATCGGGTTCGAATCCTGTGTCGCACATTAAATGTTACGGCGTGCATTGTTCTCGGTTATTTTATGAATCTTGTTACGTTGAGGTACTAGTTGAATACAGAAATCGCTAGTTTTGTTTGTGTTTTCCATGTGACTATCCTATCTAGGAAGTAGTAGTTACCTAGAGATCTGAGAATAAGGTACTTATGTGACAATTGGGACGGACCACTATAGGTAGAGCTTAGTTCTGCCACCGACGCTCTTAGTACTTCACACAGCTTTTACTGTGTGAAGTACTAAGAGGTGGCAGGTTTGGAAAATCAAAGCTATTATATTTCTTCTTAGTCAGAGATTAAATTAATTAATAGTTAGATTAGAAATTAATAGGTAAACATTTATAGTTAAAACTTTTGTTAGAAATAACTGGTTGTTTCAATGACGGCGGCAAAAGTGATCACTTTCCTTTCATCTTCAATGCTCTCAAGATATTATTCTGAAAGAGTTAAAAAAAAAGGAGAAAATGGTGTTTCCCTTACAGAGCATACAATTTTCTATCTACACAGATATCTAGCTTTGATAGCAATGTACCAATTTTTTTGTGTTCGAGTTTACTTACAATTGGAGAGAAAAGCTTCTTGTGAAATTGTATATATCTGAGCATGCGAGAAATTTATAAGGCAGGAACCAAATCATTTGCTCTCGAGTTAAACATAAAACTATTCACCTTGACGAGCGAGAAAATATTTTGTTATTAATAAAAGTGAATGTCAGAAACTCATTTTGATCAACAACCATGGAGGATTCGAATGCTGTAAAACGGAACGTGGAAATAATTATTTTGCGTGTATTTAGAAAAATGAATTACTAGCTTCTGGTTACGAACAGTTGAAAAGGTAACAGAAATGACAGCGAGAGTGACAAACTCCTCATGGAGTGAGTGCACTTGTATTTTATCAAGCGACGGCGTTTTATATAAAATTTTACAATGAATTCGTTTCCACGAGTGTTGCATACAAGCTGCATCCATTTAGACTTAATCCAGTGGAATGGCAGCTTATATGTAGCAGCTGGTTCCTCTTCTCACCAACATTATCTTTAGTTGTAACATCGACTCATAATCTAATCGAACCAGGTTAATAATGTCTCGAAAATCTACTCGAGTTCGTCATTCTGAGTCATTAAATAGGTCAAAACTTTTCACCACTCACACACTTGTAAAACAAGTCAACTGTGTGTCAAGTGTGACTATCAGGAAGTGGACTTAAAGTCAAGCACGACGTTACATCTTATTGGGACACATACCCCATTGTGTCCTTATAAAACAACAAAATTAAAAGGAATACAGATGTTCTTCAATGAGCTTTACCAGGGGATAGCAGAACATGTTGAAAACGCATGTTAGTGGTTAAATGGAATTTGGAAAAGGCATTGAATGGACTTCTCTATTGTTAAAATACATCGTTATTTAAAATGCTCTGTTTGAAATTGAATGTATATTACATTGCCATTTGAGTAATATTTCTTTTAAAATTAATTTTGAACCCTACTTAATAAGATATGAGAGTTTCTTGCTCTAATAAAGATTTTCTGACTTTACAAAAATTTCCGAGATGTAAAAATAACGTCACATCAAAGGAACTCATTGATAATCTCTACATGTTTCATATTATGATAGGTTCTAAGGTACACACGGCTTTAGCACAGTGATAAGAACCTTTTTTCAAAAATTACAAAATGCTGAACACTAAACACAGAAGTAAACCGACTTTGTGTTATACATAAAGTTTATTACCCGTAACTTAACATCTACACTATATACAAGCATTTGTCTCACTCATGATTGGAATCAAACCTGCAACCTTCTGCTGCGCAAGCGAACCTTCGCAACGAATATTTACATGATCAGTGGATTCGGACTTCGATCCGTCGTACAACGAATCCGGAACGGATACGGAACGCACAAAAAGCGCTGTTAATGTCCTCACGACGCGTCATAAACGTTATTTCCATATTTATTATCATTTTTGAACATAACTCGCCTGTGAGTAATGTGTTCACTTAGCATTTTATTAACCCTGTAGAACGCGGTTTATGAGAATAAGGAGAATAAGGAGAAATGCCGCTTTTGTATTTGTAAAATAATTTCATTTATATCGTTAGAGAGGCTTCTCGTGTTATTGAAAGCCCTTATTTCGTATACTGTGTTATTTATTATTTTTAATTCTAGAAGATTCACAAAATATTAATTTTGACTGCATAGTCGTTAATCCTATAAGTTAATGAAATTTGAATACAATGAAACTACTTACATTTAAATAAGGCTAAGAACTGTTAGTAACTGAAATAAAACACGATTTAATACTAAGTGACGTAATTTACAGCTTTACAAAGCCTGAATTGTCTGAAATTTCGACTTCGAGCTTAGTTGAACCGATAGAGTTCTTAGAGTCTGCTAATTTGTATCTGCCTTTTTAACCACTTTCATGTTGTTTTACTAAATAAGTTGGATAAAACAAATAAAACATAAGACTTGGGATTATGCAATCATATGTCCTGGGGTGGTTATCGTACCTGCAACTACAGAGAGCGTTAACCCTTTTTTGGAATTCACTTAATATGTATATTTGGTATGGCACTGAACCTAATTTACAAATGAGTTAAGTAGTCAAAGAAAATACGAGTACATATTATTTTAATGCAAAAGCTTATTGTTGGCTTAAACTATGCTTTTAACGGTGTTATTCCGCGTTCGTCCCACTGCAGCACTGGCTTCGGCCCAAACTAGGCCCGGCACATGGGACTCGACTCTGAGCTGTTAGCTAAACCACTGCAGCACTGGCTACATACCTACTTGACTAACAATGTCCTTGATCAAATAATAGTAAGGACTGACATGCGTCAATTACAGACTCAGCTCTGAATTCAGCTTATCACATTTCTCAGAATTGCTTTGCATAAAGCGAGTGTCAATTGTATACGATATAATTTGAATTGTGAGACCATTTGATCTTTTGGGAAAAATAAGTGTTAAGGTGCCCTGAATACCTTACTAGTTTGTCTTTCGAAAATGGTATTCTGATAAAAATATTCACTGAGAAAGTTACCTATTCTTGTTTTCGGCACGCTCAGACATATTGTGAAAAATATAATGTCTAGATACATATTTTTCACGACAATATAAGCGTTAAAATCTTGAAAATTAATTGGTATATTTTACTGATTGACAACTTTGTCATTTGGTTACTATTAACAACTTTTCTAATGTCTATTTCAATACTAAACGTTATTTTTACAGAATTCGGCACTTTTGGATGCTATATAGCCCACGATATGATTTTTATGTGGCGATTTCTGTGGAAGCTTATGTTCAGCTGTGGACGTTATTTGACTGCGATAGATAGATTCATAGAAAATACTTTATTGAACACTTAAAACTAGGAAACACTTTACAAATAAGACAAAAACTACATACGTGACAATAGGCGGTCTTATCGCTCAAGAGCTATCTCTGCCAGACAACCTGGTGAGATGATGATGACAAGAATTTAACAATACTTCACAATCAACAAACAAAGCCAGCAAGCGGACATTTTATTTATTGCCTTTTAAATTATTTGCAGAGGGAAATAAGTGAGGTTTATTTTGCATGCCCACACAAGTTGGTTTTTTTATGAGTTCGTTGAGCCGACGTTAAATACACTGTCATCGAGATGGTGCCTATTTAAGTCTAAAGCACAATATTGAGTAATTAATTATTTAAAAAATGATAGAAACTAATTTTCTATCATACAACTTTACTTACTATCTTTTGCAGTCTCTTCTTCTTCTATGAGTAGTTATTCCTCTTTTGCGATCTCTAGTTTTGTGTTGAACTGTTTTCATAGTTGATAAAAAAAAAAACGTAGATTCACAATTGCACAAATTCAACAAGTACATACAAAGCCATGTTATGAAATATTGTACCTACCTAAAGCTAAACTAGTGTACTACTTATATTATAATCAAAAGTGTACAAAACTGATGGCGCTCGGGCAATACACTATCCAGATTTTGGTATACCTACCATATTCCACTAAGTGAATCATAACCCTAGCACCTGTAAATGGGTTGCAACTGTGGAGAATTTATTATATAAGTGATGGAAAGCTGTTTGTATATTATATTATATTTTAATAATAATGAACTCATTGTGCATTCATTGCACTTCTACCGCATGAATAGAGCTTTTTTGCTCACTAAAAATGTTTTACAGCCAACTATGTATTTAGTTTCAATTTCGGTTCTCTATATGCAGAGAAATTTATCAACGCAATAACCTGTTAGTGTAAACTATAGTTCGAAATCAGTTTCACTACACAACGACTAAACGCACATGAGTGCGGAGGTCAGTAAGAAGTTTCCAGCTTTGAACTCGTTCTCCGAAGTTCCCCACAAACCAATCAATGTTTAACTAAGGTTGTCAGAAAAAGTTCACCAGTAAAACAATATTAAAAAGGTTGTTTGGTTTACTGAAACTGGATATGAAGTTAATAGCTCCCGCGCACTAGGCAGCCTGGCTGCGCAGTCAGGCTGCGGTGCCATTTGATTTGAGGGGAGTCCGTGGCTGCTGAGTGCGCGGGCTCCTATACACCGTCGTATGTTTGAGTGGCTGCTGTAGCCTGGCTGCCACAGCCTGGATACCGCATTCAGGCTTCTTAGTGCGCGCGAACCCTAAGGCTACTTTTGAACCGATGTTGGGAAAAGGTGCTTAACGGTATTCCTCGATCTCAAAAAAGCATTTGATACTGTTTCTATTCCTATACTAATAAAAAAACTAGAAAATATAGGAGTTAGAAGAATACCGTTAGCTTTATTCACTAGTTACCTGCATGATCGTAGACAGAAGGTTAATATTGGAAACATCAAGTGTGACGAAGAAACCGTTAGCTATGGAGTCCCTCAAGGCAGCGTTCTAGGACCAACACTGTTTCTGATATATATCAATGATATTTGTAACCTTGAAACAAGCTGTAGTAGATTACTCTCATATGCTGATGTGACTGCCATAGCTTTCACCGGCACATCTTGGGAGGAAATTAAATCTGAAACTGTTCTTGCAAATATCTACATTTCGCTTAGTTCCAATTTACTAACCCTTAACATTTCAAAAACCAATTTTATTAGCTTTACAAAATATAATAATACCCAGCCCCCAAATGATTTTAACATCGTAATTCATAAAAGCAACTGTAAAAAAATTAACTGTCACTGTCCAAATGCCAAGGTATTTTGTTTCATCTACAAAATACCTTGGCATTATGATCGATCAACGGCTCTCTTGGCATGTTCACCTTAAACTCTTAATGAATAGGACAATAAAACTAATCTGGGTCTTCAAAACGCTGCGCCATGTAGCTAACAAAGATTTATTACATCAATTATACAATAGTCTGGCACAATCAATTTTAAATTATTGCATACCAGTCTGGGGCAGAGCTACAAAAACTAAATTTCTACAATTAGAAAGAGCTCAAAGGTCCCTGTTGAAAGTAATGTTCTTTAGGCCTTATCATTATGCTACGGAGAAGTTATATTTAAATTCAAATATTTTGACGGTAAGAAAGCTCTATATTTTACATGCTGTACTAAAATTACATAAAACACTAACATATGACCACTCAAAACTTACTAAAAGAAGAAAAGATAAAATAATGCCTAAAAAAGTAGCTCGCTCAAAATTTGCGACACGTCAATACGTCAAACAATCAAATCATTTATATAATAAAATTAATAAGATACGGATATATATAACATTTACCCACTTGCAAAACATGATTCTAAAAAACGACTAATAGATTGGCTACTGACCCTTACATACCAGGACACGGAAAACTTACTGGAAACAGTTTCGTGATAGTGCACACAAATAACCCCACCTCCACACACAACACACATTTACGCCCGAATACTCAAACGCAACTCAGATTTAAGGTCGTCTCAAGTCGTGATTTTTTGATAGTCTTCGATGAAAATGTGTTAAAAATTCGTCACTTGAGGCGTGCTTAAATCTGAGTTGCATTTGAGTATTCGGGCGTTACACGTGAAAATTAATAGCAACATTTACAACATTGATTAGATCTTAGTTTATATAAAATTATGTATGTTTTATTGAATCTACTTAGTCTATAAAAGTGATTTTCCATAAGGCAAGAGCGAAACCCCCTAACACAGGTGTCTCTATACTTAAAAGGGGATTTCCAAAGAAATTTAAAGATTTGTATAGATTAAGTTGAAGAAATCAACTATTTTATTTATTATTTTATTATTATATTAGTAATTGTGTAACCTCTCTACAAGGTTTAGGAACATGAAATTACTGAATTTGTTTATATTTTTATAGGGTTTTGCATGTCAAATACAGTTTTAGTATACATACTAAGAGAGTATTCATAGACAAAACGTCAGGTCAGAGTAATATTTTCGACTTGACATTCGTTCAAGCTTCATTTCTCTGTAACAACATTCAGTAAAAGGATCCCCGTGAGTGCTTGTTTGCACAATCTGAACCTTTATGATCGCCAATTTTATTAAATTGTTACAATGTTAATGTAGCCATAGTGTACGGGGAAATAATATGATAATGCTATGAAGGGTAGAATATGTGTAGGAGATGAAAACAAGCAATAAAATGCTATAGTTTCATAAGAAGATTATGATTATTGTACAATCAAGATTTAAAAGAAAAAGACGAAAGATTCAGTTTGTTGAATAGAACTAGGTACCTGACTCAAAGAATAAGCGATTTTTTTAGCGATGATAAATCGCCTTTTAATAGTATTTTCACGATTTTGGAGAAAACGATAAGATGAGATGTAAGAAAATCCCTAAAGAAATTAAAATGGGATTGATTTCAAGATTCTAAGGATTTTGGCTGAGCCCTGAGTTATTTATAGGGCTTTGAGGCAAGTTACTAATGAGTTTTGGTCGAAGGTATAGAAATGGTGGAGCCCTCGTAAAGTTGAAAGTGGACTAGACACCTACTTATTAAGATGATGTAAAATGTAGGTGATATACGTATAGTTAGTTTCATAAGAAGGTACCGTATCCAAAAATATATTATACGCCTACAACAAACATTCAAAATTCGAAGGCTTGGTTATCTATTTTTTAAGAGGCTTATTTTAGATACAAATTATAAATGTCGAACAAAATCGATATAATCATCAACTCTAACGATATTTTGTGCGTGAAGGGCGCTATATTTGTGTGTTGAAACATAAAAACCTCCGTTTTAAATCACCTCGGGTCAACATAACCCAGCGGCATTGGTGCCGGGTTAACTACGGACAACCCTTAGCAATTGTAACTTAAATCTGAAAAAAATGAAGTTAAGAGAAAAATGCGCCTAGAAAAATCTCACGAAGCTCTTAAATGAGAATCCATTTGAAGAGTTTCTCTTCCATTTTATTATACATTTTTTAAACTTTTTCAATCAGTTTTAACTGAATTGTAACTTCACTGATAGAGTTCAACCTTTGATAGCATTGTTTATCTTATTTAGGAATCACTTTGTTATACAGATCAAACTGACACCCGAAAAAAAACAATACAAAATTAGCTGCAAATAATTTGTCCGGATCTGCTTTTGTCTAAAAATTTGCTATTCACGTCACACTCCACCTCACCATACATTTGATAATTTTCCATCCTTCTACTTTTTTACTCTATTTTATTCCAGAAATAACCAGCATCATTTCAGATATTCCTTGAAAAACCTAAGAGCATTTTCACACAACACTTACCCTCGTGGTAGTTTACACTCGCGATTTTCTTTTAATGTTCCGTGACGAGTCCGGCACTCGTTACCTAAATACCTTTTAATATTTACGGGTTGAAGTTAAAATCACGGGTCTTTTCAGTTTCGCGTGTGGTATTTTTTGTTCAAATAATTTCAGCTTAAATTATACAATCCTAGCTTTTACAAGCGAATTTGTTCGTGTTTATTAAGGAAAGAAATGTATTTGAGATTTCATACTAAATCTACACAATATTTCAGCCAGCTCCTTTCAGTCGTTTGGGCGTGAAGTGGAACTAGTAAACAAACATCCATCCAAAAATTCACATAAGTTCCCAACATTACCGACAATAACCATTTGTATTTATGTTTTGAATGCAGATTCGCTCTGGTTTTGAAACGATAAATTAGGATACAATCTATCTTACCAACTTTAAGAAAAAACATAGATTCATCAAATAAAAAAAGTAACACATTGATTCGTGTGTGTTCTTAACAGTTAGTAAAGTTAGTAGTCTGTTAGTTTTAAAAAAAATTGTAGTTCACTGAAATGTAGCTTGATTATCGTATTTATGAAAAGTGACTGAAACCGCAAATAGAGCTTTTATCCAATAGAACGATGATTTTCATTGTATAACCAATCAACAGATACTACTTGAAATCTATTTCCTTCATAATTAAGAGAGTAACGTGTTCAACTGGAGGTTAAACACGCCCCGAGACGCCATTAATGATGCGCTGGAGAGCACGGAGAGTGGGTCAGTGCGCTAATGATGCTTGTTGTGCTGGTGGGAAATGTGACGGAATGTGGTGAAACTGTTGACAGTGTGTTAGTTTTAAAGGTTACTAACTCCTTACTTTCCACTTAATACATTATTATTTACGTACTTGAACCCTGTTTGCCTGTTTTATCTTTTTATGACAAAACACCTAGATGGACCTTAGTAAAACACGTCGAAGGTTGGTTTCAGGTTGATTATATCCATGTTATATCTACATAAATTTCAGGAAAACGCTGAGGAAAGCCACGGACAGAAACGAATAACTAAATTTTCCTCCACAAAACGGTTGAGTAGATATATAAATAATAATAAATAAATATTTTTGGACAATCCACACAGCTTCATCTAACCCCAAGCTAAGCAGAGCTTGTGTTATGGGTACTGGATGACTGATATACAAAATACACACATATATATAGATATTTTTATCATCACATAGAAAATTGGCAATCGGCATTGGACGTATACGGGCTGATGATTAACATAGAAAAAACCCAGAACACCCGGAACAAATATTTGTATACGTACAAACATTTGTCCCAAGGCGGGAATCCAACACACAACATCACAAGCGGACGAAGGTCCACTTACAACGCAGGAGGCTCGCGAAGGGTTGTGAAGGGCTTGGGGGTGTAGCGTGGCGAGTGAAGGCACGCCGCGCCACATAGGTCGTCGAATAAAAATTGGCCAGACGTAGAAAAATTATGTCCTGCGTGCATTCAGGTATTGCGCAAGTCAAACTGAGGACAGAAAATAGATTCACTGAACACTTAAAATTCGGATTTTATTTACGAACTCCAAAATGATCGGCTAGGTAATGGGACACTATCGATATAAAAGTTTCAACCCAATTAATTTAGAGCCGGAAAATATCAAGTTTATAACTACCGACCATTCAACTGGTTTTTTAAGTTAATTGTTCGCCAGGTAGATATTGATTGGGTACAGAGAGAAATTGGACAGGTGGTAGAGCTTTCTGTATACGTAGCAAAGCTTTTAACAGAGTTCTACTTGTAGAGAATCTAAGTAATATTATTTGCAAAATTAAATTTAATGAATAATGAATTTGTTGTAACAAACAGATTCAGATTCAGATTCAGATTATTTATTGGCAGCAACGTTACAGGTCTCATTGTGTAGGTACATTCGTACTTAAAGTATTATGTAATAATTACACGTGCAATCGTAATTAAATAATATAAAAATTAAATTAAATTCACAATAATAATTAAAATTAATATAGATTATAGATTCAATTAGAAGCAATACAAATTAATGAATAAAGAACTAATATGTCAAAAATTTATCAATTAATTTTCATATCCATTAATTCATTAAAATTATAAAAACACATGTCAATTAGCCATTTTTTCAGCTTATGCTTAAAGGATTGCATCGAAGGTGCGCTGGTGATTTCGGGTGGTAGTCGGTTGTACACACCCGGACCGAGCATGTGCACCAGCTTTCCAGTTTTAGCCAACCTATGGTTGTGAGTCCTCAGTCTATCTCCGTGCCTAAAATCGTACCTTTGTCCGTCGCCGCATCTTGAGTATTTCGCTAGGTGGCTTTGGACATAGAGCGCTGCCTGGTAGATAACTAGGGCAGGAACGGTCATTATACCCAGGGACTTAAAGTATTACAAACATTATGTACCCTATGAAAGAACCGGAAAATAATAGGCAAAATGATGTTTTTTTATTTTAAATTTATAAGGCAACTTATCAACTTTTAATACATTTTAATTATATGTTGCTTGCCTTGACCCCTTTGAAATTTAAACAGTTGATTTAACGTTACTAAAACACTACACAAGTAGACAAAAAACTTTAAGGAAGGTAATAGACGCGGAACAATGATCAGACAGGAAATTCAACAGAACTCAAAACATTCCATGAATCTAGATACAATACAGACTTTCGCAGTCTGACGAATTCATCACGGATGTAAACGAATGTCATGTAACTCGTTAAGAGATGAAACTTTGATGTTCTTCCAACACAAACTAGGTTCGTTTTTAACCCACTTTCGTTCATAATCAATCTTGATTCATTATAAAAACTCATAAAAATGTTTAGAATAAACCTTCCATCACAGCATTCCCGATATTCGTCCAACAACTCTAAATTCAATTTGTCCATAGTGCCACAGATTAGGTAACAGATACTATATAGTGCAAAGTAGCGAGTGGAAGTTTTTCGTGTTGCATTCCGAACAGAGTAAGGTAAAAATTTACCTGTCTTATGTTCACTTTAAGTTACACAATAATCTTTCAGCTCGATATAAAATTTGCAATTTGCAGGGGCATTGATTTGATACAGCTTGAACTTTATTTGATTTGTTGTTTCTTTATTTTTGCTCTATTATAAAACATTTCAAGGTATTTCTAATGGAAAACTTGAGGCATGAAAGCTTGTCAGTCATCTAATCCATCTACATTCCTAGTTTCCTGCTTAGGTCCATATTTTATTGATGGAGTCAGATTATACAGAAGCCAAAGTGCATCAAGGTTCTCCATGACTGGGCCAACAAGTCTTAAACATTAAGACAAAAGGTTTACTTTTTAGAGGTTTACTTTTGAAAGGTTGCAAGTAAAAACTAGAATGTTTACATCATTAACCACCTAACCATTTATAAGAAGCCTCCGTTGAGCCGCGCCCGCCTTATTCGGGATAGAACCAGAGCCCGACAGGGGCACAACCGGGGCAACGTCGGGCTCTATAGAGGTATTTCCTACCGGAAACGGAAGGGAGCAGACTTTAAAACGAATATCATTGTTCTGAAACATTGTTCACCAAACAGCATTATGTTTGGTTACATGCGATTCGAATGCTGGAATGGGTTCTGTTCTTATTTGACTTTCGTACAATTTTTATGAAAAGAAAACAAACGCAAAGGTTATTGGGACAGTATGACGATTTACCCAACTAGGGGTTTATTTAGTCATAATAGGTCATCGTTGATTTTATTGCGCTGGTTGTATTTTTTTCTAAATAATTATTTTAAAAAAAAACCATTTAAAGGTTCATGGTTCAGAGTAGGTATTTAAATATTTAGTAAGGTTTTATACTGTCGTCGATAAGTTTACCAGCAAGTACAATAATACTCTGACCGAAAACCTAGACTAACAATCTATCGTCTCCTCGCTCTAATTAAAAAACTTGTGATCTTTTTTGGATTGATGCTATGTAGTTTCAATTCTTTTTTGTTTATACAATGGGTACCTGTATTATATTAATGAGGTAGGGATCTAAAAAGATTTAAATACAAATCAAGACCAATACAATCTACATTACAATAATATTGCGACGGTTTGATAAATTAATAATCAACCACACACCCCCTCTCGATACGTCTGCCAGACACTTCACAGTCGACGTTGCGTCACCGCCCACAAGGCGAAACACTTAGAGCATTTAGCCAATTGAATATCGACGCTGAAGCAGAATATCGTGAGTGCTACTTAAAGATACACGGTTTTTGCATTTCCTTGAGAGAAATGCAAATTATTTAGGTATTTAGACAAGACTGATTGAATGATAGGTGTAAATTGATGATTGTTGGATTACCTATTTACTGACTGTTTAGGTAGGTATTTATTTAACCAGACATCAAAGAACCCTTATAAGCTACAAAATGCCGTATTGTCCGATTATTTATCGTAAAATTTTGTTCTTTTTGAACTACGTGACTATGATTGCTGATAAAATGAAAAAGTTATGAAATAAAAACAGTTGTCCCCATGTAATTTTTACTTGAATTCAAGCTAGAATAAGCCTTTGCTTGTATTTATGACGCCACCCTGCTTTACCGTCACGAAAATACTATCTATCGTTTCTGAGATTTGTGGTACTTTTTCCGCCTTCAAATCGATTTTAAACACACTTCAGCACGTACATATGTATTAAGAAGCGAGCAATACCACGTGCACCGCGCTCTGGCAGACAGGATGACATGCGAGAGAAAACAGAGGAACAGAAAATTACATTCGATAAACAGCTTGGAAAATTATTTCAAATTTCATATTTTAATAACTTTATTTCTTTAGATTTACAAATTAAGCATCTAGACAAGTTAAATTTTATACTATAAACAGCTATAAATATAGTTATTATTATCAAATGAGAAATAAGGTATTATAGATATTCTCTTCACTAAATTTTTTTGTCGAAGAAGATGAGAAGAGATTTTTGTAAGAATTTATGATGTCGCGCACGGTTGTCTGGTAGAGATCGCTCTCGAGCGATAACACCGCCACTTGTAACTTAGTTTTAAAATTGTCTTTTTTTGTATTTCTGTTTCTTATCAATAAGTGTGCAATAAAGAATTTTCTATCTTCTATCTATCTATCTATAATGTAAAGAAATTTGTCCCCATGTAATCTTTAAAACGTCTATAAGACTTTAGTTCCTTTATTATTTCAACAGAATTTGGTCCTGTTTTCTTCATAAAAATGTTTTTTGATTTTATAATGCTTTTGGAGTATTAGTTTTAGTTTTTTTCTCACAATCAGTAATGTTTCTTGTACAGTTATAAATTGAACGGAAATTATGAACAAAAGTTTTAGGATATGGAAATAACAGTGACTTTGTTCTGTAAACAATCTTCCCTTAGCCATAGAGATTCATTTCTCTATTATCTCCCTTTCACACGGGCTCAATATCACGGAGAGTATCTGTCTAAACTGTATTTAATGTGATGTGTACAAAAGAAAGCTTAAACTGGCTGTGTGTTCTCCACTTGAAATTTAAACGTAAAGTATATTCACGCATGAGTTAACACTACGGAAACATCAAAGAGCATTCGCGAACGAAAGTTCACGAAAAATCCACAAGAGAACAAAAACAAGAGTCGGTTTAAACTTCAAGGGAATCGGTTCTACAAATCCGAATCACAGGATCTAAGGCTTTGTTGTCACGGGTTGATTTGAAACGCTCGTATGTTCTTTAATATTCATGATTGACTAAATTGTATGTTGTTTAGAGGTTGCCATTAAAGACCAGATTTAGATCAGTAAAACCTACAGAATTGTAGCCTACTGGTATATTATACCAGCTACAATTCTGTAGGTTTTTTATAACTTTTATAATCCACAAGCTTCTGGCCGCAGCTTCGCAAGCAAATTATTACCCGCCGAGATACCGTCTATCTCCATGCCAAATTTTCCGAAGCCGCGTTCAGCCGTTTGGGCTCCAAAAAGAAACAGACAAACACTCAAATAAACTTTTGCTTTTATAATATTAGTATGAGTGAGTGACATTGACTAGGTTTTATACAGGTGAGCGTGAGCGGTGCTAGTTATAATATAGTAATTTATTTAAAAATTTAGAAATAATTCGCGGTTGTCTTTGTTTTCATACTAATTACTAGAAATACGTTATTGCACAAAAGTTGTAGAGACGAAGTTAGTGGTTCAGTTCAGAGCTTGTATAAATATATTGCTAATAATTATGAGTGTGTGGAAATTTCCACATACCAATTATGATATTAAAATAAATAATATTTATTTGCAATACAATGGAGCCTGGGCCTTACATACAACGAATGGAAATGGAGGTGAAACAACGATCACCGGTGCGGAAGGACTTTCTTTTCGAACTCGCCGCTGTAGGGTTGCCAGATTAAAATTTCCGAATGCTCGGTAGTTCTTGAGAGTTTAAAATTTTTTGCCGATACTTATGTATGTAAAGCGAATGCAATTTTTTTCCCAGATTGGGAAGAATTTTACGCAAGCTCTGAAAATATGACAGTATGACCAATTTAATGAGTTCATGCGAAGGAGTTGATAAATAAGTTTGGATTTTATAATTAAGTACTTACTAATTTAAATAAACAATACACACATACACATACAAAACTACGGGTGCAACAACTATACTTTCAATCATCAAAAAATAATTGGCACCTTTTTAATTCCAAAGAGTAGCACCCCTGCTGTTTGTTACCTATCTAAAGGGAATTTTATAAGGCCCCGACAAGGTGATTTTGAATTCATTCTTCATTCTTCGAGTTGAGTAATTGCATTAATCACAGTGAGACGTGGTGAGGGCTCTGTTTGTATAGGAAGTATCTTGCGATTGTCATATACATACATACATATATGTATAAGGTTTTTGTTATTATGGTGCATAATCCGTCGCACTCGGGGTAATCTCAAACACATTTATTTATTTAGTATCTAACATATTTATGTACATTGCCAGCGAAACTTTTTAGTAAGTATTTTAAGAGTCGAGCATAGCGGGACTAGATCATAGTGGGACTAACCGGTCATTACAGTGGAGCACCAAAACGACAAACAAATAGTATAAAAAGAGCTAAAATTACACAAACAATCTACTAACTATAACTTAATACTATAGCTTAAATAAATAACTTTAATTACTACACATATATATTACTTATATTGTTTACGTGTTTTTACGTTTACGTTTTTTTTACGTGTTCGTGTAGAAATTGGGATTCCCCCTCTCGCACTCCCTCTCGCCCTCTCGCCTTAAAAATAATATTTTAATGTTATGGCTTGTAAAAAAGCATGACTCATAGAAAGGAGGCGATCATGGCATGAATTATTGTCAAAAATCATAAGTTTCCTGCGAAACTCCTAAACCTAACTCTCCTATATCCGATTTGTGTTAACTTGTCATCCTTGCGAAAGGAAACAAGGAAGAATGGGTATTCTGATGTAAATGAATATTTGATTAGAGCGAGTGGCTTAGTTTTCATTCGTGAAATGTTTCGCGAATTTGTCACGTTACGTTACTCTCGTGTGTATTGTGTCATTTATTTAAGACACAGAATAATTTAAAGACTTTTGGAATATGGAATACAATACAGCATTTGGGCTTTTACTGAGTTATGTGTTAGAATTAAGTATGGTTTTATAAAAATTCACCAAACACGTTCCACTTATCTAAAATTCCACTGTCGCCATACCACTCTAGTG
Organism: Eupithecia insigniata; assembly: GCA_947859395.1. Lineage (NCBI taxonomy): Eukaryota > Metazoa > Arthropoda > Insecta > Lepidoptera > Geometridae > Eupithecia > Eupithecia insigniata. The sequence goes on along the minus strand of OX402007.1, from coordinate 13,821,200 downwards.
AAGTCTAGTGTGTTAGTCATAATATGACACCATCCACACCATAACTCTGTTAACTTTTACCCTAGTGTCTAGATATACCTAAATTAGGATTTAAGACGCTATTAACAGAGAAATGTAAAACATTCATTAAATAAATGTATCTATCTATCTTTGGGGCCAGATGTCGTTCATGTAAAGAATATCCAGCAAACTAAATGTTGAATACAAACCATTTAGTCCTTTATACAAATAAATCACCTTATTTGTTAGTAAAACTCTGTTATTCAGACAAGATTCTATCCGCGACATTCTATTAAACGTGTACTCGAAACATTCGCCTTTCTTAAAGAAATTGGTTTTATGGCTTATCTACACGGGAATAGAAATGGCGTGAGTCGGGATTTCTTATTGAGGGTTCCGTATATAGTCAAAGTAAAGGCTTCGGCAAAGGAAACTAGATATTAAGTAACTTTAGTTAACGACATCGATTGCGTAGTTACTATATAGTATATCGCGGGTGCAAATTTTTTGCAATGAAATACAAGCTTTGGTCGTGCCAGAAGCTAAGGAACAATATATATTTCTTCAAAACGAAAGTTCCAAAAAATAAACGATCTAAATATACATATTTACGGATATGTGGGATTATATTAGTTTCTAAAAATTTCTGGTTGAAATTTTTGCAATTCGTTAACTGTATAAAATAGCTTCAACTGTAAATTTACATTCATAGAAATCATTCACAAATATTTTTTGTCGTTCGAATTTAGTACTTGGACAATTGAAAATATTATGATACTGTATTATGTAAATATACAATCAAAGGCCGTGGGGTCGCGGCGTACGAATATCGACCCCTCCAACTCAACCCGTGGATGTCGTAAAAGCCGACTAAGGGAACCTACCAGAGGAAGGGCAGCAGCTTCCTTCTGAGTATTTTTAAACACCAACACTGCGATCACCAATCCGCCTGCCAAGCGTGGTGATCATGGCAAATCCCCCCCTACATGGGAGACCATCCACTCGATGGACCGACGACATCGTAGCGGTCGCAGGGAGTCGATGGATGGAGGCGGCTCAGGACCGCTATTTGTGGCGTCGTACGGGGGAGGCCTATGTCCAGCAGTGGACGTGTATGGGCTGATGATGATGACAATCAAAGGGTGATAATAAAAGCTTTTAATTTTATCGTTCCTTTCACTTACGTAATTAATATGTAAATTACAGTACAACACGTGACGTTATCAGGACCATCAAATGTAATGAAGTACTTCAATCTCTGACCACTCAAATGATAACATAATAGTAGTGTAGAGGTGGATCGATGACGTGTTGTATACTGAACGTGTAATTAGAGTTTATTCTACAACCGCGTTCTGGTTGTGACTAAGAGAATGAGTGATGTGAAGTGAGAATGTACCTAATGATGAATGAAAATATAATGAGTCACAATGAATGTCAAAGTAAGATAATCTGTCTATAATTATACTTATGAAAGGAAGAGTGGAAATCGCAGACCCATAAGAATAAACCTCTCCGTGGTATCGTAACCTACTCGTATTTAATGTACTCATCAGGAAGTCAAAACACGCATATAATTTAATAAAGTCTGAATAGAGAAACGAATAATAAATTAATTTTAACCATCGATATCGCATACTGCACATATTTACTAAGTTCATTAACCCAAATCGTACTCCATTAGGGAAATTAACGTTCATTAATGGAAACTTAATGTCTAAAATTAACAGCACAACCGTCCCTATGCAGTTTCAGAATTATAGTTTCAAATTATATTAAAATTGACTAAAAGATATCAAAGCTTATTTACGCTTAGACAGTTGCAGACGCTCGACCTACGTTGGATGTTTGTCGGGTCGTTTTGCAGACGGAACCTTACGTTTATATTGACTGTATGTTCTGTATGAATTCAGTTTGAAGTTTACGGTAGCGATTGGTTCTTTGGAATCAAATAAAAAATATCACTTTGTTGCTCGCAAACGATGATAAAATAAATAATGGCGCGAGCAGACATGACGAGTTTCTTAAGACTTGTGACGTCAAAAACACTCGCTCTAATTAAAGACAGTAAGCCCAATGCCATTCCACTCATTCCTTGCTATATTTCTAAATATCTTTTAATAACGCACGTTCCCTGAATTTCTTGCGGACTCCTAAACCCCTATTTTGTATAGCTCTGAGTTTACGCGTGTAATTTAATGTGATTTGTAGGAAGCAGTCCTCCGGTAGAAGAAGTCATTTGTTGGATCTTGTTATCCTTAAATTGGATGACGTGTAGCGACAGAAAGATTTTACGGAAAATATTAGCGGAGATATGTATTTGCCCAAAATTGTTGTTTGAAAAGCTGCCACAAAACGATGATAGCAATTTTATAATTTTGCCCTCTGGTGCATAATTCCAAATCATAAATTTGGACGATGTTCTCTTCTGTGTGTTTCAAATACAATAGGTTTCTATTGTATTAGAAACATACGGAACATGACATGTTTTATGATTCTTTACTTACTTCAAGAAGCATAAATACCTACAAGTTTATCGTTGTGACTGTCAATCACGTTGTGTATCACGTCTCGTAGCACTTATTTCTAACGCTACGAAGCCGCTACGATTGCTACGCCCCGTAGCGCTGCGCTACCAAGACTATTATTATTGCTAAGCAACAAATACGCGACCTATAGCAACTAATAGCTACACGATAATGCCTTATAATTCCCAATAATAACTTCGAATACCTAAAATCTAATTTATTGACTTGCTGCACAATTTCTCATCTTTATTTCGTGTCCAATTTTTCTATTATGCCTACCAACAACTTGAGCCTTTAAACTGGGCGATATTTCACCATCGGATGGGGGTAGCCGATCAGAAGACCTCATTCATTAAGGTATACCTAGTTACGTCCATAGTTAAAGACCTTTAGATGTAACGTTAACCACATTAGGCAACGTATGTTTAGGGTAGATTTTGCGTCAAGCGGTTGTCATAGACTGGCGACTGAAGCATAGATAAACCCACAAAAAGCTGTAACTGATTTTGCGTAGTAATTTTTCTTGTAATCAGTAAATATTATTATCCAGTTCCCTACCGCAAACAATAAACAAACCGAAATACGATAACGGCCGATTTTAGAAAGAAAAAACATGTGAACAATAAAATGCAGCGCAAACGTGGAATACGTCACGCAACGAGACGTATTTTCAATTAAAAAAAAACTTGTAGAAAGTTAAGTGTGTACACTATAAATCAATTTTTACTGCCTGTTCCTTTTACGTTATTACATTACTTTTATTTTTTCAGGACTGACTTGCCGGTTTGATCTATGTTTGTGACCAAAAGCTTGATACGTTTAGAAACTTAATCCACAAAAGGATATGTGGACCGTCCTTAAATATATAACCACTGGGAGGCAAGGCTGCCATTAAATTAATTAAGGAGACCAATACAGGCATAGTATTTATTTAGTTCCCGTAATAAAACGTTAGGGTCACCAACCTTTACGAGCTGGGTGACGGTGACCGTTAAACTAAGGAGGCAGTGTGTGAGTTACTTAACCATTTTAGCTTTTTTTTTATATTCTTGAATGGTAATAGTGAACACCTAAAATACAGATTTTTAAATAACTGTATTCTACCTCTGTGGCATATAGTCAAATTATTTACAATTGTTTTGGTCGACGACTTGCTTAACGGTCTAGATTAGGGATTTTCCTTCAATCCATCAATATAGGAATATTTTCAACAAGGCAGAAGTTTATAAAGTCTTTGCACTGTAGTAATAAAACGGCGCGGGATAGAAGCCAGTTGTGATCTATTGTGTCGGAAACCGTAAGTTAAAATGTGAGGTGATGTGCCAGTGTGTATGCGGAAAAAGTGCATTGCGGACTTAAAGCGAAATAATCGGAATAATAAGTACGTAATGTAAGTGGGAAACACCAACTCGAACCACGTGGTGATCTTAAACAAAAGAAATAGGTTTATTTTTTCGACAGATCTTCGTCTGATCACAATCTCACCTCATGGGAAGCTACGATTGGTCTGACGGCGTATAGGTAGGATAGAGACAAAGGGAATAATCCAGTTACTAGTAGTGAAAATCGCACAACATAGAATATAACCCTAAGGTTAACCATTTGTATGTTACTTTTACATTTTCATCAGAAACTTATATTTTGATTCAAGTTGGAGACCGTAGTTCAAGTAATTAACAATAAATCCTGCTTGATGCATAATAGTTGCAATAAATTACTGATTTATAAAATTTTATGAACTTTGCGGCCGTAACTTCTGCCCAAAATGGGCTACAAATATAAGATTATTTCAAAACGGGTGTTTTAACCGCGCGTCAACGCATAAGAATTGCTTTGTTAAACTATGGAATATTTCCGTAGCTATTGACAAGTAATTTAGATTATGTATCGAACTCGATACATAATCTGATTTTTTTTAATGAATGATTATTTTTAGTACGAAATGGAATAATCATTTGACATGAAATTAATATAATTTTTTTTTTAGTTATACACAAAAATTGCTCATTAACTTTTATCTATAAGCTCTATGTAACGTTGATGTCTGCTCCGACCTTTAATGAGAAAACCATTACTAAAATAATAAACTCCTTATATCTTAAACTCTGCACATTAATAATTTAATGGCCCCTAATATACACTCTTCTTAATAAATTACCGTAGTTAAGTTTATAAACAACCTTAAAGCGAAGGGTCCCAGGTTAAAACACTTTTTTCATGGAGTTTTACATGTTTGTAATTTTGGAGGATGTGATAAATAAACTTTACTTCAGTTTATTATAAAAGCTTGTTGAAGGTCTATAACTTTTTGTCTGAAAGCAAAACAATTTTATTGAATTAATTTTTCAGGCTTCTATTTCATAATATTTTTAAAGTGGTTCGTTTTCCAATAAAAAACGACTCCAAATAAACAAACAAAGAGTTACTTGTTTGAATAATCCAGAATTATTTTAAGGTAAATACGATGTACTCGTATTTATGAGTTTTATATGAAAGTGCACAAGTGTGTATAACCTCACTAATCCCTCACTCTCCTAATCAAAGATGGGACCCATGGCAGAGGGCTAGTCTCCGTTGAGGCCACCGCACGCCGCGCAGTCGCGGAAATTGGCCTAAGAAAATCAATTATGAGTTTTTTAAGTCTTTAATGTTCAGCTATTTTTGACATAGCCTTTACCGACCACCGTTACCAATGTAAGAAATAACGAAACTCCAAAATAGGTGAATCATCAATTACGTGCATGTTATCGGAAAACAGATAATGCTATTAATTTTCTAATTCAAACTGGCAATAGTTTCACACCATAATTATACTTTTCCAGACAGACTCAATTTTATCAATCATGGAGAAATTTTTGAAGCTTGCTTTAAACATTTCTCATTTTGAACTTAAGACACAGTAACGCGGTTATTTAATTAAATATTGGTTTCATCGATATCCAAGTATTGTATTTGTGTTCATGCTTGATATCGATGAAACCAATACTTAATTAAATAACCGCATGATTCCGTCTAAATTCCAAATGAAAAATGTTCAAAACAAGCTTCAAAGTTTTCCCGTCTCTGAATTAAGGAAACTTAGATCTTGTTATCAGACCAAGGTTTCAATCGAAAAACTTTATAATGGGATGAGTTTATACCTTTTACTGTAGTTTCATACATAAAAGTATAAAAATTGTGTATTTCTTTTATGATTGATAGAAGATTAAAAGAGAAAGACACGTACATAAAATACTACATACTACCTATAATTTTAACTGAGTCACGTGTCCGCGCCTGTAACTTAGATATCAATAAAACTCTCTCTAGAATCAAACCTTATAATGTTTCTGATAAGTCCTGAATTACTTGACCCAACCTTACTAATTATATAGTTATTTTATGATTGATAGAAGACTATAAGAGAAAGACACGTACAGAAAATACTACATCCTACCTATAATTTCAACTGAGTCACATGTCCGTTCGCGCCTGAAACTTAGATAGCAATAAAACTCTCTCTAGAATGCAACCTTATAATGGTTCTGATAAGTCCTGAATTACTTGACCCAACCTTACTTGACCCTTGTGTATTGACATGGATCCTTAAAGTGACCCACAACATTTTATCTTATTTTATCTTATTCTAAGAACATCATTACAACACAACGTAACCGTACGAAGAGATAGTTCATAGATGTCTATAATCTAGGCTTTAGTAAGTGCCTGTCGAGCTTATCTTAGATAATACTACAAATGATTTACATAGTTTCAATAACATCGTGCTAACAGATCCTGATCCGTATTATTATTGTTTATAGGGTTCAAATTAACAATTAGCGGTTTGGCTCGTCATGTAGTAACGAAGATACCATTGAGCATTGGTGTTGATTGTAATTATGCCACATTAGGTAAACTATTATTCCGTAACACATGTACTAAGATTTAGCATCCTAAGCAACTCTAGCTATTGCTAGTAAGCTATGGTTTAATCATTATTATTCAAGCCTTAATTCACCTTTTGTTGCTTGTAATAGGCTTGGGTGTGGAGTCCTTAGGCAACTCCTTAAGATCTTACACTGATCTCATATGACTGTACCCTAAATAAAAAAAGACAAGTAAAGAATTATTCAATTTACGGATTTCTGTTCTTTCAATTATGCTTTAATTTCACACCGTTTGCCCCCGACGACGACGTCTGAGCGTTTGTCTCTTGGGAACAAAATGAACAGGTTTTTGTTTCCGAATAAAAACTTTTAAAACGTTTGTAGGTCGACAAATTAGCCCTATTGTTCTGGTGAAATAAAAATTGGACTTCGAAGAAGGGTGGGCGGATTAATGATTCAGAAATGTTTGCTAAAATGTGCTTTAAAGTCTGTTATATTAAATTGAAAACAGAAAACCTTGGTAACCTTGAACACTTCTTCTATCTAATTTAAGGATTTTAAAAACAAGTATTTAGAGTTCAAAAACGTTGACTTGGACTTACCTAAACCGAACTTTACCATTTCAGATTCCAATAAATTAAGTCTCAATCATCATAGGTACTCTGGTCTATAGATTGCAGTGTGTTAGCACCTTAATGGAGTAAAACGTATTATTTGCTCCATTTCTCCCAGACAACCTTCAGGTTCTCCGCGATGACTTTTTTATTTGTTGTTACAAAAACAGATCACCGTTATTACCACTAAACTATTACAAAGACTTACTTATTATGACATAGGTTCAATTTTACCGTTACAATTTAACGCGATCAATTTAAGATAAACTTAGTTTAACGATCACCGCATTTTATCGACATTAAGTTGATCCGGATCAAGTTGAACTTAGTTTAATCAGCCTCAGCGACCGATTTTCATCGTTTAGCCTATAAACCGAGTTCAACAGCTGACAGACAGGACATTCATACATTCCATGCCAGATTTAAAATTAGTTTTCGTAAACGCGATCCAAATGAGGCTGATGAAATCGTAGTAAACCAAGATCAAACTCAGTATTTGAGGTCGTTTAAGCTTAACTTAGCTGTTGAATAAAGTTTTGGCAATAAACGGTGAATATGGACGTTAAAAACACACCTCTATTATCATCACGTTCAGGTACAAACCTATTTATATGATCATTGTATTGCAATAAACGACATTCCATTCTGTTCTATAACTGATCTTTCACTTCAGAATCCCACGATCTGTAATATTAATTTCGATAAATGTAGTAGTAGTATAGCATTGAAAAGAAAACCCAGATAAGGAACTTAGAAAACTTTCAAGATTATTTCGTTATTTTCCAGCCCCTAAGCCTATTAAACCTCTTTGTCATCGCTCGCATTATTTATTCAAACTAACAAGATGCGACAGGGAGGAGAGACTTAGATTTATGGTCTCATTTCTTTTTTCAGAATATTTATCTCTACAAAATAAAGAGAATGGGAGAGAATTAGCCACCGAGATTAAAGCCACTTGTTTTCGTTTAATAGAAGCAAACAATAAGGAGCTGATTTGGGGAAAATTATATTTTGTTAGCTTTTAAATATGTTTTCACTTCTCTTGCTCAAAAAGTGTATCATAATAGTGTAGCTTAGCGGGCCTAAAACTCGAGTTTAATACGTAGGGCGAAAAAGTATTTTTTCTTTTTAATTTTTGTCTAAAATCATCAGCCCGTACAAAGCATTCGTTCTCTTACATAAAACTCGACTTCTTGCTGCTCCGTCAATCGTTTTTTTTGAAAATGAACCGTCTTGGTGATGTTTTATGAAGGTTGATTCTTCCCTTCACGGTAGAATGCGAACTGTTTCGTTGCGGGTTAAATAGAGATTAAAAAAAAAGATGGTATTGGCGCTAAATCTCTAGAATTTTCTTCATTCCAAATCACAAACTTTTACGTTTAACTTCCTGACTTTTACTTCCAAATTGTGAACGTGAAAAATGTCATCAAGTGATAGTGAAGATGCTAATATAATCTACATATGTATATAAATCTATGGCATTTAGTTTTCCATATATAATAATAATAGTAATAACTATAGTAACCAATACATAAAACAATAGAAACCAATAAAAGTAACAGCAAGTCAGCAACATAATTTCATAGTCGGCTTCACGTATCACAATACATTTTCACTCCCTTTCAGATACTAAAAGGGCCAAATTTGTTTTTCTTTTCCCTTGACCTTAGTAAGAAACTGTTTATAGAAGTGAACACTCATTAACATGCTCCGTTCGTCCAGTCATTATTAATTATCGAGTGTTTTAAGCATCGGATGGAATAAAGATTAATCTACATCCTTGAACTGATGTCGAGAGGAATAAATGCTAATTTGAAACTTGTTCAGTTCGCTCACGGCTTATATTGGGGTGGTATAGATTACAACTGAAGAGTTTTCGAGGTTGGTAGCAATGCATCAATAGTGTTAGGTCATCGGGAAAAAAAATCATATTATGTAGTAGAAACTTAAGAGCAAAAGGTAGGGAAAATAAAGTAAAAACAACACGGCCATCTTTCACAGGTCACGAAGAATAAATGCATGCTAAAAATAATATTTCTACTGTAACTACCTGTAAATTGATATATACAATGTTGAAATTATATAAAATCAAGAAAATATGTACATACATACATACGATTCTTTTCAGCAAAACGAATTCATTTTAACATTCCGCCATTAGTGCGCGTCTGAGAAAAGTCAAACGAATACCTTCCACATCATTAAGCCCCCATCCTCACTTCCCATTCACTCTGCCCATCACAAAACTACAAAAAAAAGTCAATTAACTGTTTAGAAAAACTGCATTTGTCAGTTAAATTGGAAATTTCCGTTTCACCGGACCCCTAAAAGTATAAAAGCGTCACACAACATGTCAAGAGTCCAAGACCCCACACTTTCGTAATGCCCTTTCGTAAGTTCTGGGGTTCCCTAATATCTTTTTTATTATATTAACGAGGGGTCTCGGGATTTCCTATTAGATTTCCATAAGGTATGGCGTGATTTACTTTAAATTTTTACTGGTTCCGTGCCAAACAGGATTCATTATGGATATGAATCCTCGCATTTAAGACATTTTAAACATTTTTTTTGAATGTTGAACATTTTTGACACTTTCATTGCGCACTTGTCCATCTCTCATTATATGTTGTGTAATAAATACTTTCTTAAATCAATTAAAGTCTATGGTGCTTCTAAAAAACACCGCGACATACTATTATAATGTAATTTTAAGATAATTCAAACAACTTCTACATCGTGTGCGTAAAAAAATCGCCATCTGCGTCACAGTGACATTTCGATAGGTTTATATGTTTTCATCGATTCCCATAAACCACACAATATTTTACGAACACAACCGCCGCTAAACGGCATCATATCGCCTATATTTACGGATAAAACTTATAAAAAGGTAGAAATAAGAATGTGAATTTATTCGCTCGTCCTAACCCGCTTAGATCGCTTTTATAGATGTAATGGAAAGGGGTTGTAATGCCTCGAAGATTTTATTCATGCTAAACAACGGGATAAATGGAAATGATTTTACCGGAATTTTATTTATATTGACCTCTGAGTAGGTATTTCTCTAAATGTTTATTAAACGTTATGCATGTAGTTTCATTCAGACAATATCTACGTAAAGTTGCAAAATAAAACTAGTTTTTGTAACCAAATCTAAACACACATGGAAATGAAAATTTAATAAGAAATCGAACAAATGAATTCTGCCGATTCGACCGCCTCGGCGCGGACAAGTATGATTCGATTCAAGATTCAAGAAAACTGCAATCTTTGGCAAGTAAATTCAACGATTCCTTCTTGTTAGTGTTTCAAAGTTGTACGTTGAAATATCATTTAATTTTATGGAAAACAATCGTCTTATCAAATAATTTGTGAAAGCTGTATTTTTTACTTTTGTCATGGCCAATTTTAGCAATTTAGAAACTTTTAGAATTGTACGAGTATACTTACATTTTGTTTTCAAAAACATCATCATATCCAGCCAGCAGTGGACGTGTTTGGGCTGCATACACGTCCACTGCTGGACATAATCCTCCTCATCCATCGACCCCCTACGACCGTTACGATGTCGTCGGTCTATCGAGTCCTTCATCTTCCAACACTCCGTTTCGCATTGCATCGTGGCCGCTACTCGAGAACCTTTCGAAATGTTTCATACGAAATATTATAATGTTTTTATGTATCAGTTGCAACGTTCCTTAAATTCTGTTTTAAAATTTTAAATCGACTGTATTTTTTGGGTGTTCCAAACCACCGTGGCCTGATAAACAAAGGTTGCGAAACAAATCGTCTATTTACTTTTATTAAAAGTTCCTTTTTCAAATTCAAACTTGGTTCGATTTTTGAACTCCCCGCCTCAAGCAATCCACTAAGCTCGCATATTGTATTAGAAAGACGCGGCTGCTACTGCTCAGTTCAAAACCGAATCCTGTCACGAATTGAATTTACGAGTATGCAGCGTTAAATTCTACTCGAGTTACGCTCTCCCTTATTGATACTTTCTTGAGTGAATTTTTTAAAGAACTTTGAGTATTTGAGTTTTTATTAAGATTTTTTTTTAGTTTACATTAAACATTATCTTTCACGTACACAGCTTAAAAATACATAAAATCTTTGATCACCATTTATGAATGAGATTCTAACTGAAAAGTGAAAAAGGTAGTTCCGATTCTTGGTATTACTCAAATTATATTGTTTTCCATATTAATAAAAATACACCCATAGTAAATACCACTTAATAGGTATGCTCGGAGTCTCTCTGCGAGATCGAATCAGAAATGAGGAGATCCGCAGAAGAACCAAGGTAACCGACATAGCTCTCAGAGTTGCGAAACTCAAGTGGCAGGGCACATAGCTCGTAGGACCGACGGCCGCTGGGGCCGCAAGGCTCTAGAGTGGCGACCACGTACCGGAAAGCGCGGTGTAGGTAGACCCCCCACGCGATGGACCGACGACCTAGTGAAGGTCGCGGGAAATCGCTGGATGCGGGCAGCGCAAAATCGGTCATTGTGGAGATCCTTAGTCATTGTGGACGTCCACTGCTGGACATAGGCCTCCCGCCTATGTCCAGCAGTGGACGTCGATCGGCTGATATGATGATGATGAATAGGTATAAGCGTAAAGTAGCTAAACTGCAATAAATGAAAACTTTCCAATAGCGTCTACCTAGAGACAGAGTTTAATATCAAACATAAAAACTAAATACTGGATAATTAACTGTTCCGCAATGTTTTCCAACACTGCTTTGCTACTTTATGTCCCGGGGGTACACATGTTAGTTTTGATTTGGAAACTACGATACATTTCGTGTTAATTTGCTTGTGTATTACCCAATTTACCTTTTTGCTAAAGTGTGGACCGATGAGAGTTAGTTTTGATTGTATCATCCATAATGATTTATGTTTTAACATTAAGCATAAGTGTTTGCTGAAACTAGACTTATAGCACAGATTATAATACTATACTAGTACTTATAGTAATAGCTAATCTGTGGTGGACACTTTAACCCCTTAAGTCTAATAGCACATTTAGATATTATTCATTTCTGAACAGACGATAAAACGTCGTAGAAATGTTGTTGAATTGATTTTGCATCTTATTTTAGGGAATGTTTTCACTTCGTAATATTTTTGATGAATCAGAATCAATAACTTTATTTCTTTAGGCTTACAAAATAAGCACTTATACAAGTCAAATTGTATACTATAAACACAGTTATTATTATCAAATAAGAAATAAGGTGTTATTGATTATTCTCTTCACTTAAATTTTTTGTCCACTATTGGAAGATGTCCTAATAATTGGCCTTTAAAGCTCAGGTCAGGAGAAATATTTCGGGAGGAAGCAGCTTTCATGAAAATATGTTTATTAAAAGAAGTTGCAAAGAGTTTTCATTTCGTGTATAATAAATTAGGGTTTTATTTCTCGCTTCGATAAATTTGAAACGTCAAAATATTCACGTGGAAAATATTCATAAAGGCTACTTTACCTATGTACTGCACACATTAATTGTAATGTCGTTAATTTTCGGTACATATCCTATTTTATAATTTCAAGAAACCTATGTTTATGGGTTTGTGTGCCAAAAGAATTTCCTCTGAACCCTCAAAATATTTTCACAGCTTTAACTGCCAGAGATTGAAAACTCAAAACATTAAAACAAAACTCACCTCACAAAAAGCGTACTTTAATCCTCGAAGTAGCACAGACACAAATCACTACTGTTTTCTAAATACAAAAACATTATTCGTATATTCGCGCGTGAAGAGTCGCGAGCGGCAAACCTCCGTGCTCCCCCGCGGATAAAGTTATACTGACGCTAGAAGCTGGGATATAGTGTTTTGTATAGAGTAAGGTTCAGGATAGTGTACTAGCGTTAAGTAAGACTTATGTTAGAATGTTATGGGAATGAAAAGGTTAAATTCCATAAATCTCAAGTATAAGAAGGCTATCAGACCTTATCAGATATTTAAGCTGTCAGATATTTGACCTTCCTACTGGCACTTATCAGACAAGGCATATGTTCAGTATTTGACTTATAGGCTATACAAAGATGATGATGCCCTACCACTTTAACCTACCTAACGTAATCTAGCAGACAACTTATGATTATAAGCAAAAAGCTTTAAAATTTCAGTCTTATAGAGATTATCGAATTCGGAACGTTGGAGATTTTAGAGTAAGAAGGTACAAGAGAGGTTGAGTAGGTATTGTTAATAAAGTACAGTAAAAATTGTGGCTACAACGAGTCCATATGCTAGGAGGCTTATTACCCATCGTATAAAATACGATCATACTAGCATATAATGTAACAGAACATGCCGTACGGGGCAGATTTTCACCATTCAGAGTAGTTATACAATATTGTAACTTTGAAAAAAAAAAATATGGATTATTTAAATATATCTTACAATTAACTTGAAACTGATGCATTTAAATGTGATTTGACTAGTCTAAGTGCTTATTTTGAAAGCCTAGTGCAATAAAGTTATTGAATCTGAATCTATGGTACCCTCGTGCTTCGCTATTACGAAGCGCGATGTTTAGTTCTATAAGAGCTGTTTAATTAAAAAGTTTTCTCAAGAACATTGTATTGAGGTAAAGCTGTTGCTTAATTGTGGGGGTAAAATTAACCCTTTCAAGTAATTTGGCAAACTGAAGCAAAGTGGCGAAGGGTACGTTTTAAATAACGCTTAGAAAGTAGAGAAAGTGCTAAAGAAATTTTCTACCGAGAAATTAAGAAGCAACTTTGAGACAAAAAATAAGGAAGTATCTTGGAGGAGATTCATATTGTTTTTGGGGTCTAATCAACTTTGCAGATTTCTCGTTCTCATAAGACATTAAACTTTATTGATCCATTGAGGAATACTTTTATGTACTCAATAGATTGAACGTGTCTTAAATACATACATATGTATATAAAATAGGACACGACACAACAAATTTTTAATGCACGGCTGGACGAATCTTTATAAAATAGATTGTAGAGAAGAGAAGATCTGTGAGAGAAGATAGATTGTAGATGAAGGATCTTAAATAGTACGGCAATACATGAACCAAGCCGCGAACAGACATTAGTAGTATGTTTTTTGAAAGCATATATAGCAATTAAATATTTTATTTCATCATCTGATTAAATCATATCAAATCATTATTTTCGCAAATAGATCGTATACTTTCCCATAAAATACCTCTTGAGTAGTTTTAATTATATTGAACAAGAGAAGTTTACATGGAAAATCACAAAAACCCAACTCTATTGCAGTCCCAATTTCACTTAAATTAATCCCTCGCGTATGATTAAATATTTTAACCAAAAATACGTTTTTACTACGCTTAAAAGTGAATTACCTAAAAGCATTAAGTAAGTCATGTCTTATCTGTCCCTTGGGTGAAATTTTAACAAGGGCCGAAAGGTCCTTTAGGGTTCCTTGAGATCGTCTTATGACCTATGTGGATGCCACATTCGTCAATTCTGCGGTCAATCCTGATAAATAAGGGACGATTGTTTTTCCGAATTATTTCTAGCCTTCTCACATAACATTGTACCTTTTTCTCTTACAATACAAATCAGAATCCAGTCTACACTATCAATAATTCGATTATTGTAAAGAGTGCATGATCGTCTTTTGTTTGCATCTCATGTTTTTCATAAAAGTGACACGCTGCTTACTGCACTACAGTATATACGAAAATAAAAAAAAACGGTCGACGACTTCTGGTTGCGCTTCTCAAAAGTACAATTTAATAATGAACTCAGCTATAGTTTTTTAGGGTTGTTTATTGTTTATTTGTAGGATCGGTACTTGGATAGATAATTTTGATAGAACGCGTTGTAATTGACATTGTCGCTCCACTTCAATCGAACGCTTAATAGTTTGCATTGATTACGTTGACTGTACATAAATAGTATCAATTTAAGACTAAATCAGAAATACATAATGGTATTAAGTGAATGTGTTGTTTAAGTATATTTTTCATTGATAATTAAGACATTTATTATAAATAGTCAAGTTACATAGATAAATCCATTGCTATAATACGAACGTTTATAATAGTGTTCCGTCTTCGGAAGACCATGGACTACCTTCCTGTACAAGCCACAAGTTTCCTGTTACACGTGTGTCACATTGATTAGGGAAACCACAGGGTAAAGGCATATCCACGGACGGATGATACTAGAATCAATAAAATTTGAACTTTACTATGTTGATATAAGGATTTCAGAAGTTTAAAACTTTATAGTATGTAATCGTGGCAATAACTTTGGACTTGGAAACTATAAAATGATACATTTGGTTAGTATTTTCATGTAACTGATTGGTGTTTGCAGTTAATTGAGAGATGTATGTCATGAAACCCTTTTAAGGGTTCACTGAGCTTGAATAAGAGAAGTATGGAAGTTATCTAAGTTTGTAGAGAAACATTATGTGACCTATATAACTCCGCTTTTGTGTAACTGGTCTGCGATTAATACAAAAGTAAAATTTGTAAGCTCTGCCAATAGAATCTCTAATTCATGTTTCTATGGTCTTATGTGACTATTAGTCATTTAACACATCTACCCTCTGCGCTCGGCTAAAGTGGAATTCTTAGGGTAGTATTATTTATTTAACCCTACCATGCTTGATAATGATGCTGATGATGAGTAAATGAAAAAAAATTGGACATAGAAACGAAATAATAATATTAATGCACCAATAAAAAATCCAAAATTTTGACGTAATCATTACACTGAAATTGCTTCGTCGTAGAGCATCTACGACTTTGATCTTTGCCATGAGTTTTACCCTTGTCAATAATTATGTAATGTCTTAAAGACAGCTACCATGACGTCCTTTTAAACGAGTATCAAAACGAGGAAAAACTTATAATGGAGTCCATTAGAAAGTCGACGAAAAAATTGCAGTCTCTAAAGTTGAAAAACATTACGTGAAAATGGAAGTTATTAGAAAAGTAAATCGCAGTAAAGTTTCCTTGAGCCCATTTGAGTAAATATATCGGGAGGGAGGCTGACGTCGCTGAGCCTTATCTCAGTTGGATGGGGTCAATGCCTGAGGAGAGCTTTCGCGAGAGCTTTGTAGGATTTAGTTCACAAATAACTAACATAGTTGCCTGTTTGTTTTGTGTGAAACGAACACCTTAATAATTTTGTTATGTTGTTTGTTATTATATCAGTTTTTTAGGCTCCCCTCTGGCACATCTTTTACCTAGGCTTGTATTAAGAAATTCTAGAAATTACGGATTCTAAACCGGTATTTCTTAAGCCGTTTATGTTCTCAGTTCTCACACATGTCCATTTACTTCCACCACGATCAGTCAAGTGCAGTCAACTGCCGTACAACAAGTAACACGTCTGCATTCAAATGTGCTATTTACATTCTGCAGGCGCTGCGCTGTGTCGCAGGTGCTGGGCGGGTTACACACTGGAGAGGTATAATGAGATGATAATACCACAACTTAGCGTAGTTTCCTGTCTGAATAAGTAGTTTTTTTATTATTCAGTCGGGTTCATTAGTTACATTCATTGACCGTAATGGGCGATCAGTAAGGGCACCATGATATTGACTATTCGGAAATATGTATATTTTATTTTTCGCACAAACAACTTATCACCTTATAAAACCTCTATAAAAAGGTATACAAACTTATAAACACTCTTGGAACGGGGAAGGTCAGGCGCAGGACCTACGTCCTGCGCTTTACCTCCATGGTTGTGTCGGTATGCCATTCCAGAAAGTGCACCTTTGTTTGCGCGTACACTTGTGCACTATAATATGTCCTGCGCACCTGGCTAGTGTTCGTTGAGACTGGCCGCCGTGACAAAGTCAGCTAGAAGAGCATCATCATAATCATTATTATGTATATGCAAGCTATAAAATATAATCAAGCTCTAGAAATGGATGCGCGAATGGACTACCGCCCTTATCTGCCTTAGAACCTGCAAAACGTACAGTTCAGGCTACATTTATTCACGTCGTGACATCGCACGTTGCGCAAAACTTAAAGAATCGAACATTCCAGTCCGAACTTGCAGAAATTTTACACGCTAACCAATTCCCTTTTCAGGTATCGAATGGTTTATTTGACCTAGAAGCCAAGCTTAGCTGTTTTTATCCGAGACTAATTTCTTGGTGGTGTTTCTATTTACCTACTTCCTCAGGCAAGCTCAATCACTAGGGGGCGCCTTGCATCCTACAACTCGTAAAACATCTCATTCAGGTGTGTCTCGACTGGTGGCGACACTATAGATATTTCATACTAACTTCTGCCCGTGTCGTCGGCGTGGGAACTTTACAAAACCTATTCTGTAGACTTACAGATAATTTTAAGTGCACTGTTTATCTTTCGTAACTAAATATACATTTACCTCTCTATAACTCTCAACGTATGTTCCATAAAACCCTATAGGTAAACGACATACAGATGTTTGTAGTACAAACTCCCCGAATACACCCAACACTGCAATCCGCATTGATTGACGTGAACACCACCGTAGCCCGCAGCTCAGACGTACCGCAGACTTTGAATTGCAAATGAAACAAAGAAAACAAGACAATTAATTCAGTTTGTTTAATCAGCTGAGTAGGACGCTGAAGGCACGGCTTCACTGGCTTTGACTGGAGTTGTTTATTGTGCGTTTGGGTTAAAACTAGAGATGAGTCCGGTATTCAATAACTAACTCAGTACCTGTTAGCATGGTCCTAAAATATCTAACGCTATTGTAAAATCCGCATACCACTCTCAGGGAATAACTGTGCAAAGCGAGCATCGCGCCTAACCGACCGTGAGCCATTACTACCCAACGCTTCAATACCTATACTTACCTAACTATCATCTACGCATAGGTACTAGCGGACCGTTCACCCGTAAAGTTATGTAGCTGCAACAAGTATTTGGTTTTTCTAACCAAATATATTGGGTAGAAATCAGGACAGGTATAAAGTATTGTAACGTTATTGGGTACCAGTTGGTACTAGCGGTATTGAAACAAAATACCCAACTAATAACCGGTAGCCAAAATATCCAATAACTCCCATCCTTAGTTAAAACGGTAACATGACTCTATAACATTACCTAATCTGTGAATCTAGGATCCTACTTAGATTAAAATGAGTATGGAATGTAATCACTATCTAGGCTGTATCTAAACGTACATTCTCAACTGGCTTGTATAAGCAAAAGCTTAAACATAACATACAGTATCTACATTACCCTAGACTAGGTCTACAAATTGATATGATGTAAGATTAAAAGTAAAAAGTAACATTGCCTACCTAAATCTAATCTGTGGTAAAAATAATAAATGAAAAGACAGAACTTCCAACTCAGGGACAGGTAAAATATTTACGCAAAGCCGCGTGACGTCATCATATGACCTCTTTTTTCTTTATTTAAATAAGTTTGAATACATTTTAATTCATTGGTATTCAAAATTCAAAATCACAACTACCTATTCCTAAGCATAAAAAGAAAAGACAAATGAGTTGGTGATGTTGAAATAACTAAATGATAAATGAGTTAGAAAAATTTACAATCACATACATACTTGAAATAAATTAGAACTAGTATTTACAAATTGAATACGTTTATCTTGATTTACATGTAAGCTATAATTTTCATTAAACTGAAATAAAAATAAATCATTTCCATCTGAAAATTGCAACTAAACAAGAAAAGTGTTTCACTGAAATTAGTATATACATATGTATGTATATTCTTCCAATAGGTAGTAATGTAGTAAATACACAAAAAATAATTTTCACTTCTCTTACTCAAAAAGTGTATCATAATAGTGTAGCTTAGCGGGCCTAAAACTCGAGTTTAATACCTCGGGCTAAAAAGTATTTTTTCTTTTTAATTTTTGTCTAAAATCATCAGCCCGTACAAAGCATTCGTTCTCTTACATAAAAACTCGACTTCTTGGTGCTCCGTCAATCTTTTTTTTTGAAAATAGAACCGTCTTGGTGATTTTTTATGAAGGTTGATTCTTCCCTTCACGGTCGAACGCGAACTGTTTCGTTGCGGGTTAAATAGTGATTTAAAAAAATGATGGTATTGGCGCTAAATCTCTAGAATTTTCTTCATTCCAAATCACAAACTTTTACGTTTAACTTTCTGACTTTTACTTCCAAATTGTGAACGTGAAAAATGTCATCAAGTGATAGTGAAGATGCAAATGGAAAAAAAGGGCAAAGAAATAATTATGAATCTGTTGCCGACAAAATCACGTGGAATATATTTAAAGATTTACGAAAATTTTATGAAATGGAGAGATGAGAAACGTGTGGATTCTTTTACAGAAGGGGTTTTTCTCACTTATTTTGATGAATTATCGAAAAAATTCAAATCGTTGACTCTTTGGAGCACATATTCAATGTTAAGAATGACCTTACAAACGAAACACGACGTCGATATTAAAAAAATATGTAAATTTAACGGCTTTACTGAAGAAATTGTCCACTAGATAAAACAAGGCAAAAAAATCTAAAGTCTTGACGACACAAGAAATCGAAACATTTTTAAATAACGCTCCAAATAAACAATACTTGGCAACAAAGGTAACCTACTTATGTACTCTACTCAAACTAAATAAATAGGTACCTACCTACATACCTAAATTATGTACCAAGGTTATTACGATTATTAACACACTTATTTTTTTGTTCAACAGGTTGCTTTAATTTATGGAATCAGCATGCAGAGGAATAGAGCTTGCCAATATAACGCTAGAAGACGTAGAAACAGATACAAACCTACAAGCTGTGAGTCTGCCGAACACGAAAACAAACAAAGAGCGTAAATTTGTCATCAGTGGAGAATACCTTAATATAGTTAAAGCCTATCAGGAGTTACGTCCCACTAATGTTTCAACGAGAAGATTTTTTCTAAATTATCAAAATGGTAAATGCACAAGGCAAGTCATAGGCAAAAATAAATTTGGTAACATGCCTAAAGATATTGCCACTTATCTAAATTTACCAAATCCGGAACTCTACACGGGCCATTGTTTCCGCAGAACATCTGCGACTCTGTTGGCAGACTCTGGTGCGAATATAACGACATTAAAACGGCACGGTGGATGGAGGTCCGATCAAGTTGCTGAAGGTTATATAGAGGACTTTATACAAAACAAGTATCACGTCACGCAGCGGATTACGGAAGGAATCAATATTTTACCAAACATTACAGAACCCCAAGCATCTAAATCGCGGGATTGGATGAATATGTCAACTCAGCTGAAGCCGCACTCAGATCTTAATAATGCAGGAAACTCAAGTGAATGAGTCCATGAGTCGAGTCTCTCCAACTTTTACTCCACAACAATCAACTCAAAATATTATCACATCCCAATCACATAGAACCGAAATAAAATTGCCCGGGAAAAACATATCACCAAACATTCAAAGTTGCTCTAACTGCACATTTAATTTTTAATAAAATTTCTGAAAATTGTCTAATATTGAATAGTTTTATTTTCTCGCAATCGAAGTGAAAAGTAGAGTGTTTTACTCGGGCCAAAACCACCCATTATAACTCGGTCTTGTCATCCTCCCTCGCTACGCTCGGGAGTATAACAACCTCGTATATAATGGGATGGTTTAGTCCCTTGTAAAACAATCTACTATTTTAGTTCAATTCCAAAGAAAATCGGGAATCCTACCCGTACTTTTACAACTATTTGTATTTAGTAACAAACAATATTATTCAATAATTTAATCATATTAATTCATCAATCAGAAATATAAATGAAAGAAGTACACGAAAGTACGCAAACTGAAAACCGGAATCAACTGAAATTAAAATTAAGTGTCGTCTCGTTCAAGTTGACTTAATGAACTTTGCATTAAAATAACGTACGATTTTCAACGTTTAATACATGTTGGTATGATAATACATTGCATTGAGAATACAAAAAACGAATTAACGTTCTGAGTTCGTCAGTAATTAATTCACAGAGAGCAGGATTCACACACTTTTTGTATCTAGAGGCGGAAAATTATAATTTTGAGAAACTTTCGTATACATACATACTTTTAGATTTGACTTAAACTAAACAATAATAATTTGACAGTAGGTTTTCAGTTAAAACCAGACAAAAATTATGAACAAATCTGACCGGATGTAGATGCCTAGATGTGCTGTGCAATACATATAAGTGCCGCTTAACATAGTGGTGTTGGAGTGTGTTTTAACACATTTACTGCCCAGAATCTGCAGTGCCACCAGAAAAGGCGCTTTGCTGCAGCTACCTACTGGGGCTCTGAGAACTATTTGTGCGTCGTGGGTAATGAAAGACTGATAACGCAAAGTCGTCTCTAGTTTCGTCATCTCATTTTCTATTTCTCACCTTTCACCACGAACGCCGCCCGAATTTCCAAGTCTATAAAAACAGTATTCAGTTTACAATCAACGGAATAAAATTAATTAAATAAGCGGTAAGGTAAGGACGCTACTTGAATTAACACAAAAGGAAGTACGGAGGAGAAATGAATTTTAAATATTTCCGATTTATTCCTCGCTGAGATACAGTCGTTTATGTTGGCTAAAGACTTGCGGGGAATATTAAATAGCAGCATGATAAGGGGGTAGATAAACGACAATCAAGATACGGGAGAGTACATATATGGCTCAATGAATCTAAGGTGAAAGAGAGGTTAACCTAACTAAAGGCCAAGTTTTGAAATTGATGTAATTCAGTACATCCCGTACATTACTCTTCTCGGATCTTTGGTAGTCCGAAATAAAATAATTTTATATATTTCATTTATTACACATTTAGTCTACTTAGATATATAAATATATGAAGTTCTTTTATCATTTGTTCATAGATTTTTCTTTGATAATTTTGATAAGTTCCTCAAGAACGCTGCTTTGATTAATAGTTACGCAACAACATGATATTTATTTTTTGTTTTGTTGTTTATTATCTGAACCAGGTTTTAACACAGACAGACAATATAAATGTCATGTTAATAAAATTTGCTCAACAAAATATTTCTTAAGCCCGTTCGCTAGATTAGCCTTTTATCTACAGATAGGCATAGTAGAATGAATGTTGTCGCAGATCTGGATTGCACCACTGTCACAAATACTGTCACACAGCACAGTGCTGCTATCCATATCACACAACTGTGCATTCAAATGTACTCGAACATTATACACATTTTATATTGACGTCATAAGAAAAAAGACAGCGCGCGGGCCACTTTTCAGTAAGCTATTTTATTGATGTAAATAAATATCTAACTAAAAATGAGTTAAAGCTCATATTTGAATAGGGATGTTCTCTAGGTAAAAAAATCTAATCAGTCCGTCAGTTGACCGACGACATCGTAGCGGTCGCAGGGAGTCTTTGGATTGAGGCGGCTCAGTACCTACCGCTATTCATGGCGTCGATTGGGGGAGGCCTATGCTCAGCAGTGAACGTGTACACACATACGGGTTGATGATGATGAAATAACGGACTAAATATTTTTTTTTCAGAAAAGTAGCCTATTCTTATATTTGTGCTGTACTGGATGTATGTATGTATGTGCTATGTCTTTAAGGAGTGTTATTTGGACTATCTTTATTGGGTGGACTGGAGTTTACATAATTTTATAGACAATTCTGCGGGTTACTGCTTTGAGATACTGAGGAGGCCGATCCGATAGAGTACTTTAAGAGAGTTTTGTTTAAAGCTTTTAGTAAAGATTCTAAACGAGTTTAGAGTTGCTTTTTTAACAATGTTATAAAAATGTTAACTTGATTTTCACTACATGTTTTTTTTGTATATTTATATAGGCAGATAATATTATATTGTACCACAAAAAAATATAGTACAGGAATGCAAAATAACGCTGGATAATACGGTAAATACTAAGAGAAAACAAAGTAAAAAGGCGGCCTTATCGCTACGAGCGATCTCTTTAGACAACCTTGAGATGGACTGGATATGTAAAAACAGTATAATTATGTTCACAACGAAAACAAGAAAACAATAATACTTTCACTACTTCTTATAATACTTGCTTGACCTACAAACATACATACATACATATTATATTTCACTAACATAAACATTAAAATAAGAATTTTTTACAAGAATAGATAATGCTGTTGAAGCAGTTGTAGTATATGTTATCCGCAAAAAAACGAAATTTTGTGTTCTTTGTATTGCGTTAAAAAAAACTTCATCAAAATTTACAAATACGGTGGCTTCATCGAGTGCTATTCGATAAATTGGAACAATAAATACACTCTGCACAATCACAGCGCATGTAGGTAGGGGACTGGATTGCCTCGAGGCTGTGTGTACATGCAGCGAATGGTTTGTCTATTGTTTTTATTTGCATGACTTTTTGATTATGAAATGAAAAATTGGTAGATTGAACCTTTTTGAAAAGATAACTTCTGGAGACGGATATTTCTGATTGTAAACGATATTGAACAGTCACACTCGGGTCGGTAGCTTGGCCCCAGTCATAATCAACTACTATCAGTAATGTTTACTGTTTAACAAGGATGGTATAAGTTTTTGCTTCTATCGTGTTGTTATTTCGTTTTTTGACGGTAGGTCCTACCATCCTACTGGCATCTGTTGTTACTCATATGTCCATACAATGAAATTAAAGACTGTCATCATCGCATATATCCAATATATTCCTACCAGGAATGCGCTCTACGATGCATCGCCCCCGTGTCAGTCTATGGCAGATGTCCCTCATGTGCTTGTAATTATACCGACAACTTTTCAAGCTAGAATACAGCACTGCTGATAAGCAGCAGTAAATGACATGGAAACAAACATTTGAATATATTTTCCTATTTATTCGTCAGGCCATGCATAACGCAGGAAGAACATCATATGACATGGTCTAACGTTAAAAATAGCTAACCATATGTTTTCAGTCGCTGATTGTTTTAAATTTATTTTAACGTCGAATATTAAATAATCTAATATTTGTTTATTGGTTTTTCATCGAATTTAATAAAATCTAATTCAGTTAGAGGTGCAATCTATTCATTTGATAACGGATGAAACTGTTTCAAATATACAGATTTCATAAAAGTCTGGCTTTACAAAAATGCGAAATATGGATGGGTTGGTACTGAATTATATTTTTTTTTATTAAATTTATTCTATGAAGTTTTCACATAAACCGGGTCTCAGTCTTCTCATACGTCAATCCCAATGAAATGACACCCGCCTAAAACGGATTTTATTAGAAAAACCACAACGGAAAACCAACCCTAGTACATTGAGTTGTGTGTCAATATTGCTTGGCGATGAAACCATTTGAATTAAATTTTTCAGATATTATTATACAGAGTGATGAAAAACTGTAACGTGTCGGAAGTTAATTGAGTTGTTTATTTTTGGTCTGATATTATCAAATGAAGGAACCTTCGTTGGCATACGAGAGTGGCAAGTTGACTTTGAAAGTTTTATTATTATAAGATGGAGATATGGAACCTTCTCAGATAATTTTCATTCTATTAATCTGCAGTAGAATTTTGACAAATTTCCTATTCAAGAAAGAAACTTGACAAAACCAGATATTATGCATAAGTTGAATATTGGGTATTGCGCTTACAAGTCTCAAGTGAAGATTTCTTAGCTAAACCTTGGTTTCCTAAGTTGCGGACGTTTAAAAATAACTACAAACTCATAAGACCTGCAATGTGCCTGCTTTCAATTTTTCCTACTTATTTTGATTATGGCAAATCCCCCCCCTACATGGGAGACCATCCACTCGATGGACGGACGACATCGTAGCGGTCGCAGGGAGTCGATGGATGGAGGCGGCTCAGGACCGCTATTTGTGGCATCGTACGGGGGAGGCCTATGTCCAGCAGTGGACGTGTATGGGCTGATGATGATGATGATGATTTTGAGACGAAACGTTTTCAGCAGCAAAATTTTATAGAGACACAAAATGCCATCTTCCAAACGTATAATTGCTAAAACAACAACTTTTTAACCTGTTTATGAGTTAAGTGTTAAGTCTAGAATAAAGTATTTTCCATCTATCTCTTACAACATCCACGTGCTAAGTTGGAGGGGTCTATTCATACGAACATCAAGATCAATACAACCTTTTCTACAACTATAGTGGATTCACGGTTAATTCTGCTTTATCTTATATACATATGTCTACTTTTTCTGTAAACTATATATAATAATTGAAGCAATGAATAACCCTAAGAAAATCAGAGAAAGACAACGCCGATTCTTGCAAGGGTCTTTGCAAAAATCTGATAAAATCCCAAAATTGAAAATCTTTTTACTCCAATATGGCGACACACAAACAGACTAGCAATACCCTTTCAAACCAGCGCTTCAAAAAGATCTTTACACGCTGAAATCTCATAAAAACTCTATAAAACATTGTTCAATTTAGTCACAGGCGTGTTAAACAACTGGCTCATTACTCATTAGTTGCTGCAGTTAACGCAACCGCATTGGATCCACTAACAATAACCTGTAAGTGAAAACTTTACGGATACCTTTCATCAAAGTTACGAGTACAAGTATTTAATAATTTTAAAATAGCTGTAAGCCTTGGCTTTGTTTACCTACAATTCCTTGGTCCCACATCTTTTACATTCAACTTATAATGTCAGTAATGAACAGACTGTGTTCGAAGCTTAGATAATACAGAAAGCGGAATGAAGAATGAAATTGGGAGGTCTAATACGATGGGTACAGCTGGGAAATTGTGGGTTATTGTATACCATGTAGGTATGCCATTCTGCAAATCTATTCTGTTCAAAAAATTTATCGCTACACTCTTAGCATTATTATGGATGAAGAATATGACGCCCGTACCCAACGAACAGACAAACTGCGGCTTAGTATCAAATAGATTTATATCGGCCCGTTAGGTGAAAAAATTTGAAAGTGAAGTAACCCAGCTGTTCATCAAACACTGCAGCACTACAGCCCGAAGGCGTTGAATGTAGAGCCGAGTGAAACGATACGGAAAAATAATTTCCTCTCAAAGAGGGCACAGATGGCAAACTCACACGGGAATATCCACCCTATGGCAATATCTTTAAAGTTAAATTATTATTTGTAACGGCACAGATTAAGGGTGGTTCAAGTTTCGTAATTATAAAGGAGTTACATTATAATGTCAATTTAACCCCTTCAAATTGTATCTTAAGTGTTCATGTCTTTTTAAATTAGGATTTTATTATTGTGTGTTGTTGATGAATGGCTATAGTACTTTTGGATACATTAACTATGTACTTATTTTATTTTTGTGCGAGCATTATTATAATCCCCCACTACATGGGAGACCATCCACTCGATGGACCGAGGACATCGTAGCGGTCGCAGGGAGTCGATGGATGGAGGCGGCTCAGGACCGCTATTTGTGGCGTCGTACGGGGGAGGCCTATGTCCAGCAGTGGACGTCTTATACGTGCCTATGCTTATAGTTGGTTCAATTATGCAATAATTATATGGGGTGACAGCGTTGAATTTGATCAAATATTTATCATGCAAAAGAAATGTGTCAGAATTCTCACGAATACCAAACAACGGGATAGCTGTAGACCGCATTTCATAAAAAATTAAATCCTGACATTGCCCTCTATCTACATATTGCAAGCCTCGTTATTTGTTAGGAAATATAAAAATCTCTTCCAAACAAAATATGATCTGAACAAAGATTATAATAGGCGAAACAAAAATAAAATTGCTATACCCACGACAAGAATGAAATTAACTAGTAAATCTCCAAACCATAGATTATCTAAAATATATAATAAATTACCGGAATGCATAAAAAACGAGGAAAAAGAAACGCTATTTTGTAAAAAACTTAAATTATTTTTATTAGAAAAATGTTATTACTCCGTTGACCAATTTGCTTCTGACAAACTGACATGATTATTTTTATATTTACATGACATAATAATTCATTGACATTATATTTTATAACATTGCATGAATTTAGATTTTTTATTACATATGTTTATTGATTATTTATATGTTAATAATGTAATTAGACATGAACTCTTTTGCAGTGCCCTTACAGGGTGCATGTACCTATTGACATAAGCTACCTACTTAGATCTAAGCTGTATAAATGTACATGTAAGCAAAATAAATAAATGAAATGAAATGAAATGACGTGTATGGGCTGATGATGATGATGATTATAATAATGTTAACTACACGTAAAGGTGACACCAGGGAGACACTTACTACTTACTTTCATTTTCAGTTGGTACCTACACATTATTAAGGATATAAAAAGTCACCGTATAATGAAATCATTTTATTATTGACTTCAAATTATAAAAATATTAATAATCGCACATGATTTTCTTCACAGTGAGAAGAAGATCAGATCTTGTCAAAGATTTTTGAGAAGCTTATGTTCGTCCGCATGATTGAGTTTGTCGAAAAGCATGGTATATTGAAAGAAGAACAAAATGGTTTTAGGCGTAATCGATCAACAACATTGGCTGCATTTAATTTAATGAAAAATATTACTGAATCCATTGACGAGAAGGTGCCTATCTGTGCTCTTTTTATGGATATGTCAAAAGCTTTTGATTTTGTATCGCATCGGCTGTTGCTCGGTAAACTAGAGTCTTATGGCATCCGTGGGAACTGCCATAAATGGCTCGAAACATATTTGAGTAATAGAATCCAATGTACTTGTATCTCTACCTTAGATGAGAAATCAAATAGCTTGGTGGAACACAGATCCCACTTTAGGAACAACTTTTATGGTGTGCCACAGGGTAGTATATTAGGCCCTCTACTTTTTATACTCTATATAAATGATTTATGTGACTCTATCGAGCACCCAATGATTCTTTTTGCCGATGATAGTGTAGCTATTGTAAGAGGAAATAATTTGCCTAAATATCAAAATGACGTAAACTCTACATTCGCAAAGCTTGCAACATGGATGGAAGGGAATAATTTGCTGCTAAATGTTGGAAAAACTAAATACATGCAGTTCTATTGTCCACAAAATTCCGCTCAGTCTTTAAATATTAATTACACAGGTACAAGTGTTGAGCAAGTGTCCACATTTCCCTTCTTAGGTATCATCGTAGACCAGCATGTGAACTGGAAAGATCATTGCATAAAACTGAGTTCTAAGTTAAATAAATATGTATATGCTCTTAGGAGAATAGTGGATAAGTCATCCCTTGAAGCTGGCAAGATGGCGTATCACGGCTATGTTAGCTCGAATTTAAGATATGGTCTGATTCTTTGGGGCAACTCAACTGAGATTCAATCAGTCTTTATTGCACAAAAAAAATGCATTCGAGCATTATGCAACATATGGGACCAAACATTATCTTGTAGACCACTATTTAAAGCTCTTAAAATATTACCTCTGTGCTGTCTCTACATTTATGAAATATGTTTATTCGTCAAAAAATATGAAAATGTTTATTTTAAAAAACCTGAATTTAAGAGTGCAAGAATTCGTGAACGTTTTGAAAACAAATTGGCCGCACCTATGTTTAGGCTATCTTCTAGTCGCAAAAGTATTTTCTATATGTCGGTCAAAGTTTATAATAATATACCTAATGACATAACTTCCTTGCCCCTCCACAAGTTAAAAACAAAACTATTTACTTGGCTTTTGGAATATTGTTTTTATGACATGAAAGAATTTTTTTAAAAGACATACCTAAGTTGAATTATTTTTAGAATTATTATTATTTTTATTTCTGTGACTTCTGATTATTTTGATTATTGTGACATTATAAAGCTGTTTTCATTTTAAGTTTTGATTTTATTATGTTATGTGATTAAATTTAATTTATAATTATGTCAAACAATTAACAATTTATCTCTATAATGTATTACTGCATGCTATTTATAATCGAATTATAAAATCTTTGTACGCTCGAAAGAGTAGATTGTGTAGATCAAAAATTATATTTAAGACCTGATGAATTATGTACCACAATCACAATGAATAAATGGTTTCAATGGTTTCAATGGTTTCAATGGATCTATATCATGACAAAATAATGTTTGTCGCGTGAAATGAAAATAAATACCACAAACTTTCAAAGCGTATGTCACATAATCAACTTAAATAAATAAACAAACAAAGCCCTTCGCTTAAACCAAATAGTTTGTTTGTTTGTTTAGGATGTCAAACGAAACCGCAAATCAGATGACATTGCTGATTTAGTACAGACCAGTTGGACAAGCAGACAGATTGGGTGATTTTTGTGATGGAGCAACAGAGAGATAACTTGAAAATGTCTCTACAATTGTATACCCTTAATTTATATCATCGAATCTATGACCTATCGAGGACATTTAATTTTGTTAACAAAGAAATTTAAAATCACATGGGGCAGTACCAGCAACATCCTACAGGTAAGTGTAGGCAGTAGGTAGATAAGGTTGCTTTGCCATCATGCAGTCTTTCAACGGGGTCCTAACTCTTTAGACTCCTTGGGTTGGGATTTTGTTGAATGGCTGCAGAACTCTTTATTGTGACATGAAGTAATTTTATTTTATTCTAATTTTAAATTTTGATTTTAATTCTATTCTATTGTAATGTTTTGTGTATGTACCTACTCTTATATACTGGATAATGTCTGAATAAACAAACTTTTTATTTTATTATAAATGAGAAAAACACATTAGAACTAGTATTTACTATTGAAACGCCCATACTATTTTGCTCATTGGTTCATTTTCTTGTTCTACATATCTCTAGGCGCTGGCAACACAGGAGGTTGCGGTTTCGATCCCCGGTCCGACACAAATATTTGAACAATCTGCAGACCGGCAGTTCTGTGTGTTTTTTTCTATGTATGACGAAAAATATCTTTACAGTAATATTATTGAGGAATAAGATAATGTATACCAGTTGTTTAGTACCCGTAACATAAGCTCCTTAAGCTTAGCAGTAGCTTGGCGTTAGATGAAGCTGTGTGATTTGTCCAGCATTATTGTTTATATTTTTATTTATTTTCTACAAGTATTCTTATTGCAGTAAGTTCTAGTTGGGTCTTTTCAAGACCAGACAGAGTAAATAGGTGTCTTCTAGGCATTCGTGATACACCGTCGTCGGCCACATCTTCACTTGCCACCAGTTAAGATTGTAGTCAAACCAAGATCTATCGACTAAGTATAAAAAAGTTATTGAGCCGCGAAAATAGCATGATTGAGTCACTAACTGAATGTCACAGATTATAGTCTGTTTGCATCAGCGGTTATCACGTAGGTACTGTTTGGTGTACATTGTCCGCAATTTTCACCATATTACAGTGATTGTGGTCACGAAACTATCAGTCGTACTCGAACCTCACTAAAATACACGATAACCTTTGATGATAACAAATCACATAAGAATGAAGAATTTTTATATTTTTCCGGGGAAAATAAAAGCTTTTTCAGATTATTTACTATTATTTATCAGAGATACCCTAAAGTAAATAAACATCATAAACCTTTTCCCTCGTAGAACGCTATAAACAAAAATACTGCACCTTTCCTCGCCATCCTTAATTTTTTACCTTCTTTACAGCCAGAACTACCCAAACAAAACAGTAATGAAATTACTTACAAAATGCTTTTACCCAAAACTTAACCTCTTAAGACGAAGGTAATAATATTTTATACAGTTTTACTTTATAACAAGTTTTTACGATTATAATATTAAGCCGCTGCTGAGGTAACAAAATTACTTTTATATTGCACGTAGGATATAAAAAAGTTCAGAGGTAATATGGGGACGACATAATTGAGCCAACTTTTGTAAAATATGGTCCTTGATACGCATGTATTACTTTTCTGAGGAATAAAATAAAATTATGAACTACGAATTATAACATGTGGCACATAAGTGCTTTAAGTACTTATGTGCCACATGAATTATTTACCATGTGTTTTTTAAGATTTTCTAAGCTCATGTAGAATTGTTTTACGCATACAATATTTGTGAAACGATGCACGTCAATAATAAAAAATGTCCTATAAAAAAATTCTATGTTTTTCCAAAATTCTTATAATTATAAAATTAACATTAACAGTTTAAGTTAAGTTAACATAAACAGTTGAAGGAATGATCCTGTATTCAAAAGATCTAAAATAAATATTATCATTTCATATGGCGTATTGCAGCATAGACGATAATAATAATATTATCTATGGTTTAGGGGTCTACAGGGCTGCAGGGACAATCACAAAGCTAGCCTGAGGCAAGGCTGTGCAATATCACAGCGGTAACACCTCGGTTTGAGGGGAATTATGTAAGGGTATCTAGTCAGTAGATGTGTCTAAATAAATAAATAAAACAAACTACTAGTTTTGATTACTTTTAATGTTATGTCTTTTGCTGCATTTAAGTTAATATAAAAAACAATGATAAAATATTTTTGGTCATCCATTCAGCCTACCATATAGGTACTTAGTTATTTTCATTTTTATTCGGACCCTAAGAAGTAAAATATCCAAGAGAAAGGATCGCGGTCCCTTCGTAAGTCACGAAAATCCTATTAAGTAGGTATGTTATATATTATATTATTATACCTTTCTTATTATGTATTAGGGTAAGTCCCCCTAATCTGTATAGGCCGTAACAGAAGGTATAGCTATAATATTTTATTTTTTATGGGATTTTTTACCGGGATTTTTTACATTTAGGTGAAGGCATTCACAATATTATTTGCAACGCCAAAAATTTTTTTTAATTTCAGACAAAACAGAGCAGGGTCAAAACAGGGCCAACAGATCCATCATAAGATTAATTTTTTCTTGAATGTATTTTTGTCGGTAAAATTTATATATCTCATGTCATGATGTAAATTTAGTAAATTTTTGGTTGCTATTCAAAGCTATACTTATATAGGGAGCTAATTCACTATAGTTGTTTGTCTACTGCACGTTTCTCAGGAGCCATGTTATAATTTTTTACAAAGTAAAATCTTCATAGAGAATTTATTTGCAAATTTTCCTTCATTGATCTTAGTTATAATGAGACAAGACAAATATTAAGTCGAAAGTTTCTGCCGCCTTACTTATTGAATAATTCCTCGTAGAGTCTATCCAAAGTGACTTCAATGAATTTACATGCAAATTGTGTTTCCGAATCGATCTGACCGACACTCATAGGGTTAAAACTATGACAAAATTTTTGTCCTCCGAATCCCTCATTCTTATGTCAAAGCTGCAGAGTTCAAAATAGCTAAAAATTTGTTTTCAAAGGGAATAGATAACCTTGTTTTAGAATTTGTCAAACCAAGTTACTGGTTGCGTTTCAATTGACAAAATTAGTCGTTTAAATTGAAAGTGATAAAGCTCATTTTAGCTTATAGCTGGTAGGATATGTACAATGTGGTAGTTTAAATTTTCTGGCAAACTAATATGTGACTAAATGATTGTGTGATGTGTTTGAACTCTATTTTGGCTTTCTAAGGCTTACAAATATACCTACGTTGGAGCCAATTTGTGTATTTTATTAGTTATACCTAAAAGAAGTTAGTTTATGCAATAATAATCTCCTACTAACAATAGATGTGCAGAGCAGAAAGAAGTCAGAAACTTCAATTTAAACTTTTTAGAGCTCTGTACCCTTGTATTGAATAGTAGGGCTGAGAATGGAAAATAAATGTTTCAGGCTCACAAAGCTTACATCATAAATTCCATCAGGTACTATCTTTTATACCTTATTAGTCCACGTGCCTCCTGACTTATGGCTCTTACGACATCCGTGGGTTAGAGCCGACGTAGGGAGCTTTGGCGTCGTCGAAGAAGAGAAAATCAGCAGCTTTCTATGGAGTGCTCGCTATCTTTACGCTGCGACCCCGCAGCCCCACAGCTGGACATAATCCTCCCCTAATAAGAGCCATAGCAAACTGACATCATTCAGGACATCATTGGCATTCAGGAGATACCTGCAGTCTTTCGCAGGCTGTCACCCCACCTGGGCACCTGGCGTCTTACACTACGTTTACCGAATCGTGGCCTCATGGCTTTTAGCAATCAAAACCAATGACCGCCATTCAGAGAAGCCACTACCATTTTGAACACATTCGTCGACCGTTTTGAATTACCAGCTTTCGGGATTGCATAACGAGAACTACTTAATATGTTGTAAAAGAAAGGAAGGAGAAGGATAATTGTGAATATAGTTACTTTTTTAGGGGCAAACAGTACAGCCCAAGGATTCCCTGCGCCCTATTTTTTGCCCCTAAAACTCACAGACCTTTACATTTCAGTGCTCTAATAATTATATAAAACGTCTACCTGTTTGCACAATTCTTGAATATTAAACACTGAATTTTTCTCCTCCTTCGTGTCCTGTCCGTTAAATAATAAAGTTTTTATAACTATGCTATCTTATTGCTTGACAAAAAAAAACATTAAAATGGTTCATATATTTTTGTTTTCTTGATTGAAAGATTCTCGGCGAGGCAAACTGTAGTTTTATTTTAGGCTAGCTACTGCCCGCGCCTTCGGATAAAAAATATTATACATATATAATCGGGAAAAAAATATATAAAGTAGGTAAACTTATTAGAACGTAAATTTACATTGATTATGGGTTTAAAGTGATTTTAGATAATTGGGGATCATCAATGCGCATGTAAATGGTAGCAGACAAATTCAAAACACCACAAATCATGCTGAATATTCTGCATGCTAAACATTGTTTAAAACTAAAATATACATGATAAAACCATCTCAAAAAGATAAATAAATGATATCATTGGAGTGAACACATCGTATCTACGAGAAGGGATTGCGTTCCTATCTCCTGCCCTACCACAGAATACCTACCGCCGCAGGGTGGAGGGCTTGATTTAATGAAACAGGGATCTTGTTGGATATTTGGATGGTAAATAGATTTGGATCATATGTGGGGTTCAATTTGCCCTTTTTCAGCTTTTATTTAACTTGATAGGGTTGCTTACACTTAAAAATCGTTCCTAAACTCATTCTACTTAGAAGTTCAGGTTATTTTATTTCGGTTAGTAATCTTTTCCAAACAGTGATTTATCGATTGATTTATTAAAACGTCAATGGAGTGGTTGGAAATACATATATCCAAATTTACGACTAGCAAGAAGAGATAATGATATAAGACAAAGCGACGACTTAATTTGAGACTGAGGATGGCCAAAAGAAGTTTCGGATGCTTCATGGTGAGGTGGATCGACGACATGTTTACGGTTCCAACACGTCTCATCAGCCACTGACTGTCACACTTTGTATGACCAGCGATAATTTTGTTTAATCAGTTCAATCAAACCTTGAGGTTCACTGTTCTTACTAATTATAAAGGAGCATGGCAAAAAATGTCCATTCTGATATCATAATTTCCTCTAACCAGTTTTACAGTTTATGGAGGTTTGGTTTCACTGTTAACAAGTTTAACAAAATTCTTTAAGTTTGCGTTGGATTTAATTTTAAAGCTTAAATATGATTATAGCTCTCAAACTCCGCTACGGGTTGACTCAAGCAGCCCCCAGCATCGTACGTACCTTTGATCTGGTTCTCAATACTCGTTTTATGAATTCAAATCACTCGTACCAAGAAATTTGCTGCCATACCACCAAAGGCGACACGAAAAGGCAAAATTCCACACTAGTCAACGTAAAATATATTTACAACCCCAAAGTTATTCCAATAGCATCGTTACTTATAAACAGCATCTCAGCAAATCTCGGAGCAATCGGTATGAACCAATAAGCGAAATATTCGAACATTTATAAGCGGGAGTCCTATTTCGGCAGACGCGAGACGTGTAAAATTCTTACATCTCGAATAAAAATCTTTGGGTAAAGGTACTGGTCCATTGTGGTGTGGACACGATACGTGCGCATACATATGATACGTGCGTATAAAAAACTGAAAATATTTTTATTTTTCATTAAATAAACTAGACAGTCTATCTGAAAGGTAGGAAATTACAAATTCGATTACTGTCGCAAGACAAAATTAATCTTATCATAAAGTAGATGATTAAACCACAAGCATAATATCAGATGAAAGCTATTTTGAACAACACACAGAGTTATTCCAACTCCTTAATATCGCATTATTTATTGAACAATCTGAGCGAAGTTCGTTGACGCCATTTCCTCGGAATTTAATATATTATATTCACCATTCGAGAGATATTTGCCGTAAAATTGACGTATCGTATTTCTTAAGGAGGTTTTTGTTCAAAAATCTGAAATAGACCTTGGAAATTGATTTTGAACTTTGGGTGGGCTCTAACACTTAGGCATCTTTATTTTATTACCTTCCAATAGCGATGAAGTAGGAATCAGATTTATTGGGAGATGGTTAGTCTTTCTATACTGTTTATGGATGTTTATTTTATGTATATTCTATCTTGAACCGAATGCAACTATTATCTGGCAACACTTTAGGCTATGATGTAGTACTAGCTAGTTGGGTCAATGTGTACAAGGCATTTAGTGTGAGATGAAAAACAACGTTTTAAATAAAACATCACTAATAACGTAGGTATTCATTTCACGTTTATATGAAGGTATCCTGATAATGATAATAAATTGAGCGAGATAAATGAAGCGAGCTTCGATTCCCAAAATCCTAATTAATTAGTGCTATTACGCAATAATTTAAAATTAAGCTGCTTTATCCTATTCATAATTTGCAGAAGAAAATTAATTGCTCGCAGACTTTCCGTCGAATGTACACAAATGTGTTGATGATTTTGTCGGATTTTTCGTAATGAACTATTGGTAACTGTAGAAACACTGACAAAGGTAGGAACCGACGTGTTACAATTAATTGCCATAGTCGTTATTTATTTATCGATAGCTAACACCTTACTTTGATCTTTTTTAATCACAACATAGTATAAAACAAAGTCGCTTCCCGCTGTCTGTCTGTTCCTATGTATGCTTACAACGCCACAAGCATGGAACGGAGGCGTAGTGGCACTGTTCTTCATGAAGGGTGATAACACCCTACTGAAGAACTATAGGCCCATTTCGCTTCTGAGCCATGTTTATAAGCTATTCAGGGTCATCACTAACCGTCTTGCGCGCAGGTTTGACGACTTCCAGCCCCCCGAACAAGCCGGTTTTCGGAAAGGCTTTAGTACCATAGACTACATACATTCGCTAAGGCAGGTTATAGAGAAGACTGAAGAGTATAACATGCCCCTGTGTATAGCGTTTGTGGACTATGAGAAAGCCTTCGATTCGGTCGAGACTTGGGCTGTATTACAGTCCCTCCAGAGGTGCCAAGTTGACTATCGATACATCGAAGTGCTGAAGTGCTTGTACGAAAACGCCACTATGTCAGTCCGATTACAGGACCAGAACTCAAAACCTATTCCACTACAGCGAGGAGTGAGACAGGGAGACGTCATCTCTCCGAAACTGTTCACTGCTACGCTGGAGGATGTGTTCAAGGTTCTGGATTGGAAAGGGCTACGCATCAACATCAACGGCGAGTACATCACTCACCTTCGCTTTGCAGATGACATCGTAGTCATGGCTGAGACCATGGAGGGCCTTAGTACAATGCTCGGTGACCTCGGTAGAGCCTCCGAAAGAGTTGGTCTTAGAATGAACATGGACAAGACGAAAATCATGTCAAATGTAGTACCAACTCCCGTATTATTCGGAGGCAACACCCTCGAAGTTGTCGACCATTATGTCTACCTAGGACAAACCATCCAATTAGGAAAGTCTAACTTCGAGAAGGAGGTCAACCACCGAATCCAGCTTGGATGGGCAGCGTTCGGGAAGCTACGTGGTGTCTTTTCATCCCACTTACCGCAGTGTCTCAAGACGAAAGTCTTCGACCAGTGTGTATTGCCAGTGATGACATATGGCACTGAAACATGGTCCACTATGGGCCTCGTCAGAAAGCTCAAGGTCGCACAGCAATGGACAGGGCTATGCTCGGAGTCTCTCTGCGAGATCGAATCAGAAATGAGGAGATCCGCAGAAGAACCAAGGTAACCGACATAGCTTTCAGAGTTGCAAAACTCAAGTGGCAGTGGGCAGGGCACATAGCTCGTAGGACCGACGGCCGCTGGGGCCGCAAGGCTCTAGAGTGGCGACCACGTACCGGAAAGCGCGGTGTAGGTAGACCCCCACGCGATGGACCGACGACCTAGTGAAGGTCGCGGGAAATCGCTGGATGCGGGCAGCGCAAAATCGGTCATTGTGGAGATCCTTAGGGGAGGCCTATGTCCAGCAGTGGACGTCGATCGGCTGATATGATGATGATGATGATGAAGCCGGGGTGGGTCGCTAGTCCTAAATAAAATAAAATGTGTAAGTGAAATACTCGATTCCCGCGCCCAAATGTTGTTCGATAAAATTTTATTCGTTTGTTTTTCGAACAAATATGAATATGAACTTTTTTATTCGAGAATTTTCGGAACAAATACATTTTTTTGAGTTACCTTGAAACTTTTATTTCTGTTGGATTTATCTTTTGTTCCTACACATAAAGCAATTGAGTATGTTTGAATTTGTTTTAAAAATACAGATGATTAGTTTTATTTTTTGGTAGGATGAGTGGAACCAGACCCATATATTATAAACAAACGTAAAAGTTAAATTTATAATAATATTATTTTTTATTCAAAGGGTACATACATAGCTGTGCTCGCCTAGATATTTTTGCTCCGAACCCTAATTGTTGGATTATATACAGTATATGGTTGGTGTTGGTGAGTTATAAATGTTGCGTCTAAACCAGATTCGTTTTGCAGTTGAGATGTGACTTTTGCCTATATCATGATCTCATGTGCATTAATACTTTACATCATGTCTTTCGCATTCACAAAAATGAAATAAGTGACAACAAAATAAAGCAAATCAGAACTTCTCTATCTCATCTGTCAAAAGAATTGCAAACATTTTACAGACTCGAAAACAGAGCAAAATAAGCCCTAACACTGTTCAAATTAAGTGAAACTCAGATATGGACTGTGTTCATTGCAAAAACTTTTCCCGTAGATTAAGAAAATAAAAGCAAACCTTATTTCGTTGCGTTAAAGTTGAAAAGTTTCTTGCTATGTTAGTTGAAGTCACAGCCTTAAGTTGAAGATAAGAAAAGACAAATGGCGTCTTTTGTGGGAAAATATAGATCTGCAAATAGTCAGTGAGTGCGGATTATAGCGATGAGCGATAAGATTGTGTCTATATGTATAACTTTAACAGACAGTATGGATAAAATGTTGAACGCTCTTACAATTGAATTTCTCCAATGACCCAGTAGTGAAGTACCCCACAAAAAAAAATACTACATACCTACATAATAGATCCTTGTTGTGAGAGGACGTGAGGCTTATCTCTGGCTAGGTATTCCGGCTTGCAGTAAATATAAACACTACTCGAAGCAAATCCGGCCTCTCTCCTTAATCAACATGACGAATTGGGAACATCCATTCTGAGACGATGTCACATCCTGTGTAGGGTAGGCTGGGTATCTATGTTATAACTAAAACCCAGAATATTAAAGGAATTAATGCTTCGATTGCCGCCGGCGCACGCGTTGATGTAGGACTGCTCGTGGCGCAGCAACGCGCCTCGCCCGCCTCTCCTCCGTGTCTCATCGTTGTGAAGCTTGCCGGTGAACGTGTTATGAACGCTTTGGGTTCAGATCAGTGAGGTATAGATCGGAACAGATAATTTACGCTCATGTCAAGGTAGTGGCAAACTTTTCTCATGCAGCACTGTGAAGATTCCTTTCTATCTTGGTGCCAATATTGACTAAGCTCAAAAACAGTTCGTTGTATTTATTGATAGAGGCCCATGCTTACTGTTGTTACTATCTGAGATTTTACAGAAATAAAACATCTGGTGTACTCAAGCTGTTTAGCAGCCGCTGTGACAAAATTGTAGTGTATTTGTGCCCTGATACTATCGCGGTATTCATTCATATCCGTACCCGAATATCACGAGAGTCAAGATATTCACGAAACCCGGTCTCATTTCAACAATATGGAATATCCGTGTATATTGTTATCCTAAGACGTCATCTACTGAATTAACCCTTCACGCAATAGGCGCTTAGAAAGGAATGTAATAAATAAAAGGGGTGGAAAAATTCTAGACGCGCCATCGAATCATAACAAGCCCTAACTTTATTTTTCTGGTTTCAATGTACCCTATAGTCGGACATATTGAGTAGCAAAATGCATTTTACAGCTATCTTCAACGATGGTTCAATGTGACCTGCGGTTGACTGTACGAGTTCTTTTCTATTATTATTCTTTGAATAAAAGCTGATCAAGAATTCCTCGTATAATACATATTTCAACATTGTGGTTCCACTGAGACTGCAAGTTCCGGTAATTTTCGACAGAAAAAAAATCTGTGAAATGAGTTGTGTGTTCGAGTACAGTCAAGTGAATTAAAAGCGATTAAATATATGTACATACGAGTATGTGGTTATAAATTCAAAAATTGTCGCTAGCAAAAGTATTATATATTTAATAATTTAATTGTGTGTCAACCAAAATAAAATACAATGTGCCAGAAAACAAGATTACAAAGAGATCTAGACAAAAAATAAGTACATTGGTCAGCCTTATCGCTTAGAAGCGATACCTTCCAAGCAACCTGTGGGTGGAAAGAATTGTGAATTTAAGAAAGGCAGAGGGATCTGGATGGAATGAAAAATGCCTTTTGGCTTGCATTAAACGATGCAGTCTTAGTAATAAAATAGTATTGTTCGCGTTGACTTGTGAACCTTTCCCTGTAACGACTGCTCTATGACTAAATATCTAACATAAGGCTGGACCATTGACAAAACATCGTCTAGCCCCCAAACTAAGCAGATATTGTGTTGTTGGTACTAGATAACTAAATACTCATGACGTAGATGTCGAAAAATCCTTTTCAGTTTTCTTACCAAAGGCTTTTTGTATAACTCTGTTATGCACTGCCACTTGAATAATAGTTCCGCGGCCATTTTCTTGAAGTCTTTTAAAATAGAGCTTTTTAAATTTTTATAGAACACTTTTAGACTAGTTTTATAAGTCACAACTTTTGGTTGAAGATGACGATCATGTGCTCATGTGGGATAGTATTGGTTGATTCCTTCATGCCTTAAGCTTTTTCGTAGTGAATACGTACACGATGGTCACGTGGGTACCCATTGCTTACGTCATCATCGCCATCGGCGAATGAGAAGATGAATCTGTTTCCTGGTGTTACCAGTAGCATAAAATCGTAACTACCCGAACTCCTTGTACAGGGTGTCTGGTGGCAGATTTATGTTTTTAAATACGATTATTTCGAAAAGTAATAAACGGTGCGGGGGGAGTTTGGTGCCGTTGGAAACACTGACCGTGCGGATTCTCAGTCACGATGTCGCAGTGGTCGAGTGAACATCGTGCGTTCGCCATCGAGGCATTTTTTAAAAGTAATGATTCCTACGTAACTGCTCGTCGACAATTTTGTTCACGCTTCGGTATTCGACGGATAAGTGATGGACCGAGTGAAAATCTAATTCGTTCCTGGGTGCGGAGATTCCAAGCAACTGCTTCGGCTATGAACACCCCACGGCCAGGGCCCAGTCGCTCTTTAAGGACTCCCGAAAACATTGAACTGGTGGAAAGCAGCTTACGTGAAAATCCACGACTTTCAATACGGAAAAGAGCGGCCTCACTGGGACTTCCTAGAGCGATTATTCATGAAATTTTAAAAAAGGATCTAAAGTTCCATCCGTTTAAAATTCAAATCGTTCAAGAATTGAAAGAAAGTGACGTTGTTTTATGCAAAAATTATTGTGAAACGATGTTGGAGCGTTTTCGCACTGTTAATCCGATTTTTTGGAGTGACGAGGCTCATTTTCATTTAAACGGCCACGTCAACAAACAAAATTGCCGTTACTGGTCTCCAAGAACCTGCAACCCTCGACTGAAACATCAAAAACCATTGCATTGCCCCAGGGTAACTGTGTGGTGTGCGTTATCCACAAATGGGATTATTGGACCATTTTTTTTTGAAAATGCTCGAGGCCAGGCGACGAATGTCAACGGTGAGAATTATCGACGCATGATAACGGATTTTTTATTGCCGAACCTTCGAGCTCATCCATCGTACTCATCACATACGTGGTTTCAACAGGATGGTGCGACTGCACACACAGCCAGGGCTTCGATGACCTTGCTTCGGGATTTTTTTCCCCAAAAATTGATTAGTTGCTTTGGGGACATCCCGTGGCCACCGAGGTCACCCGACTTAACCCCTATGGATTTTTTTCTTTGGGGTTACCTCAAAGAGAGAGTTTATAATGACAATCCCCGAACTCTGGTGGATTTAAAAGAGAATATTCGTCGAGAAGTCAGCTCAATCGAAGCAAGTTTGCTGCAGCGTGTAGCGCAGAACACAATGCTCCGTTTTGAACAGTGTGTGCAACTCGACGGAAGACATTTGGATGAAATACTCTTTAAAAAATGAAATCCGCATTTCTGTTCTCTTGTTTACTATTTTTATTAAAACTTTATTTCAAATATTTTTTTTTTATTTAACTTTGAAAACATAAATCTGCCACCAGACACCCTGTATTACCTGCATAAATCTGATAAAACTATGTGGTTTTATCTTTACCAATTATGTATTATCTATACATTGACACGTGTTTTACTAACGCTGTTTTGACTGATTTAACAAACATAATTGAAAATTCACATTTTTTTATTGAGTTTTCAATTGATTCTAATCACATTTGTTTGCCAACTTCTAAGTACTTTTTATTACCCGACTACCGGGGGGTTATGATTTTAGCACCCTATGTATGTATGTATGTATGTAGCCGATTTCTTTGTTCCCACGTAGCGCTGAAACTACTACTTCGATTTCAACAAGTGAGGTATCGATTGATTCGTCTCATTACCCCGATGGTTATAGGATATGGTGTCCGACAAAACTGAAGGTCTTAAGAGATAGCTG
This sequence comes from Eupithecia insigniata, assembly GCA_947859395.1. Classification (NCBI taxonomy): domain Eukaryota; kingdom Metazoa; phylum Arthropoda; class Insecta; order Lepidoptera; family Geometridae; genus Eupithecia; species Eupithecia insigniata. The sequence continues at coordinate 13,779,302 of OX402007.1, read as the reverse complement.
GGTCTAAATTACACCTGGAACGATAGCGCGATAAAATTTTACCAGAGACGACATCTAGTTACAGTTCGAGTCTAATTTAGTTTGATGTGATGAGTGAAGGATGACACACCCGTTGCCATGGAAACCTCTTGTTTAATTGTTACCATGGCAACGAGTCATCTAGGGATGGGCAAATGAAAAAATGTATCGATATACATATATTGTATCGATCTATGTATGGTAAAAAAAATTCAGTTAAAAAACTAAAACCCGACTACATAAAAGTCTTAAACAAGCGTTCACCTATGGTGCATATCATTTTCTTTTGATACTTAGGTAGCCGGAGGCCTTTGTTACTAATTGAAAGAAAGAAAGAAAGAAAGAAATTTATTTATTTGCCTTAAAACTACCACACAATACATACAATGACTTACGAATTGTACCCTAGGTATATGGGGTGGGTGCCTCCGACTACCTAAGTATCAAAAGAAAATGCTACGGACAATAGGTGAACTCTTGTTTAAGACTTTTATGAAGTCGGGTTTTAGTTTTTAACTACATTTTTTTGTTGAAATAAAGTGGCAACTGGTCAGTGACGTAAGTAAAAGACACTCCCAGAGGAGCAGAGCTTCGTTTACATTTCCGACCAAATTCTTGTAATTTTTTTATTGTATGAGAATTAGTTAATTGAAAAGAGTAAGAGTCATAATTTTCTAAGTAGAACAAAGGTAAGATTTCATAAAGGTTTTGTTGAATCACATAAAATTGGTACCTCAACCGTCAATTATGATGTCGTCAATTATGTTGAGAATAAAACAAAGGGTAATATTTTTCGAGGAATTCTTCAATAGAATTAGGGGTGGTTATTGTACCGAAATAACCGCGAAAATGGTGATTCATTTCTCCCTTCCATCATTTTAAATTTTGATCGCCAGGCATTCTGTTAGCGTAAGCGTTTTATTGTGATAATAAAGAAGTCGGGTACTGACCGGTGTTAGTGGTTATGGGACGTAAAGTATCCTTCACAGCGAGCATGAAACTTTACGACGTGTGTTTAATCCTTCTCATTCCTTGTTGCAAGCGCCTTCTTTCCCCATACTGACTGTCTGAGCGGTCGCTGTATAACACGTTACATTACACCCCGTAACTAGAAAACATTTTCTTGGCCGAAAAAAAGTATAAAACAATCATACAAACATTTGTTACGGGATTAGAACTCGCCACCTCTTCGTTTCAGGCACGACAAAACGTCTATAAACGTTAGTAAAGCACAACTTCGACGAATTCTCACACCGTTTGATAAGTAGCCGAATCCTTACCCTTCTCTAAGTTGAGACGTCTCTAAGTAGCCCTTCAAATTGGCCCTTTGGGAGTTGACCGATTGTGCGGCGCGTCAATTTGGAACTTCGAATTTACGCTAAATTGTTCGGATTCTTGAGATGGGACTGTTTGCTTTATGGCTTTGCTTCTTTGGTCCACATGTCGAGGTGACTATTGGGTATTGAAAAACTTAAGAGGCATTTACTTGGTAAAAACGTATAAATTGGAGTGAAAAATATATTATTGCAATGCCGAGGACATAATACAAAAATATGTAGATAAGTGTTTACTTTATCAACTAGCAATAAACTAGCTTCTAACGCAAGCAAGGCAAAATGACACATATAACTAACTCAATTCTAGAAAAGCAGTCACGACAATTTAGCTGAGAAATCCCTCAGAAGTGATTCCTTTGTAGAGTCTCTTAAAAGGGCATTTGTTGAAAAACATTGTTAAGCTGTTAGAGAGTACGTACTCATGTAATCAAAGTCTGTACGGTAACGTAAATGTTCATTCAAAAATCAACCAGATCCTTCAGTTAAGTGAGAGAACGGTTATGTCACTCGCTAAATACTACTCGTATCGGTGGTTAAAAATATATAGAAAGGTATATATAAAAAATAAAGAAGGGTAAAATGGACTATGGCCATAGCGGTAACGTTGTAAGGATCGACCCCTTCTACTCAGCCCGTAGATGTCGTAAGAGAAAACTAAAGAAATCTGTTAGAGGAAGGGCAACAGCTTCATTTATATATTTTTAGCGTCTCAACTGCGATTACCAATTCCCCTGCCAATGTTTTGATTAAGGTGAAAGCCACCTTGCTCGGAGATGTACATCCAGCAGTGGACGTTAGTGTGCTGATGAGGAAAGTGGACTCACCTCGGTGCAGATGTCAACCCATGGCTCTTCTACCAAACGTTCCCCCTGGATACTACATAGTTTATGGGATGTCGTATTTCCATTATGCATCCGCAAACAGAGTAAACGGGATGGCCAGAGGAAAGTCTTAGTTTTCATTTAGAACTTATACTATTAAAGGTAGCATGTAGGTAGATTAAGTGTTTACCCATGCGTCCATATTTCATCAACCCTGAAAATTAAGCATCCGTTTCTCATTCTCCTCCCTCCATGTATAGTTTGCCTCATTAACTTGTTGGAAAAAATGTTTCGTCGGACGAATTGAGATTCCGCTTTATAGAGCACAATAATTTATTCAAAATTTTAATGTGGTTCACCACAATAGGCTACTTGAGCGAAATTCAGTTCGAGCCAATAATTATCAGCAGAAGTTATAGTAAAGGATTAAATTATAATGAGTGATGCTTTATAAGTGAAATTGTCGGTATAATTTATTGTTAAGTATGATTTTCATGTATTACTTAAATTTCAGTTACAGCGTGTTTACAGCGACAGCGATACAAGATCAGCGAATCTGTCAGGATTTCATAAATTACTTGAATTAATAATTCTTGAATTAAGAATAATTTCATAAATTTCCTATGAATTTGCAAAATCTGATCTCGTAAGTTAAAAGCCGTAATTTGAAAACACTTAAAAGGGGTTTGAAGAGTTTGTATGGAGTTTTTTGTATGGATGGGTGGCTTAACATATGTTTTTTTGAAATACGTGCCGCGCAATTATATTTATTTTTTGTGATTGAGAACACTTATAAAAATATAAATGTTCCAAAACATAATGTCCTAAAGCGTAAAGGCTTCTGGGATATACACAGACGGAAATAACTATTGCTCTAATGATTTTTTCATAGGAAAGTACTTAAAAAGTTATGTTATGGCACATTTTATATTTGTATGTCTTCTATCCAAATTTATAAAATTCATTGCGATTTTGAAAAAATTTAGTATCGTAGCCGATGTTAGGGACAAAATCTTCAAACCCCTTCATATTACATTTATTAGAGTATCGTAGTCACAGAATAAAACCCTCAACGGGTCCGCATAATTTTCGTGTATTCTTTGTAAGTTTACTGTATCATTTGCAATTCTGATTATGACACCAGCCACAGTAACTTTGGGGCCACGAAAATATCAGGAAATGTTCTTTGGTTGTTGGAGAAGCTTTTCTCAGTAGGTATCTGACCTATAACAGCATTGCTGTCATCCTCACTTGAGGCATCTATTATACACAAAAAGCTACGTGTTGACTCGGCCAACACGTACCTTGACCAGCCTACTCTACTATATCATCTAACTTCATAGCCCAACCACAAGATCTCCCTGACAAATTACGGTATTCGTTAAACCCTGCATATTTTCATTTGATTGAAAACCTGCACCGTTCCTTGCTTAGTCGAGGCATTAGCTGAGTTCTTTATATTCTTTCATTAATAAATAATGTTGGTCAGTGCACACAACATCATCTAGCCCCAAGCTAAGCAGAGCTTGTGTTACGGGTACTAGATAACTGATATACATAATATAATATATAACATAGATAGATATTTTTTTATTATACATAGAAAATACCCAGAACACCTGAGACAAATATTTGCAGATCGTACATCATTTATCCCAAGGCGGGAATAGAACCCGCAACCTTCTGCGTCACAGGCAAACCTTCGCCCGCTGCGCCACATCGGTCGTCATTGTTCTAATCGAAGCACAAAGTACAATACCAAAGTCTTATATTATGAAGGTGAAGGGGCTCAAGAAGAAACTAGTTGTGTCGGAACAACAACAAACATGCTCCCTTTTTAGGAATCGGTATCACCCTGGTAACCTTCCAGCGTTGAGGAAAACAAAACTTCTGTAAGGAGAGGTTGTAGATGTATGTTAAGGGCTCTGCTAATGCCAATCTACAATTTCTGAAAACAAATACCGAAAACCGGTCCTGCTGAGCATTTTGGTTATAAATTAGTGAGAGCTTTCATCGAGGCGAAAGGCGTTCAGCGTAAGTGCTGGATATGAACATGCAACACTTACTTACTTCTGAAGATATATAACTACTTTTCCTCGTTTTCTTCAAAGACCCTCGTCCCCTTGTTTCAAAGAACCTTCATAACTAAGTACCATAAAATCGTTTGTCGTCACAATATGGGTCATTTTATAACACAGATTCGGTCAACAACTTTAATTTGAGGACTTCCTTAAAACATCTAGTATGCTACTTTTGAATGTACAAAAAAACAGCATCAAGGAGAACTTCTGAAGGATAATCGGAAAAATGATAAAACAGTGCTTAGATTTCAGGCTTCCTTTTACATGAAAGATAATAAAAAATACTGGTCCATGAGAGGCATTCCAATTTTACTTTTTTCCTTCTAGTGAAGTAAACTATAGCTTATCAACTAGTGACTAGAAGATAAGTTATAGTACCTTTACGTTACATTTCATACCATAATTACCATATTTCCAAGTGGTTCGCAAATAAACTATCACGACTAACCGATAAACAGTTTTATACGAACTTGTATCACTTTAATGGAAAACTATAAATAAAGGTCTTTGATCATCTGATTGGATAATGTTGTACATGCGACCCTATAGGGGGAAGGGCTATGTTTGAAGTCTGCTTTTTATGTCCATTATAATAATATGATATCTACTTGGTAGTATATCGAGCGACTAATATTATGGTATACTAGCTGCTGCCCGCGCCTTCGCCCGCATTTTATCGGGATAAAAATAGCCTACATGTTATTCCAGGTCCTAAACCAAATTTACCCATACCAAATTTCAGCCTAATCGGTTAAGTAGTTTTTGCATGAAAGAGTAACAAACATCCATACATCCATCCATACAAACTTTGACATTAACAATATTAGTAGGATGATTTTACCTACGTCACTATAAACTCTGAAATAAAAAACGATGAACAAATTAAACCGCTTTTACGGGTACAAAAGGCTCCTACAATTACCCAGATTTTTCAGAATGAGTGCGTCCTATAATTTTTCTATGGTTAAAATGTTTTATTTTTAGTATTGTTCTACCATTATTCGAAACAAAACGAAATATCTCCGCAGCTCTTTTTTAAATATTCATAGATTAAAAATGTTTAACCCAAAGCCGTCCAATACAAACAGACCACCAATCCGCTGATTGATTAATTGAAAATGCAGTGAACGGTAGCAGTGAGAGAGCTCCTGATTAATTGGACCATCGTCTATGCATTGACGAAGAATAAACCTTTCGTTAAAATTTTAATAGCAATCGGTTTATGGATCGGCTCGTGCCTCAAGTGTTTGTTTGCAAATTTTCCAATTTAGCTCCTCTATCTTTATTCAGTTTAATGGAATATTAAGTGCATTTTTTAAGCGTTGGTTTATTCTATAAGTTAGTGAAGGACGCAAGAAAACCACGGGTAGATCTATGATATTCAAAGATAAGTATAAAACATTTAGAACAATAACTTAAAAGAATAAGTAGGCAGGAACTAATTTCTCTATATACCATAACTGTTATTTTATTATACATGGGTTCATGGTATAAGAAAACAAGGTATGCTCTTCCAAGACATGATGGTCAGGTAGGTGACACAAGGCTACGTCATCCTCGCCATCGGCGAATGAGAAGACGAATTGGTTCCCTGGTGATAACGGTAGTATTGTGTGGGTTTGTAATTACCAATTATTTATCACATGTTTAACTAAAGCTGTTTTGACTGATCTAACAAACATAATTGACGGTTCACATTTTTTTTACTGATTTCTCAATTGACCCTTATCACATTTGTTTCCCACCGTCAGTTTGTTGAAATAAAGTGGCAACTGGACAGTGACGTCACCTTGAGTCACTCCCGAAAGAGCAGACCTTTTTTCTTTGATCATGGATGAGTTGCATGGTTACTTAAATTTTGCCAGTATCATCATCTTCCAAAAGTCTCACAATATTTGCATCCCTCGTGTTCGAACCACATAGTTAAAGACAAACAGAAACTTAAATAAATCAAAATAAAACTGTTTCTCCGATTGCGAGGAGAAACAGCTATAAAAAGTAACAGAATTTTTAAATTGAGATTTAAGCAGACAAGTCAAGCTGATAAATCAACAAAGATAAACATAAATAAACTTTAATACCAGGGGGATTACTTCATGGATCATATAACACATTGTCCACGCGTGGTCTGTATAAGTAAAATTAAATGGCCGTAATAAAAACACATGTGAATGTTCTATATCAGTCACTTACACATACAAAGGTACACATACATAATCTCTTTTGTTAGGAAGAATTTATAAATTTTCAAGTAAGTTTAAATGGTAGCTGGCTTGGGGCTGATTTCGTCAAACATTAAACTAAGTTTAATTTTATCATGTTTGTGTCCGTTGCGATTTTAGGTATGCAGTCAATGAATTAGGTATTACATATAGTTACTAAAGTATGCAGGTATTAGTTCCAAGATTCCATTGAGTTAAGGAGTCCTGAAAGATTGATAAGGAATGAGTTTATGTGATTAAGTACTTAGATTTACTATTTCATCATCAGCCCGTATACGTCCACTGCTGAACATAGGCCCGACGCCACGAATCGCCATCATATTTACTATATACCTATAAATAAAATAGGTATCAGGTACTTCGCTAATTGACTTATCATATCTCTTCATATCATAAATTCATTAAAGTGCAACGTGAACATACACAAATTAATTTTGGTTTGATAAATCTATCAAGGAACAAAATGGCCAATGGGCATTCATTATGTGAGGTGAGCGGCGGTTATATTATAACAAAGCCATTGCTTTGTTATAGTATAAACCCCACCCAAGAGTTAACCATTGTTGTTTCAAAACCACAAGATGCCCCGCTGTGACATAACTCATTGACTATTGACAACACGATTTATATGACAGCACTGGGTTTTTTTCTGAAATAAATAAGGAAAGGTGTGGAGTAGATGATGTTTTTGGATTTGTTTGTTTGGTACAATCATCATCATTATCAGTACGGGATCACCTTCTCCTGGGTAGAGGTTTTTTTTTGCATCTCGCGCTCTGTCCCTTTTTTACTATGTCCGAGTGTGTCTCAAAATTTTAGCAATATCTTGCAAGAAATCATGGTAGAGTATCAACATTAAATTTTCCTATCAAAACTTAAATTAGGTACACATTTATCGTAAGATACCTTTTCAGCCATGCATGAAAATCTTCGGCTGACTACGGCTGGTAGTGCTACGTGCTGCCATTTAAGTCACCTTTCGCAGAAACAAATATACCAATGACGATAACGTTTTTTATAAACATACAATTCACATATCAAATAACGTTTTTGGTTTTCCTAACGCGAAAGACACGAACCAACTCGTAAAAGAAATCAATAAAAATTTAGAACTGAAAAAGTCTCTAATACTTTTCAAACCCTTATCATAGCACATTAACCTCACCGGTCGCAATTCAATAATATTCTCATTTCATTTTATTAACCCCCTGTTTCCGTTTGACTGGTTTCCCTTTGCATGGCGTGTTGAACGAGTTTTTGACACATAATTTGTTGGTTTAATGAACTGTACTGACTTCTCTTGAAAGTGGGTCATTGAGTTAATGTTCTGCTTCGATTTTGATATAGTTTCAGTCAAAGAAAAAAATTCAGAGGAAAAATTAACCATACAATTGAACAATTTTCTAAAAATATTATCGTAATCGATTCCTTGACAATCAAAAATAAGCTTTTATTTTATATTGAACTGAAAGCTTGCATAATTTATAATTCTAAAAATAGAGTCATATTAATATAATTCCTAATCTTCCTAATATTTAACTCAAGCCCGAAGTTACAACCATCATTGGTAGCACCGACAATTTTATTCAATTTGGTTGAATAGGTCTATTTGTTTACTCTACATTAACTCTATACAAACGAGGTATAATTATTAATCAAATAATATAAACAAATTAAACTAGTATTGAAACAATTGAGCTAACTGCAAACTGTTGCAAACAATCTACATATAGCTCAACTGGTTCATATCAATACCAGTCGGAAGCGTCCCCAAGACGCTGGCTGCATTGCCTCGCTGTATGGCAATGCTAATGCGCTGCGCTTGTGCAGATACTCACCAGCTCTCGGGTCACGCGTCGCTTCGACCAGGCGATCAGATATACAACACGACATTTAATAAATCAAATTCCCGCTATTTCTTGGTATGTCCATGGAATTTGGTGATTTCAACTTTGCCAATAAATAGACCTGAGAAGTGCCAATCATAACGTGAACACTTCTGTACTCATCTGTACTCTAAAATATATGTATGTAGATGTTTAGAGCCAAATATCTGTTAAACCACAGGGGGTCTATTTATGAGACTTGCAGGAGAACTAGATACCGTAGGGAACAGTTTATTGGCATAGTTCATGATTCATATTTCGCTACGGTTTCGTCGGAATCAGCGGGGCTGCTAACTAGACGTCAAGACAGCAGCCACAGTGAAACACCTAAATATCTCCTAAAGTACTGGGGCACTATTTATTTTGCTTGTGGCACCGGGAGGGTCTATTTAGGGTATATTTATTGGCATAGTTGAAATCACCAAATTCTATGGCGGGGCTGCTAACTAGACGGACACAAAGACAACCAAACATAATTTATTTGGTATTAATAAATGAGCATGATGCTATTTTTACAAACCTTAACGTCGGTCTTTGTTTCAAATAAATAAATTTCTCTCAATCTTAATACGGATAATTATTAGGTACTATAAAAACATTGCAAATTAGTTTGACTGACATCTCTGCTACACAAAATCAACTTCATTAATCTTGTTTGCAACTGGCCCGACTCTGTCCATTAAGAGCCGAAAGGGTTAATCTTGTCACTACTAAAGATGTTTTCTCTACGGAACCCTCAGGGGACGGAAAGATGCAATGTGTTTTGCAATAGTTCTGCTTTGGCGTGTGGGTTGTATTTTGTTTATCTTACTTCACGAGGTCATCTGTCTCATTATTAGAGGAATGAGGAGGAGGTATCAAACTAATAAATGTGACTTTGGCTAAACTTTTATGTCACTGGAGGGTATATTCAGGGTTGGGCAGTATTTGAATTACTTGTAATTAAAATACGTAATTGAAATACAAATACATATACGTATTTGGTATTTGTATTTCAATTACTTCCTTAAAATGTAACTTGTAATTCTTATTTCAAATACCTGACGCCGAGGTATTTTGTAATTAGTATTTCAAATACTTGAGGCTTCATAATACATTTTAACAATAAAATACTTCATTTAGCGATCGTGAGTGTGAGTGCAAGGCGAGAGTGTAATGTAATGATGGTAAAGCAGCTATTAGAGTTGGCAGCACTGAACCTGTTATGTATATTGTACGCTAGACTGTACGTAGGTCAAAATTGGCCGACAAAACGCAAAAAAATATACGTCAAATTGTCAATGTCACGCTAAGATGTCAAGTCATAACGGATTGTTTTTAATTTTTTCAGAATGTCGATGTTTTTCCTCGTAGTATTGTACAAAGATAATACAATACTGCGAGATATTGTATTTCTCTCTGGTTTTTCCAATTTTATTCACTGAATAAATAAAGCTTCTGTTCAGTGTAGAGTACAAATTATATTTTAAAGTTTGTCGCGATGGATGTTCAAAATCCCTCTGCATGTACATACGTCGTCTACGACTAACTACTAACCAAAAATTGTTACGAGCTTCGGTGCTTTGCTTCAATGATACCAATGTTGTTAAATATTTACCACCAATATTTCTTGGGTTTTGTAAACCCTTTGTATTAAAAAATATCCAGGTTTTTGAATCGGAGTATAGATTACTTACGTTATATTTTGTAATTTGTATTTCGTATTTCAATTAAAAATTGCTAAAATACTGTATTTTATATTTCAAATACAAAAATAATAGACTAATAGATATTTTGTATTTCGTATTTTAATTAATAATAATAAACCTGCAGGGCAGCTTGTGGCGAGCTGTTGGTGAGTAGCGACACCACGGGTATACCGAGTGCTCCCGGGGAAGTTCCTGGTTCTCGTCTCCGCTTGCGGAGTGGTACCCCAAGAGAACCAGATCCCCACCTCTTGCTTGCCTTCATTGGCCGGTCTGAGTGGAGTCGCGAGAGATGCATCTTAGGATCTACATCCTTCTACATACTCGGGGGTGGAAGTGTTTAATGGTGTAATAACGAGGAAGCCCGCTCACGTGTCTTCGTGATGGTGAAATAGCACCTCTCGACACCCCTTAGTCGTTTGCACCGATGTTGTTCCTTTACCGGCATTTACGCCAACATTTTGAGGAACCCATCCAGCATTCGGCAAGCCACCGTCTGCCGCGTATTGAGAGTATGTTTATGGCAGGCGTCCATAGTTTCCCCCATAGCCCAATTACCCAGTCCATCCATTCACCACAATAACATGGCTTTTTTGTTATTTTCATTTTCCTTTGCAATAGTCTGTACACCTGGCGGATATCATCTTCGGGTGTATCATATTGTGCAACCAAAGATGATACCCGCTATGTGTAGCTCTCGCCTTTAGATTAATTCTCATAAAGGGCCTCTGTGCTGTTGGCTTCGGCACCACGCATGCCTCCCAAAGGATCGGGTCACTATATGGCCCGTGATCATGGAAATAATAATAATAATAATAAAGCATTTATTTATCTCTCACAATAGGTTCTTATTTATCTAAAGGTAACACTAAGGACAGGAACTTTTGTAGAAGATAATCTTCTGGGTATAGGTATTATATCATCGACTAAGACCTGTTTTGTGAGAGAACTGGTGCCTGTGATAGGTTTTAGAAAAAAACCTGTGGTACGGGTCACCAGGCCCTTCACTCCGCGGGAAATAGAAGTCTGTTAAATACAATGTAGAGAGAAATTACAATCTAGTTTTATTATATACTATAAGTGTAAAAATTTTTTTAAAACATTTTAGGCTTATGTTAATTTACTTGGTTTTATAGAAAGTGTAAATATTACTTGCAATACAGTATTTTTTAGTTTGTATTTCAATTAAAGCAAAGCATGTATTTTGCCCAGCCCTGAGTATGTTATTGTGAGTTGTTTATTTGGTCTTCTTAGAACATTTAGGTAACTACCTACGTCGGTTTTACTCAGGCTTTTAAAGTTGGATGGGGCGCCATGGTTATACATATAAAGTAGCATTTAGCAAATGAATATAGGAATAACTAGGGATAAACCAATTTGTATCATTACTCGGTTCTAGAATTCAAGACATAATATGTAAACAATTTGAGTGAATGCTTAACAAAGCTGATATCATTAGCAGTAATCTACAAGGTTACAGCATGGTCAGACAAAAAAAAACATATACATAAACAATAACAACGCGTAATTGAAAACACGCAGCGAAAAACGTTCAAATTCGAGTACGAAAACGGATACGAGAGAAAGCTTTGAAAACTAAAAGTGATTTCAAACATTTGTGATTTGCTCCGAAGAACTAGTGTTATTTTATAACACTGCTGTCGTTGAATATATTCCACCAACATATCTTAGATTTACAAAAAAATATTGAAGATTCTAAAACTGAGTATAAAAATGTTAAAGATTTCGCTGAATCACGCCATCTTCCGGCCGACTCACTTACTATTTAGATGAATTGAATCTTGCGCCTTCCCATCTTTCAAGGACATCCGTGAGGGCTGGTTCGGCGGCAGATTTGGCCGAGGATCTCAAGAGGCGCAAATATGCAGGTCTCGACAGAGCTTACGCATTTGCTCCCCTTGGAGTCGAGACCCTAGGTCCGTGGGGTACCGAGGCTCTCCGGGTTTTCAAAAAATTATCTGAGCGCCTGGTCGAAGCGACGCGTGACCCGCTGGTGAGTATCTGGCGCAGCGCATTAGCATTGCCATACAGCGGGGCAATGCAGCCAGCGTCTTGGGGACGCTTCCGACTGGTATTGATATGGACCAGTTGAGCTATCTGTAGATTGTTTGCAACAGTCTGCAGTTAGCTCAATTGTTTCAATTGTAAATACTAGTTTAATTTCTTTATATTATTTGATTGTTATTTTCTTTGTCAATAAACTATACTATGTATTTAGATGAATAGTTTACTGCGCGATACTAAAACATTAAATGTCGGAATGTAGTTAATCAAAGCGCCTAAATTAAATTAGGGCCAAATAGAACTGTTTGTTCTGTCTGTGATAGATAACGTAGCTTCCAAATGGATTGACTGAGTTTGTTTTATTTATATGACTTTTCAAGACTAAGCATGTGTGATGAAAATCGGCAAAATATCAAAATTTCATCATCATCATCATTTGCATCTGCCTACAGGTCCACTGTTTAGTGTTGGACATAGGCCCCTAAAGAGCACCCTGTCTTCGCATCTAGTATCTGCCGGCATTCTTTCACAGGACGTGATGACTTCCGCCCTCTGGCCAGGTGAGATGTCACCTGGCCAGAAGGCGTTCCACACTACGTTTGCCAAGTCGCTGGCTCCACTCAAGAACACGTTTATTCCAGCGGTTGGCAGTTCTTCGGTAGATCTGGCTAGCTCATTGCCACTTCAGTTTGCTAATCTTTTGAGCTATGTTGACAACTTGGGATGACTGCCGATTAGTTTTGTTATTAATCCTATCCTTCACAGCAGCTTAAAAGATACAAAATTCCAAGTTCGCTGAGTGACTTTTGAATTTTTGAAAATTGCGTTTTCATATAACTTACTGTATATTCTTCTCACTGTACCCGTTCAGAGCGAAAGTCCATTAAATCCAATCTCATAAATTTCCTTCGGGCCGCCTTCGGAGAAGCTTACTAACCGTCTCATTACTGTTTAGTCGATGCTGATAGTGAATGTAATTGAAAGAGCTTTTGTTTAAAGGCACTTGAGAGTTAATCAGGAGCTTAAATGAGTGACTATTGGCAAAACTGTTTTGCTTCTTGTATTATTGAAGTCGAAAGTGAAAGTTTTTTGCTACGTCGTACGTAGCACGTCTACGACGTAGCAGTATAACGATTATGTTACCTGTAACAATAGATTATTGGCAAATTAGAGCCCTGAAAGCCAGTCCTACGAGTAGGTACTATCCTAGCTGTGCCCTGTTAAAGTAACATTACCTCGTTCTACATCAAAAGTAACCGTACCACTGTGACCCTGCTTTGAATCAGATTGAGCCGATTCAATTCGGTTACTGAATCTTTTCATTTTGTTATGAAACTTTGAAGAACAGTTGCAAACATGCTTTAACAACAACAAAATCAGTTTAGTATGTCTCTAGTTAGTAAACTAATTTATCTATGAGTATAATGTAGTGTTTATAAAGGTATATTCAGACTTTATTGAATTATTTTATTAGATGGTAGCTATTTCTTCCGCCATACATTTCCTTTCAAGATATTTTGATAAAAGTATTCTAAAGCGTCGCAGACTTTCTTATTTTTTTTATTTGACCAAATCTATGAGGATTTTTAGACTTGCACTTTACCTTCAAAGGCATAGATTTGCTTCCTTACCTGTCTTTTTGGCTAAGGACGAAATAAAAAACATATTAATGGGAAAAATACACAATAATCTTTACTCATACAAAAACACCTTGTCAAAATAATTTATACAACGTTATACACATTATAATAAAGAAAGAGCATTACACCAATAATTACATTAACGTCTAGTGATGCTTACTTAGATACGAACCTACGGTAAAAATGTTTTAATTACTTTGGCAGACATCAAAGTTTGTGACAGAGAGGTTAACGTGATGCTTGTGATAATCTGGATAAAATTAATCCTACTATATATATAGTATATGTATATAGATAGTAGGATTTATTTTTCTTTAAGTCTCAAAGTTTGTATGGATCGATGTATGGATATTTGTTACTCTTTCACACAAAAACTACTCAAACGATTAGGCTGACATTTAGTATGGGTGTAGTTTGGGACCTGAAATAACATATAGGCTATTTTTTATCCCGATAAAACGCGGGCGAAGGCGTGGGCAGCAGTACAATACAGTACACAACACAATAGTAAAATAATAAATTTTCCTCTATAAACCTATGGTTAATAGTTTGACGGTAGAAAATACGCAGCAGTAATATAAAAGCAACTAACTAAGATCTTAAACAGAGGTATACCTCAACAAGTTGGAGTTAATAATATTATAAAACAGCTGCTTCCGCGCCTTCGCCGCGTTTTATCGGGATAAAAAATAACCTAGGTATATGTATGTTATTCCAGGTCCCAAACTATAATACCCATACCAAATTTCAGCCTAATCGGTTCGGTAGTTTTTGTGTGAAAGAGTAACAAATATCCATACATCCATCCATATAAACTTTGACGTTTATAATATTAGGAGGAAGTAGGAAAATAGTGTGATTGATCGAAGGATACCGGTGTACTAACCAATCAATCGATGGCATCGATCGACGTCGACTAATCCATTCCACCGTCAATCGATGCCATCGATCACCTATCGATCGATTGATGTGGTAACACCCTAATACTCGACAGACTATAAAATGTATAACAAGATGCTACAATACCGCTCTAAATATCTGTTATCTACAGATAACTTTTTCTTAACATCTGGAAAGTGGGTTTCCGCGCAACCCCTGTTGAGCTTATTAATAAATTATAATTCGCACATTGAATTCTAACATTTGTTTTTGCGACCCCTTCAAATAAACCCCTCCTCAACCCAATCAGATAATAAACAAATGAATTAAACTATGAGTAGGTAAAGGGATAGGGTTATACAGGGGTTGTATTTTATTGTTTTCCTATCAACATAATTTGACATTTTAATAAGAGTGAGTGGCTATCGAAATAAGACACTTTTAAACAAAGCTTATAATAATCTAAATACATAAGATAAATAATACATAAGAAAAATACAGAAATTACTAAACACGGAACATTGGTGAAACATTTACAATAAATTCTTCTATCTTAGAATTTTTAACCTTTTGCCATGCATCATATGTATGAAATTAAAACACGTATGCAATCGATATATTGCTCGTAAGTCCAGAGGTGTTGTTGTCGAATTGGAATGCCATGTAAAGGCCTAATGAAATATTGTAATACTTTCATGGCCCAAGACGGAGATTGTTCATCTGCAGGTCCTTGATGCAGCGCGTGGCGGCGCGGCACCCCTCTGGAAGACACCGCCGAAGCTGGGCAGTGAATTCGTTAATCATAAATTAGTTTAGCTTAGTAAGTAGAAAGTGAATACCAGACAGATGCAGATGATTATTTTATTACTTAATAAAATGGATAATATCAGCTATTACACTAGGTATCGATTGTTTTACAGCGTCGATAACGGTATTTTACAAACATTGATTATGTAAGTGTGACTGTTTGCGATAAAGTTTACGTGCTTCAATTACCTGTTATAAAAAGAAATCACACTTATCTAAATATTGTTGATAATTGCTTTTGTGCAAGGTTTCATAAAATCGTTACAAGTCGATTCAACTTGGCTAACAGGATATCTTTTATAATTCTTTCATTCTATCCTTGCAAGTAAAGCAATCATCATCCACCACATAGGTCGGTTAATATAATACCTAGTGTCTAGTCTGAGATCAGTGTAGCCTAAGTAAAGAAGAATGCAAAATACAGGCTGCACAACACTAGCAAACCTAGCCTACGCACTTCCTGTCCGGAACTCAATCCGTGGAAGCTGAAAGTCTTCATTTCATTCTGTATCGGAATCAATGAATCTCCGAGTGATATAGGGGGCGCCTCTGTAGTTTTCTTACTCTCCCGCGGACAGGGAAGGCTTTCCGGAGATATCTTCAAAATGTTACGCCTTAGTTTCTTTGTTGCCCCATCGTTGATAGTTAGCTCGGTCGTCTCTTGTTCTAGAATAGTTTTTTTCTCAGTAACATTCATTTTTTCATTGAGAGTCTCTATTGTGATACCGGCGTGGGTAATGTCTTGATTGTAATTAATTTTAATGTCGGGTTCGGGCTCTTTGTTGTACGCTGAGCTCACTATAGGCGGGTCTATATTACAAGTAATGCCATCTAGCGAGTTTTTTGTGTCCTGGCTCCTTGTGTCATTGCGTAGTACGTGCATCCATTTCAGTTTGCAGTCGCACACGAAGTTATTCTCTGAAAAAAAAATTACATTAGTAGAGTTTTAATGCTTCTTCTTTTCCTGGAGTAAACAACAAAAATCAACCAAATAAAAGATGCACAACTCAAACGATGCAGACAAGACTCCTAACTACATCCCATCCCAACAGATAACACCCTGAAGGATCATAAAAGCACAAACACCTAAGTTGAAGTTAATACTAACTCATTATGACGTCTATATTTCCTCTTGTTTAATATTCAGTGTGTGTTTAAAGTAACAAAACTGAGGTTGAGGAAGTATTATGTATTAATTTATTACCTTCGAGAAGAAGACTGCTGTTCTGGGGGTACAAGTTTTCCAAAATCGGCTTAATATTGTTGAAAGTTAGGGTGTGCAGCCTGTTGGAGCGCAGATCTAGGGAAATCAGCCCTCTGACTCCCTCGAACAGCCCCGAGGGCAAAGAAATCAGCTGATTATCTTCCAAAGATAGTTTCAGGAGCTGCGACAGTCCATCGAAAGCTCTCTCTGATATATATCTCAGGTTGTTCTTCCCGAGCAACAGTTCCTGCAAGTTCCATAACTCGGCGAAAGTAAACTCAGTCAAATTGTGTATTCGGTTCTTCCTCAGATCTAATTTCCTCAAGTTCGCCAATCCATCAAAAGTCCGACGGTTCAGATGGTATATATTGTTTTTATTCAAGTCCAATTCCAAGAGGTTGAACGTGTGCTGGAAGGTCCCGTTCCGAATCATCGATATATTATTCTTGGTGATAACTAACTTTTGCAAGTTGGGCAAATCGAAGAACGCCTCTGCGTCTATATCAACTATCATGTTGTCTTCAAGACTGATCGTCGTTATATTCGGTAGATGAGCGAAGGCGTACTGCTGCAAGTTTTCGATCTGATTCTGCGAAAGCACGGTTTCCTTTAGATTCGTCAAGTTTGCAAAAGAGAACTGTGTTACGTCTACAATGTTCCCATACTTAATGTTGATAGATCTGAGACGCTGCAGATAAGAGAGTGCTTTAATGGGCACGTAGTGTAGAGCGCCGTCGACTCGGACGTTAAAAGACAAAGTTTGCAAACTTGGCTGCGAGGCGAAGCTTTGCCAGATGGGGTCGTCAGGCGGAATGCCGCCGTTGAACACCCAGCATTCCGCCTTCGTTGCATTCCGCGGCTCTCGAGTGTTCTCACAGTAGCAGTGAACTTTCGAATCGCGGTCGGTTATATCGCAAATATTCTTTTGAAATCCTCCAATTTTTTCCTTCGTACGTCTTTTGTTATTATCTCTAGCGTAGACGTTCATTGACTTCTCGTTGACGAGCGCGCACGTGATGATGATGAAGATGATTCTGGCTATTTTGTACTCCATCGTCATTATCTGTAACAATAGAGAGATCATTTTAGTAGAAATAATTGAATTTCAGCTATATTTTTTTATATGAACAGATATATTTTATTGACAAAGAAAATAACAATCAAATAATATAAATTAAACTAGTATTTACAATTGAAACAATTGAGCTAACTGCAGACTGTTGCAAACAATTTACAGATAGCTCAACTGGTCCATATTAATACCAGTCGGAAGCGTCCCCAAGACGCTGGCTGCATTACCCCGCTGTATGGCAATGCTAATGCGTTGCGCCAGATACTCACCAGCTCTAGGGTCACGCTTTGCTTCGACCAGGCGCTCAGATAATTTTTTGAAACCCCGGAGAGCCTCAGTACCCCTTGGATCTAGGGTCTCGACTCCAAGGGGAGCAAATGCGTAGGCTCTGTCGAGACCTGCATATTTGCGCCTCTTGAGATCCTCGGCCAAATCTGCCGCCGAACCAGCCCTCACGGATGTCCTTGAAAGATGGGAAGGCGCAAGTGTGTCGACACATGTAGCGTCCCACACAATAGGCCAGCTCCCAAGGGACTAAAGTCATGCCGTCGGGCCTCTTACCATCGTCACGCAACAGACCATTCGGTTCGAGAATAGCTGTTACGTTAGCGGTGACAAAGACCCGCCGGATGATGTCGTTAAGGCTGGCATGGCGAGATATCCGACCGGCAGCCCTAGTACACGATAATCCGTGATGACCAAGCTGTTCGACAACAGTACCGCACTGGCATTGATGAGGCGCGCAACACCTTGCACCCAACCGAAGACTTGTTGCTATACGGAAAGTTACGGGATCCAATAGAGTGCCAGTATTATATGAAGGAAGTGCTTGCAACCAATGTCCTGACTCCCATTTAGAAACGGCCAGGAGACGGGCACGATCTGCAGAGCTGGAGCACGTTGGTAACAAACAATTCCGTGTCAACTCACACAGAGGCCCGTCCCATTGCCGTTGGGACAAAAGAGATTTTGGGGGAGCAGCATCAGGGCAAGCACTATGCCAAGCCATTCGAGCCTCGTCTAAGAACGAAATTTCGAATGAATTTCCAGGGGAGACCAAAGACGGATTTAAAATTTTTTCCACTAAAGAACTAGTGCTGTAGACGGAAGACAAGAACGCTGACAGGGCTACACTTGAAATTTTGCGGATACCTAAGCCTCCCAATTTGACAGGCAGGGAGGCCTGCGACCATGCCTTGTCATCGAAACAGATATTCAAAACCGATGATAAAGTATTCTTTATTATGTTGCCTTCCAAGAGCTCGCTGTGTTTCCACAGTTGACAACATCTCAAAGAATACGTAAATTTAGCTATATTTTAATATTTTAAACGAACTTTGTTCACAATACGCTAAATTGGATAAAATTTGCTAGTGCACAGTGAGCGAGGCTATTTTGAAGTTATTCACAAACTTTTACTTTCTTTGCTTGTGAAAGCGTTGTGAAGAGTGACTTAATCTCTATATTTAAGTACGAACCGAGTGTGTGGTCACTAGTCATTATTTGGGTTGAAAGATATACTTTGGAGTGAATTTCAACAACAAAAAAAAACATTATTAATTATGGATCTTACACGCTTAACTAGGCGAAATCACCTATGAATTTTTCGTGAACACGGAAGGACTCGGAATGGCTATGGTTGGCACAAGAAACGTTGTTATCTGTAATATGCAATGAAGAGGGCGATTAGAGTAATGTTTTTTCTGAATTTTCCGGTTAAATTCAGTGTTATCTTCATCGACAAAGAAAATAACAATCAAATAATATAAACAAATTAAACTAGTATTTACAATTGAAACAATTGAGCTAACTGCAGACTGTTGCAAACAATCTACAGATAGCTCAACTGGATATCTTCATTGTTATCATTTACTTACGTAAATGACGGCTATTATTTTGCTCGGGAGATGGATCATTATCGTTATCAGTGCCTCAAAAAATATTCACAAAGCCTAGTCTGTGCCGCCTGCATCCGGCAATTTTCATCGCTGGCGGGCCATGAATCTACCTAATTCTCAGAAACTGCTATGATGCGCCTTAACGAATTCAGATGATGTTGATGATACACCTCTCTTCCGCAACTTTTACTAAGCTTCATTAATTTCAGTTTATACGTCCTTAAAAACACTTCTATAAATTATTATACCTTTTCACGAACCTCACCAGTAAAATCGTAAAACCGGTTTTGGTAAAAACCGTTTACAGCAAAAGTAGATAATACAACTACTCAGCCAACTGCTAAATGACTAATTTGGGAAAAAAGATAATTCGTTCCTCCTACCAACTCCGAAACTCTAAAACAAATCTCATTACACGAATGCAGAAGTCAATTTGGTTCCGTAACCAAAATTCTACTCGAATAAAGGACTAAGAGGCGAATTGATAATTTAAAAGTATTGCTCATGTGTGAACATAGAGCGGACATTGTTACAATGAATGAAGAGAGCGCCACCGGAAAAAATATGCCAAGTAATAAACCTGCCAAGCATGGTGATTATGGCAAACCCCCCCTTGTGTAGGTGAGGCATTTCTAGCAGTGGACGTGTGTGTGCTGACGAGGTAGGCGAATATATTCAATTACTAGTGATATTGGATGTAGGCATTGTATTAACACTGGAGTGCACGCATGGGGTATATTGTACCCCGGTGGTTGTATTTTACCCGATAACTTTGCTATTTATGGTTTTTTATACTTGAGCGTCCATGTATACCTCGCTTGATAATCAATGAGTGCAATTAGTAACATACAAGCGTTTGAACGGGCTTGTTGCTTGTGCAGTGACAGCGTAAACCGATTTAGCGACCGCACTTGCGATCATGGTAGTACACTCGTAAGTCCCGGGAACTGTGTTCTAAGTGGATTTGTGCTGATCATCAGTTCATGGTACGTCCGTTCTGAAGAAACAACTAATGAGACCGGTGAATAAAGTTTTGTTTTATGCATAAGGCTGATTTAAAGCAAAGTCGTCAAAAACTAAGATTTAAGAGCAATTTTTTAATTTTATAACTGTCTAATTCGAATAGTATGCTCATGTATGGTACTACAAATTTGATTAAAATAAAGGTCTTATTTTGTTATTACCGGTATTGTTTTATTTAAACTTTTAAAAGCATTGTAAAATGACATCAAAGTTGGGGTACACATGACCCCGCGCGAGCACTCGTGTACCAAATACGGGCGCGTGTACTGCAGTGTTAAAATCGATCCTCAACGTATCCGTCGATTGCAAATCTAGCAACCCCCCAGGATAGTCAGGATCCTGGAGAAAATATCCACTAGGCATTTCCACCCAGCGGATACCTGGAGGAAATTTTCTCCCATTTCGTCCGCTGTATGTGCACAGACTTAGCTTCTGCCTTGAACGCTAATCCTTACCGGGGATTACAACATATTAAACAGCTGAATGTAATTTAATGTCCTTAATGAGAATGTAGACAACTGCGTAATTCAAATGGGTTTCAAATATTAATTTATTTGAAACGTTTTGTATTTTAGACTTTCATTATTCTACCTTTAGCACCTTCTAGAAGAAAGGCGGGTTCGGAATATGAAAGCGGTGAGAAGAGGGAAGAGAATTTTTTATTCAGCTTAAGCAGAATAAAACCTTTAACCATTAAGCACTCCAAATCGTGCATTTAGTTTTTCTAAGATTTTCTCTATGTAGGTACTTAATTGTCATGAAAACAAATTTATTATGTAATTAATTTGTAAAAGCGAACATAAAGAGATTTAAATTTTGTTGGTATAGCCTTAATTTTCTCAAAATATCAGTATGTAGGTTTGTTATTTTATTTACCTCAGTCTGTTTTTCAATGTCAAAATCCAATTTTCTCCAAATCTGTGGAACTAATAACAAGTTTCTTCTACAAACCGTAAACAGGAAAATATTCCGGCCAAAATCATCTGAAAGAGCCGAATATTTTCTGTTTTCTGTGACGTTATAATCGGAAATCCATTTTTTTTTTGCTAATGCGTGTTTATTCAAATGATTTATTTAGGTCAGAATTGATCTTATAAAGCAAACATGATGACAATCACCACACACGATTGTTGTATTTGGTTGATAGGTCAGTATGTCATTCGCGTGTTCTGAATAAACATAGGCTAAAATGTAATTTCAATAAGAAAAAACAGGTCCGTTATACAGTGACAACTTTCAAATAAATATTGAAATAGATGTACCTATATGATGTGACGGTGATTTACCTACTTCTATAATATCCTTTAAAATAATTAGTAGCACTGAATACATTAATGATTTTATTGTTGGCCCGTGGTAAAAATATAAAATTTTCTGGCTCTTTAGTTGATTTCTAACTCGAGTTCCTAAAAAAGGGTCTTGGTAGACTGACCGGCAGATCGACAACCAAGTGATTCTTTAAACTTAAACGTACATAAGCTTTTTACGTCGGATTATCCAAACACTTTGCACTAACTATCATTTCGTGCTCTAGTAAGTTTACGAGAAGTAACCTACCTGAGTATGTACTAAACGGTACGGTTGAGAGCCTCTTTGTTTGGCTACAAGCCTTTCCGTCATAAATGTGCGTTAGTGGTAAACGTAGAAGAGTGGTGATAAACAAGAGCTCAACGTAGACTAAAGTTTTCAGGTAATTTTGAATCAGAATTTAGTTTTAGGATCTTTTCTCCGTAGCTCGAGTGATAGTTTCACAAATATTTCAACTTATCCAACAATATTATCTAACTCACATTTCAACTATTAGCTATCGGATTTTGGTAAACCTGTTATTGCTGAAGCTTAACACCACTCTTCAGTCGTCTATTCATTTTTTAAACAATAATCGTCGTAAACAAACGCATAAGAAATTGTAACTGACTAAAATAAGCTAAATGCATTTAAATTTAAGCTAAAACTCATTAAATTTAAGCTAAAACTCATTAAATTATGAGCTAAAAATAATTTCCATCGAACCAACTTCCTGATTAAACCCCCAAACCCAAGACATCAATCACGGTTTTACAACTTTCAACTGAAAATTATAATATAACTTACAAAGTTCAAAACTTTATATTCACAAAGTTTTTTACAAAGCGAGGTATTCCTTTCTGGTTAGACTGTGGCTTCTACTCGACAAGATCTTGATAAAAAAACAAACGGACTCTCATGATACAGGAGATTTATTTCTCCGAGATATATTCTTAGAACAAAGATTTAAGGCGTTGGTTTGCTTGCACCACTGTGTAATGTTTGAATCTCATGGCTTAATGAGGTGTATACTAAGAGTACAAGAACAGGAATAAAAGGCCAGCTTGAGTAATATACAGTGAGCAATATACGTGATCCATGGCTACATTATTCTCATATACGCTCAGCCCGAGTCCTATGTTTCTAAGTGATTATAATTATTGTGAGATCGGGCTAAAATCTCCATCAAAAATATTACACGCTGCACATTAATTGTAAATAAAGTGAAAGTTTGTGTCACCGTCCATTGCCGCATTAAACCGCTCACAAAGTTGTCGACAGAACTCATTACTTTGTTAATTAATTCGCTGCAGTCGTCCGTCAGTCGAGCTTGTTTTGTGAAAAACTGAAGGATTAATTTGTAGCTGTATAACGATTTTAAACATGCTTCAAATTTGTGTTAGCCTTCTTATAAAAAGTTGTAAATAATCCCGGAAATAACCTAATTCATTTTGAGTAAATACTATCACTCACTGCTTTGGCCGTGGGGTCGCGTCGTACGAATATCGACCCCTCCAACTCAACCCGTGGATGTCGTAAGAGCCGACTAAAAGAACCTACCAGAGGAAGGGCAGCAGCTTCCTTCTGAGTATTTTTAAACACCGACACTGCGATCACCAATCCGCCTGCCAAGCGTGGTGATTATGGCAAATCCCCCCCCTACATGGGAGACGATGGATCGAGGACATCGTAGCGGTCGCAGGGAGTCGATGGATGGAGGCAGCTCAGGACCGCTATTTGGCCTATGTCCAGCATTGGCTGATGATGATGACTGCTTAGCCAGACCTTTTGAGTCCAGTGTAAATAACGAGAATTATCATGATTGAATCAACATTTTAAAATGGTCGAACGCTAATTACGTCACAAATGACTGCTACCTTTGTGGTATAACAAAAATATGTTCTTTTTTACGAATTTACCACTTCTTTATAGCCGTGCAAGTAGATGCTCCATCGGGGCACATACAACAAAAAAAATATGGCCGCAGCTCGCACTGGTTCACTAATAACGTTTTTCTTCTCTGACCCGATACTACGGCTGGGCCACAGGAATGAATGCAACCATTTATATTACAAAGGTTCAAATATGTACGTAGTTTAATTTGTTACATTAAGGTGTGAATGTAACAAAAGGAGTTGACTAGCTCCCGCATCTGAACCTCAGTGACGAGACTTTGAAATTCAAATTTACGGACGTACAAACATGTATTGTAATACTTTCATACATGTCAGTCAGTGAAGTGAAGGCACCTTTTTATCTCTATGCCTCGACTCAATCGATATCGTGATTTTGTCTTTAGTTAAAGGTGAACTTTGTCTGTAGTATAATATAATTCTTCAAGTTTTATGTATACAGAACATTTAGCCATTTTTCGTTTTATCGGAACATGGTAAAATGAATTGGTTTATGGAACGGACATTAATTGCCCGCAAAATTTATCGTCATCGAAATATAAATTAGATAAAAATGATAACCCAACATCGTATCGAGAACGTGCCTGTAATTCGTAATGCTTAGCCTGCCTACAATTAAGTCTTTATCGGAAAATGCTTACTCGAGTGTCTGGTTATAGGTTCTTGCACACGGCGGTAAGTGAGGCGACGAAGTCTAAAATATCTACCTGTTATGGTTGATCTAACACATAAAGTATGTTGGTTTAGTATGTCTGCAGGGCGCGGCGTAAGAACTTTTTAGTTAGTCTGTGCCACGGCGCTATGAGTGGATAATCCTAATCGAAAACTATTTATAAAAAACTCAAGGTTTACGAGTTATTGTACATATTCAATATTTTTAATTTGTTTCACGTTATCTATTCTTTTCAATGCTAAGTACAAAAATCAAGATATTTCCTCAATTCTCTTTTACAAAGAAAATTTTTGTAAAGCAATCGAAGGCAAGCGAATTTTTTATTGTTTTGAGTGTGATTTGGCAAGCTTTATCTTACTTCCGCAAACACTTTTCATGAAAGCTATTCATATTTCAAATTAATTTTATGACCTATAATCATTGTGTACATAGTATTAGGTCTTAATATCTATACACAACATAATGATACCCAACCAGGGCGTAGCAATATTTACTCACTTTCATCAACTTTCTACGTATGACTTATGTCACCATGAAATAAGATTAGATAAGCATTAAAACAACATGCCTTGCCACTATCTACCTCGTGTCCTAATAACCCAATCGCATTAACATTCAAAGTTCAAAAGTCATTTATTTGCGAACATGAGTCATAAAGATGTAAAATAATATAAAAGCACAACATGTTCTACCTAAGTCTAAGATATGCAAATATACATATGTAGGTTTGATATAAGGGACATATTACAAATCAAATTAATATACATTAATGATAAAAATTACAAAAAAAATTACTTGGTACCTGTTACTAATTAGTATATTTTTATGTCTTTATCCAGTAGATAATCATTTATATGATAATAACATTTAGATGTCAACAATTTATTCAGTTTATTCTTAAACAGTGTCAACGGTAGCAATTTAAGATTGTTGGGCAATTTATTAAATATTTTTGGAGCCATTCCATAGAAACTTGAACCGCGTGTTTTGTGTACATTCTAAGAATTAATTCAATGCTACTGTCCCGCTTGCTAGATTATTTTTTCTTAGAGCTCTATGCTTCTTTGTTACATATGTAGCTGTGTATTGTATATATAATATCTACTTGTACGATGGGTCGTATAATCTTGACCGATTCGTATCAAGATTGGGCTAGAGAACCTCGGGTTGTTCTATTGGCAACTTTGACGGCTTAATCAAAGTTCCAACTTTTGTCTATCTTTCCGTTGTAAACAATGAATACTTATAATATTTACTATGACACTACAAGATATGGAGAAAAACTTGTTTTATTCAAATGTATTTAAAAAACGGCTCGGCAGTTGTAAACATTCACGCTAAGATCGAGTTTTTCAAGTAACGCTTCTACTCCCATATGATACAGATCCATTTGGTGATAAAGACTATGTTATGAAGAAGGTAAGATGACGAATAATCATTTAAATAATAATCATTTGAAACCATGCGAAGACTTAGCTACTATGCGTTTAAATCAGTTCACCCAATGAAAACTAGCAACATTGTTTCCCTCTAGTTCTAGCTAGATAGAGAATTTATATAGGAATTGGTAACATTACGAGCCAAACAGCTTTAGTTTCCGCTGACCGATACCAACAAAATAGTAAGTTAGCTCAAAACCGTTGAATGAAAATGCTCTACCTTGGAGTGCTCTAACGATTATCGTCATGCGATGATGTGAATAACCTATAGCTCAATAAAGATAATTCGACTACAAGGACTAGAAATATTATACAGCTGTAAATTTTTTATTTGTTCTAGTTAATCTTAAATTGCTTTGACATGTGGTTTATTTTTATGGTAGGATTTCGTCCCAGCTCGGACCCACCCCTGAGGGTAGGTATCCCTTAATTATTAAAAAATAATATAAGGTATTCAATGTCTTATATATATTTGGGTTTATTTAGATAGTTTTTTATTTAAGGCGATACATAACCGAATCCTACCATAACACCTACAAAATAATATTTCGCGCTAAAAGTTCTCAACCTCCAAGCGTGTCATATTATTTTAACTCTATGGGTATTTTTCCGACCCTTTCCTCTGGTCAATTGCACATAAAAAGGTATTCACTCTATTGTTTCAAAGAAGGTGATTTTGTCCTGCATCTGAGAAAATATATGTATGCAATCTTACCAAGTTCTAATCAAATTAACAAGCAAACATTAAAAAATAACACAAAAAAGCCCGGTTTACTTTTATCAGAAATGTTATTATGTATCCAGTGCGAGATATTCCTTAAATATTTAGCAGCTAAAAAATGCACACAGTACAGGTCTCGTAAACTTTTCTCTGTCATTAATTTAAAAGGTCGAGGCAAATAGTTACGGGACGTTCTCGAGCTTAACTTTGACAAGGTGGCATTGCCACGGCATAGCCTACAGTCATGATTAACATGGAATCTTGCCGAATTAGAAGTTTTTGTGAATTCAGATTAATCACGATGAACAATTCGGACGAAGGAACTTCGACTTTAAGATACAGAATTTTTTAGATATTGTATATTATTATTTTGTTGTTTGGAATCTTAAGGTTATGTTAGAAAAAATATGTTAGAATTTTTTTGTTAATATAATTTTGCCATTTTGGTTCCACTGCTAAGATTATGGCCTCGCATCCCTTCGATAGGTAGACTGAATAAAAAGAAACTTTGTGACTTTTACGTTAAATTTTCGAAAAAGTATCATGTCTCAAAGGAAAACTTGAAATAAATGTTTTTTGTTTCGTATAAAAACTTAACGTGTCTCACAATCGATGTTTTGTGAATAATAAAGGACACATTCTTAGAAGAAAATATTCGCTTATTAGACATACTTCAGCGGTAAGAGGATCTAAAGTGCTTACTGTACCCTACAAGGTTTGGGAAGGTTCTTGCTATTTTATTTAGGTTCCAGTCCATTTTATTTTGATTAAAAATCCCGACTGAGCTTATTGTAAGATGACCCTTACATTTATTGGGTCCGATGTTGTGGAAACGATAATAACAAGTTATAGAAGCAAAATTTATTAAGAGTCGTAAGCAAACAACAACGCTTCAGATAGTAGGTACCTAATTGATAGATAATATATAGCAGGAGTGGATACAAATAATTGACCAATTTAATTTTTGTTCTGCTGCGTGCAATTCTTGCTTTGAAAGATCTAAAAACTGATTATGATTTGGTTGCCTGGAAGAAAACGCTGTAAGCGATAAGGCCACCTATTCCTTTACCTTTTACCAAACTGTTTTAAGTTTTCTGAATAAAGCATTATCTATCTATTATGTTCAAGTTTCCGCTCTTTTTATCATCATTCATCGTTATATTAAGGAAGGGCAAGGCACTAAGAGCTCTTGGAGTTTCACTGCCATGAAGTCTACGTTACGTAGATGGTCCTCGGGACGAAACTCATAATTCTGATCTTAATATCCGGGTAATGATGGAACGTCCCAGGAATCGGGACAAAAGGGGCCATTTTGTGAAAATGAGTGTCCAGGAGTTAAAGTCATCTATTATGATTAAGTTAAATCTGGATTCAAGATTTCATGAGATGAGGAAGATCTTGCAATCTAATATGTAGGTGGTCTAAAAGGTGAAATTCTGAGTTAGATTACGAACTGTCAAAAAAAATACAATTTAAATTTGTCCATCAATGGTTAGTGTCATCATTCAGGTGGTCAAATTGCAATCTGTTTTGGATAAAGAAATGTAAGTAGTTATATTTCTATTTTGTGTTATAAGATTCAATTTAACAGTAAACTTCTCTTTAATATGGTGAAATAGGAAGATATGTTGACGACCTCTGTGGCGGAGCGGGCGAAGGTCCGCCTGCGACGCAGAAGGTTGCGGGTTCGATTCCCCGCCTCGGGACAAATGTTTGTACGATTTGCATACATATATTTGTTCAGGGTGTTCTGGATGTTTTCTATGTATAATAAAAAATATCTATCTATGTATTGTTTTATAAATACATATATCAGTTATCTAGTACCCATAACACAAGCTCTGCTTAGCTTGGGGCTAGATGATGGTCTGTGAATTGTCCAGCATTATTTATTTATTTTTCTCTATCAAAAGATTTAATAGGTCTAAATTTTAAAACTGTTTTAATAAGTCGGTGCATTTTTAAAATTTTTATTTGCATTTAGTCAAATTAGTTGCCCTTAGTTTAAAAGCAACCTATGGCGAATTTATCTAAACTGCAAACTAAACGACATTAGATGTGTCACGTTATTAGATCTGTCTTGAGAACAATGCAAAACAGCAGAACGCTTCAAATTAATGTTGCTAGATAACAATATTGCCCTCGTCATATTGGCACTAGCCGCGGTACCACGGACAAGACATTTGTCGGAGTAAGTTAACACTTTTTGTTCGAATATAGACCATATTTGTCGTGACGTCCGTATTTATCAGAACCCTAACGACATAAAACGTTTATTTTGGTACTATTGCTGGTTGGTTTGGTTTCAAAGTTTGATCACTTTATGTGTGCACTCGACTCAATAAAGGTAGCGCAGGAAAGAAGATAAGGAGACAATCTGTGGTGTCGGAGGCCAAGATCAACTTCGGGGTTGATGCACCAGGATAGTAAACGAGTGAGTGTGATTTTAAAGTTCAAAAAATTCTGAACATTAAGAATTTTTTTCATTGTCTACTGGCCGGCAATACTTTTAAGTGATGCAATCCACCTTCAGAATAGTATTACTATATTATTTATTCCAAGTCCTGAATAAATCGTTAAAAAAATACTTATCTGTGCGTAAGATGTCTAGAAACGAGGAATAGCTCAACGTGTCACAAGAATTAAATAAGTAAATTGAGGATTTTTTTTTTTGAGTTTTTTAAGCTACAGTAGAAAAACTTACGTTGTATGAATAGTTGTGTAGGTTGTTTCGGCCAAAATTAGTTAGTTAAGCATAATTATGTCACAGAGATTTCCTATCCCTTTCACTCCAGTGGTGAATCCTTTGTTTATTTCTCTTTCCCACTCACCTTCTTTACCTGCCGGCAAAAAATTCCAAGATGGCGTAATTAGCCAAAAAGAACAGCAAGAACGTCTCTGTGAGAGTGTTTGTGAAAATCGATATAAAATCAATTAAGGTTCAAAACAGGTGCCAAATAGCAATTTGTACGTACGGGAGTGAAAGAAGCATATGCAGCGCTGCAAGACTGGATTTTGGACAGCCAGGTAGGTCCTTTATCCATTCCTTCATTAGCCTTAATCTCTGTGACATTTTAGGGAAAAATAGAAGCAAATTGATCTACAAAACATTTTCCAAAAACTAGTGCGAAAACATAGGTTATGTTTAGTATCATACTTAGAACTGAAATAAACCAGCTGTCTGCACGTAAGGAATGCCGTACTAAGCAGTAATTTTGATAAAGTGAGCTGATTTGTAACCTACCAGAGCAGCAGCTTCCTTCTGAGTATTTTTAAACACCAACACTGCGATCACCAATCCGCCTGCCAAGCGTAGAGATTATAGCAATTCCCCCCTACATGAGAGACCATCCACTCGATGGACCGACGACATCGTAGCGGTCGCAGGGAATCGATGGATGGAGGCAGCTCAGGACCGCTATTTGTGGCGTAGTACGGAGGAGGCCTATGTCGAGCAGTGGACGTGTATGGGCTGATGATGATGATGATGATGAGCTGATTTGATATCATTCTAAACAATAAAATTCATACCCAGTCTGTCTGATTCCAATGAATGAAATTATATTCATGGATAATTTTTTTTTAACGTACGTGATTTAAACATTTTATTCTCGGGTAGTTATCACGTATATTTACCTATTTTTCCCGAAGTTTCAACAGATTTACACTCCAGAAACATATATACATTTTGCAGACAAGTAATACTTTATTAGCTCTATGAAAAAATAAAGAATTTACAGACATAACATTTGTCTTGCGACTTGATTGTCATGTTCTCAAACAACCAGTCACCATCATGCTCCTTTAAATAAAGACAAGAAATGTGTTTGTCAGTACTCATAGCGTATTCATTTTGTCTGTTCTTCGTTACTGGGTTTCATCGTACCTGACAAAAACACCTTTGAAATATTATTTGTTTTGCTTTCTATTACGCATATTAAACGTACAAATTGAATTTGTTTGCAAAGATGTGAATATAGATTAAGGCAGGTATAGACAGATAGAACTGAAAGATGTCATAAAACTAAAAATTTCTTCTACCAATACAGAAGAACCAATGCCAAAAGTACCTTTGCTTAATAATCAAGAAATTAACTGAAGAGGAACATCCATCAATAAAACCTACTAATATTATATAAATGTCAAAGTTTGTGAGCATGGATGTTTGTTCCTCTTTCACACAAAAACTACTGAACTGATTGGACCGAAATTGGGTATGTGTGTAGTTTGGGACCTGGAAGAACATGTACGCTATTTTTTATCACGATAAAACGCGAGCGAATGTGCGGGCAGCAGCTAGTAATGTATAATAAGGAAACCCTACCAACGAACTAAATGAGGGCAAGAGGATTCTGTGAGGATCGTATAGCGTTATTATTATTATACTAGTTGCTGCCCGCGCCTTCGCCCGCGTTTTATCATGATAAAGAATAGCCTATATGTTATTCCAGGTCCTAAACTATACCCATACCAAATTTCAGCCTAATCGGTTCAGTATTTTTTGCGTAAAAGAGTTATATTTATAATATTAGTAGAAAGTAGGATTGAGAATTTTATTAATATTTCGTAGTTATCAAATTTTTGTTGAAGGAAATATTTTAACTGATATATTTAAACCTAAAACATTTAACAAACTGCAAATTTATCAATCGTTGCACACACATCTGATATCGCCGTTTTATGTAGGGATGCAAAAATTAAACAAAATCCCAAATGTCAAAGCAATGTGTCCACTCACCCAGCTATATAATTTTGGCACGCGGCGTCACCCGCGCTGCCAATCGCATGTTGCGGACCGCGCGCCTCCAGCTGAGCGGAACTGTTTCACATTGTAAAATAGATACCGCGATATTGCAGTAATTGATATCCAATCGAACGACTCCCGCGTTTATTTTCGGACTGAAAAAAAAGTGTTTAAACGAGTAGTTTGTGTAACAATTGAGGTCTCTTTTATGTTATCATTTGTTGTTAATTGTTATAATAACGATAATGTTGTGAGTTCAAATCGTAAAAAATGTGCAGAAATTTGATTGGAAGTATCCAGATAATGGAATGAATCCATTTTATAACTAAACAATCTTGATGTAGTAAAATTGGGATGCAAAGCGTGCAAAGGTTTCACATGGATCTCATATTTTCTTGAGTTTAAAAAAAAATAATTCACATTTTTCAGTATATCATTTAAATTACGGCACTGAGACTTTTTGGCATCCGCCCACGCAGCTTAGCCGACGAGGTCGAGGCTGGCTCCGAGTGGGTACTGGAACTGGGTTGTGTTGTTGACTGTAGCATTGTTCTTAAAAAATGGTTTCTATGGCGGAAAAATCTGAGCAAATGGTTTACTTTTATTTCATTGGCGTTACACAGTTGAGTGCAAGCTGATGGCCATCTTTGTCTAGACATGGAATATAAAAGCTAATAAATATAATACAAACAACCCTTCTCTTCATTTTATTTTGCAAATAGACAGTGTAATTTTTTTTTTGCAAATGGCTCATAGACTTGGAATAGGGAAAGCTTCACCTAAAGTCTACGAGCTACGGCGTAGCACCTCTACGATATTATTATTGTAGAGGGTGTTTGACTCCTATGGAAAACTAACTTAATCTGGTTTATCGTCTGTAATACAACTGAAAGGAATAAGTTCAGTCATCAAAACAATAAATTCTAAAGTCATATTTATTTTCCGTGCAAACGTAAAAATAGCCTCGAAACCATTATCCTCTCTAAGGGGCTTCTCAAGTGGAAGTATTACAAAAAGCCCATGGAAATTTCAGAATATTTACGCCTTGAAAGTAGGTGAGACTTAGAAATTATAATTATCATAACCCCTAATATGCGATAATTGAAGAAGTGACAATAATTATAAAACGTTCACTTTAAAAGTTTTCGTGTATTTATACGTTTTAAAAAAGTATTGCTAATTAAAATTTGATTGCATAAGAGATACATTTGTGTAAAACAAATGTGGGATACATTTGTTTTACACAAATGTATCTCTTATGCAATCAAATATTAATTAAAAATTTACTTGATTTACTACAGTAAAGCCTTGCTATGCAAGCAATGCTGCTATGAAAGTTCGTTAAAAGTTCAAAACCAATTAACCAATTTGTAAACTCGGTCGGGAAAATGCACTTCAGGTAATTTAACTAACTACTAATTTGATTCAGCAGAATTAACAGCGTTTAAAAAAATATACTAAAGTACGTATACGTAACGTCTTTAAATTCATAAAATGTATCAATATCGATATTTAAGCCCGTCAATCCCTAGTAATAATTTTCACCCCACGCCTGTAAAGGAACACGCTGTGTCCGCAAATACCCTATCCCTATTGATATTCAATAAATCATACAAAACAGGAATTCAATCATACATAGATAACAGATCAGCGCGTTATTTTTACGATTACCGATACGTCCGGGATTATCCGTAAATGGGGGTTATTATCGATAAGATGGGTATTAATTTCGAATCGCGTATCATCAATAATGGAATTCTCGTTTGTATTAGTAGAAATTAATTGAGAAAGGGTTCTGGTTATTTATGGGATTCATACATGAGCCGCAAAGGTTTCGTTCGGTTTAATTATCAATGGATGTACCGCAGTCGAGTGACCTTGGAACGAATGAGTTTGATATTTCCAACACTGAGGTTGTGGTTTTTAATCGAGGGTCTCTCAATACAAATTATTTGGAGATCATACATGGAATCATACAAACAATCTGAACCTTCTGGATCTTAGGAGGACCAAATGACATTTGCAGGTCGATTCAATTGAATGGGCCAGCTGTTATTGCTTTATTATGGCTCATGCAACTGTCACCACGATATTGGAAATTACCAGAAATCACGGTTATATAAACATTCTGCATTGAATTCTAGATTCTCTCCTGTTCACAACATTGAACAAGTCTATTAATTCCCGCTCAGGAAGCTACTCTGTCCCTGTGCAGGGTTCACCGGGATCACAGTAATAGGATCTGCTTACTATTCATGCGCCATACATGGTATTGCATTACGTCGTACCCCAGGGGTCTCGGTGGGGCCCGGCAGACCGACTGCCGTACGTAATGCTAGCGAATATTGGAAACCAGGATGTTAAACGGAAATAACATAATATTCTATTTGATGGCAGTTTTAAATAGAAAGTTTCAAAAAATTACTACTACAAAATAATATTAAAAAATTAAGCTCCGACTAAAAATTATAAATCTCATAAATGGAAGCACAATTTTTGAATCTCTTCTCCGTTTGGCGTTATTATTTAGAATATTAAATATTTTATTTTTCTTTTAAAGTTATATTAATTTAAGACTCCAATTTACAAAGATTTTTTATAATTATTCTATTTTACGCTTGATAATAATCATAAATGTATTTTTTAAACTCAATCAATCAGCTGCAATAAGTTGTACTTAGCTTGTGCTAATGTTGAAGAGCGTTTATTGGTAGACTGGTACGAGGTTGTCGACTACTTAACGATACGGTAATAACGTCATCCTTATAAAATATGCTATTTTGCTATGGTAGAGATCCCTTGTGTCCTAATTTCAAGTCTAGATCTAGCTAATAATTGGCACTAAAACTGGTGAACTGAGCACTTGTAGACATACTTCAAGATCCTCAATAATAAACGTTAGATACGAACAGCCGCCTTAACTTTCACAGAGTTCAAATAAAATCTGATGGTAGTGTGGTAAAACAGCCGGAACAGTCTAAAATAACACGTCAACGTGACTGAAGAACATGCTTAGTGAGAGTATCACAGAGGTCGTGGTAAGCTATAGTGGAATGAGACTTCTCGCCATTTCCTTCGAATTACTTATGGTTAAGATAAGTAGGCTTAGGTAGTGCCTATCCATATTTTTTAGGAATTGTGAACGTATTGTGCCGATGTGTGGCGGTGCAGTGGGCAATGGTTCACCTGATGCAATAAAATAAATATGAATATGAGAGGTAATTGGTTGATCGAATGGTTGCCGAACAGGGAAAATGTTTGCAGTAATCTGTAAATAAGTATTCGAGCCGGGTCAAGTCTTTTTGTGTAAAAAGCTCTGCTTTTAATGAGGTTAGATAGTGCATTATGAAATGCCTAGTATAATAAAATTGTTAAAAATTGTTATGTGTATTAAAGTAAAAGATATTTACCAATTAACAAAGCATTTCCAATTTGTTAATAATGGATGGCTACTTGAAAAACGTTCGGGTTTTTCAAGTAGCCATCCATTTAACTTTTCCTAAATATGTTTCCATTTAGTTCATTTAATTTTATGAACTGCACATTAGTCTTCTCCAAAAGTGACGAACTTTTGACAACAGCGTCGCCACCCAACCCTATCAAATCCGAAACCCGGCCATAAAGTCACGTGACGACTCCCCCGGGCTGCCTTTCGGAGCTTTCGGGTATTTTTTGCGGTTTTTGATGGAAAGGTGCGGATTAGCATACCCGGTTTATGGCTAAGAGGGAATTCCTCGCTTACAAAACCTTACCAGACGAAATGTAAAAGAATAATGAAGGTTTGGTCACTTTACGTAGCAGTCCTTTTTAAGACTTAAATTACAGGGAGATTGTGCTCTTTTGTGGGAATAAGAAGGTTGGGTTTAAATTGCTAATAAATAATTTATCAGGGTGCATTTTTTTCCGAAAACGTAGATTAGAAATAAAAAATCGGGACGCTTTTAATACCGCTTTTATCACCAAACCAACAACTCACATTATGTTTATTACTTTTACATCATGTCAATTACTTTTCACCAAATTCCTGAACAATTTAACACGCTGTCGAAAACCCAATAAAAAGGTGGATTAAATCTGACATAACATGCTCCAGCCAATGTCCAGTTCCTCATGCTCAACGCAGTCAATTCACAATTCACAATACATCACATAAGAAGCAGCTAGGTCACTAACACACACTAACTGCATGAGCTAGAGACAGAAAACTGGAGGGATACTACACAAGATAAACGAAAATTGTGAGACCAAGACACACATTTACTGAGTTTGCTAATACGTACTCGAAGGTTAGTACAATCACTAGCTCTAAGCGAAATTACATTTAGAAAATATTTAATTCGCACGATGGATAAACGTTGTACCTAGGTGTATATAGGTAGGCGAACGCTAATTTATAAGCTCTTTATAGGTAACACGAATAAAGCTAGATCGTGCTAGAATTACTTTTAGCTGAATTCGCCAAATGTCTTAACATTTTTCTTATTAATTTCAACATAAACAAATCTGTCACAATATATCTATGTATTTTGTTTTTGTTGATGCACGAACCAAATTAGTACTCACAATCTGTGTTACAGTGAAGTTATCAACATTATTTTTAACTAGCTTTTTCTTAAAATATTTGAACAAAGTGAGTGCAGCGAACGTAGTTCTCAGCATCAACAAGTTTTATAATATAACGGAGTGACCTAGCTATTTACATCGCTATCACCATATTACTGGATTAATGAATGTCGCGGTGAGACGCGGAAACTGGGTAAAAATATACATCGGATATCGGCGGCGGTCGGATAACGTTAACCGGATTATCTTAGCGGATTATGATTCAAAAAATATACGCTTCTGTGAGTGTTTTCCGCAGTTGAAAATCATATCAGGTTTCTGACTTTTTAAATCTTTATAAATCCATACTTACAACGGATCATAACGTTTGCTATGAACGTAATATATTAGCTTTTATAAATACAAAAATATATTGGAAAAGCGAATATAAAAGTTGTGTTAAATAAGGCCTATGACGTTTGTTATTCAATTTATAAAAAACTATTTCATTACTAATTCATAAACCCTTATAATAAATCAAGTAATATGTCACTGTGCCTTAAAGAATCCACTAAAATAATTTGAGATTGTTAGTTAGCATCATTATAAGACAATAAAAACTAGAACTGGGACCAAAATTCACCTTAAACTGACCTCCAACAGATAATTAAGTTTAAAAGTACTTAAAGTTTCAGGATTGCTATTAGTTGCGCTAAAATAATTAGTTTTATACTTGGCTTGGTGTTTAGGCATCGACAGACACCCAAATGAAACTCCCGAAATGTATAAATAACTTGTATTGAAAGAATTACAGTGTTTTGGGATAAAGATTCAGGATGGACAATCGTTTAGCTTCGCGAGTCAGAATCGAATGATGAACTGTCAAATCTAACCAACTTGCTTAGATTAGCCTGCTGTGAATCTAATAACATGCGGATTTGCTCTTTAATTTTAGTCAGGCGTAAACATCCTCCCCGCGTTGAAAAATCTGTTTTCAACTTTCAAGTTCTTCAGCAGTTGGAAGTGGGCACAGGCGAACCAAGGGACGGCGCGTGCATCCTCCTCTTGTTGTTACATCAGCAACTCGTGCTATATTGTCAGCAGGACCATAAAATAACTTGGAGATACGTCCGAGTTTCCAGCAAAGCGGCGGGGCGTCATCTTCTTGAATAAGTACCAAGTCTCCAATCTTTGGGTTTGAAGAATTGGTTTTCCATTTATGGCGTTGCTGCAGTTCGGTAATATACTCTCTTTGCCATCGGCGCCAAAAGTGTTGGTGAATTTGCTGCAGTCTTTCATAACGATTCAGATTGTTAGGATTGCAATCTTCCAAAGTAGACGAAGGTAGCGTAGTGAGAGCCCGACCAATGAGAAAATTCCCAGGAGTAAGGCATAGGAAGTCATCAGGAGAGGACGATAAGGGACAGAGTGGACGACTGTTCAATACGGCCTCTACTTGTGCGAAAAGAGTAGAAAGCTCTTCAAACGTTAGGTGTGAATTACCCATAACGCGTTTTAAATGAAATTTAGCGGATTTTATACCGGCTTCAAAGATGCCGCCAAAATGAGGTGCGTAAGGCGGAGAAAATAAAAATTTAATTCCTTCTTCGCTTGCGAAATCAGATAAAGAAGGTGCGTTGGATTTTAAAAATTGATTGATTTCTTTAGCAGCCGCAACAAAATTACGGCCGTTATCACAAAAAATTTCGGCTGGCTTGCCTCTTCGTGACACAAAGCGGCGAAACGTCATAACAAAGGCATCTTTTGAAAGATCACTAACTAATTCAAGATGCACGCATTTGTAGCGTAAACAAACGAAAATACAAAGATAGCATTTTAAAAGCGTAGCACCTCGTCCCTTTTTATTGACAATTAAAAAGGGACCTCCAAAGTCGAGGCCTACGGCTTGAAATGGAAAGCTCGGCGTAATACGCTGAGACGGTAAGTTGCCTAGCATAGGTTTCATGGTTTTACCCTGTAGCCGTCTACATTTAAAACAATTACGGACAGTACTTCGTGCTAAGTACCTTCCGTTCACTGGCCACACATACTCACGAACAATAGCTAAAAGCAGCTGTGGGCCGGCGTGTAGATTGCGTTTATGTTCAAGCTCAAATAAAATCTTAGTAAAATGATGCGTCGCATGTAACAAAATAGGATGTTTTTTGTCAAAGTTATAATCAGAAGCCTGAATGCGGCCTCCTACACGTATAACACCACCGTTATCGAAAAACGGAGACAATGATAAAATAGGAGATTTAGGGCTTAACGATTTCTTATTTAATAGTAAGTTAAATTCAACTGAAAACGATTCACGTTGAGCAAGGCGACATAAATGTATGAATGACGCATCAAGCTCGTCAACTGATAACGAGCGAGTTCTTTTGTTCTGCGAGTATCTCGAGTTATGAATGAATCGCAATAGATAAGCAAATGTTCGTTTTAATTTAGAGAAATTAGAATAGTTTTTAAAATAGTTTTTAAAATTTATTATAGCATTGTTGTTAGTAGTTAGGTTAGTCATAGTTGAATCTGATTGTAAATTAGGTTTTAATTCGGGTAGATTTTGTGTTTCAATTTTATTAAAATTGAGAATAGGCCATTCGGTTTCAGGCTTTGCTAGGTACGACGGACCTGACCACCATAGTGTAGTGGTGCTCAATGCATCGGGATTGATCCCGCGGGATATCAGATCGGCTGGATTAGCTGACGTAGGAACATAGCGCCACGCAGCATAGTTCGTTAGTTCGCATATCTCGGATACGCGATTAGCAACAAACATTTTCAAGTGTTGGAAACTGCTTCGCGGCCAACAAAGTACAATAGTTGAATCGCACCAATGTACTTGCGTTTTTTATTTCAAATCGAAGAGATTCCCTGACAGCATTACATAGCTTGGCTGCCAGAAGACTTGCCTGCAGTTCGAGGCGCGGGATCGTGGTGGCCTTCAGAGGACTTACCTTCGATTTGGAACAGAGAAGATTGACAGTTACATTTCCTTCAGCGTCTTCGCTGCGCAAGTAGATACAGGCGCCGTAAGCGTTTTGTGACGCATCACTGAAGGAATGTAATTCTACTGAAACTGGATTATCACATAGAACTCGTCTAGAAACTTCTAGGTTCAACAAAGTAGGTATGGTTTTTGCGAACTTATTCCAATCCTGTTGAATAGCAATAGGGATTGGATCGTCCCAGCCTAGCTTTTGCAACCACAGTTGCTGCATTAGCATTTTAGCCTTGATGACACAGGGACTCAGCAATCCTAAAGGATCGAATATTTTAAATAGTGACGAAAGAATTAATCTTTTCGTTAGAAATTTATCATTAGATGGGGGCGGAACCTTGAAAGGAAAATGCAACTGATCAGTAGATGGGTTCCAACCCATTCCCAGAGTAGAGGAAGACTCGCTGACAATTAAATTGTCGTTAGAATTTATTGTAGACTCTAATATCGCGGGTAAATTAGTTTTAAACTTTCGGAGATTAAAGCAGCCTTTCTGGAGAGCTGCGGAAACAGCTTGATGGATGTATCTTAGATCCGATTCGTTCTCGGATCCGGTGATGAGATCGTCGATATAGAAATCGTGTTGTATTATATCCTTGATACCTGGATCTGTGCACTCCTCGCCTAGTTGCCACAGGCATCTCGTGCTTAAGTAGCTACTGCTGGCCATTCCGTATGTAATAGTATTCAATCTGAAGGTCTTAATAGGCAGTGACTCATCTTCTCTGAACAGTATCAGCTGGAGGTCTCGGTCCTCCTCGTTGATTAGGACCTGGCGGTACATTTTCTCAACGTCACCGGTCAAGAGGTACTTGTGGAACCGAGCTCTTATGAGTATGGAGAAAAGCGAGTCCTGCGTGTTGGGTCCTACCCACAGAATATCGTTGATTGAATAGCCGGATGACGTAGGAGCGGATCCGTCGAACACGACTCTGATCTTCGTGGACTCACTACTGTCCTTAAAGACAGCGTGGTGACATAGAAAATAGGAAGTATGCGGAATAGGAATAGGAGACTCTGACAAGTGACCTAGGTCAGAGTACTCACGCATAAATTGAACATATTGCGATTTAACATCGGGTTGTTTGCGAAATCGTTTTTCTAAATTTAGTAATCGTTTTTTAGCTGCATTATAGGATTGTCCAAGACAATCGGCAGAATCTCTGAGCGGCAGAGCTACAGAGAATCTACCTGTATCTAGGCGAAAAGTGTGAGACTTAAAATGAGACTCACATGCCTTCTCGCTCTCGCTATGTGTAGACTTTAGAGGAACCTCTTCCAGTTCCCAGAATTTCGCGAGATCACGATTCATTTGAATATCGCCATCATTCAATGTGCTTGAAATGATGGAATGATTGCATCGAACATGTGTGGCTTGCATACTTGCTGAAATAGGACCTGAAATAATCCAACCAAACTGGGAATTCACGAGCTTTGGATTGTTAGGACCGAGAGACTGTTGCTCGCGGCCGAGAATGTCCCAGAAAAGATCGGCGCCGATTAGAACATCAGTCGGCGCTGGCTGGTGAAACATGGGGTCTGCAAGTTTAATATTGTTAGCTATCTTAAGCCTTGAAACGTCGATAGGAAATCTAGGCAAATCACCGGTGATTTGTGGTAAAACTAGGAACCCTGATGTGACCTTGAAGCCATTGATTAGAGACTTCAATTGAGCCACGCAGGATTCGGTGACTTGTCCAGAATTTTGGTTGCCAATGCCAAGTACATTGACCAGGCAATTTGGATTAGAAGGTAAGCCTAACTTATCCTTGAGAGATTGTGTGATGAATGATGATTGGCTGCCACAGTCCAAGAGGCACCGAATCCTTTCGGCTTGTTTCGTCCGCGGATTGGCTACCTCGATGAATGCAGTGGACAGTAACACTTGGTTAGAACTTTGATTCGAAAAATTGACAGTAGTATCGTCAGCGCTGTCAGCAGTGGCCTCAACAGCGCTGGAAACAGAAGCATTGTTAGTGGATACTTTATCCGGTTTATGAATAAGACTATTGTGTCTTCCTTTGCATACGCGACATGGGCCCCGTGGACACATTTGAGGAAAATGTCCAGGGCGAAGACAATTGAAGCACAGCTTCAACCTACGCACTTCGGCAATACGCTCTTCTACACTCTTGGCCATGAAGGTAGGACAGTCGTAGATACGATGCCCTTCATGGCAGATGACGCACTGCAAAAGAGGAACAGAAGCAGCTGTGTGTGTCTTCTCTTCGCTTGCGCATACAAAAGATTTAGTCTGTGGCTTAGAAGAAGCCTTAGAAGCCGACGGACTTGGCTTAGCGTTGGAGTTCTGATGAATAGATGCGAGAACGTCAGCGCGATCAATTAAAAATTTATTAAATTGTTTCAAAGTAGGGTACTCATCCAACGTACCACGCCATTCTTCCCATTTCATGCGAGTACTATTATCGAGCTTGGAGGCCATCATGTGGACGATCAAAACGTCCCACTGGTCTGTGGGCAGCCCTAAGCTGCAAAGCGCGCGCAGGTTCTTACTGACGTTATCTACTAGACATTTCAACGATTTATCGAAATCGCGAGTAGCTGGTTCTATACTTAATAGCGAATTTAAATGATGATTTATCAACTGACGCTTGTTGTCATAACGTTCGCATAATAATTTCCAAGCATTTTTATAGTTAGCACTTGACACTTCAAAATTAGAAATAATACGCGACGCATCACCCGTTAGATAAGAAATAAGATAGTGAAATTTATGAATGGGAACGATGCGCTCATTGTTATGCACAATAGATAAAAAAGTGTCACGAAACTCAAGCCAGCGAAAGAATGATCCGTCAAACTTTGCAATTTGTATTTGCGGTAATTTAAAACCGAAAGACTCTTGGTCTACATGGCTTTGAGCCGAGGACAAGTGACTTGAGTTGAGGCTTTCTTCTTGACGCAACTGTGAGTGATGTTTTTGTACTAAACTTTGAGCAAAGGCAATGTTAGTTATGAAAAGCTGCTCAATCTCATCTCGCTCGTCCAACTCGGAGCTCAAACCAGTAGGATTTAACACCTCTATCTGACTTTGCAAGTCGTCAAAACGACTCGAAAGTGACTCAAATTTACCAAGTCTAAGAGACAACTCAGCTAACTCATCGGGCGACAGCCTTTCCTTGGTAGCGGCATGTTGAGTAAAGTTTTTAAACTTGGTAATTTGGCCCTTAATTGAGCTACGTCTTGTACAAAGATCAACTAAACTTTGCGAGTCCTTTGCACTAGTTTCACCTCCCATCGTAACAAATTAAAGATTAAACTAGAAACAATATAAATTAACTCGAGGTTACAACAAATAAAAACCGAGTGCAAAAAACTGCAATAAAAATAGTTGACTTTAGATAAGGTAATGAAAATTATCTCACGCACGCTCCTTGACTAGGCGTCACCTGTGAACCGGTATTCGACTTCCACTCTCCACGCGTGGACAGCGTCCGCTGCGCGCTGGCCGCTGGGCGCGGGCTGGGCCGAATTATTCTCGAACGAAGCCGACAGTGCGTGCGATAACGCAACGTAAGCCTGGAATGTTCGGCGAGATGGGTGAATAAAAGTACACGAAATAACTTGGCACCAGTCAGGGGCAAAAATCTTGAAATTATTTACTTATAAAATCTTAGCAATCGTAATTGTAAACGAAACTAGTTAAAATCTATAGAGGAACGTAACTTGGTAGATAAAAATTAATTATTATTTTTTCACAACATAGGGTAGCTTCAAATACTTAATTATGAATTGATTGTTGAACTTTGTGATTGAATTTACTATAAATAGATTTATTATTGAGCCATAGAAACACTGTAAATAGAAAGATTGCACATATATTGACCGATTGATATATGTAGATAGGATAATTTCGGGAATTTAGATAAGAAAATTGAATGGGAAAAATTAGGAAGGTACACTCAAGGGACACTTAGCTTCATTGGCATGAATGCAGCTCGACGCTTTCGCTGGATCGATGGACTGCAAATGGCTCCAATAGCTGGACTTTCAGGTGTTCCGTTCAACAGATGAATCTTGAAATTGTAGATAGGAACGGCCGCAATGGCCCGGCTGGAAGTCCGACTTGATGGCGGGCGCCTACCGGCGCGAACTCGTTCGGTATTTTTGCGTATTTCCTTACGCAAGCT
Organism: Eupithecia insigniata; assembly: GCA_947859395.1. Taxonomy (NCBI): domain Eukaryota; kingdom Metazoa; phylum Arthropoda; class Insecta; order Lepidoptera; family Geometridae; genus Eupithecia; species Eupithecia insigniata. The sequence continues at coordinate 13,736,230 of OX402007.1, read as the reverse complement.
CGTATTGACACGGTCGCCAGATGTTTAGGCATCGACAGACACCCAAATGAAACTCCCGAAATGTATAAATAACTTGTATTGAAAGAATTACAGTGTTTTGGGATAAAGATTCAGGATGGACAATCGTTTAGCTTCGCGAGTCAGAATCGAATGATGAACTGTCAAATCTAACCAACTTGCTTAGATTAGCCTGCTGTGAATCTAATAACATGCGGATTTGCTCTTTAATTTTAGTCAGGCGTAAACACTTGGTTTTTAAGAGAACTTTTTGTGAGCTCGAATAATACATATTTTATTGGATAAGAAAATTCGAAAAATAGTTTGGATTAAATTTTAATAGAAATTTAATTGGGTTCCTTGGCAAGACCATTGATCTTACGAAAATGAATCTTAAGTCTATGAGTTTAGTATTCAAATGCCAGCAAATGCATATTGCCCAAGTTATTATTAGACTTTGCTGATCTTATCGAAAACAAAAAAGTGGTATCTCAGAGGCTCGTTTCTTGCTACCGGAGTTTGAAAGGTTTCTAAATATCGTTCTTCTTAGTATTCCTGTCTTATAACGATGACCCACTACACGATTCCGACATAAAATTCATAATAACGTTTGCTTTAGCACCATTAAAATGAAATTGTTAATACTAACGGCTATTTCCTAGGGCTGTAACATGTCACCGCTTATCGATAAGTTTATCGACATCGATAAAACACATGCACAACACTAACGGGTGGGTGTCACGCGAGTTGTAGGTATTGCAATAAGTATTCGCATGATAACCGAGAAATAGCGGAATCGGTTATAGTATTAATATTTAATGTGCGCTAATACTGTATTTATGAAGGCATCGTACCGGGTCATGGGCACGTCTAGGCTAGTCAGTATTGTTAAATCTGTCAACGGAACAGTAGGTAATTACTGAGTTTCGGTAAAATTTATTGAGTCCAGGGCAAAAGGCCTCGCCAGCTTGAACTAAAAGAGACATTTTCGCTTAGGCTAATTTGTAGCATGGATTCGTGGGGTATTTTACCCGATTGCGCATGAAAGAGTGTTTTGTTTTTTTTGCTTTGCCAAAACCCGTATCATATTGGCAGCTACTAGTGTAAGACTAAGCCGTAATACTGTCCAAAGATCAGGATCGGTATAGTCGAGGGCAAACACTGATACTGATACGTGGTATGTTATGTCACAAGGTTTGCAAGCACGGGGTCACTAACATGTTCAGGTCTTGATGCCGCGCTGTGTCAATGCGGCTGTAATGTAATGGCCAATTACAGCAATGGATCGTCAACACTGGCAGCCTGCCAGCATCCACCGTAGGTAAACACCTGACAGGACCACGCGAGCAGAATTACTTAAGACACCTATCACTTTGTTCAAAGCAATGGATGGATAGAACGTCAGTTACGAAGTAACATATTTATGCTAAACAATTTTATAATCTTGTTAATATAATAGCGTAACAGAACTAAACCTTACTGATAACTTTATACCTTAGTGACATGATAGTGCATGAAATATTCGATAATCTAGCCTATAATCAATGTGCCAATAATGAAGCGCACACAGACAATAACATATGTATATCCCTCTGGTGCCTTGAAAGAGAGCCCTACAAGTGATTATCATGAATTGCGTGTTCTATTAAGTAGCTATATAGTCAAAAAACCAAATTTAAACATCTACCTATCTCTTCATCATCAGCATTGTACATCGTGATATAAAATTGATTTTGGCTGAGCACATCGCCGCTGGAAGCCATCCAAAAGTTGTTGCATTTTTGTTGCCATAATGTTGTCTTTTTGTTCCGTGACACTCATTTTTATGATTTTAATAGAACTACTTTGAAGTCGACTTTCTTAAATAAATAATATGGTTTACTCTAGCAAACGTTTAGTTAATTTTATTCGGCCGTCGCGTCATCGTCGTGCAATTTTTCGAAACACAGATTGAGTTATTATTTAACGGATGACTTTATTTATTTAAATAACCTTTATGCACAATGAGAATAACAATCAAATAATATAAACAATTGATTGTTTCATCATCATCATCAGCCCATACACGTCCACTGCTGGACATAGGCCTCCCCCGTACGACATAGCTAGATAGCGGTCCTGAGCCGCCTCCATCCATCGACTCCCTGCGACCGCTACGATGAGTGGATGGTCTCCCATGTAGGGGGGGGGGGGGGGGGGGGTTGATTTGCCATAATCACCACTGTTGGCAGGCGGATTGGTGATCGCAGTGTTGGTGTTTAAAAATACTGACGGAACCTGCTGCCCTTACTGTGGTAGATTCCGTTAGTCGGCTCTTACGACATCCACGGGTTGCTTATATTATTTATATTTATTTATATTATAGTTGGATGGAGGCGGCTCAGGACCACTATTCGTGTCGTCGTTTGGGGGAGGCCTATGTTCAGCAGTGGACGTGATGAAAATATAAAAAAATTAAACTAGTATTTACAAATTAAAAAAATTGAGCTAACAACTTAATTTAACTTAATTTAATCAATACATAGTATTAAATAGTTGTTTGTTAAATATCTCTCTATTTAATCAGACTGCATCATTACCTTCTGTGAGCATACTCTATACTTATCACATAAAATTATATATCTATATAAATATAATTTATAACATCAAAATTGACTTAACGACTGGTTGCGAATATAAATTACGAAAGGTATCAATTAGTAATCACTAGCCCACGGTTGAGGCTGAAGTGCTTCCCAAGTGTGGTTCTCGATCGAGATTAAAAATATCATACAATTTACAAACGAGGGGAGAAAGCAAGTACATAAAGCTGAATAGCTATACATAGTTTAACATGAATACCGCTTTGCAGTGTCTACTTCAGATAATATTATGCTAACAAATACAGGGTTTTTAAATGTTGACCTATAACTGAACAAAGCAGCCATCATTTCCTACTATAAAACGAATTGTACAGAGGCGAATATTGGAATTCATTGAATGTGTATCCGGAACGCTCATCTCTCTTAAATTTGCGTTATATTGTGAACTTCTCTCCCAATACTAATTTTTAATTTCTGCTAGAGTTGGGATTACATACATTTTGTTTTAGGTTTTCGGCAAAATTTATGACTTGCCAAACTTATGTACCTACTCTAAGCAAGAAGAGGTAGCGACGAAAAACTGCAAGTTGATGATGTATGCAGCGAGGTAAAAAGAGAGCACATTGACGTTCGTAAGAGGAGAGCACCGTACAGCAGTGCATTACAAACTCAGTAACTTATCCCTTATGTTGGGAGCCAAGCCTAAGGCACAACTTTATTATGTAAATTATATTTTCCGTAATCTATGCATCACTTCAAGTTTTATATGCTAAACACCCGAATCGCACCCAAGTACAATTTTTCGGCCTGTCCTTTCCCGAAGCCGAGGACTTAACCAAGATAACAAAATGTCTCCGGCATCTCACCGGGGAGCTATAAATAAGAAAACAGGATCGTGGTATTGACATTGGACGGGAAGCGTTTATATTCAGTGGCCTGATCATTGCAGGCGAACAAACACAGCCGACCTCAGGTATATTTTTTTGTTTTTATTCACTTTACTTTGTTACCCAGTGGTATTTAAAGTAGTAAAATGCAAAGCATTTCTTTTTCATGTTATTTTGGTCTAACACAATTTTTGTGACCACTCTGCAACTTAGGGGTCCTATTCTGCTTAGCTTATAGCTTGACAATTATCATAGTAAAGTGATAAGTTTATGTCATAGTAGCTTCGATGATACCATTGTAAAGCGAGTGGATAGCAGCATTGGACCCCTGAGTAGTCGTAGATTACCCCTAAAACCAATTCAATATCTGATAATGATGCATAATCTATGATTTTCTTCCTGTGAAAAAAGTGTAATCTGATCTTGCGTGTTCTAGAAAACAAAAGAAAACCTGCAAATATTGTAAACGATTTGTGACCGATTTAAAAACCGCTGTTTTTGAGAGTATTTATTTAATTAGACCTCTAGATTTACCGATCAAATGTTTAACACGATTATGGAAAAACAATAAGTGCGTTGTGTTCTGAATATTGAAACATTCTTTCAAAATGTTTAGGAACGTTTTCAAACGTTTGGATTTTATGCAGCCATTTCCTACCTCCAGCCGCAACAAAGTATAAACTATCGTAAAGCATAATGCGTGAAATTTTCTAACACTAAATGTGTTAAATAGGCACTACAACGTTTACCGTCGGCACTTTACTGGAAATGTTTACATTATTCCTGAAGTAGATGAAGCCCCAGTTTGTAGCACCGAATAATATTTCAAAGTGCAATTTTACCTGTACTTTGTTCTGAATTTGAGTGCTCCGTAAAGTAAGAGAAAACAATAAATGCATAGGAAATGTTTGCTCACACGTTGGAAAAATTACTTTAAGAGCTTAATTTTAAAAAGGTTTTTTTCCGAAAATAACGCTAAATAGCTGGTGGAATATTAACACTGTTTTTCTTTGTTGGCAAACTTGTTTTTTAACGCTATAAAGTGTTTCGTTGGTGACTCTTTCAAGCGACTTTTTAAGCTAAAATGGTAAATCCTATTAAAAGTGGAGGGCAATTTTGTATAAACCAAGTTGTATTTCGGAACAAGTTTATTTTTTACCCGACTACCAAAGGACTGGGTTGAGTTTACTTCCTAAGTATGTATGTACTATGTTTGTATGTATGTAGCCGATTTTTATGTTCCCACGTAGTGCCTATACTAGGTACTGGTCCGATTTCAACAAATGAGGTGTCGTATGATTTGTCTTATTAGTCCAATGGTTATAGGCTTTATGACGTCCAATAAAAATGGGAATCTAACGAGATAGCGGGGATCTAAGTAAGGGTCGAATATCTCAATGTTAGTAAATATGCTCGTGTTTGGTAACGTTGCAAAGGTCTTTGTTTGTTCTTTTCGAAACCATTTTTCAAACTTTTGTGAGGTTAACGATTCCCAAGCTATCGGCAAAGAGAAGTAAAAAATATTAAGTTAAAAACTAAAACCCGACTACATAAAAGTCTTAAACAAGCGTTTACCTATTGCCCTTATCAAATGATACCGACTACCTAAATATCATAAGAAAATTCTTTTAATACTTAGGTAGTCGGAGGCACCCACGTTAACGAGTAGTTAACAAGTAGGAACAAAGGCCAATAGGTGAACGCTTGTTTTAGACTTTTATGTAGTCGGGTTTTAGTTTTTAACTATATTTTTTCAATAAAACATGGTAAATAAGTGGTAGAACAAAAAAATTTTTTCAGTGTTGAGACAACGCGAGTGAACCCAAAGGCAGAAGCTAGCATTTAATAGACGAAAATTTTTCGCTAAGCACCAACTCGTATTATTGATGTCAGGCCAAAATTGAATTTGCTGTCATTCATTTAGTGTAATACGTAGGACGCGGTCAGCCTCATGTTTATTTATTAGGGTTTATCGACCACGACTATGCTCCGAATATAGGAGCTAACGTTCACCGAGCCATCTAGTTAAAATACCGAGACTATTGAACCTAACCTCCATCCATCGACTCCCTGCGACCGCTACGATGTCGACGGTCCATCGAGTGGATGGTCTCCCATGTAGGGAGGGTTTGTGATGAAACAGTTGACGAATACAGTTTTGTGGACAGAAATCAAGCCTCAGGTTCAATATTAAGACAATCTAGCCAGTTTTCTAGTCAGTTTCTGTTACGTTTTAATGATTTTTTAAAATCTATTTCTTACCCAATTTTGTTTCAGATGAGCCTGATGCGTTAAAAGTATCTGAAAAAAGGAAACAAATAATTAATTAATGGAGATTTATTTATTCAAATTAAAACTTTGCAAGAAGGACCATGAAATATCAACCTGATCTGTGCAGAACATAAGTGCAAAGAAATCTCTATTTTGATCACACTGATCAGTGATCACAAAAAAAAACAACCTGCACCACCAACTCTTACAAATTGAAACCGTTTCGTGTTTCAATAGTCTCGGTATTTTAGCTAAGTGGCTCGGTGAACGTTGGCTCCTATATTCGGAGCATAGTCGTGGTCCATACACACACATAATGCCATTCACAGACACACAGCACTGAGCGTTCCTCAGCTGCACTCCTCGAGACAGTATTATGACTCTAAACGGAACATGCTGTTTGTTGGTGATTCAACCTTTAGCGTACAGTCAGTAACGAAAATCACTATTCACTAATTGATTTCTAAAATAATCTTAGAGTGATCAGTTATTTTGGCGATTATTACAACAAAAAATGTTACGAAAACCTTGCACCTATTAATGTTTAGTTACTTAAGAAGAGAAATACAATACTATTCCGGCAATACCAAAACAAGTCGTCTTCAGTGATATTCGTCACTGACTGTGCCCAGTCACCTCCATACAGCCAGTACTGCATGGACATAAACCTGTTTCACATTAATTTCATCATAAGGACATCTCTGGTAGTCACAGAGACGATAAGACGCCTATCTGTTCTGAGTAGAATCTGCATACTTTGGAGAAAAAATATTTAAACATTACAATTATGTGTGTGGAGTGAACATGTTACAGAGCACTCTGAAAGTATCAACAAAAAACTGACATAACAGTGATCACAATAAAATGTTAGATACAATTATGCTCTGTTCTAGAATCTAAGATATTTAGTGAAAACAAACCTTTAAAAAAAATATTAATGAATTATTAGGTCGCAGGGAGTCGATGGATAGAGGCGGCTCAGGACCGCTATTTATGGCGTCGTACGGGGGAGGCCTATGTCCAGCAGTGGACGTGTATGGGCTGATGATGATGATGATGAAATGTTATGAAACGGGGCAGTGAAGGTTTATCGGAGACTAGGGACTATTTTGACCTGCATTCACGGATTTTGTAAAAGACGTAATAAATAGCATGTACCTATACCTACAAAGACCCTATTGAAAAATTGACCCTGATCAGCGATTTTTGTTGTTGACTCCTCAAACATTCATGGGAAGTAAACAATTTCCACATTATAATTACTCAAACTAGCTTTGTAGTCAACTCGCTTACATTCATAATGAAACCAGAATTACTCATATAATTTACTTTATTTGACTTTTAATGCACACCTCAATTTGTTCAGAAATTACGTTATTGAGATCCCCAAAAGCCATCATGAAAAGTGCCGTAAATGTTTCATTGATGCCGCGGCTTAACTTATACAACCTCGCATAGGGTGCACGACCCTCGTGAGGGGTGCCTAAGTATCCTCCTGGGAACAAGAGGGGTTGTGGGTTAAAACGGCTTCCTACTGTTACAAAGTTTTGAGTCTAGATTTTTGGAACGGGCGTTGGCTTGGTTTTGGTTTCATTTCTCTAACTTGACAAGCGATCGGAATACCCCACGCAAGATCGCAATCTTTACATTTACAAGTACTTCTTTTGATTGCGTTATCACTTTTAGGTTCAATTACAACACTTTTCTCCAAAAATTACAGGATATGATTAAGAGATTGTTATTCTTTTTATGAGGAAGAGAGGATACAAGAGAAATTGCTCTGTACCGCACTGGCTTAAATCGAAATTACATAAGATATGTACTAATTTTCCTTCAAAAACTATAAACGAATTTCTAGCCCCGGTTATAGTAAAGCTTCCAACGCAACGGTAACATTGTAAACCCGGCTCCTTACGGATGTTATCCAGCTCCACACGCTCACCGATTGATGCTCTCGGTCGACCTTACGGAATGCAGTAATATCACTGTTATTAGCCCTACCGGCTTTAGAGCACTTCTACTGATGTGTTTGCGTAGCACTGTAGCGTGCTGCTGCTAAATATTAGATTTCTATGGTTGCTACGAAATCTGTAGTATGCTAGAAATGCTACGAAATATCGAGCTCGCTACGATTGATACGAATTGATTGTAAATTGCAACGATGTCTGTAGCATACCTACTACGATTAGTAATGCATCATGCTATAATTGCTACAAAATAATAGTAGTTACGAAATGAGCATAGAGTGCGACATATGAGCAATATTGTTTATAAATAATTATCTGTTGTAATGTACAATGTAGATTTTTATAACTTTTGATTTAATATTATTAAAGTAAAATTATTATCAAAACACTGTTTCTCAATTTCGTAAATAAACAGTGTTTTGACTTGACGCCACACCTGTCAACGCTTTAGCCGCCACCAATCGGGGGCCGGCGCGACTGTTTACGACTATTACCGATCGTTGCCGATCTCAGTCGAGGTGGAGTGTGGCGTCGGGCATTCGAGTCTCGACACTGAAATAGGGAGGTTGTCTAAAATAAGCGAACTAGGTGTTGTGAGTTTATACACCGTGCTGAATATAAAAAATGTGAGTATTACCTTGTTATTATTTTAGCGCTAGCCCTTTTGCCACCATAAAGTAACGTAGAAGTGAAAACCGTTAGTAGATATAAATCTCTAACATATCAGAAGTGGGTAGAATCCATAAAATCAAGTGCTATTTTCTGTACTTCCCTTTCTTTGTTCTATTATCCAATATTTTATTTTCCTATGGCCGGCAAAAGGTTATTTAGACATGTGGAACCGGTCAAACCATTTTTATTTCTTCTTGCTAGTTAGTAATGTACTTGCCGATTTAAGATACCTTCTACAATAAATATTATTTACAATCATATCCGAAGGTGGCCTGGAAGAGATCGCTACTAGCGATAAGGCCGCCGATTGTGTGTAACAATTTCGAATTAGCATTTATATTTTATCTTGTCTTATCCGAATATAACCTACTGAACCATGAAAGCAAAAGTGAGTTGAGGGTATTTTGCGGTTATCTCGTAAACGGTAAGAGATACGTCAAAAATAATCAAATTTTCATCCCCCTATGATACCCACTCGCAAAATAAACAATTTTTCTAAATCACTTTGGATGACGTCATCGTCATGTAGTTTATGCAAAACTATGGATTTTCATCAATATATGTTTGATGGCGCAATTAAGATTATTATCTATCCATGTTTTTGATATCTATAGATGTTGACACAAGTTGCAGTTAAATGACAAATAGATCATATTAAAGGACATACATTCCTTACAAAATTCTTTGCTTGGTTTAATTTATTTTCCAGTTCAAAAAAGGGGTGGACACTACCACGCGTAACAGTGACGTTACTGCAGGCTATGATATCCAGGGTGCAGTTTCCGCACTGTCCAGGGCGCTACTGCCATGCTGTCCAGGGCGCTGCGGCCACGCTGTCTGGGGCGCTGCTGCCACGCTGTCCAGGGTGCTGCTGCCATGCTGTCCGGGGTGCTGCTGCCACGCTGTCCGGAGCGCTGCTGCCACGCTGTCCGGGACGCTACTGCCACGCTGTCCAGGGCGCTGCTGTCACGCTGTCCGGGGCGCTGCTGCCACGCTGTCTAGGGCGCTGTTGCCACGCTGTCCAAGGCGCTGCTGCCAGGCTGTCCCGGGTGCCATACTACGGTGAACAACGGGTAGCCAACTTTAACAGCAAATAGAATTAACATTTCGTAGTTATTATTAGCGGCGACCAAGGGCAGCTTAGACATGACTAAATTAGACCCAACCGGTACCGAATCGCAACCGACCACTGCTTATGATTATTCAAAAGATAGGTACGTAATATTTCATAGGTTCGAACAAATCTAGCTACAATATAAAAAAAAATAGATAATACTTAGAATAAAATACTTGCATATAATATTTTAGAGAATCAAACACAAAATATCAACGGCGTAATGAGGCGTTTAATGAAAAATATATGTAGGTAGTCGGACCACACTGAAAATATGGCACTTTTGGTTTAAAACCCTGCGCAGGTTAACCTGTTACTCTGTCATAACTATTATTCTTCCGCTAAAGGTCCCTGCCATTTATTGAGGTTTAAGATAAATAAAAGGGTCTGTACTGGCGCTGAAACCAACACGCCGACCTCGACCTGGCTATGAGTGTAGCTGTCAGTCAGCTTGGAGCTGGGCAATGATTCACCTTTATTATTAGAAATGTAGAACGGGTATTACAGTTTTTATTTTACCTATTCGGTAATGTGTTCAGATCACGTAAGTTTAAAAATATTTAGTTTTATTGATCCACCTTGTTCTCGTACTCCTTATTAGGGTATTAGGGCCTTTGTTTGGATTGGGTCTCCCTATTCGCGGGCTGTGTTAACTTTGCCCATAACACTTTTAATAATCAGTTAAAACAATACATCAGTTTCGTCATTATTCAATTATTATAAATTATTTGACAATCTCTACAGGTAATTTGAAATAATACATTTTGACTTTCATGAATTGCTCTAATGATCAATAATTCAGGATTAATCCCAAGTCGACTTCTGAATTTAACATTCTCTAAAGGAGTACAATGTTTCCATAACATTATTTTAAACAAAGTTCTGACAAAACGGTCACAAAAAAATCCTTGAATATTATAAAATAGATCAGATTAAAACTCGAAACTATTTCTAGATCCTATACTTATTATATGATGACCTTATTGCGTATTTAATAAATTAAACACGGATCAACAACTGAACTTTGTAATGGCCGACAATCAACTGGCGAGGCAACCTACCCTCATACATTTGATGTTGCACATACATATATCACAGAACTATATTTAAAAAAAAACCGGTCTAGATAAAACTAGATTATCTAGTACCCATAACACAGGCTCTGCTTGGTTTGGGCTAGATGATGCCGTGTGAATTATTCCGCATAATATTTATTATATATTGTTGTAACTATGTGTTTACAAATAAAAATCATTTATGTGCATACAACGGGATAAAGGGCTAGATTTAAAGTGTCCCATGCGATTACTTAACATCTTATATTGTTTGCAAAATCATAATTAGAACTATGTAAAATAACGTGCAGATTATGAAGTGCGCAGAAATACCTTATATTAATATAATAGGAACAGAATTTCAATGTACTTATAACGTTGGGCTGCATAGAATTACGAGTTATAAAGATCAGTGGATTCAAATTAAGAAATAATGTTCAAATGTTTCAATTAAAATGTAAAACTTACATAGCTTTATATCACGGTTCGTGAAACTCTAATAATTATGACAGTAACATTTTAAGGTCTGTACTATTGTTATAATATTTGAGATTTAGCACATAACTTCTTATAATGGAGAGCTGTGTGACCTTGTAAGCAAATGCTGCTTCTCAAATGGCTCGGTTTTTGATAGACCTAGATTCGTTTGTACCATCAGAGCTATTTCAAGATTTACAGGGATGGTACGTTAAATGTTTAAAGGTGATAAAGGACTCTGTAGCTATCTGTACTTAATAGACCTTGGATTTTTCTGATCCGTCCTTTTGTGCCTTAATTATAATTTCCTTATCTGTAGATACAGTTGCCCCAAAATATAATTATATAATACATTGAACGTAATTTGATGATACAAAGCCATGGTACATATTTTTGAGAGCAGTCTACTAAACTTTCGACGTTGGGTATTTTGAAAAGTATGTATGTACCTACGCAATCGTTAGATGCAATTAGGAATGCTACGGGAATCAATCCCATCGTGTCTGTGCAGCCTCTCTTAGAGTGCACACAATGTCCCCAGGCTCGTTTTTTCAAGGGACAGAGAGGCCTCAAAATTCACCAAACAAGAATTCATAAGGATCCCATTATCCCGCTGTCTGTTCCGGTTGCAGGAGCGGTAGATATTTCGATGATGAAAAATTCTAATAGTGTGGCTGACACATCCCCGTTTTGGAAAGTTCTGAGTGAGTACAAAGCTACAACCCCTGTTTTAAAACGTATTCCTAGAGGTGCCCGCATCTCTGTCGCTTCTGCTCTCTCAGAGGCCATTAGGAATACTGTATCAAAAAACACCAAACGAGCTTGGGAGCATTTACTAGTTTTCCCTTACAGAGTACTACATGTAAAAAAACATTTGGCCAACAAAGCTTCTATCACGGTTAGAATCAAACAAAATTGCGTTAGGTACACTGCGTGCGAAGGGCAGCCTATTTCAATTGTTGATCAGGTCACACAACAAAATTCCAAATCAAATAAACCATTGTCTGAGTCTACTATCTATAGACTTGTAGAGAGTAAACTCAGTGATGGTGACATAAAAGGTGCCTCTCGCATACTTTTTTCAAATGACACGATGGCGCCAAATAACGATGATACTCTCATATCTCTTGAGAGTAAGCATCCAGCTGCAAGGGCCAATATCCAACTCCCTGATCCACCGCAAGAGAGTGATGTCGCTGTGGACACGATCAGCCAGGATGTGCTTAAAGCTGTCATGTCTTTCCAGAGTGGCTCCGCCGGCGGCCTGGATGCTGTGACTCCACAGCATCTAAAAGATCTTCTTTCTGGTGGGTCTGGCCATGCAGGTGAAGTCCTTCTCGATAACTTGACATCTTTAATCCACCTGATGTTGTCAGGTCGAGTCAACAGCGAGATCACAGAACTCTTGTACGGTGCGAATCTTTGCGCACTAAAAAAGAAGGATGGCGGAATAAGACCCATAGCCGTGGGCACCACCTACCGCCGCCTCGCGTCTAAAGTCTGCTGTCAGAAAGAAGCCGACTACCTAGGCGATTATTTTCGACCAATTCAGCTAGGCTTTGGTTCGCGAGTCGGATGTGAGGCCGCAGTACATTCCCTTCGTACATTTTTGGACAAAAATGATGGGGAGGTAATTCTGAAGGTAGACGTCAAAAACGCCTTCAATTCCGTAGACAGGGGCCCCTTGCTAAAAGAAATTAAAGACAAAATTCCAGAAATGTATCCCTATCTCTGGCAATGCTACGGTTCACCGTCAAAATTAATTTACAGAAACAATGTCATTTCGTCCGCGGTTGGTTGTCAGCAGGGCGACCCTCTTGGTCCGGCCATTTTTAGCCTTGCTATCCAACCAGTAATTCAACGTCTTAAATCCAAACTTAATGTTTGGTATTTAGATGACGGAACGATAGGGGGAGACGTGGACACGGTTTTTAATGACCTAAAAATCATCAGAGATGAATTTCGGCAAATAGGTTTAGAACTACATTTTTCAAAGTGCGAGCTTTTTATTTCGGACTCTTGTGTAGACAAAAACAATATCATAATAAAATTCAATAGTTTGGCTCCCAACATTACAGTTGTAGATAAATGTTCACTTCGCCTCCTTGGTTCACCAATTTTTGATGAGTCTTTTCAGTCATTTGTAGATGAGAAAATTCTAAATTTCAACAAAACCTCGAACAGACTTCTCAAAATTAATAGCCATATGGCTTTTACAATTATTCGGTTTTGCTTGTTTGTACCTAAATTTACGTATTCTTTGAGATGTTGTCAACTGTGGAAACACAGCGAGCTCTTGGAAGGCTTAGACAACATAATAAAGAATACTTTATCATCGGTTTTGAATATCTGTTTCGATGACAAGGCATGGTCGCAGGCCTCCCTGCCTGTCAAATTGGGAGGCTTAGGTATCCGCAAAATTTCAAGTGTAGCCCTGCCAGCGTTCTTGTCTTCCGTCTACAGCACTAGTTCTTTAGTGGAAAAAATTTTAAATCCGTCTTTGGTCTCACCTGGAAATTCATTCGAAATTTCGTTCTTAGACGAGGCTCGAATGGCTTGGCATAGTGCTTGCCCTGATGCTGCTCCCCCAAAATCTCTATTGTCCCAACGCCAATGGGACGGGCCTCTGTGTGAGTTGACCCGGAATTGTTTGTTACAAACGTGCTCCAGCTCTGCAGATCGTGCCCGTCTCCTGGCCGTTTCTAAATGGGAGTCAGGACATTGGTTGCAAGCACTTCCTTCATATAATACTGGCACTCTATTGGATCCCGTAACTTTCCGTATAGCAACATGTCTTCGGTTGGGTGCAAGGTGTTGCGCGCCTCATCAATGCCAGTGCGGTACTGTTGTCGAACAGCTTGGTCATCACGGATTATCGTGTACTAGGGCTGCCGGTCGGATATCTCGCCATGCCAGCCTTAACGACATCATCCGGCGGGCCTTTGTCACCGCTAACGTACCAGCTATTCTCGAACCGAATGGTCTGTTGCGTGACGATGGTAAGAGGCCCGACGGCATGACTTTAGTCCCTTGGGAGCTGGGCAGGCCTATTGTGTGGGACGCTACATGTGTTGACACACTTGCGCCTTCCCATCTTTCAAGGACATCCGTGAGGGCTGGTTCGGCGGCAGATTTGGCCGAGGATCTCAAGAGGCGCAAATATGCAGGTCTCGACAGAGCCTACGCATTTGCTCCCCTTGGAGTCGAGACCCTAGGTCCGTGGGGTACCGAGGCTCTCCGGGTTTTCAAAAAATTATCTGAGCGCCTGGTCGAAGCGACGCTTGACCCGAGACCTGGTGAGTATCTGGCGCAGCGCATTAGCATTGCCATACAGCGGGGCAATGCAGCCAGCGTCTTGGGGACGCTTCCGACTGGTATTGATATGGACCAGTTGAGCTATCTGTAGATTGTTTGCAACAGTCTGCAGTTAGCTCAATTGTTTCAATTGTAAATACTAGTTTAATTTCTTTATATTATTTGATTGTTATTTTCTTTGTCAATAAAGTACCTACTGCTAAAGGTTTTGAATATTTCGTCAACTTGAAAGTTTAAATTATATTCCAATAGTCAAATCGTTTATTGCAGTCTAAATATGTACAGAGGTGTTTATAATCTAGCTAATTAAACATAACTATAGACCCCATCTGGGCCTATAGAATACTTCCTCGACAACATGCATTAAGATTTAGACTGAAGAGCTGTAATATGCTGTTGTTGAAAACTTTCAAATTATTGTCAAGACATAAAATTGACCGATTTAATTTTGTTATTGTCACTAAAAGCTGTAGCAGTTTTAGTGGGGTTATGTCTTTATGTCATAAATAGCAATAGTACCGTCAGGAAAATATTCCCCTGGCGGTATTCAAATTAATTTGTGAAAACTGAAAGTTGTTTATTCCTTTTAAAATGTTGAGAAGTTAAAAGTAAATGTTACTATACGCATTCTAGTGTCGCATTTACCTCCAAAACAAGCTCGATTGCCTGCGGGATAAACATACACGCTGGTTAATTTTAAGTGTCATTGATTTGGCAATAACACAAACAAGTTTAGTTTGAATGTACTTGTAAATTGATCATCGATAACGTTCTCAGTTCCATATAACTAGAGACTTTCAATGTGGGTTTCAAATGAGTTCTTAAATTAGAATCTCAATGCTTCCATTAAATCGCAGATTTGTCAATTTCTCAATAGAAATACAGTTAAAGCTAAATAAGTCTACAATTATATAGATCTATCAGAGACTTTCTATATGAGTTTCAAATGAGTTCTTAAATTAGAATCTCAATGCTTACATTAAATCGCAGACTTGTAAATTCCTCAATAGCAATACAGTTAGAGCTAAATAAATCTACAATTATATAGATCTTCTGAGATAGAAATAGAATCAAACAATATGGGCCAATCCAGGTCATTTCAATAAAATTATAAAGTTTGATTTTAAATATCACGAAAACTGATGGAAAATTATATGGAAACAAAAAAAAAATCAACGTGTCCCGCTTTTCTTAGCTCTTGCGCTGCTTTTTGCACCTGACTTTATTTGAAATAAAAATTCTACAATAATGAAAGATACTGGTGAGTTTATGAAAACTTACCAGGATTGTTATCTTTGCTGGTGCCTATTCGAATAAGGTAACGTCTCTGTAAGATTAGCTGGAAAGTTTGACTTTACTCAAGGAAGGTTGTGAAAACCAAATTAAACAAGAAAATATAAGTCGAGGATAACCCCGGTTCTTGCAGTCATAAGCCAAGGATGCCCCTGGTCCTTGCAATTATAAAGTAATGGATACCCCTGGTCCTTGTGATCATAACTAAGGGATACCCCTGTTCCTTATAGTCGCAGGTCAAGGATACCCCTGGTCCTTGTAGTTGCAAGTCAAGTATACCCCTGGTCCTTGTGGGCGCAAGTCAAGGATACTCCTTGTCCTTGTGGGCGCAAGTCAAGGATACCCCTGGTACTTGTAGTCATATTAAGCAGAGGATACCCCTGGTCCATGTAGTCATAAGTAAAAGATATCCTTAGTCTTATTGTTATTGTATAAATTATATGAAGCTTTAAGACAGAACTGGCTTATTGTGTCTGTAGCATTCGTATTAGGTTACGTATGAGTACAATACATAATTTTCATGAAGTTAATCTCATAACAAGATAAATTAATTAGTAGATAAAACAATTTCCAGACACCGCCTGCTGCCGGAAATCAGTATCGCGAATTACGCACAACCCACAACTGCTTCCCAGAATAACTCTGCTAGTAAATTTATCAAAGGCTCATTAAATATTTCCACATTATTTCCTCATCTTCACCTATAAGCTGGCCTATACGTGCCAAGCACAAAGTAAACTGTAAACTCAAGCGCTACGTTTCAGAATCCCTTGAGTAATCAAATAGATACTTTGCTCCAATGAAATGAGGGTAATTTATCAGTGCTAAGTACGATCTTCTTGTATCGTTAGTCAAGCAGCCCTTGCTTACGAAGGGTCTTCAACCCCTCCACCGCCTTGTATGAAGGTATTAGTTCTAACCCTTTCATTCCCTAAGTAGCTACTTTTGCTCTACTTCAACGAAATAGTTTTGAGATAAAATATGATCCATTGGGTAACCAAGTACATAGAGAACTGCGTTGGCCTTGAGTGAGAATCTAGATCAAAATTTAAGACGCAAGTTCGGATCTCTAAAATTTTTTTGAGTAAAATACTATTGCGAGAATAAGAATTATTTTCTAGAACGTGGAATTTAGAGTTGAGAGGATGCATAGATACATATTGATTAGTATAACGGAAACGATTCTATTTCAGCCGCGTGACAAATATTTATACTTTGACTTTAATTATTACTACTTAATTTGTTTATATTATTACTTATAAATATTTATACTTAATTAATTATTTTGTTGTGGGTGTTTTATTTGTATAATTTTCATTATGTCAGTTATCTTGTTCATAACACAAGCTCTGCTTGTAAGAAATCGCCAACTTTTTAAATATTTTTATTATTATTTTGTGCAAATGAAGTTTCTCAACTTCCCCTTGAATAAGCATAACTATATTATTCGTGGTATAAAAAGGTAAAATCACGCACAAAACCGCACGCAAACTCCACTAATAATGATAAAAGCCTGATTTACACGAAATTGCGCTTACTCCAATCTCGGAAACTTGACACAGCAAATACCTCATATTGAATTCCCATGTCAGATATTTGGATGTTTGCAATCTAAATGAAAATTCGCGAGCAGAAAGCATTTGAGGTATAATATTTTGGTACAACATTATGGCATATAACATTGGAGATGTGTTAAATAAAAGTTTTCTGTGATTATGATATCGTCCAAGTTCATTTCAGCTACGGCAAATGTGTTACCGTACAGGATAGGTTTCAAAGATATTGCGAGTGTCGTGTATACACATGTAGATAAGCTTGTTTTGATAGGACCGTCGGAGCGGGTTTTCGACGATTTTCTTTTCATTGGTAAAAACCTGCCCGGCGGCCAAATAGAACTGTCAAAAGCGCCTTTTACTATCAAACAAAAAGTCAGAATTACCATTTTCTACATCATTGAGTTATTTGTTAACAACTTATTATATATATTTATTAAAACTACTATATACTATATACTATAAGGCCGTGGGGCCGCGGCATAGAATATTGACCCCCCCAACTCAACCCGTGGATGTCGTAAGAGCCGACTGAGGGAACCTACCAGAGGAAGGGCAACAGCTTCCTTCTGAGTATTTTTCAACACCAACACTGCGATCACCAATCCGCCTGCCAAGCGTGGTGATTATGGCAAATCCCCCCCCTACATGGGAGACCATCCACTCGATGGACCGACGACATCGTAGCGGTCCCAGGGAGTCGATGGATGGAGGCGGCTCAGGACCGCTATTTGTGGCGTCGTACGGGGGAGGCCTATATCCAGCAGTGGACGTGTATGGGCTGATGATGATGATGATGATGATACTATATATTTGTAATATATAGTATATAGTAGTTTTAATAAATATAAATATATAATAAGTTGTTATACAAATAAACAAACAAAATAACCTTCTATGTTATCATTGTATTGAATTTTTGCAGTAACGGACATAATTAAAGAATTTTTTTTATTTGTTATATCAGAATTTTACTTTTCTAAGAAGCTAATTGAGATCTATTTTAGTTTCAAATCAACATTCGTGGAAATTGCTAACTCAACTTGTAAACAACACAACCAAACAACGCAGAATACCATATTTTATATATTTACGAAGAATCTAGATAAACAACAGCGTTTCATATCACTTCTACTAAAACAACGGGAAAGTCCAAATATTTCTACTTTAACCCAACTTTAACAAAATAACGTAAAATGTTGGCACTCTCCGATCCCACTAAAAATTTCCTTGGCGTTTCTCATACAGTTGTATAAAAGGAGGGAAAGGTGAACTGGTATTTTTAATTATGTTCAATAAAAATAATATTTGAAAACCATCTTCTTGGCGGAAGGTGTATCAGATGTAAACCGACAACCTGCGAAACCATCTTTATCACATTGACTGATGATCTTTGGGATAAATATATCACAGCAATAAACTAACCCTAAAATTTTGTGTCTAGTGAGGGTATTGCGAGTTTTTCAGTCAGTCGAAATGGAATGTAAATACGTATGGTATAGAGGTTCGATAGTTAATCTTTGTTTTTTTTTTAGTTATATTTTATTGGATTTTCATAATGTCAACATAAAAAGTGGACCATAACATGACATGTCTCCGTGGAACCTGTGCGAAAGCTAGAATGTAGTGTTGTAATTTTGTGAGTAATTTTCTAAGTTATCTATAGTGTACATCGACCAAAATGATATTTGATCATCATTTTCATCATAACAACCCATACACGTCCACTGCTGGACATAGGCCTCCCCCATACGACACCACAAATAGCAGTCCTGAGCCACCTCCATCTCCCTGCGACCGCTATGTCGTCGGTCGGTAAATGTTAATTAGTAATAAGTAATTTCTTATGTAAGTGAATATTTTTCTTATGGGATATAAAATATCTAAAACCTGAAACCCGCCTTAAATGCAAGACGCTAAGTCGTCTTTTGTGGTCCGAGACTGAGACATGTTACCTCAAGGGCCGTACGCCCACTGCACACATTCGCACTGCACTCATTTAGTGGAGGACTGAGAGGCTGGCAGACTGCGAATGTTCAACATTCTCTGATCTCTGAGGTGTGAATGTTGAAGGGTTAGGTTTGGCTTTTTCATACTAAAGGTTGAACGTATAACAGTCGAAGTTGTTTATAAAGAAGTTGTAATCAAAATAAACATTTCACAATAACGAACTCAGTTAAGAAATAATCATCGCCCCTTCTTGCGTCACCCCAATCACCTCTAATCCACTTATGGCCCCTGTCATAAAATAATTGTAAACATTCAATCAGAAAAACTATCGCCTGTTCAGAAAATCCTATTTATTTATCTTAAATCCGACTTATCCGACTTTCACGATTCATAAATAGATGAAAGACACATGTGACGCAAGTTGAACTTAGTCTTTATATCTTTCTAATAAAGTCTATTGATATAATTTTACGATACAGTGCTTCGCATCACTCTACGAAGCAGGGAAAATACGTACCCGAAGTGTGAATGAGTACGATACCGTATTACTAGGTAAGCCTCCACCACTGTTTATCCGTATGTCCTTCAGCGGGCTGAATCTCATGAACGATAAGTAAACAGATAAAATTCACAGAATGTGTATTTCTAAATACACATTATCATATTATTTTATATATTTATAAAAAATTATAAAAGTACAATAATCTTTTAAATTAAAGGTAGGGGAGCCCTCTACTGTACTTTTGTCATGGCTGTATCTTTTGAACCGAACTATGTAGACTGTTGAAGTTTTGACAGGGCTTGTTAATACCAAAACGTCCACGTTATCTACGATTGCACGGAACCCTCTGTGTGCGAGTCGACTCGCATTTGACCGGTTTTATTTCTGATACCTACATTTATTTTATCTACCTAAATAAACATATTTTCTTTCAATTACCCACATGTGATTGAGTCGTGACGAACTTTGAACCGCCTATGTTTGCGGTGTAAGCAAATCATACAAACCAAAGTGTCGTTTAGGGTGAATCGGCAATCAAAATGTCTATCGTAACTTTACAATATCTTCACCGCTAATCGCAAAGCTCGTGCACAAAAGTACCCTAAAAGGAAGCTCTATTCAGAAACTTCCTGCACACGTTGGGGATTAATTTTGAACACAAAAGTGCCACTGTGTCTGCACCTGACAGTTTATATGGCTTTAGTTAGGAGGTTTGTACAAAGTTCATTCGATTTTTCAGCAAAAAAAAATATGTTTGAGGTTTTCACACGGGTACATGTACCGTACCTAAATTATTTGATTATGAAACAAAAATACATTCAATTAGTAGAAACAAATTAAAATTAGTATTTAGAATTGATCACTATTACAAAACTACCCTAATTTTGTGCTGATGGGTAAAATAAGCCACTGCTATAATATTTTCTGAATAAGTAATTTAAACATTAAAAACTATAGAATAAATTAATACAGATAACAATTGAATAATATAAGGTAGAACCTATAATAGTAAAACGTCTTAAAATCAAATAGCAATAAATCATATTGGACAAAATACTGACCATTGTTAACTCCGTGATAAATTACACATATGTATTTCGGTATTACGTTTTCTTTTTCCTCGTTATAGAATGCGAATAATATAAAACATTCGACACTATTCATACACTCGACGGGTTCAGAGACTGCGTCCTGTATGAACCCTCTTGCTTTTTATTCTTGATCGTTGACCCAGAGACTGTTGGCTGTTCCGGTTATCCGATTATTTTATGTATAACCCACACGAGCTATTTTAAATATAAGCTGCACGAAAGTAGCTTAAATTTTTCTAGTAATCATCAATAGTCGTATTCTAGAACTATCTCTACCATTTATTCGGAACTAAACCATCGCCGTATTTTGTTTAGAGATCGGCCTTTATCTATTTTGTTGCACACCTTATTACTTTTGAATTTAGAATGTTAAATTTAAAATTTTAGCTTGCAACATATTTCAACGCTTGTTTGCATATTTGGGTAAAATTTAGTTCGTAATAAGAATGTATCTTTTTATGGATCTTACTCTGTTTTGTGAACTCAATAAATAAATAAAGGAATAAATTATCCCACCCATGGTCGGCCCACTTTCACTTTAGCTTAAATTTTTTTTTGAACGTAAAGTAGGTAGATCTGTACTCTAATAATATTGTACAGCTTTTGATTAAAAACCCTATTTTGTTTTCCAAAACTAGCTTCAGGTTTTTTGACCTTGAGCAAGGTGAGAAAATTACCGTATTTTTCGAATGACAATTCTCAAATCATTGATTTTAATGTCTGGAAGTAAACAAGTACACGAACTTTAGTCTATTTTCGATAAGCCATAAAGAGTTTAGTTTTTATATCCAAGTATACATATTATTACTATTAACTGTTATTAAATGTTTCCTGTGCTTATTGTGTGTGAACCTAAGTATATGTCTACCTATCTATTTTATCCAGACAAAAAAGTCCTGAATGAAAAGCGAATTAGGTCTAGCTTTAACCCTGAATATAAATAACTCTTCTTAGTTTGAATATAAATCTTCGGTGACAAATAATAAAGTTTGCTTTGTGAACGTACTGCTAGCAGGTGTTGACATGCATAGAATGATTGAATTGTGTTCTAAAACAAAAGTTCTTGTAATATTAACTTCCCTTTTAGGTTTTACTCATTGAGTTATTTGTAAATATTTACAAACTTTAATATTTGTGGTCATCCTTGTCCAGTGATTTGACTTTTGGACCAGAACAAAAAATTTTGTAATAAAAGTACCTCATGGTCCAAAAAATTTTCAATGCGCATAGTAACGGATCGTCGTTGACTTCATTTGGCAATTTATTAACTTGCAATCTACATATTATGTTTGTTTGGATCAAATCTTGCAACTCAACTTTTAGACCAGTTATCCTCAACCGATTGAGCAGAAATATGGCATACCTACCTATGTAAGTTCGGTGACAATGCAATGTCATCGTGCCATCGAACTGGTCTGATGATGGAAACCAAAGGTGGCCATAAGAACACCTAAACAAAACGACTTAACCACATCCAGTTTGGGTTCGTTGGATTTGTCTACCAAAGCACTTTTGTCCATGATATAAAAGCTTGTATTTAAAAGTTTTTAAATTATAAAAAAAATATTTCCATTTAACTTTCTACCTTATACCCTACCTCTGGCAGTAGGTGTAGACGGTTTGGCAATCAGCCAGCAGCAGAAATAGAGCAACCATATATCAGGAACTCTAGCATCCACCGAAAAAGGACTGCAATCACTAAAGTCTGACTGACTTTTTCCTTGATGAATGGATGGTGCATTATACGCGGCGCGCGTGGCGCATAATTTAGCTGACTGGGAAGTTAGGCGCTACTGGCTGTCTATTTTGTTGTGTCTTGAAGTAGTTTTTGACCTCAATTTGTATCCAACGTCAAGGCTTTGATCTGAAAGTACTTGAAGTATTGAGTTTCAACAGGTACGTGAGCTTATTGAATATCAAGCCAAAGTTGCTATAAGGAGGCCACATCAAGTTGCTCGAACAATGTTAGGAAAACTTATAAATGCGTGCTTCACATATCAACTAGAAGTTTGACAATGGGTATGTTATACTACCTACCTACAAACAGGCACTTTAAGTATTTGATTTTAATTATAAACTTGTTATTCATATTCCAAAGTAATTTTCTTCTATGCCAAAAACACCTTTCTATAAAAACAATAAAAGTAATATAATTTATAAAGTCCATATGAACTTCTAAACTTATCAAACGACAGCATAATGTGTGAAATTTTCATTAAAATAGTGAAGTAGGTACTTTAGTAAGATTTGGTTCAGCCAGCGCTTACTTCTGTTAACATTTCAATTTGATAGACTCTACATTTACAGAGATTAATTTTTCTATCGTTTTTATCATTCGAAATTCAAAACCGTTTTCTTGTGCAAGGAAATAATTATTTATTAACAAATTTCTTTTTTTTTTCTTTTTGCTGCGTTATATTTGACTTAAACTAATATGTATGTGACAGATTGTGTTGTTGATAGTATTTTTAAAGTTTGAAGCCTGTAGTAATTGCTAATGGGCGAGGTGGGAACTGTTTTGACGCGAGGTATTCGCCAACTACTTAGATGATTTTGTCATCATAGAGTAAATGAATTTAGTTCTAACCATACTCTTAAAGTTTTATCTACTTCCGTCAGACTTCTATAAGTTAATCTCAAATTTTCAACTAAATAAGGGTTCCCAAAGTTATGGTCATTTCAGGTGAAGAAACAAAAAGGGAATATATTCCTCTCGGTCCGATGCTTCCTGTAAAAACATGGACAAAAACTTTTGACATAGGTACATACGTTGTTATGAGGAAAACCCGTGTGGTTTATAGCTTGTTTTTCATTTTGGTTTCGTAAATACTACGATGGCTGAAACAAGATTAATGCCCTTACTTAGTCGGAGTTTATGTTAATAGGTATATCAAGCACAGTATCTCACATCATGTCCATTAAACACGGTTTATGAAACTTGTTCAGCATTTTGAATCATTTTCACAATCAAACGTTTTCATTACAAAAACGTCCATGCATCACACTTTATGTACCTTGTGGCAAGTTTAGGATTTGTAGGTCAATATTTTAAGAGAAAACTACCATCATTCCTTTTTACTAAACCTCAGATGACTAACCATTTGTGCTGATATGCAAAATATATGCTATGATTGTGAGGGTTTTCAGATTTAATTATATTAAAGATCTTACACAAATAACTTAATAAAAATTATTATTATTATTTTGTTCGTATCCTGTATAAGAAGAGGTTCACGACAGTGACTAATACAGTCGTAAAAATCTGTTCCTTAATCTAAACCGAAGATTAGGTATTCACTTGGGAGCAATAATGGCAGAAAAGCAAATAAGTTGAGGCAGTACCTATTCAGATGCCTCAAACGACTCTTATCTGCGAAGTCTGAGGCGGATGTAGCGATCTGCCGGTGGTCACGGGCAGCAGAACCGGATAGTAAATGGAAGTTATACCAGCTGATTAATTTAATTGCTATAGTTTTAGTCGCAAATCGAAAACTTTTAGAGATAAGATAGAAAAAGACTATGCACTGCTTGCGGCTGCTTGAGCTGTTTCTAGATAAAAAGTTTAATTGTTGTCCAATCAGCCTCAAAATTTATAGCGCAAAACGTTTTATATTCAGACCAGCGGGCCGCCCCGGCTTCGCACGGGTATTTAACAAAAATTTCAAGATCCCTAATTTTTTTCAAAATATAATATAGCCTATGTCTACCGGGGATATGATAGCTTCCCAACAGTGAAATAATTTTTCAAATCTGTTCAGTAGTTTTGGGGCCTATTGAATACAAACAAACAATCAAATCTTTCCTCTTTTATCAGTAGTCAGTCTTAATATCAGTATAGATAAATCGAATGCATCATTTCATTTTTTCTTTGATTCACAATTTTTCATCATTCGAATAAAATTATTTCCATAGAACACTGCAAAATTAAGTCCTTTCTCGACGCCCTGAATCTGTCCAGTACTCTACGAATCATGTTCGCTCACGTCCGTCGTTGAATGGTTTGGGTTCCATCTCTGAATAGGTTGCATTACCTTTG
This sequence comes from Eupithecia insigniata, assembly GCA_947859395.1. Classification (NCBI taxonomy): domain Eukaryota; kingdom Metazoa; phylum Arthropoda; class Insecta; order Lepidoptera; family Geometridae; genus Eupithecia; species Eupithecia insigniata. The sequence continues at coordinate 13,711,468 of OX402007.1, read as the reverse complement.
CCCACTCGGCCGAGGATTGTTGACGTAAGCCTTTTAGTATGCATGTCGGTCGGCTGTGCTATGATACGTATTTTTGAATGTAGATAGAGTACTTTTGGGACATGTAATAGCCCGGTCAAATTTTGTGCATGGATGATTGCATAAGTCATTTTGCGCAAGCAAGATAGCCCAGCCATACGCTCCGTCTTGCTTGCGCAAACCGGTTTGAGCCCGGCCATACGCTTGCACAAACACTACCCTAATTTTGTGCCTGGGTATCATAAGAGGTAAATACTGAGGCTACTTTGGATTTAGTATTTTTTACAGGAAGTTTGTATGGAATATGTGTGGGAAACTACACGTTACATTTAGACTTGTCATTTGTTGACTATACTGTAGCACATTTTGTCGTCGTATTATTCCATCAGGTTTCGTTGGAAAATGGAAAACCTATTAATATTCCGTAAAAGAAAATTTTCTTACTAGCTAGTCTGCTAGTGGATAATGGACTACCTTATCGTAAGGAGCGATATTTCCGACCAACTATTACTCTGGCAAATAGGTGGATATATTATGATTGGATTTAGATGAATAACCTTAAAACATACATAATAGTTTTCGTTTAATTTTCTAGGTATGTTCTATGTTTCAAATAAATATTTATGACTTCCTTCTTTCTAACATTTTGACAGAAACATAAAAATCCCAGAAGCCAGCAGTAATAAAATATTCACCCCGCCTCAATGTGGTCAAAGCGTGAAGGGAAGGTCACATGGTATAATCCCTAAAACCTTGGTCCTGTAATAAAGATCCTTCTTTTTACCCTTTTTACTTTACGTCAATATGTTTAGGAAGGCTTTGGGTCGAACTTAGCAATATCTAAGAAATATTCTCGTAGTTTCCATTACATAAGTTTTCGATGTTGATGATTTAGTTGTGGGGCTTTTTGCTAATGTTTATCTATATCTGGCTCAGAACAGCGAAAATCTGGGGCTTATTCTTAAAATACGCGTGGTTTTGAACCGCACTTATCACATCTGACCACAGAACCAACTATTTGTCACTGAGCTTAGCTCTAACCAGCTTCACACCATTCCATCATCATTCGCTGCACGTTTTTGCACCACACCGCGTGTCGTCCATAGCCTGATTCTAATTCATTGTATCAATTCACAGAAAAATGATGAACTAAATATTGTCTGTAATTGTTTATTGGTTGTTACGGGCGGAGTTTTTGTTTTACACAGTTAGCATTGTAAGTTGTTACTGTACACACAACATTTTATGTTTCGTTGCATGAAAACAAAACCTCACCTGGTCACGTCTACTAGGTAACGAATCAATTATTGAGAACAAAAAAGGGAGTTCTCTGACGATTTATAAGAATAGTGAGGAACCGACGGAATCGAATAATTCGGTTCCTCACTATTCCTAAGCTTGTTTAGGCCCACTTTACCTCATTTTAGGGTAACAGTATAATAATTAAAGTTGTTTATTAAAGTATAGAATGAAAATACTTAACCGCGAACCCACGATATATGGTTTTGTCCACAAATTTTCAAGTTTGTAGACAAAAAACAAAAGAAACACTCACAATTTTCTCTATCTTTTCATATTCCTGGTTTAAGCGGTTACCATTTATTTTCTATTAAAGTGTGAAGTTATTACATTCAAGGTTTTTCATTTCCTTGAAATTTACCTCTGCAGTGCAGAAATTACTTACCTTAACCAAAGGATATATTGCTTCACTGAACAATCTACCTTATCAGCTAAGGATAAAGTTCAAGTTTGCGTGTGGCTATAATTTCGGTTCGACATGAGCACGAACAATGTGTACCGGATAATATTACAATAAATATGCTTACTTATTCATAAATCTTATAGGAATCAATAGCAATAGACATATTTCTTCTCATAATACAGGCCCACCGATATAAGAGTTATCTAACTTATCTACGTCATTGTAAGTTTCTGTAGTTAAGTATTTTATAAGTTCGAATAAAAGTAATTGATGTTTTATGGTCTCACTCAACACAATTAAAATAAATAGAGCTTCGAATGCACCTAAAACTCTCACACAAAATAAGTCATCAAAACACTATAACTTTTTCCGTGTAGGTTACATAAGTTAATGTATTTTTACTGTGAACATGTTTATCTCGAAAATACCACTTTAATCGTCCATTACTTCGATTGACGAGGGTAGTGCGGACAGAGACGAACTCAGATACTCCAAGAGTGTCAGGTGGTTTGTGCTAAGCCAATGGTAGTACGATAGATACATTTGTAAATACTTGTAGGTAGCGATCGCAAGAGAAAGATTTTTGCAAAGTATTTGGTCGTTTATTGACTTTCAAACCTACGACAAAATTGTTATATTTATTTTAGATTTTTCACCAGTTAGCCTTTTCTCAGTTATTTTTCTTTCTTGTCACTTTATGACATTTTTCTTTTATTTTTTTGTTTCAAAAAGAGTTTGTATGCCGGTTGGCTATGTCTCCGCCACAGTACTCCCCCCAGAGACCATCCTAGGATGGGCGAAAATAATCTGGGAATGTCCCCCTTCTCCCTGATCGTGTAACTCTTACATTTACATCAGGTGTGGCGAAGGCAGGAGTCACATTCCCTTCTCGGGGCATTTCCTCGTAAGTATTTGAGGTAAGGACATATGCTGGCTTGAGTCTTTCTATTGTTACCGTTTGTTCCTTCCCTTTTACTCGAAGTTTTGTAGACTTTGGCGTCCCGTTGCAGTACTTCGTATGGTCCAGTATAGGCTGGCTGAAGAGTGACGTTTTGTGATCGATAAGGCGCTTGTTTCGGCAGTCGACCATGAGGTTGTAGAAGGACAAGAAGTCGACGCCTATGATCGCTTTTGTGACGTCGGCGATAGTGAATCGCCAAGAAAAAGCGCGGCGGAGGCCAAGATCTAGCTCCATCAGCTGGAATCCGTACACAGCTATTGGAGTTCCATTTGCTGCGAAGAGATCGACATCTTTCGTCGTTTTCGAGGTCGCCGTCGTTTTAGAGCGGACTGAGGAAAAACACAGATATCGCTGCCAGTGTCGACGAGGAACTGCGTCTTCGTTCGTTTATCCGTAATAAATAAGCGACCACTTGAACCAGGGCAGTCATGTGCTACTACCAATGACTGCCGCTGGCTTTTCCCGACCCTTGTTTATAATCGCAGGGTTTTAAGCATCTCCGTACCAGGTCACCGTATCTGTGGTGGAATATGCACGTAGGGAACTTCTTATAGTTCGATGCTGATCGTGTGCCTCGTCTTCCACCGTCCTCTGCTTCGGGAACGGTATCTGGATCCTGTCGAGAGTGCTGCCAACTGGCGGCTAAGCTCGGCAACTTCCTTGGAAAGCCTTTCGATCAACGAACTATGCGCTGTGTCTGTAGATGCTATCTGCGGGGCTGCTGGTACGAGGTCATGGATCTTGTCAGCGAGGTCTGCGAGCGCGCGCAGTGATGACTCAGCTTGGGAAGCGACGACAATTTAGATGTTACCAGGTAAGCGGCTTGTCCATACCGTCTTTATGAAGTCATCGGGGATGCTTGGACATACTAATAATTTTTCTAACTAATTACACTCCAATAATAACAAAAAACGATTCGTACTGACAACTTTTAAGTACCTTCCTTCTATCCACTGAATATGCATTTTAAGGTCTTATTATTTCAACAAAGAAGCACCCGTTAAACTCTATCTAGGCTCCATCCCTGTGTGTGCATTAAGTGTAAACGTAACACACATCAGTAAAACTAACTGGCTTTGACGTCAGGTGACTCCTGTTTATTGTCTCTTTCTGTTGCCCTGACCAGTATTTACTTTACTAGGCGACCGGCCGGGAAAAAAAATATTTTTTTCCCGCCCGCCCAAGTACCGGCTGCCCTTATCTGGCTGATAGGGTAGTTATTCTAGCGTTGTCCCAAACATTTTCACTCGCTTTAGGCTTTATAATCTTCTTCTTCATCATCAGCACATTTACGTTCTCTGCTGACCATGTCATATTAGGAAAAGGTAAAAGTTCTATACCGAGTTTTATGGAACCGCAACGCAGCCTGTCATGATTTTATACTTTCTTGGCTATGTGTGTTCATACGTGGCACTCCTATGTCATAGCAAAACGAAGGCAACATAATTTGACATTGGATTGGTATGTGTCTCCGGCATTATTGCAAAAGTATGTATCTGTTTGTTTATTATATCATAGCTAAAAAAAAAACTTAATTGTGTTCTATACAAATTGGACAACATTGGAGACAAAAGTTATTAAGTCACATCAAAGCGCCATTGAAACGAAAATTAGACAATTTTTTAAAATGATATTGTATTTTCGCAGAAGATTGCCAGACAAAATCTATATTTACCTTTTTTGTATGTTAAAAAATATTACTGCTGATTTTAAAGGATAAATGAAACATTATTTTAAAACAATGTTTTTGTTGGAAAATATACTATAGATATATACTAGCTGCTGCCCGCGCTTTCGGCCGCCCGTTGGTCTAGATTTTGAATAGTTTAGTTCCTGGTTGAACAGCTTATAAAAACTTGGAAATGGTTTTCGTAAGTTTGGGTTTTGTTGAACGTGTCGTGCTTTAATAATGAAGGAAAATAAATCTACTGATCGCATTCAATTGTCTAGCAAATGACTTCAGAATGACTTTCAATTCATAACAATGCTAGAATTGGCTCATCTGAAAGTATCAAGGAAGTTTATATTATATAACACTAATGGTTTACTCTTATGTTTTAGATAACTAAATCTGGTTGAGCAATAATATTCTTCGCTGAATAGATATCCGGAGTAACTGGTCATTGTGATATTTTTCAGAATGGATGGCTGGCACTTGATAGCTTTTTATACATTTATTCTGTAGTAAAATATTTCCAATGCTTTTTAGAATTTCCTAGAACGTGAAGAACCTTCCTCATTACGTGTTGTGCCATCAAGCGTGACGTAAGCAATAAATAGTGATGTGTTCCGGGACGCATCGTAAAATACGGAATCAATTGTCCAAAGCAATCTGAGAGTGGGACTGGTTAGCTCTGTAATCTAGACGAATTGAATTATTTCACTGTTGGAAAATTATTCACTGGTGACAATTATTCATGCCGCCATTTGGGGAATTAGTGCTGGGTTTGTTGAACTCTGTAAAGTGTTGATAATCTTAAACAAAGGGGTGTAATGACTAACAACGGAAGCCAAATATACATATAATAGGTAGCAGGTAAATCTTAACCCAAACAGATCAGAATCGAGATGCCTGAAAAAGTCTTGTACCGGAGCCGAGATCCATTTGAGTCCTTGAGTCATAGTCCTCTATGGCTCAAAAGTATTTTAGACGATCAATGGTGTCAATTCGGATATCACAAAAACTAAACTTATTTAACACCAGTAAAAATTATGGCCACGTCTTTGTTATTACGATATTTAATTATGACATAGTTTTTAGTGCTTTTAATTAGTTTAGTTATTACTACATCTGAAATTGACACCAATAATTACTGGGAGGATAATTAAATTTAACGTTAGGTTCTTGTCAGTATTTTCTTAAGAAATAAAAGACGGCGCGAAGATCTTCTATTGGCTAAATACATGCAAACCATTGTCCACGTGTGCTTTACTCTCACTTTATCAAGTCACCACGAACAAAAGGTTAAAACGAATCGAGGCCCGTTAACCGCAACCTCAGTACCTATCATCATCATCATATCAGTCAATACACGTCCACTGCTGGACATAGGCCTCCCCATACGACGCCACAAATAGCGGTCCCGAGCCGCCTCCATAGTACCTATACAACAGTACCTATTCAACATATCTATCAGAATCAATGGAACGCGAGCGACCTCATCAATCGCATTGTTGACCGTCGAAGGCAAATTTATCAAACGGCAGTTTCCGTGGCCAACGTAAATTAGGTCGCCCTCTGCGACGGCTACTCAGATATACTAACGATGTAAAACTAGCCCTGATTCTGTGTACCTAAGGCCTCGGCCGCATTGCAGGCGCTTAGGTTGGCGCGCAGCTTGGTGCTTAGCTTAGTTATTTGAACTGGTCACACAGGAGGCTTTAATTTAGTTCATACGTATTTGTTACGCTAGACGCTTTTCGAGAAAAACAACCACCCCCCCTAGCACGGGCTTTTCATTTCTACTCTACCCTAGACTAGAGAAGACAGTTTCTTGTCTTCATAATCTTTCTCTTGCCCGAACATGCCGTTTCGAGAAACAAACCCTAGAAAACAGTTTCTTCGTAGAGAAGCGCTTTCTATAGCAACGGGAACGAAACCACAGAAAAAATATAAATGTTGTAAAAAGTTCGTTCTTTGCTTTTCATTACCTAGAAAATAAACATAAAACCAGCCGTATCGCTAAAAAGAAAACTGAGCCCGTAAAACGAAACTTTTTTGATTACACCAAAATGTCACTTTATTGTATTTGTCAATGTCAATTAATCTCTTTCGTTCAAAGATATCTTTTAATTTTTTTCTTACGTTGGACGAAAGAAATACCAAATCCTTTCACAAAATGTTTCGGTGAAATACTGTCTGGCAAAGGCGGCAAATGAAGATTATTGAACTCATAGCATATACAATACAGAATAATGGAGATTAATTCGGTTATGGTGCAAACAAACAAACAAATTATTCTCCGATTTTTTATGTTGCATTTGCTCGTAATGTCTGCGGGGCCTTTAACTAGATACAAAACCCCAAAAAGCAGAGTATTATATAACTAAACATCCAAATAGTGAGAGATGCGAGGGAAGAAGGACCTTGTCTAGGTCTCGAGAGGTGTAGACAATTTTAGGAGAAATGTTTCTATTCTCAAATTTCAAGAAACGAGTAAATTGATCCCCATGTTCGCATCGGTAGACTCATCTCTAGGGTAGAATAGAAAACATTACTACCGCTCATTCTTCCGAACGCCGTGTTCCCGAACGAAGAAAACTTTTTACTTTTTACACCTAAATCTAATTTTTTATCTATTCTACCTAGAGAAGAAATCCCGTGCTAGCCCTGCAGTAACAGACTTTGCATCGCTCTTTACACTTCAGCCTAGCCAAGGTAAGGTTATTTGCAGTATGACCAATTCCGTACATTAAAATACTTATACTATTTGTATTATAATGTACCGCTTATTGCACAACAAGAAATATAAATACAGAGCAGGCGAAGATAAATACAGAAACACTTGTACGAACAGGTGGATAGGTGGTTGCGGAGTGATTTCTTCCAGACAACCTTTATTAGTACCTAGTAAGCAAAGCTACAAGCAGTAACTAGTTTTTTATATACAAAACAACACTAGCAATTTTACGAAAAGAAAAATAATGCGCGACATGACAAGTGAATACAAAATATCCGTAAATGTCGTTCACATTATTCTATTACGGGAGTGCAACATGGGAAAAATAACGTACGTCAAGACCCCCCTTGTGTTTATGATTGTAGTATAATATTAATGTTATGACCCAGTAATGGATTAAACGTTATAGGGTCGTAAAGAAGTGTTTTCATATATGCATTAGTTACCTACATACAGTGCTCCTGTTGCCCGGACTCTCATGAGACCGGTGTCCTCAGGAGTACCTAACCCAGCACACAGAGACAACCTACACATACACCACCACACACACTGACACTCTCTTATACTCACCCCCAACAAACAAACACAACGCTCATTCTTTCACTCTTTCTCTTTTTAGAATCAGAATCAATAACTTTATTTCTTTAGGCTTACAAAATAAACACTTAGACAAGTCAAATTTTATACTATAAACATAGTTATTATTATCAAATAAGAAATAAGGTGTTATTGATATTCTCTTCACTTAAATTTTTTGTCCTTTCACATGCACACCCACACACACACATAAAAACACACTGCAAACTTGCATCACAGAATTAATTTTGTTTATTTTTGTACTAGGTACTCTTAAAGTACCAAATTTTCAATGTACCTACCAAACCTAACGATATAGAAGAGCGGGGTTCTCTTACACAAGCATAATCATGCTTAACAGAGGACCCCCCAACCCATATTTTTGTAACGGATATACTAAGTAACAGAAATAAATATATTTTCTCATTTCCATACGGGAAAAAACAAATTGATGTCGTTCAAAGAACGTACCAAGGGTACACATACACAATCACTAGACTAAAGAAGTTATTTTGAAGATAGACAAAACTTTTTCCTATGAAACTATTCGAAAGTATGGCAGGCTTACAACCCCATTAATTGTGTTTATCTCATTAGAAAAAAAATTTGGAATCCACTAATTTAAATTTCTACTTATGACATCCAACATCCTTTGATTGTCCTTATATGTATAAACTAGTATCTGCCCGTGTATTTTTATCCATTTTTCTGGAATAAAACACTAGCTAGCATGTTAATCCAGCTCTAGAACTACACCAATGTATAATTTCAAACAAATCAGTGCAATTGTTACGGCGTGACTAGGTAACAAACATCCATCTAAACGATCGAATTTATAATACTACTAGCTGACCCGTGCCCACTTCGTTGGGCGGTAAACATTTTTAGTGAACCGAACTGAACCGTGAGACCGAGTCGAAGATCAAAGTTGTATCCGTCTTCGCCACGACAGTAAGTATATAAGCGAGTAGAGACTGAAGAGCATCAAATGCCAGGTGCGTTTCGCCAATGCATTGCAAGCGGTCATTCCGGGTACGCAGCACAATGTCCCGCCTGTCACAGTGCTGATCTACCAGGACGACGGCAACATCATTGGTAGCGAGAGCTTTGTACCAACCGGATGCTGTCCAGTAGGTCGTTTATCGGCACTAATAACAATTTTGTAATCATTTTGTTGGCTTTGGGGTATGGACTCGTATTTTATGTCCTTCCTCGTAGTATGAACTCAAATCATACCAAGTATCATTTGTATCCATTCAGTAGTTTTTGCGCTATTTTAGGCCGAGAAATGTCACTTCCATCCCCCACTCCCACAGGAACCTTAACAAATTCCAGGATAAAAAGTATTACATGACCTTCCTCGTAGTATGAACTTAAATCATGCCAAGTTTCATTTGAATACATTCGGTAGTTTCAGCGCTATGCGTAGCCAAGAAATTTTACTTTCATCCCCTCCCCTACTGCGGGGGAAATGTGGGTGGCCCACTGCCGAGAGCCCCACTGCGGACGCCCCACTGCCGGTGCCCCCACTGTGGGGGCTAATGAGGGGGGCCCACTTCGGTAGTAAAAAAAAAAAAGATTCAAAGTATCCATGTCCTTCCTCATAGTATGAACTCAAATCCTGCCAAGTTTCATTTGAATACATTAAATAGGTTCGGCGGTACGCGCTGCCAAAAAATTATACTTTCATCCCCTCTCCCAACGGAACCCTATTAAAATCCGGGATAAAAAGTATCCTATGTCCTTTCTCGTAGTATGAACTCAAATCCTGCCAAATTTCATTTCAATACGTTCAGTAGTTTCAGAGCTATGCGCGGCCAAGATACAGACAGACAGACATGATGGAAAAAATACATTTTTGGCATCAGTATCGATAATAGAGTGCCCTCCAAAAACAAATTTCAAAATATCTTCAATGTACAGAATTTGACCTGTTACAGTTTTATTATAAGTATAGATGAAAACTAAAATACTTACCCAGGCTCAGAAAACTATTACCAGCGGACACGGGGCAGAGGCCGGATAGGACAGGTTAGACTTGGACAGCGGAATTTCACGGAAATGTGACGCGCGGCGGTAAACGTTCCATTACGAACTGTCAAAAACCACTTTTGATATCCCATTAAACGCACGCGCTTAGAAAGCGAACAGTGCAAAGCAATATGTTTACTTTTTTTTCTAGAACAAGAACTAACTACTATAAAGATATTAAAATTTTTCTCTTTTTTGAGTTTAAAGTAAATGTCCCAGCAATAGATAAAGTTTAAGATTAAAAAATATTTTTAGTGTGTCCTCTCCCCCATATAAACGTTAAAGGTTAGTAACCTAATGATCTTCACTACTATAACTAGTACCTACCTACCTACTTATTTTTTTTAACAATGAATAGAGGATCGTTTGATTACTATCTTATATAATCATATTTAAGATATTCATATCAAAGCATATATTGTAACACATGAAACAACAGTATAAATAAATGAATATATCTTATCTTATGTTAAATTACGATGTGCCACGAAAGTCTAGAAGACCAATTCATTCTTATTATTATATCTTGTAGCTTGAAGAAGCAGATGGTCATAACGATTTGCGGTGAAGCGGAACAAAGTACGAATGTACTCAGGTATCTAGGTCTTAGTAGGATCTCGACGTAGGCAGAAGGTCATTCGAATATGCACTGCCTAAATTAAAGGAATAATGTTGAACAACTAGGTTGGGAGTATCCACCGAAATGTATGGAAGGATGGAAGGGAGGCTTTGCAGCAGTGGGATCCTGCGGGCTCATAATATAAGAAGAGTTACAACTAATAAATAATAAATCAGATAGTACAGCGTATTACATTTATATTTCTCAAATTGGTAATATCCGATGAATTTCTACTTGGAAAACGCAGTCCCAACTATTAAACCTGCGACTGACAGGGAGGAAATTACCACGGCTTTGAATAACAAGGTATTTCACGTCGTTTGTTGGAATAGCTAGTTTTTCAGGAGCTCGCTTCTATAGAAAAGGTTTTATGTGAGAGATTATCCGCTATTAATGGCGGGCAGCTCTGGCCTATTGGAAATAAAATAGGAGTCATTTTGTCTTCTTAGAAAAGATTCAGTGGGTCAACCAGATTTAGATTTATTTATTAACACAAACCTCGTTTTTAAGGGTTCCGTACCTTAAAAGGAAAAATGGAATAGAATCACTTTGTTGTCCGTCTGTCCATCCATACGTCTGCCAACCCTCTTTTCTCAGAAACGCGAGGAGCTATCGAGTAGAAATTAACATCAAATATCCAAATCCATAACCTCTTGGAGATGTGATATAAATCAAACTTCTCTAAGTCACCGCAATCAAAAGTTACAGACGTGCCCATTTTTTTTTAAATGTCCAAACAAATCATGTGCACACGAAAAATAAAGGGTATTTCCCGTTGACCTAGAATCATGAAATTTTACAAGAAACAAGGCACAAATAAAGGGGAAAATCCAAAAACAGTAAATTTGTAGGTTATTAACAGATTTTATTTTTTTATTAGCGATCAAAACCTATTAGAGTACCTACATCCCGTTGACCTACAAATTTTCATGAAATTTAGCAGGAAATAAGATCTTATAATTACGGAACCCTCGGTGCGCGAGTCGAACTCGCACTTGACTTTTTTTACAACAAGAGCAAGGCAAGAATGGCCTTGTTTGGTAAATAGGTACAGGGCAAAAGGGACATAAATAAATTAGAAACATCGTGTGCTCCAAAAAAAAGCTATTAAATTGAACCTCATTTGCGATGGCTCGGCTGACATGGGTAAGAACCACCAGTAATTTTTATGATGACAGATTAGGTAACATGTACATAAGTGTTCAAGCCTAGGCTAACTATGAATCGGCTAGCATGGGGAAGGGCGATCGCACACTCGTTTCTTCCTATGATTAGAACTGTGACGAAAGACGCGTCGATGTAAAGCAAAATGTAAACAACTCATCACATGTATCGTAGCAATAGATTCGATAGTATTCAAATCGATAGAGAAGCCAACAAATCTTGTGCCAATCGTCTCACTCGGGTGCAGCGCACATCGTTACCGCCGGTGACCGCCTGCCACAGCCAGCCTTCCGACCGGATGAACTTATTTACAGGTTTTGCTACAGCGGTGCATCTATGTATGTCTCTATCCTTGACGGTAGAAATAGTTGGGACTATTAAATTATTTAAATTTACTCAAATAATATCAGCGCACGTGTCATGACACGTTTCCCCATGGGGAAAAGTTTGACTCTACCTAAAACTTTATCTATTTGTTTTGTTTGGAATTAGTGTGATCAAAATGATTCGAGCATCTTACCGTAGCATACACAAAATCACGGACTAAATAAATGCTAGTTTATTTTATTAAATATTTTCACTTATGTATGAACATTCATTGCTAGCAAAAGGCCTCCTCTAATTCAAACATTTTTTATACGGTCCTGTGTCACTCTGATTTACTTTGTCCTCTCTATATTGACCATAAGGTGTACGGAATTTATCATCGAAATAATAAAGTCACTTAATTTTGAATGTACTTAATTACGAGTAGTACGGAATATTCCTATTTCAAATGTTAAGCTACCGTGAAGTAGTGAAAAAGAAAACTCTAGCCAGCTAGTGTTCAGTCTCAAGATACAAGTTAAGCAATATCTACCTACTCTACATAGGTACTCCATTACTAATTCTGTCAGTTACGTCATAATAAGCCTTTATTAGCTCAAATTACCGCCGGCATCTGGACAATGCCTCATATCGTAGGTATATCATAATTTGTACTAACACTCGCTTGTCTATCGTCCTTGCAACAGTGAGGACATTGCTGATGCTCTCTATTAATAGATTTGCTGCATTATAGCAGTCGTTATTGTTCAGGAATATTGCCAATACACAAACCTTTTCATAATACTAGCGTATGTAGGTTAGGTACTCGTACATACGAGGGATATCTGGCCTAACTACATTACATGTCTAAAACTTGAAGAATGGTACCAGAACAAAAGTGATTTCTCTTTCCAGTCAATCATTTACCTGAAACTATATATATAAGAAAACGAAGTTGTGTTAGTTATACCACTTATAACTCGAGAACGGCTGAACCGATTTTTTATTGGTTAGATATTTTATCTTCGTCCGAAACAGGTCGATTGTAAAAGAATAAGGTTCCACGAAAAAATCAAAATTCAACGTGGGCGAAGCCGAGGGCACAGCTCGTTTTGTATTTAAATGGTTATTTAATAAGCACAATGGGATTTAAGCGAACTTTAAGACCTAAAGTTCGAAAAAAAGGGTTGATAATTTCTGCGCTGCTCCAAAAAACAAAAGATGACGCAAGACAATACGATGGTCGTCTATTTATCCAACTCGAAGGTATGTTTGACGATACATCGCAAGGGTTGTGCATGACCTGCGGTGAATAGGCATGACGACAGTATCAAAAAATGGTCGATTTAATGTTAATAGGGGAAAATGTATATTAAATAAATTTTAAATACTGGTTTAGTTTTATTAAAAAAAATAAGATTATTAATATTTTTAATAAAATAAAACACTAAAATACTGCAATCGGCCATTTTGAGTGAAACACCAATCACAGTGTATGACGTCACGCTTTGGTAAACTTCAAATCGTCAGCTGTATTTTGTTGTTGTGAATACGCATTTGGATTGATTTTGTATTCTTTCTCGAGTGATTTATCGACTCCACTCTACTGTAACAATGGAACCAAGCTTTATTAAGGCAAATAGCTCAAATTTGCTTAGCATTGATATATTAATGTTGGGCGTTTTCCTCGCAACAAATAAGGAATTTTGCTCGTCTGAGTTTAGGAACGTGAAAACTTCCTTGTAAGTAAATTTTGTATTCACCTATCTTTATCCTAGATACAAACAACTTAGTTATAATCAAAAAATATATTTCGAACTCATGTGAGTTTTTTTATTTTACTTTAATAGGTCATCCTACTAATATTATAAATGTCAGTTTGTATGAGTGTATGGATATTTGTTTCTCTTTCACGCAAAAACTACTGAACCGATTAGGCTAAAATTTGGTACCTATGGGTATAGTTTGAGACCTGGAATAACATATAGGCTATTTTTATCCCGATAAAACGCAGGCGAAGGTGCGAGCAGCAGCTAGTTTTTACAATAAACTCGTTATTGTTTATTTTTAGCTCCTTCACAGCTTGTAAGTTGCTATTTTAGAGTTAATCTTTCGTCACGCCTATTGAGATGACACGCCCGACTTGCACCCTCAGGAGGTGTCGTAGCGGTGCTAAAAATAGAGGACAGATAGATACTATGTATGTATGTGAATATTCAATTTTCTTAATTTTGTACCGCGCGTGCGCCTTACTTAAAACTACTTGAATAGAAGTAATGTTTTAAGAGTTGATATTATCTGAAATCCGTTATTTTCAACGATCATATCTTCCACAATTCTGAAGCATTTTCTTTGAGATTTTAATATGTTATAGTTCAAGATTGATGCTAGACCACAAGTGTTTCGAAAACACGATTACATGAAATTTTCTCGATAAAAAATAAATCCAAAGTTCACTCTAAACTGTACTTTAAACCGTCGCTATTCAATAGATACGTTAAAATAAGCCTTGATACTTTGTACAGTAAACAATCAGAGTATAAAGCAGACGGTGTGTGTTTTAGATTTTCAAAATTACTATTATTTTTACCGTAAAAAAAAAACAAAAACATTATTTTTGCGGTTATGACGTTCTACTCTGTCCCGTTCATATGAACGCGAAATCCCAAGCCTATCCTTTTCACACAATGGTGAGGTATTGTAGGCCCTTAAATAAATACAAATAGTTTTATTAATTTTGTGAAGATATCTCTGCGATCTCCTAGCCAGCAACAGATATCCACTAATATCCAAGTGTGCCCTTTGATTTGTTCGACTCTGTGCTGTGATAAGCAAAAACACGATGAATGTTATAAACGGCACCCATAAAGATAATTCATGTGTTTTGATCATTTTACCGAACGCCATACTCTCACCCTCCACACATTCAATAGGTACTCTATTCCTTCTAACATAAATATCAATTTAACTCAGCATCCAAGATACACGTTTATGGTGTACTTTTATTCCACTTTCGTATACTTTTTACGATGTAAATGCGTATTAACATGGTTTTATTTTTCTCTGACAATACGTAAAAGTGCAGAAAAACCAACATAATACGAATATGAAGGAAGGTATCAAGTTATTTAGTTCATTTATGGCCTGTTGTGCTTGAGTAATAAAAGATGGCTCGTATAGCTGAGATAGAGGATATAAATACCGACAGTGTATATAAGTAAAGCGTGGGCATTACCCGCAATAATTAAACCCAAAAAGGTGGTTAACAAAGGGATTCCTGCCTATATCAGTGTACCAGTATAAGCTGTAGGTGATATCTATGATGCTGCCCGCGCCTTTGCCCGCGTTTTATCGGGATAAAAAATAGCCTATATGTTATTCCAGGTCCCAAACTATACCCATACCAAATTTCAGCTCAATCAGTTCAGTAGTTTTTGCGTGAAAGAGTAACAAATATCCATACATCCATCCATCCTTACAAACTTTGACATTTATAATATTAGTAGGATAGTGGAAGTAGGATAGGATTCTTATGAGCTGGCTGTTTCACTCATTGGAAAAAATGGAAAGGTAGCCAAATGGGAAGAAGCCTTTTCTAATAGCTATAGGAACTGTACCAATTTGTTTTGTGTAGTTTTAGAGTAGATCGTGATAAGGGTTTTGAATTTCGAATTAAATGAGAAAAGAATAATTGTATTTGCTCATCCGCGCCAGAAAGGTACAGGCAATATGATTCTAAGCGTCATTCGAAATTCAAAATTAACTCGCTCAACTCTGAAACCGAACATCAAAAGAAGATCTTTATACAAAAATCATTGACGGTTTAGTCACAGGTTAAGTTCTCGAATAACTACTTTCTAGGCAACGGCCCTTAGTCCCACCTGTTTGTTCGCTTGAGCTTTTACAAAGCAAAATGAACGAGGAATCGTCTAACACAAAATTATATCCTTCCAATTTCCAATAACCACCTGTCCAACCTAAAAAGAGCTTTAATCGCAGGACTTAACGGGCAATTTGCAATGCATTAAATCACCAAGCTCCTCGTTCCTACATGGTAGGCGAGGTAAGCTTCACATTGTCAGGCGATGTTGAAGTCTCTTTGTAACGTGAGTTGGTAAAGACAAATATTTTCTTAACTTCGTTTTAAGTGAAGTAATTTATGATGTCATCTTTAGTCTTCGTAAGATACGACATAGGCTTAGCCTAGTGCGAGACCAAATAATTGGGTCGAGCTTACAATTCGAGCCAACCGCATCTATTTGCGTTACAAACGTATCATTTTGGCGTTACAAACGTTATCTCATAAAATATCGTGTTCGCTTCGTAAGTTACACAAGGTCAAATGATACAAATATTGGGTTTTCTGAAATTATCTGAAATTATAAAACGGAAATTATCTAGGATTTTATGATTCTAATCATGTTGTTTATAAACTTGTAGAACATAAAATTTGGTACAAATTTAATTTACAAAATGTTTTCATGGTCTCAACTGTTTTGAACGTGCTCTTACGTAAATTTCAAAAAACTTTCTGAATGCTTCAGAATTGCGCTCGTTTCAGGAAGGAAGTAATGTGCCTTTTTGTGAAGTTTACGTGATATTTTATTAAGAAATGAAAAATAAACTTGTTTTCTTGGCAGTTCTCATTTTCAACTTACTTCTTATGTGTTCGTCATTCTTTAAATATAATATTTTTTTTGTCTTCATTGTGTCACGTCCTTCGAAGACCATCCGTCAATTTTACTTATTCAAGGTTACCTAAGTTCTTTATCAGGATCGTCAGGATTAATTAGATGTCAGAGATTTACTATATAAATTATTTTAAATTATAAATATTCCACTATTGAATAACATTGTAGTTACAATTTACAGGCTTAATAAAATCAAAAGCGATTTACGTTCAAAAAATTTATAGGAAAGATTTTTCTTTAGAAAATATAAATACATATGTTAACCGTAAATCCCCTTCAGTTCGCCACAATTTATTGCGTTTTCGATAAGCAGTAACTCAAGTGATAACTGATAACAGAATTGATCGTATGAATGCTAAAGTGATTTTTACTTCAGGTATCATTTTCATGTGACGCCAAAAAATCAAGTCAAGTACCTACCGCAATACAAAAATCTATGATTTAGGCAAATTAGATGGTGTCCTATTGTTTTAAATTTGGAGCACATTTCAATCCATAATTACCACTTTCCACCAAAAAAAGCATGTGAAATAACACATTTTTAATATTTCAACGGTGACATTTTAACCCGTATAATGCCTGTACATGTCAAGCAATATTTTATGTCGGCTGTCATCTTACACGTAAGGGTCACAATTTACTTTTACGTCAGTATTTTTTCATATCTTTGCGACATGCTGTAACTTGTTTATAGCTGTACTTGTGGAAGCCTGTGACTTTGGTCGCTTGAAACATTTTACTATAGCAAAAAGCTCTAGTCTTCTGAGTCAGCTTTATGTAACTGTTAAATTTATTCGAACAGTTTTATTGTTTGTGTTTAAAAGATGCTATTGCAGCAATATTGATTGGAATTATAATTTCTTAATAGAATAAATGCCTTTCTGTGATTGAAAGCAGTAAACGGCAGCTGATAAAAAGATTCCTGCTCCCCATACCTCTTGTAAGCTGATTACGACAGGGCGGATTGATCTTCACGTTTAACCATACACTGTCTAGGCTATTTACGGGAACTTCATTCGCAGCATGGGTGTAAGGTAGCGCTTACATTTAATTTTAAAATAAGCCTGGAACTATTGTGTATATAGTTGTTGAAAAAGGACCATATGCATTTTCTTCTATTCAACAATTTTTGTCAACGTGTTGGGTGCTTCATAATCCCTAACTACAAACTTTTTATGTACTCTCCAGTATTTTCGCTGTAAAAGCTTACTATATTAGCATTCCCTTACATCATCTTAGAATATGGACATTGACACCCATTGGTATAGTCATTTATAAAGTAGGTAAAGCTTCAATCACAGTATTTCGACGCTATAAGAAAAAGAAAAACTATAAATACGACATTTCTACACCTCACCACTGCCACTCTGTGGGTTGCTTCCTATCTCAGAAACTACTCAATCTAGAAGATTTAAAACTTCTGCGATGGCTTACTTAGCACGAGATTAATCAACCGTTTCACGAGGATTAAAATATTTTTTTCTTTTATATTGACTTTGTGTTGACAAATGGGTAATTGTCTACTAGATTGAGATATTCGCACTTAATTACGTTTTTGTCAGATGGGTCAGTTACATGTTGGCCGAGGTTGGCTGAGCCACAGTCACGGTGAACCTCGGCGTGTTTAGCGTTTAGGCGTCAAATATGTAATCATTCGCAAGTGTCGTTTGTACTGACTATGCTTACGTGTGGTGCACATTCAAATGCTATCTGTACAATAATATACAATAAGGAAACTACATCCATGTTCTTATAAAACATTTTATTTCAGCAGTCCTTTCTATAATTATTTTAAATGAAAAATATATACACACGAAAGAATTAAAAGTATCAGGAATCAATCGGCACCCCCGGGGTACGGATTTATGGTATCTAAACTCCAAAGTATTTCTTTCACTGATCTCTTTGGCTCTTTGTGTACTTGAGAGGTTTTTGTAACATTTCTTTAAGCTGAGGTCTTCTTTCTTTTATTTTAGTTTACGGATTTGTTGGTTATGTTATTGTTAGTTATACGATTGGATCCAGGTGTTGCTAAATTAGATACTAGATTCTGGCCGCAGCGTCGCTTTTATTAATTCAACATAAACGTTTGTCTTCTATCTTACAATTAAGTATTATAGACATTTATTAAAATCTTTGTTTTATTTTTGAATAATTAATTATTATCTCTCTTTTCATGATAATCCATTTTTCTGTAAAATTGTGCAAAGGTAACTTAAGATAGATACTGAAAAGACAAAATGAAATAAATTATGCAATAAGTTTAAAAAAATACTTATCAAGTCTGACATTTATGAATCCACGTGAAAATGCCCCAAGAATATAACTTAAACTACTAAACTACGTGACAAATTAACCCACAGCCATTAAAAACAATACAGCTCCAACTATTCCGAGCAAACAGATAAAAGTTCTCGGAACTTTGCAACAACTTCATCCGAACGTGTTTGCGGACCACAAACTGAACGGCCGGAAGATATAATAGCGAAATAATTACACGAGCAAGCTGACCCGGCAGCCGTGAAGACAGGGATTTAGTGCAGTATGACGTCACTAGGCAAACGAAGGATAGGCCACCCTGTGGGTAGGTGCGATGAACACCTTTGAAAGACAGATGATATTCTAAATTTTTACCAACACAACTAATCATACCATGCCGTAACCTAACTTCTCCTACTCTCAATTATTTCCCTATTACCAAACCTGCTTAATTGATCTCGCTACAATCAATACAGGTTAAGCCTCTAAAACCGCATTAGACGCCTTGAACGCAATGTATCGACGGCAACGATAACCTTTTGAGCGGGTAAACAGCTCTATGAGCGCTTCTAGTACTGTCGCGAGGAAAATCCTTTCTTCCCTGAGGCGAACACCGGCGACACGAGACGCGACGACAATGACGGTGCAATCTAATAATATATCAACAAAGTTTCTTCAGAAAATATGCTTTTTGTTTTCTATTCATCTCTTGAGCTAGTTATGGCGGCTCGTTATATAAGTAGTCTAAAAATAAAAGTCATAATGTGAAGTCATTCTCACGTTAAGCTCTTTTTATGTTTATAAAAGTAAGAATGTTAATCTTGAAATAGATAGTAAGCTAATTTCACAAAAAATCTTTTGGGTACGGAAGCCTAATAAAAAGAAACCATACATACTGCCAAACATAAAACCATCTCCTTTTCTCAAAGTCAGTTTAAAAGATCAGCTCCACCGATTTAAATCAACCAAAATAAAAAAGTTGTATCATTGTTAAACTTTAAAATACACATATCAAATCCCTTGGGAGCTATTATGCTGCAGGAAAACACATAGTACGTTATACGTCAAATTTATAACAGAATCTTTTCGTCGGGGGTTAAAAACACACAATTTGCCCTCACGGTACACAAATCAAATCCGATAATGTTTCCTTTGAGCTCAAACGTAGTTCAGTGTTCAAAATTTACGTTCAAGCTCAAAGCGCCTCTCTCTGTTGTCACTAACGTATATTATGTACGGATGGAAGCCAATCTATCGTCTATATGTTGCGACACGTCCAGCTGGCTGCGAAACAGATTGTCGTCGTGGTTCTCAAAGCTGAGGGATGGTTTACTTAGTATGTGCAATATATGTAGCTTCATAGACTGCTGACATCTCAAATCTAAAGCAACATTGTGAGAAAAATTACAGACAGGTATGAATACGTATATAATGTTTAGGTATTACCGCATTCGGTTACTCGATACTTTGTATTTGTATTTATTTATTTCCACCGTAGGTAATCTTATAATATTCACACAAACTTTTCACATAGGAAACATTTTATGGGATTGTACAAAGAAAAAACAGACAAACATGACAATTCATGCTTGAAATTTACCAAATAAAAAATAATTGGCTTTAAGAGGTCAAAAATCAAATAATAATAATTTTTCAAAATAAGTTGATTTTCTCACAGCGTATATGTAGATTTGTAGTTAAAATGAAACTCTCATATTCATAATGAAGTGGTTTGATTCACTTGATTTTATCGGATGTACACTTCTAAATAGATATGAGTCCGGTATTCGATGTCTAACTCAGTATGTGTTAGCATGGTCCTAAAATATCTAACGCTATTGTAAAATCCGGACACCGCTAGGGAATAACTATGCAAAGCGAGTATCGCGCCTAACCGACCGTGAGCCATAACTACCCAACCCTTCAATCCCAACGCTTCAATACCTATACTTACCTAACTATCATCAACGCATAGGTACTAGCGGACCGTTCACCCGTAAAGTTATGTAGCTGCAACGAGTATTTGGTATTTCTAACCAAATCGGTTAGAAATACATATATTGGGTAGAAATCAGGACAGGTATAGAGTATTGTAACGTTATTGGGTACTAGTTGGAAATAGCGGTATTGAAACAAAATACCCAACTAATAACCGGTAGCCAAAATATCCAATAACTTCCATCCTTACTTCTAAATGAGAATCGCAGTATTCGTTTTGTTGCACAAGCGTGCATCGCACACCCGCTTGTCAAACTCATGTAGTTTATTTCAACATGGCGTCCAACAAATGAATGCGCTATTAAATAAATGACTTTCATATAAGTTGTTTCAATACCTACCTCAAAGGAGAGCTAGTTATATATTTAACCAAATGACTCGGTTACCTTTAATCTATTCGATAGAACTATCCAATATCCCGATGCCTGAAACCAGTATTGTAAACGCGGCCTAGTTTCAAAATTGTGTTGAAATTGCTAAGTATATCAATCCGCTCATATATACCAAGTGTAACAACTTAGGCAACCACTTAGTAAAGTACATAAGTACTTTCTGTTTCACATATGTTATTGAAAACTTCGACATTTTTGATAAAGCTCTATACGGAAATTGGTATTTTTTTTACTATTGTAAGTAAAAATTCACAAATATCTGTAGTAAAAACAGACACTGTGTACACACATAATAACTTGTTTCTAAATTTATCATCATCATCAGTCCGTACACGTCCACTGCTGAACATAGATAATTAGTAATTAATAATTGAAACATACATATATACATATGTTTCTAAATTATTAATCGAAAAAACCATAAAAAAACAAAACACAACCTTATGCTATAAAACAAATAAAACGATTTTCCAGCTTTCTTTGGTTTGACAGACGTCAAACCAAATAAAGCTGGAAAATCGCTCAGAATAAAGAAAGCATTATACGTATTCGAGAATAATACACAAAACATATTTTTTCTCTCGTACCTTTTACGAAATTGCTTTGACAAATGAAATTCATAGAAATTGAGTTAGAACGATACAGGTATTGTTCATAAACCAATCTTCAGGCTACCTGGGAGATGGGAAAAGTTTTACGGACCTCAGTACTTCAGGGTTGGCACGTCGTCTGACAATTGGTAATTTGGTATAATTTGTTTTGTGAGCGTAGGTTGTTTGTCGCAAAATATATAATGAAGTACCGTTTCTTTTCAATTTTTTTGTACCTGCACAAGAAATTTTAAATTTTAACTAAACTTTACATTTTCATTTAAACAAGAAGATTAGAATATTTAATTTAATTTTACTTTAGTTGTAGAATCCCCTTGAAAATAAGTTTATTTATTTGGAAGCTACAATACCTACAACATATTGATAAGAACAAACGCGTCGGTGCTTATAATTAAAGAACATAATCATCATCATCATCATCAACCCGTACACGTCCACTGCTGAACATAGGCCTCCCCCAAACGACGCCACGCGATGCAATGCGAAACGGAGTGTGGGAAGACCTCCCACTCGATGGACCGCCGACATCGTAGCGGTCGTAGGGAGTCGTTGGATGGAGGCGGCTCAGGACCGCTAAAGAACATAAACCTACATATAATTAAAGATAAACGTTACACACAATAGATAACCAAGTAATTCTAGAATCCTAACTAGTCATAGGGCATGACTAGTTAGGATTCTAGAATTATACGGTAATTCCGTGCCAACCCTGATTGCACTTTAGAGCTTTTCAACGGGAATCATTCGATTTTATCGAATTGAGTACTCGATACGCTTACTTTAAAACCTGATTTATCTGACAAATGGCTTAAAACAATACTGAAATGTACATTTTATTAGGTTAAATGATATAGTACAATTTTACGGAAAATCTTTGTATTCATGATATAGGTGAAAGAGAAAAGATAGAGTCGGTGTTTCGGATTTGAATTCAGCGATAGCGCAAATGATGTTTGTATTTACTGTATATTAATTTGCGTTTGGACGCTAATAGACCTAGAACCGAGCCTGGTATAGTTTGGGTACGGAACCCTAATATTCTACAACTTTTGTGGGATAATTACGTAGCATCAAATGATGTTACCAATGAAATCTTATAGTTACTAAGGTATTAAACTCATTGGATGTTGCCAAAATAATGTCGTCGCATGGTAGCCGTACAATTGGTTATCTATATGGTACAATAGTAGCCCATACTTCACTTTAGCTGCAACGTTGAGTGATGCGGCTGTAAAATTATTTAGGTTAGTTTAAGATATAATTACGTTTTAAGAACTAGTTCGTTAAAATACGAGACTGACTTAGTCAACCAATGACCCAAAGCCCCGTAATAATAAATAATGCTGTACAGTTCACACAGCATTATCTAGCTCCCAAGCTAAGCAGAGCTTGTTTTATGGGTACTAGATAACTGATTTATGTATATCAGTTATCTAGTACCCATAATACAATATATTACATAGATAGATATTTTTATTATACATAGAAAAACGACCAGAACATCCTGAACAAATATTTGCAGATCGTAAAAATATTTGTCCCGAGGCGGGAATCGAAACCGCAACCTTCTGCGTTGCAGGCGGACCTTTGCTCTCCGCGCCACATCGGTCGTCAATATGTCGTAATAAATGAAGAATAAAAAAGGTACCCAACGTTTTATACCCGCAAAAATACCGGCAATAAAATACACATGGTAGTGCAAAAACAATGAGTTATGTTTTTTCTGAAGGCTGAGAGGAATGCCAAAAAAAACTGGTCATGATGCACAGTAACTTTAGTGGATAGGGTACACGGTCGGAGGTTCGGTACAACCTGATGAAACCAAATCAGATAAAATTGTAGAGTAGAAAATCTATTACTACCTAGGCCTACAAGGGTTAGCCAATAGTTATGTTTTTAATAGTATATTTGTGTATATTTGGTGGTGCTGAGTAGATTAGCTTTGATGGGTTCATTTTATCAACTGGTAAAATTATAGTCCGACCTTCATTTTGTGTAAAAAAATCATATGACCGTTGCTACATTGGATTACTTTTATCATTTTGTAAATGAAAAATTGAGAAATGAAAAGTTTTATGGAATTATTTTGTCTGGATTGACAATTCCAGCCCTGTGCCCGAGCTTCAACCACCGTGATTTATAAGCCCATTATGTTATCTTCCGTCAGATTTCCACGTTTCTCCTAAACTAGGATGACCTCGTTTTATTGGGCGATAAAGTAAATCTAATCCTTTAACGTGTTAGTTTTTTTTATCTAAAGCCAGGTAGAATCACACGCATGTGGCTTCTAATAATTTATATGAAACGTGATATACGTTCTACGTTTTTCTACCGTTTTGCATGAGTTTGAAAGCAACTAAAGTAAAAAGGCTGGCTTGGTACTTACATGTCCAAATTTGTTCTGGACTTTTGCTCAAAAGAGAACTAATTGATTCTCTACCATAAAATACATACATTAAAAGTCTTTTATTTGTACTAAAATAATGAATAATTTCTCGAGGAGATCAGTGAAAAAAACTTGAATCACTCGTTTAAAGGAATGAGAAGAATAGAATGTTTATTTATTTTATACTACACCTGCTCGGAAAGTTGCCTATTCCTTTTCCAGATTTAAGATAGAAAGTAAGTCATTGCAGGCGTATAGGAATCCGGGAGGAAAAACTCTAAGAATTTCATTTCTCATGCGTTTTAGCGGGAGGAAAAAGTGGATGGAAATCCATTTCTAATGTTCTTTTTTTAATTTCCTTAAAGATCCCATGCCCCCCCAACCGGTAACCATGGTTATTTTCATCATAGGTCAAACTACAAAAAGTTTTTACTCCAAGTACGCTTGCCTCTTCCGATTTCCGAACAATATTTTGAAAAAAGAACCCAAGTGATAAAGGCTGGCGCGGGAAGTTGTTCTAATTCTAATTTTGAATTTGGTGTAGCCAATTTTATTAATTCTACAGTATGTCATCGAGTCATATTTGTGACGTCGTACGGGGGAGGCCCATGTCCAGCAGTGGACGTGTATGGGCTGATGATGATGATGATGATGATGATATGTCATCGAGTGATAGTGAAAGTTTTATGACACCGCCAGAAAAAAAAGATTTATTCTGCTTTTTATTTTCTCGAAGGTGTATAAAGCACTATGTATCACTCGGCAGAAAGTGCGATTCCTCCCTCGTGTGTTTTAAGGCCTTTGGCGGCAGCCTCATATAATCCGATATCACCCGATGGAAATTGGGCACTTTCTCGCCTACGTGTACAATGTACTATATTTAGCTTATTAGGTACACAAAAAATAATATGACTATCAAATATATATAGAATACCAAAATGAAATATGATCTGGCTTGAAAACTCATCAAAAATGGGAGGAACAAAATAATTTATTACTAAATAAAGTAATGGGTAACCTTGTTATGCTACTCCAATTACGCAGCTAAAGTTTCAACATACAAGCCGACTTATAATAACTTAGTAATATTAGTTGTTGATACAAAAGTACGTTATTTTATTTATGTCCTCTCATATTTGCGAGACGTAGAGAGATGGACCGGGCGTGTTTTGTTTCTTTTTACGTTCCGTTCCTCTGCTTATTGCCTTGTCCACTTTGTGAATGAAAGAACGGAACGGTTGAAATATTGCCTTTGGAAAATTTCAAGACATTTTTGTATTTTGTTAGTGTTTCATTCATTTTTGGTGTGTTAAAATAACATATAAAATAATCCTGCTTTTATCTACCTACTAAAATATTAGGGACGTTATGTTGTTTTTTTTTGTATGTAACCTTTGCTCACAAACTAACTTTCATCATCAAAAAGTATTTTAATAAAAAAAATTGTTACGCTACCGTAACTAATCATAATCTCATGAATATAAATAATGTGATATTCACGAATTGTGAAACCATATGAGTAAACATTTGTGGCTGCATCAGTTCATTTAATGATCACGTTTTGATTTCAAATTAAACTCCATCCTTAGTTAACTGGAACTAACATAAAGTCATTTTCCACTGGTCCTCCTTATCTACTGTAATTGCATCCCCTATAGAGACATAAACGCTGGGTAGAATGCGGGGACTCTTGGCAGTACTCCACGCGCCCTGATATATGTAGTTTAAATAATTTCGCTGCACTTTTTATCTGTGCATAGATAATGAAACTTTCTTGGAGCAGTGGAAGGAAGACACCTGAATGTAATGAGTCTAGATCGACGATCGGTACATATTGACATCTTTGTGGATGAAGATGTAAAGGTGGCCGGTATGGTGCTAACACCTATGTAACTACCTATGTAAGTCTGTATGAAACTTGTGAAAAGCTACATCACTTATATTTTTTCTTATAGATGTCATAACAAATCTAATTTTAATCAAATAGAGTCCGCGGCTTTGTTCTCGTAGTGCGTGAATGAACTTTAGACTTTATTTATTAGTGATCTCTGACAAGATCTCTTGAACGATCTTCAACAGACCAGTAGTTACGAACATAGCCCATCAAAAAACGTTCATACTTGCCTGTCTGTGTTAGTATGAGCTACTGTGCGGCTTTTTTCCTTCTGTTGTACCCAAGCATTGTCGGTGTAACAGCTGTAACGGACATATCCTTTTTTCTCCAGCTATTGCATTTTGATGCAGTGTGGTGTATGTTGTGCGAACAGAGAATAATAGAACTGCCAACAGTGTTGCCTTTTTGCTTTAGATAGTATCCGTAAAATGTTGTTTGTGTATACAGGTTGTTTATCTACATTATTATACTAGTTCCAATTAGGTATTTTTTGAATACCATCGGTATTTTTTTTTATGGAAATCACATATTTATTTCTTTCACGGAATAAACAAAAAAACATAAAAATAACAGTTCAAACTTTAAAATCTCTCTTTAATATCTTTCAGATGCGATCGAGATGTGATCGCGACGTCTCATTTTTGTATGGGATTTGAGTAGTCTGACCGTCCCTGTCCACATGATCCACGAGCTGTACCAATCCTATACAAAAAAGAGACGACACGATCACGTCTCGATATTATCGTCAACCTGACGCGGTGCTCTGTATATTCTTTCATGATCATGGCGCCTCGTACTCAATTATTAGAAAACTGTAAAAACACTAAATGCATTCCAATAAAAGAGTGTTAATAAATGATCATTTAAAAAGTCATATCCACTCAGGATCCGCTTTGATGCATTTATAATCCTTTTAGCTAAATTCCTATGTTACACTGGCGCATGCAGGAAAATTCTATATATCGGCAATTTTTGCTCTCAACTCATCTGTATGTGTAAATTTGGCATCGTTTATATGCATGGAGGGAATACTATGATACGACTCGTGCGTGGCTTTATTTGAAATGTGTAGCAGGTACCTGTTCGAATCGAACGTTGTGTTCTTGGAAATTGGTATATTTTTGTCTTTGATCTTGAAAACTAGAAGTAACTGGAGATGGAGAGAGAATTTATTACACTGTTGATACTACTTGACACTATTATTACAGAACATAAAAAAGTAAAGGAAACAGCTCGTGTCTGTATTTTACTCAATACTCGAAAGCAATATTCTGTTGAAAAAAAAATATACCAAACTAAATCGAGGACTTTAAAAAATAAATAACAACAAAATAGTTGAAGCTTTGCATCCTGATCTTAGTAATCTTATTTTTCATCCACATTTTGAAATAATTTCGTAAAACTCTTTGGAGTGAAACAGAAAATGTCCGGTATATGTTTTTCCTCGTGATATTTTGTAGTTCGTTGTCCTCCGTTCTGACACATAAAACAATTGCTAACGCGTGTTGTTTTGAACTGCACGTCACTCGTATCATTGTACAGCACAGGTGATTGATTATACTAACAGTGTTTTGTTTTATAAATACATAAATAATAAATATCAGCAGCGATATTGGTCAATATAACGAAGCAAGTTACTTTAAAAATACTTTATAATACCCCTAATATCTTGGATATATACGAAATATTTGAGATAGATGCTAGATTTTACTTTCATTGCCAATTCATTGAAATAGGGAACTTTTGAAATCGTTTAAATACACCGATATTTCCGCTTAACAGGTATTATCCGACAAAAACCGGTAATTGAGCGGAAAAGATAAGCGTGTGCTCCCGGTATTCATATTAATGATGGACTAAAGCTTCGATAATGCATTAGAGACTCACATACCTTAACACCAGCTTATAATTAACACAGCTAGATCATTTGCATAAAATTTCAATTTGTATGGTGCAGCCGTGGCCAACGAATTGAAATAACATTATTCCGAGTTGACAGAATCAGTAACTTTGGAAATGACACATATTTCAAAGCCTGTATACTTAGGTATCTAGAATCTCATTCCACCTCTTACGTAGCGGTACAAACATAAGTGAAAACCTGTTATATGTTCCATCAAGTCTTTCTCAGGAATGTTCTGCTAGTTCTAAGGGAGGTATTTTTGAGTGAATAAGCTGAACTATTTTCCAACAATGACTCTCTTATACCTCTCAACTCTTGTTTGTAAGCGGATACCTCACAAAGCTCTTCAAAGTCTATACAAAATGTTTCAATAAGTAGCAATTTTATAAGGGTATCAAATTCAATAGAATATCTATCAAAAGGCTTTTCTTACAGGTTTTCGATGAAGGTTCAGGGAATTGGAGGAATTTTGGCTAGTAGTGTTCAACTGTAGGCAACAGCTTCCTTTCGTTTCAAAAACCTATTGTTTATTATTATGTATAAAAAAGTCTTTCATTTATACACATATAAAATAAATTTGGCTTGGCTGGCAAGTAAAATTTCAGCTGCAAGAATCCATAGAATCAGAATCAGAATCAATAACTTTATTTCTTAGGCTTACAAAATAAGCACTTAGACAAGTCAAATTTTATACTATAAACATAGTTATTATTATCAAATAAGAAATAAGATGTTATTGATATTCTTTTCACTTAAATTTTTTGTCCACTAGTGGATGAAGACGTGTTGACCTGGGTTTATAACACAATATCACCAGAAGTAGATTCCTAGCTAATAAAACAAATAAAATAAATAAGGCAAACTACCTATCCCGCCCGCATGACCCCAATTACAATGAATAAACTCATCATCATCAGCCCGTATACGTCCACTGCTGAACATAGGCCTCCCTCAAACGACGCCACGAATAGCGGTCCTGAGCCGCCTACATCCAACGACTCCCTGCGACCGCTACGATGTCATCGGTCCATTGAGTGGGAGGTCTCACACTCCGTTTCGCATTGCATCGCAGTCGCCACTCGAGAACCTTTACTCCCCAACATGAATAAACACAGTAACTCACAAATGGTAGATACAAATTTGAATTAACACAAAAACACGGGAGGGACACTTTGTATAAAAACACTTTACAATGGCCGATGTGGACCTTTCATAGCAGTACCAAATTATCGGTATATTCTTTAAAAAGGATGAGCTGCAAGCATGAACTTCCAAGAAGACGCAAAAGCAGTGGATTCAAGTGATATTTGAAAAAAGTTATGTAGTGTTAATTTCTTCAACGTTTAATATTTACTGAAGACAAAAAAGATAACAGAAAATATACGAATAAAAATATTTTAAGTAAAGAAACAGTCTTTAAATTGGAACTCTATAATTTTATCAGTTACTGCTGGTTTTCCAAAACGCACGCTAAAACTGTGAAAATACGAGTACATGTAATCAATACTGCTCGAAGCTAGATAGACCTAAAAAACGCATATTCAAATTAAAAAGTGTCAGTCAGCGTCATCCGCAGCTAAAATAGTGTCGATTGCTAGCCCCGTGCACTGCATGGGTATGTTTCCGTAGGGGAATATAGGGTGAACCAAAACCTTTATGAATTTATATATTTTTTGTGTTTGTGTTTTTCTGTTTTTCTCTATTTTTGCGCAATAAAGAGTATTTGTTGTGTTGTGTATCTATCGGGCTGTTGGCTGTTCAATACGTATTTGTACATTATTATTAACACCTTACAAATAAGGTTTTTGTTATTAAAGTGCCCGGTCAACTGTCCGCGGTAACAAATGATGCCCGCACTTGAGGTACATAATCTTAAAGAATTTAATAATACCTTATAACTAGTTAATGGTTTAAAACGTCTCCTTACCACATATCACTTTTTTTTTTAACTGCTAGGCGTCTATGAAAGATCAGGCAAACTGTTTTACTGGTTTTCTTTTTTTGCACGAAACTCTGAAAGCGAAAGAATATGATTATATTTATATAATGATGTACCTTTTTTAAGATTCATGTTATCAAATTAGATTTTATGAAACAAAATGTTCTACAACACTTTGTAGTAGTTCCTGGCCTTTGTGAGGCTGAATAGGTATCCGGGCGTGTATAACAGTATAGATTGTAAATAATTAAACTCTACTTGTTTTGAGCTCTCTATGCAAATTTGTTTTGAAGACTTATCTAAAAATAAAACCAAGAATAATGTGATTCAATACAGCTGTTTTTAATTTGCCTTATTTATCAAATAATTATTTTTACAGCGCAGAAACGGAACCACGATGAAACCAAACAATTATCTAACGAACGAATAAACGATAACACAAAAGTTTTTTCTGCTACGAATGTCATAGCTGTCTACGTCGTAGCACGTGTCTACGGCGAAGCATTTGCTACAGAGGCGATAGTGTGAAAATTTGTGTTATTTTTATACGCTTTTAAGGAAAAACTAGGTGCTTAAGAATAACTTAAGCTGTTAAAATATAAAGTGTTCTTTCTTGATTACTTCTTAATAACCTTTTTATGTTACTCTTAAAACAGGTTTGAACTAAGGACCTCATAAGGTCGGACCAATAGCTGTTAGTTATTAAGAAATATTTACAGTAGCTGTATACGCATTTAAGGAAAAACTACCTACAAGAAAATAAAAGAAACTGTATTTGATATGAATTATATTATATAATCGCTTTGAACACTTTTCCTCTGCAACTAACGCATGCACATACATTCTACTTATCATTCGTAAGATACATCACAAACATGCCCTCTGGCACTTCTAACTCCCATTATCACTGAGGGCTCTGAGAACAAAAAGTATGTTGCCGCGAGAGCGAAGGATCATAAATAAAGGGAAGTGGCCACTTTGCACGCGAGACGCTGGGCTCGGCGGGGATAGGGTTTGGAGCTACGGATTACGAAATTATGTTTATTATAATGGTTGGTAACAGTCGTATGGGAATAGGAGTGATGGCGCAGATTAGGTAATGTTACTTCGTGTGATGGGTTAGATATTATGTAGGGAGGGAGAATAAGATATAACAACAGAAAAAAATTATCCAAAACAAAGCTTAGTAGCTGTTGCTAAAAATCGTAAAGGATTTTTTTTTAATTATCATTAAACTTTCCTAATATATTATTGAAACTAGGTGCTTAAGAATAATTTAAGCTGTTAAAATATAAAGTGTTCTTTCTAGATTACTTCTTAATAATCTTTTTATGTTACGCTTAAAAGTGGTTTGAACTAAGGACCTCATAAGGTCGGAGCAATAGCTGTTATTGGGTTTTTCTAGCAAGAAACATTCACAGTAGCTGCGCGGAGTCAGGAATTTGGTGGTATTACACCCCCGAGCCTTGGAAAGCACGTTAAGCCGTTGGTCCTGCACCTGACCTCTCTCTAGTCGGTCTCTGTCTGCCATTCCATGAGATTATGAGGGTGAGGGAATAGAGAATGCACCTGTGTGTTGCGCACACACTTGTGCACTATAATATATCCAGCGCATCTAGCAAGACTCCGTTGAGACTAGCTACCGTAGTCGAAATTCGTCAAGGAGGACACCATCGTCATCGGAATCAAAAGTTGTTTAATAATTTTCAGTGCATTTGCCACAAATAACAAAAAATATTGTTTTTATTTGCCTAAACAGACATGACTGTATTAGGTTATGTTGAAAATTAGCCAGTACAGACGTAATCAAACCGGCAAATAAACCGCAAAAAAAGAAATAAAAACCAACCCCAGCAATAAAATTATAAAACATGGATAATAATGTCTAAATCTTGCTCAGCAGGCGCCGACCCAAGGAATCTAATTATACTTCTGTGCCTCCGTATGACGGATTTCCGTCTGTCGGAGCCTTAGCTAAGGGGTTTTACACTGGCGGTGTGAGCAACGCGTCATGGTTTCCTGACTATCTACCATAAAAAAGTGATATTCGGTTACATTTAGAAAATAGTAAACAATTGAGGAAATATGAAAATAAGTATAGAAAAGAATGATGTAACAAAACCGAAAAAATAGGCTGTTTGCTCACCAAAACAATAAGAGTATTAAATTTGTTTTTGTACCTGCCTGTATTTTGTTATAAAAACGTTATGTGGTTTATACAAAATATAACCCGAACACCAAAAATACAATATATAAATCATCTAATTCTACTGTATATTATACTTGCGAGCACAAATGAATAAAAACTTTGGATATACTACATTAACTAAACACACCCTGACCAATCGTTTCATTCGCTAACTAATCTCCAGTGTGAAACATCTTTAAATGATTTCTTTTTTTGTATTAAGTCTCAATTCTGCTCCATTTTAAGTCTTGACGCAATCTCGCCCATATTATGCGCTGCAAGCACCCCGGAATGCGGATTGAATATTGAAAAGTTGTAAGTCGTTTGGTTTGTTTTGTTCCGACAATGTGCATTTTTGGAAAGAGCTTGATATTATATGAATGTACCTATGTATGTTCAATTGATTTTAGTGTCAACTTTACTGACGTATGTATATATAAATACTTAACACTGACCTATATAAAAATACTAAATAAAAAGTGCACTACTCCCATTATTATCAAATTGTCAAGAGCCACCCCGTCGCAAAAAGGTGAGTGTTGACATCATTTAGGACAGAATTGAGATAAAAACATGTTTCAATCATAGTTCTTGACGAGCTATGAGCACGCACACACACACATACACACATTTAATGATCTGACCGTATTATCTCCCCAAATGATTTGAAATCGGGTCAAAAAGGATCAATAAGTTTTAGTGTCAAAACTGTTTACTTGTCCCATTTAAAACATACACAGTTAGGTAGACACTTAGCTCACCTTGCCAACAAAGGCTTATAGACAAGATCAGAATGAATACTTTATAGGCTCCCAAAGCTGTATTTTACGAGACCAGTCTACATTATACTCCATTTTCCTCTAACTAATCAGATCTGTGAAGCTGTTACAAGTTCAAAAGATCTCACGTTTATGGATAACTAATTTTTTTTAGTGCTTTGCAGACAAGAATATAAAGTAAATAAAAAAAAACCATGAAAAAACCTTTCTTTGGATGAACCAATATTTGGCCCTCACAGACTTACGTCATCGAAGATGCGGAGCCTTCACACGAGAAGTAGTAAATGGTAACCTCCAATGAAAGCGTTTACTGTCAAATGCACTCAGAATAAATAAATAATGTTGGCAATGTATTTCCACTTTAGCACCATGGTCGCTTTGAGTACTTAAGGTTGTCGCAAATCTGGACCGCACCACTGCCGCACAACATTATAATGTTCATTTGAGTATGGGCTTTAACTCGTAAAACATCTAGGTTTTACGATTTTATGTTTTATATTCATGGCAAAAGATAGCAGACAGTTCGCGAGCTTGAACTCATTTTATCGTTTACACTAAATTTAAAAGATTAAGAGTTAATTTGACTGCTTATACATAGTTATGTGTTGCGATAGTGATGCTGCATATATGTGCTAAGTCCTTTACTCGATAACAGCGTTCACTCTGTACTACGAGTACATATAAGCGCTCTACAGCTCAGTAAAAAAATATTATCAAATTAATTTCTCTCCCTCGTTAAAACCTCTGATCTAACTGTGTTTTAAGTTCAAGCCAAACCATGCAAACGTCTGAGAGTTTCGCAAAAGAGTAAGCCTTTAAAAGAATTAGCTTTGAAAATAAACAACGCGTAGACAAAGTAACGGGCACTCCACATAATATACTACAAACATACTCTGAGAGCAGGTGAAATTATTTATTTATTGTCTCTTTTACCTGCAATTTATCGTGAAGGTTGTTTTTTATCGGCGTAGGCGTTCTACGCAATTTCTTTTGATGATTAGGTTTAAGTACAAAAGTATATTATTAACTTTATTTTACAGCCTTAAAAGTGGTACCTTAAAAGTTTTTTACCAATATTAAAATTGCATTTTTATTTTTTGTTAACTTAATGGACTGTAAATTATTACCATGTGTTAATAGATTTTTTTTAGTCAATCACATATTATTGTCATTGCTTTAAATGGGGTTTATGAAAAATATACGATTAAAGAATTAAAACAAATTAAATACATTTGATATTTGTACATATTTCTATTTCCTATAAATCTAAGCCGTCACCAGAAGGCAGAGTGCCCAGAATGTTGGTAGGTTTGCCAAGAATAGCAATGGTAATTCGATAATCGAAATAGAAGCAAGCATTCCATTCAGCAATCATTGCTTTATATTAGTTAGAAATTGTTCTACCGAGTTTAGATATTTTTATCAACTACAAACACCCCCGTAGATGTTTATGGAAGTTGAGATAAAAGCTTGGATAATCTAACAAGATAGGTTAAACTAATTAAACATAAAATCATATATTAACTAAAAGCTAGGGAATCGTGCGGAACTTTGTCAAAGTAAATGACCAACTGCACTTGTTTCAGTTGGAAATGGTTCCATACCATTTTATTTACTCGCCAATAAATGCATGTGACGGTAACGACGAATATATGAAATGATAAATAAGTGATGATCTAGCTATTCCAGCACCACTGTTTCCTTCATAAGATTAATTTGTTTGTGTAGCGATATTGAAGTGATGTATCGGTGAGATATTAGATCTTACAGTGGCGTGATATTGCAAATATGGCTGCCAGTTATCATACTTTATTGAAACTGAAGATTGTGGCAACACCCGCTCGATCCGATCCGAATACATTCTGACAGCATCTTACGTAAATGGGATAGAGGTCAGCGTAGCCATGACTACCATAAGTCATCGAAGATTACCAAATTAATCTAAAGTTCCTTTAGATTAATTTTTGTTTTGCTTATTAGGAAGATGAATATAATATTATTATATTAATATATGTACATTATGTATATTTATTATTGGTGCAATAAGGTTCAAAATCTAACTAGGAGTTCTGAAGATTGGGTACCGTCTACAACCAGAAAAACTAACATTCCCATAGAAACAAACAGAATAAAAATAAACAAGACACCAACTATACATATCAAAATTGTACATAAGTTTAATTTATTACAAAGGACTCGTTACAAAGGACGCAATACTCTATTGTGCATGTATAGTGTCCGTGTGACTTTGCAGTAATCTAATTAGGGCCATTTTCGTCTAAATGGCTAATTAAAAATCGATTTGTTGTGAAACAATTAATCTCCGTAACGCTGGTCGTTTCTACCGGTTTCAGACCCTTTGGCCGCGTAGAAAACTAGAGATTCGTAACCGTAACCGCGATTTAAACTGTTTTGTACTCGTACAAAACCAGTTGCGATTAAATACTTTTTTTTACTCTTGCGAAACCGCGGTTAAACTTTCGTTGACGAGCAAAGAATTTCTATACCTTGTACGAAACCAGTTTCAAACAAGGGATTATTCCACGCTATGGCAGTAGGTGCTTGCAATCTGAATTTGAAGTAAAATTTTGACAAATATTTTTTTTAAATCGACGTTTTCTCAAAGTTAAGCTCTTCTCAAACCTACATTATTTTGTATAGTTTTTTTTTTTAATCTAGATGTTTTTATCTATCCAAAAAGGTGCTATTTCTATGTCGAAACCAGTATCGTGTAAGGAAAAAACCTATTGTTTAGTCACCAGTATCGTAAAAACAAGATTTTTTCTTCTACCGCTACTGGTTACGAACCTCCGGTTTCGTAAGCAGCCGAAATCGTTTCAAAGACGCTCCGATGGGAAGGTTAGATAAACATTAAGGTTATCAGAATTAGCTTTTATTCGTCACTAGAGATTTAAAACGATACTGCAAAGATCTTGGATGGCATAAATAGGTAAAGCCCATTCAAAGAAAAAATCATACAGATTTATTCGTTTCAAAAATCAATCTACACAAAAGTAATTCTGTCAGTCTGTTACCTCACGCTTAAAAGGCTGAATGAAACCAATCAAATTTGACGATGATATGCCAGGAACGACATAAACTACTTTTCGTCCCGAAAAACACGTAACCGCAGGCAGACGTCAGTTAAAATATAAAACTTGCTTGTTGATCCACTAACGAGCCCTATAAACGACCACTAATCAGCTTTGTGAATCATTAACTTTAATCATGTTTTGGTATAAAAGTTAATTATTTTGAGGCCGCCCTGATTGGCTGCCTCATCGGTTTAAATTAATTTTGCTTGTTAATCTATCAAAAGATTGTAAACGGTTTTTAATAGAATTGTTTCTATAGTCATTACATTATTTTCGTTTGTCAGTTAGACCTCTTTTTCTACATACATTTAATTTCATTTTATTTATCTAGGAAAATATAACGTATAGTTACATTACTAGGTTGATAATCTTAGATAATAATCCAGCCCACAATGAAATTCACAGATTGTTGTTGTTGTAAGATATAACGCGGAAATTATCAGTCATCATCATCATCATTATCAGCCCATACACGTCCACTGCTGGACATAGGCCTCCCCCGTACGACGCCACAAATAGCGGTCCAGAGCCGCCTCCATCGATCGACTCTCTGCGACCGCTACGGTGTCGTCAGTCCATCGAGTGGATGGTCTCCCATGTAGGGGGGGATTTGCCATAATCACCACGCTTGGCAGGCGGATTGGTGATTGATTATCACCAATCCAATTCTCAGTACAACTGAGAATTTCCGCGTTACATTTACATATACATAGTTACATTATATATAGTATGAACATATTATTTATTATGCTTGTAGTAGATTTAGTAATTTTAAGAAAGTTTGTATTTACTTCTTTGTTATGATATTGGGCATTTACTCACTTTTATGGGAAAACTGATACGTTAAAATCATCTAAGAATCACATAAATACAAATAAAATAAAGCACAGAAACTAAATCCTTCTATCTTAATTCAACTTGAATTACCATACTCACACACAAAGAATCTAGTTAATCTAATTAACACGTCTGTCGTCGACGAGACACACGGTTTCATTAATCACTTGCGTCGGCAATTGTACAGGCCAGGTCCCATCACAGCTATTGACACGAAATCGGCTCGAGTCACTCAGAAATTTAAACGCTTCGAATACGACACAAGAAGAAGTTGTTGTGTAATACCCTTCACCATCTGCAGTATGAGATCCAAAAGCCATCCATTACTCGACAATCGTTGGTCTCCCCCAGCAAATGCCACAAACAACGGTCCTGCATTTCTCGCATCCAGCGGATTCTTGCAACTTTCACCAATCCACCTTGCGGGGGATCCATCCTGCCTGCTGGTACGTTATAGCCACTCGAAAAGTTTCTCGGGTGGCTATCACCAGTCATATGGTTATGACCCAGCAGCTTGTGCCATTTGCAATTGAAAGTCGTATAGAAAAGCTTTGAGTCGATTTTTGTCGATAAATATGGCGAGACCCTTAATCAGCCTGAAGCAGCTGAGCAGCTGTAAGGCGTATTGCAATTTCTTCGGTTTGGTACCTATCGTGATATATTAAAGGGACAAGCTTGGACAGGGGCTCACGTCATCAAGAAGTACTTTTATCTTATCTGGGTGATTTTATGTACCGGGGTAATGTTTTATTGAGATAAAGTACTAGTAGTATATTTAGACGTTTTGAATTTTGAGTTTTGCCTACGGACACAAGAAGCGACATGCAATATTTCGCAGAAAATTTATCATCTGATTAAAAAAGGAGCGAAGTTAATTTTATGACAAAACATATAACTTATCAGTATGAAAGGTTTTCTTACAATATTAACATCAGTACAGTAATAGCGTTATCCATAATTCATAATCTAAAAGGGACCTTTCTTTCAAATAATTCTAAAATTAAGTTGCAGGCGTTGAGTATCGTTGCAGGATTTGTCTCACACATACTAACAGGGTAAGTAATGAAAGCTTGTACAAAATATTTCCTTCGGATCACATGTAATTTTAACAGCCCTTTAATGTGTTGGTAACAATGTAAAACAGCTACCAAAACTAAATGATACGCTAAAAGGCTAAAAGGTTTGTAAACCCAACTAAATGACAAAACCACGTGACCCTTACGATCGAGTTAGATAATAGGTACTTACTTAGTATAAATGCGTGCCGTTTCTAAACAATGGATTTTCACTTAAACCCGAAAGTGAACTTTTGTTGGTATTGTTTTAGAATGAACAAAGATGGTTTATGTATTTCGTTATGAATGAAATGACAGTCATAATATTTTCAGCGACAAAACGAAAAAAATAAAAGTAAAAATGTTCTTGAATGTAATCACTTTGAACCTTAATAATGGCATGTGAGACAAAGCTCTTAGTGAATAAATAAACCCTAATATTCATAATCATGTTTATTAAATTTTTCTCGGCGCAACTGCTGGTAATTTTTTGACGGGAATGTAACCGTTATGAGAAAATAATGAAAGAAAGATAGATAACGAAAACGTTACGACCGTATGCTGTATAAATGCTTAATTTTATAACAAGTTACTGTTATTAATCGCCCATTAGCATCGCAAGTTCTTACTTATAATGAAGTTACTGTATCTAAGTCTCACCTCCAAAGGTCAATGTTCCCTGTTCATAGCTGAACTTTTCCAAAGCAGACTTCCTGGAACAATACAAACACAATTAATTTCGAATGTACAACAAATTCTGCCATAATTAAGCACTGAACCGCTTCTGTTTGTATTAAAGTTTGGTAATTTCAAAGAGAAATGAGACTTTTATGAATGAAATAGAACTGTTATTGTAACTCCCCTATATAATTATTAGAAACAAGTATGGTGTATACCAATCCACAGTAGGTCAAACAAAGACAGGGTGCTTATAAAAAAATTATAACTAGCCGAACCGCAACACCACAAGAATTTAAAACTGTAATGTTCTGAGCCAGGGACGAGGAAAAAAAAATTCTATTTCTATTCTATTTTACCTCGCTACTTTACATTATACGCTACATACGTATACATAAGGCTACTTACATTATTTGAATTAGATCGTCAAGCTTTTTTTATGCTGCTACAAATTGACACAATAGGCATGGCCCACATATGTTTTTATTTCACACCATACTACAAAAAGCTTTGTCGCTGAGTAACTTAATCGCCCAATTGATAGATATTTATAATATTTTACAAATGAAAACCAAAAACGAATCTCTACAGTAATAACTTATTATTTTCACTATTGGATAACCTCGCAGAGACGAGATACACCGAGCCAAATGCTGCAACGCGCTCTTTGAATCACTAATGATAATAATTTGGAATTTTGTAAAAAACGATAAACCGACTTCAAATTCCTGAATGAAATGGGTTTGGAGGTTGTTTTACACCAGGAAAACTTCGATAGCGCAGTAAAATTTTGCAAGTGGCGACATCTAGTTAAAGTAAGAGTATAATTAAGTTTGATGTGATGAGTGAAGGATGACACATACCCGTGGCCGTGGAGATTTTTTGTTTACAGCTGTTGGCACGGAAACTATTTGCTAAACGGGAAATTCATTGTCATTGTCGTAATTTGATTGTTTTCAAAAACCTAATAATCGACTTCAAATAACTTACTTTTACACTGTTTTTAATTTTTGTGGGATAAATACTAATATTCTGGGAATTTTTTTATGGGACCATCTCGGGATTATTTTCTATACATAAAATTTTTAAATTAGTCCTTTATTGGCGGACATATCGCGTAACATACATAAAAAACAACATAGGTACACGTCAAATGGAGAACCTCCTCTTTGAAGTTGGTCGAAAAATTAGTCACATTCAGAAGATAATTAATAGATAAGATGTTAAATAACAGAAAGTATAACAAAACTATGCCTCGCTGGACACACGCTCTACGAGTGCTATATAATGTACGATGCACTGCCTTACGCTTGAGGCATACCTAGGTAAGTAATAGGCCTCTGTCTGTTATTTGTAAAAAACTAGAAAATCTTTTTTATTTGTCAACAAAAACTCACCACCGATTGGCAACACGAGTTGCACATCGTAAACGAGACAAAGGTAACAATAGAGAAAGAGTAAAGGGCTTATCACATACATAGGTAGTAATGTTGATTTTGGTAACGGGTTCGGTACGTCTACAACGGCGTTACCGTTGATGAAAAATATATTAAAGGCTTCTTTGGTAATATTTTTGTTAGGTACATGATTTAAGTCTAACATTAGTTTAATAAACGACCTTTATGGCTTTATGGCTGATTTAAAATATTCGCAGGGGTTTTCGTGAAAAAAAGTGGCTTCTTAGTAAATGCTAATTCTTTGAATCAATGTTTTAATTACAGGGACTTAGAAGAATTCGAATATATTCATTGACATAGAATTATATTAATTTAAAAATTTGTTATTAATTAATTCATTTTATATTTATAATTTAGACATTGTAATTTTAATAAAGTGTACATAAAAAATAACATTTGCATGCCTATGTTAGGTAGAATATAGCTGGAAGTATTATAATTCTAAGACCTTTATTGTAACATATATTCTGGCAAATAAACATGTTTAATCTTTAATCTTTCTATGTGAGTCTAAATTAACTGTGTACTTGAAAAATAGACTATCAGATACACCAGTTTCCCATAATCAAGCACAATGTGTTTTTCATTTCCTTTATACTGGTGTAAAAGCACCCTTACTAGCACAAAGGGTTTCCAGTGAAAAGAAATAAATGACAGTCGAGCTTATCTGTGAGAAAATTACTTCCTCACCGACTTTGTACTGTATTGTTGCAACAATATTTATTGAGTTGAGAGATGAGGTATTGTATTATAAAATATTAGTGCGGGGTATAAATTATATGTTCTGTTTGTCCTCCTCACCACACATACAGTTAATGAACTTATGTACATACCTCATCATCACCCTACTGAAAACCAGTGCAGTATTGGACAATTATTTGCCCAATACTGCATAACGCTGAGATAGGGACCCTTTTTACCCCTTTTTTTTAATAATTGTTAGTTAATAGAATTCTATGTATATATGTCTCCTATGTTAATTTTAGGCTGTCTATTTGTTGTTATTGTTATTTAATTTTGTGGGTAAATAAATAAATTTTATCTTTTATCTTTTTACATGTACATCCACTGCTGAATATGCCTCCCCAAACAAGGAGGGAGGTTTACCATAATCACGCACGCTTCAGATACGGATTGATGATTGCACTGGGATTGTAAAAATACACAGAAGGAAGCTGCTGCTCTTCCTCTGATTGGTTCCTCTAGAGAGGAACTGTCGATTCTTACGCGACCACTACGGCAAATTGTGGGTATGCCAAGCCATTTGTATGCCTGTGTAAAACTGATTCAAATAATTAACTGCAAAATTAATAAATCACGTCCTCTCGCCGCTCGCATACCGAAACGGGTGACTTGCTTTCGTGAGAACACTATGAATACCAGACACATATAGGAGCAAAATAACCGCAAT
Source organism: Eupithecia insigniata (assembly GCA_947859395.1). Classification (NCBI taxonomy): domain Eukaryota; kingdom Metazoa; phylum Arthropoda; class Insecta; order Lepidoptera; family Geometridae; genus Eupithecia; species Eupithecia insigniata. Next base: position 13,670,118 of record OX402007.1, on the reverse strand, counting down.
AAATAAATACAATAGGCTCATTTCTTATTCCGCTTTTCCATTGTGTGCAGCCTACCATCCATTGCAAGTCGCTCCCAGAGTGATTAAGAAACTCTTTACAACAAGGACCTTTGAACTCATCCACGTGTCTACATCCGTTTCCTGGACAAAGGAAACCTGAAAAGTACCTGCTATTTCTCATGTGCGCGGTAAAAATACATTTAATTCCGCTACGAGTTCCCTTTTTAAGGAAAATACAGAATGTGTCTTTAAGTTTTGTTCATTTAACCCGGTGCGAGGCGGGTTATGTTTTTTAAGTGTTTCTATGTGGTTATTTGTTACTCTTTATTCGATAAATGACTTGTCATATGTAAGTTTAAGAGAAAAAGTTGGCATTTTATCCATGTTTAGAAAAGTGTATATTGATATTAGCATACAATAAACACTTTTCTAAACATTAAAGCTTATTTTCTCAATGGATATCGAAAGAAGAATAGGCAACCCTATTAGATGAGCAATTACGAATCAATCTGATTCGAGCGATTTGACGCGGGTGTTGACGGCTTCAATACATTTTATGAATCGACTTTGATACGAGTAGAGTTGATAAGGGAGCTAATCAATTTGATACAAAGGTTTTGAGATGATGTATTACTTACGAAATTGTAAATAATGAAGGTTCATCATAATCATCATCAGCCTATGCCAATTCACAGTTGGACTTATCTACGTCCAGCCTCCATCTGGATGTAGTGAGACACGCGGTATCAACCAAAGTAAAGATGGAAGGAGATCCATAAACAGAAAATGTCGTGAAAGTTATGTGCCGCTATTTCAATAAAATGCAGCAGCATGGTAAGCAGTGGCAAACAATAAGTTATTTGTAAGATTTTGATCTAGCTGTTCTACAACTGGCTGGCTGTATCTATAGCTATATTTCAGATATCTTATATTTGATATCCCGTAATTCCTTTGTGCGAAATATGAAGTGGATCGTGAGTTCGTGTCGTTCAAAGGACGTGAAAATATGTATGTTGGGAACAAAAGTTGCAAATTTTATGTTTTACAATTTTATAATAGATGTCAACAGCATTAGAGCTATAGACACCTAGAAAATTGCAAAAACAGATTTTTGTGACATTTTGACTTGAATAACTTACGAATTAATTTAATTTAACGCCTTAATGTCTTGTATACCAGTTTCCAGCTGGTTAGCTCGGAGCTGTTAGGTGAAACCCTAATATGACTGGACTTATTTTATTTTTTTACACTGAGTGAAAAACCACATGAAATAGAAGACACAGAAGTACTGACATCATTAAATAAAATCGTCAAACCATTTGGTTAAAATCAGCCTGTTATCCTCGTAATCTAACCCCATCATTGTGATTTTGGAACGGCTTAAATCATTTTGACTTTTATCTAATCGTTTTCTGGACGCATCCCGCCTCAAATAACGTAATCTACGTTACAGCATTATTAACATAATTGCCCCTCAACCCATTACAGGGGGAGGAGCTATACAAATAGCTTATATTGGAAGGCGTTCAAAATGTAACTCAGAGGCTGAATTTCAAATAAGGTTTTCGGTGCTCCAAATATTGAAAGTGCTTAATGATAAATTAAAATTAAAATTTTGAAGATGAGAAATCAATTCCGATAGCTAACTATTTACCAACCGAAATTGTGATTACAGAATCAAAATTTTATTTGGTAAATAGAGAGACAAAGACACAATTTATAAACAATGTTTGAAAAACTTTATGTTGGCAATAAATATTAGAGTATTCACCTAAAAATATATCGTCAAACTTTTGACGTTTGCCATAAACACTTTGTCTATTGCGTGTTTTTCTAAAAACAACTACATTCACAAAAAATCGCGCCAAAAGTTAGCATTACAATGCCTAGCGAAATACTTTTGGTTACTGCAACGCGGCCACCCAATAACTCAATTTACAGTAAACCGTGAAAATATTTGCGTAAACAAACATATCCTGTAGACCACACACCGCGTTATACAGTTAAGGGTCGCTCCCAAGAACGAATCTCATCGCTCCCTAAATCCGTATCAAAAGCGTAATTAAACTCTTATTCCTCACAGGAATTGGCACTGATTGTACGTGCTGATAAACGTTGCCTTCAAATTGTTTAATTTTCCGTAAAGAACCACTGTACTTTTAAAGATTTCAGTCTCCCAAGAGGGCAGCAGAAATGGGACTTATGTAGTTCAAAACCAGGTTGAGCTATTTCAGTGGAACTGTGTCTGTGTGCTACAAATACTGGGAATAATGTTTTATATGTAACCTAAGAAAATACAAGTTCGACTTCCAAACCTGTCATCTATACGTGGTTTATGATGATGATGAATCTACTATAAACATGCTACATTTATAATTAGAGCTACGACATTACGCCTAGAAATCGTGTTATATTTTTGTACTGTTATTTTAAATCTATATCATCTTTACAGAAAAATCCCTGTAACAGAATCTCTATAGCATTTCTGATGCACTGACCCTTTAATCAACTGACATTTCCCGAAACAAGGATATGAGTTATTTAACGGCCTAAATAGCTCAGATACTACACGTAACGTTTGTTATCAAAGCTAAATGCAAATACTCTGCCCATTCGAACAAACGTTTTACATTTGAAAGCGACTGACAGTCCATTGTGTGTACAATATCTAACATGGTAGGTACATCAGAAAACAAACATTTTCGCTAAATAGACTGGAATGGTTGATATTTGTTTCTATTCGAGTTTATTACCTACAAGTACATACTTTAAGAAGTTGTTGAAATAAGAAGATAAAATAGATAATGACACTGGTATTTCTCTTCTATAGATAAATTATAAAGTTAATTTGCGTTGAGAGAAGTGAGAGAAGCCCACAACTAAACTTTTTAGTAAGCTCTAGTCTCAGAACAGAACAGTAGTTTGAATCGAATATTTTATATAGTCATTGACTAGCACAGTACAACTTGCGATGCACAGCGGGAGATCTAGTTAGCTAATAGTTGTAGTTAATGAACAGTGGAGTTGCTAGCTGTACAACTGTACGGGACTAAATCATTTTATGTAATGCTCCGTCCTTATGCTGGTTAAATCATTTGAAATGACGTTTGTTTGGATTTATTTGACCACCTATAAAAGGCTGATCTCCGAATACTGAAACAACAAATCAAAAAGTCAAATTCTGACTACTCAGCCAATATGAGGATGCTTCAGCACACCCTCTTTCTAGCGCTCGGATAAATATAGGCTATGCACACAAACAAACTCGTATAATAATGAAAGTAGGTTAAAGCGTATTTTATGTAAAAAAAAAATATCTACCACGTAAAATCTTTCATAGGAACATACAAGTTTTCTTAAAAAAATAATGCAAATGTACTAAATATCATACTTAACTTCGTGAATTTTATTTCTGAGCTTAAAGTCAAACTAAGCGGTAGCTCATAGATTTCCTTAATAAAATCCAGAATATTTATCAACTGCATCTCTGCTGCAGAATTAGCACGAACGTAGCAAATTGCAAACTTCTCCAGAAATCTGGGGACTATTTCCGGGAATTGGCCAATCCCGTAGAGGTTGGCTTTTGTAATTTCATATTTTTAAAGGTGTTTAAACTTTGCTGTATGCAGATATCATAAGAAAAATCTGAGTAAGAATAGTTTTAAAAAATAATAAAGGAAACTGATTGATAGCAACAGAAAGAGGCAAGTGGCTGTTGGAGTAAATAAAATAAACTGCAATATGTCGCTAAAAACGAATTGCAAAACAAAACAAAAACAGCCCACAGCACACTCGCACACATCATTATACATTAAAAGATGTGCTAAGTGCTAAGTGCGCACAAAGTCCCATTTGCAGGTAGTTGTGCTAGTCGGCAAGTGTCTTAATACTTAAGGCATGGGCAAGTGCTTTAATGAGATTCTGAAGAAAGTGGTTTTGTAAGGCTTGTCTACTTTCTTTGTACGTGGTCTCCATGTAGAACATTGGATTAGTAGAAACAAGCTTAACTTAACAGGAGAGGGAGGATTTATTATTCTTCCTTTTTACAAGATTCCATATATGTACATATCATGAAAAAGATGAATTCTGTGGCACAGTCTGTTAGGTAGGGTTCACTTACATAAGACTTAGTTTAAAGCTTAATTTTTTATTGTTATTGAATTCATAACAACTTGAAAGTAATCCGTCTCAAACAAATATTTAGTTATTATTCTTATTGTTATCTAATGAAAATCCTTGAAATAGAACAACTGATAGAAAAACTGAAATCGTTCCATAATTATATCACTTCTCGAATCGCGAGCCAAATAGCAGCTAAGTACCTAAAGTGTAATGTATTGTTACTTTATGAAGTAGTAAATTAGGTCACTCCTTGTCAAGTGAAGATGTTCGAGTTGTTTTCAACTTAGTGGAGGGAATAAAGGTGAATAATTGTTGTCATTTTATAGTTATTGGAACTTTGGGAGAAATGTTGGGAATAAAAAAGGCTTTAGGCTTTTTGTGTAGCGGTATATTCTTTAGAGGTCATTATTAGGTCAAGTTATAGCACCTATTAGATAAAGTTTATAGTTCCATCTAGTTTATAAACTAAGCGAAGCAGTTATAACGTGAACCCCAACATGTATAGAATTGTTAGGGCCCGTGTGCCTGTTATTTCTATACGCAGTTACAAGTTAGGTTTTAGTACCTAGCCTAATGTCCTCCTAGCCGAATTTCGACCACGGCGGTCAGTCTCAACGGGCATTAGCCAGATGTAGCTAGTTAGTAGTAGTACGTCATTCAGTAAATTTCGCAGTTTCAGTATTTAATTGCTTCTCTTAGCAACCTAGAGGCCGCTGCGAGTTTGCCTCTGCAGTGATATAGCCTGATATGAAATGGCTCAATCAGTCAGTAAAACATTAGATAAAATAATGATGCTGAAATTGAAATTGTACACATAAGGCTTCTTGTAGGGCTTCTGAGTACCAGATGATGACTGATATAAAACAATATGAAATAGAAAACATCAGGACCCGGAAGTAATATTTGGAGTTAATTAATGAATACCAGACTCATCTCTAATAAGTACAAATCGATTGGCGGGAACTAAAACTACAATGTTGTGTATATTATATCAGCGAAACCTAAAAGAAATGCTGGATGATTACCTAGATTGATATATTATAAGTACAGATCAAAGTCGAGCTATCAGTAGTGACCTAGCACGCTTTATGAACACCTTTCTTTGTATGAACCTAGCCTGAAACTATCCGTAACCTAGCTACTGTGTCTTTTGTTACCTTCAGCCCTCTTAATCTTGAGACTGACAATTCGTCAAGCAAGTGGAGGCAAGCTTTTAGCGAAGACTTGAAGAATACAAGCTTTGTAGGCACTCTTCGGATTACTTTGTTTAAGAGCCATGTGATGGATGAGAGAACATCTTCTAACTTTACTAAGACTGAAAGTCTAATCTGTTCAAAGTTTCAAAGAAACAGCTATTTTCAAAACTGCTTTCAAAACTTTTAAGACTTTTACTATAAAAACTTTCGTAGTTTGACGAATTCATTATGAATGTTACTACGTACCTATTTTGCATTGGAGGAACACCAACGTTTCATTCCACAACGAAGGAATTCTTCAGGGTGAGTGCGGTTCATGTATATATTCACAAATTAGATCAATAATCTGGTATTTAGGGTATGCAATTCATGAAGGGTTTAATGCACCAGTAATGTTTTAAAATGACGTCATTATAGATGATCTATAAGATACGTCTTTGGTCGGGCAGGAAATGTATAAATACCCTAAATACCACAATAAAGACCCTATAATATTTAATATTACTGTAATAATAAATCATTATTATAATAAAAATATTTTATTTATTTCAACTATTTATCAAAATGTATAAGTCTTATATCTTTGAACGGACAGTTGTAACAGCAAAGCTGTTATAGCAATAGTTGTTTCGATTGAATAGACCTATCCATCGACATACATTTTATTGATATTGGCGGGTGGTCCCAGGCTCCATACATATTTGCCCATTGACCTTTGGATTTTGAAATGGAGAATTCTAGAGTTCTTTGTATGTTGGCCTTCATTCACTTTAAACCCTTGTTTAGTTACTTTTAGTAAGAGGCTAATCAGCTAAAATCGGTTGTTATCGGCTAAAGTCGGGCTTTGTCAGGCACAGCTTCGTGATTGATGATTCTAAGCAATGACAATCTCAGAATGGATTGGATTTGGTGCGAGTGCGGGCGGAAAGCGATGTGCAGAAGATAAATGAATGAAGTGGGATGTTAATAATCACACAGACTAGACAAATTGTACATTGAAGTCATAGAACAGTGTATCAAAATTTGTAGAAAATGGAATGAAATATATGACAGACGTTGCAAAGCTATCGAATGGTTGAAGCTATGGTTTGATTTAGTTTCAATTATAGCTAAGGTTGATAAGTCCGGGCCAGCCCTAACTCATTTGTTACTGCTTATGTTTAAAAATATTGTCACTCACACTCTAACCACGCCCTTCCATCGCAATACCGCCACCGAAGTAAACAAGTTGTCGAAGAAATTGAAAGTGGCTTAAAGGGGACGATAATAAAATTGTGTTCATTTTCCTTTCCGCTTTGATGTATTACCGTTGACAGGATTGCGACCTTATTTTATTTTTTAAATCAACGGCTTGTCTAATAAATGTTTATTGGATGATTGATATTAAATTGTTTGTTTTCTGAAATTAATCTTCGTAAAATTGTACTGGAAACTCAAAGAGTAGGTACTTTTATGCATAAATGTCCGGTAGCAGACAGATCTGCTACCGATGATTTATAGTAACGAGAGTAACTTACGTATTTAAAGTATTAGTATTTACCTGCCTTCCTATAGATCGTAATAGATTTTGGTAATTTTACAAAACAACCTATTTTAGTTACATTCGGCTATATCCCGAACAATGTACAATTATGTACAAAAGTCATATAACTTTCATAAAGTTTGTATTATCCTAAAAGCGAGATAAGGAACAAAGTTGCATGTTGCAACTTTGTTTGTTGCTTTAAGGAAATTAGTAAATAACAAAGTAGTTGCTCGCTTCTATTGTTATTGTTTGCTTCTATTATATTTACATTATTTATGTCAGCTGTTCGTTCCTGAATCATAAAAACACAAACGCGAATTTAATTTTATGTTTCTTTGTGGCCCGGCTTACCCGGACATACCTGACAATATATTTGTACGAGGTTTAAGAAGGCTATGAACCTCTCCCAAATGGAAACGGATCGGCCCATACGAATTTGTTGTTGTTTCACGTCGAATGAAATGGGCCGCGCTATGAGTGAGAAAGCGCGTCTAACCATTTAATAGGAAGCTATCATGTAGCTGTGTGCGTGTGCTTGGTGTTGGGACCATCTTTTGATATTTTTTTCGTACTTTCCGATTAATTTTGAATTAACAATTGATTTCAATTTTTTTTTTGATTATTTATAATTTTGAATATATTTAGGATGTTTGCAACGCAACAGATTTTCGAATAAAAGTGTCATCATTCATGAATAAATAATCGCTCAAAAATGACTCGATTCGGTGGTCAAAATTAGTTTCGCTCTGATTTAAAGATCATTATGTTTTTTGAAAAACTAAACCACTACAAACTTATCTATTTTTCATACGATTACGTATGGAAAATTTCAATAAAATCGGGGAAATAGTTTCCAAATGAACCGGAAAGTACGGCTAAGGCTATCCGTTCCGTTCTTAAGCATCTGAGTACAAAAGTTGGTACAGTCTGTTAGAGGATACGGGAGACAATTTCATTACTGTTCTAGCTATGAAAATGTGTCCCTTATCTTCTCTCTAGGTACTTTAAAACGACCTCTAAACGCGAATTAATTTAAAAGCTGCGATGAACTCCCTCAACCTCTGTCAACTCAAAAAAGAGCTCATATTTAAACAGGAAAGCAATGATATCACTTCAGTAATTGAAAATTGACGTTTGTATTTCGCGATATTATATTAAGAAAGTTTCAGGCACTGCCGACGAGAAATTTTCATTATTAGCATAAAAGGAAAGTTACCGGTCAAATGATTAGAGTTTTAACGTACTAAAGGCTAGAATAAACGTGTCGCTCCGGTTCATTTTTCAGAATTTTGTCGTTGAATTTTGAAGGGAACCCCGACTCTTCTGCATTTTGAGGCACAGGAAGTTTGTAGTTCTACAATCCTCATGTATAAAAAGTTGTAGGAAATGAAATAAAGGTGCATAGTGGTGCGACACTAGCGCCACTCTTGATTTGTTCATATATTATCGTTATGGAAAAGAATTATCAAAAGTTCTCACCGCCAACTGATAATACCCAGTATTAAATATTTTTCGATAACTGCAGCAGACAATGCGTGCAACAGCATTTAGCAGAAAATGGTTTATTGCGTATGATGACCACCAAAAGCAATAAACCATTTTCTGCTACTACTAAATGAAACAAAACTATTACAGAGGTGTCGAAAAATAGCAGTGTATACTGGGTATTATCAAAAGGTGGTGAGAACTTTTGGTAATGCCTTTCCATAACGATAATAGAAGAAAAAATCAAGAGTGGCGCTAGTGTCGCATCACTATGCGCCTTATGGGAAATAAGGACGTTTTTTTTTTACATATGATAATTGCTATCGAAGTTTCTCCGCAAATAAATACGGGAGTTGCCTACATGCAGCAACAGAGAGATTGATAAACTAGCGTCAAATTAAAAAGTGTTTTATCTTCACCACATCATAAATTACCCAGTACAGAGGAAGTCAGTAATAGGCTTCATTAATTAATGTAGTAACAAGATAATCATCATCATATCAGCCCATACACGACCACTGCTGGACTTAGGCCTCCCCCATACGACGCCACAAATAGCTGTCCTGAGCCGCCTCCATCCATCGACTCCCTGCGGCCGCTACGATGTCGTCGGTCCATCGAGTGGATGGTCTCCCATGTGGGGAGGCCCCCAGGGGGGAATAAGTTAATATTAGCGCCGAATTAGTAGATATTGAAAATACAACTATAAAACAAAAAACCCCTATTCTTTTACCACATTTCTGCAAAACTGAGCAGACATCTATCTGAGAATCTTATAATCGAGTCTAAGTTCGTAGATGTCATCTAGATAAACGAAAGTGATGTTATTAATGTGATGCCGATCTAATTTTATTACGTTGGAGACAGGAGGGAGAGGGAACGCGTAAAAATGTCAGGACCTGAAGTGAGATATCAGTGGTCATGTCTTAGTTGGAGGTTATTCTGTAATAGTACCTAATGGAAATGTATTGTTGGTGACTTGTGATGATTTTTATTGGTCAGCCTAGTGGAAGGCGTGGACTTTTAAGAATAAAGTTGTGATATTAACACTTTCATTGCCCACGACGCATATGTAGTTCAAACAGTGTATGTAGCCGCAGCGCGTGTCAGTGCGGGTTGCACTGCAGAGGCTGAGCAGTGAAAGCGTTAATTCAGCTCAATTTTATAATTACTTTTAATGAAAAACTAAATAATAAGTGGAGTCTATGTGTTATTATAATTATAAACTCGTATTGTTTATACATTTCTATTATCAAATAAATAATTATTATTTGATAGTTTATTATTCCATAAAGTATTAAATCAGTTTAAAATTTTAGCTTTCGTGTATGAATTTACATTTTATTGAGAGATTTATACTTAACAATAGAATTCAAAGGGTCTGAACAAACACAATAAATTGTGAACCCCAGTTGTCATTGTGCTTTGTTTCGAAATGAAACTTAAATAGTCTTCGGAGATGAATTTCACAATTACTACTCATGTGCAAATAAAAAGAACATTAGTGTACAATGAACATGAATAACACCCACACGACCCGTTCACTGCGACTTCACTGACGGACTGCGGTAAAGTTATGAATTCGAGGTTCACAAGGTTTTCGTATCTCAGTCACTCTCGAAGACTTCAGTTCTATGTCGAAGGAGATTATAAGATGTTTTTGTTATTATAGTGCTTATGCCCGCACTTGGGGTAATCTTAAAGAACGCGGGTTCAAGTCCCGTCGGAGGCATACATTTTTGGAATATTATTAAATTCTTAATAAGATGTCAAACAAAAAGTGGAAAGTCCAGTAGTGAGACAAATTTACAAAGATTAAATAATAAACTTATTTCCTTAAATAAAATTATTTAACAACTGCCTATGAACAACCTACAAAACTTAAGGTACATATATTCTGTAAGTATGTCTTGAAAACAGTTCCAATATCAATTTCAAATTCTAAACTCTTTTCTACGGATATTTTACTCGAATCAAATTAGGAACGTTTCTAGAATAAAGTTGAGTTACGTGAATTTAAATTGGAAATAGGATCTAAATTCGAAAAGTATTTTAACGCATGCTGATCTAGACATTTTAATAAACATCGTGCAAATGGATTGAAGCCCTGCTAACATTAGGAGCTGCGGTCATCCATCATGAACTGACGAGGGATACGAAACCATCACTTTGCATTAGGGTCCCTACCAAATATCAATGGGGTTTATTTTATTTGTTGGGAAATTCAGATTTTTGGTAATTATTTGATTCTGTATATTGTTATTAGCTAAAGATGAGAATTTAAATTAATCGCAATTGAAAAGAAATTTTCAATATATATATTTTTTTTATTACAAAAAGCTCTTTTATTTTCGGTAAGCGGAGCGTATTTAAGAATAAGGCCACGAAAACCTATTTTGTATCTTAACCGTTGCAGATCCCAATTAACTGGGACATGCCTGTGCTTGTAGGGTTAGGTTGCACTCTAGCATGTTTGAAACAGCCAGAGCATTTTATTTCACGTCTTCTTTAAGTTTCAAAAGAACTCGAGCTAGTGTTGTGGGCCACGGTTTACCGAGGTACAGCTAATTAGTAATTAAAAAGTATAGAATACATCCATCCTCTGAGCAATAGAATAGTCTGAATCGTACTCGTATGTATTTCAATTAAGGTTTAATTAGTCTAGGTTAAACAGTTTAGGAGATGTGTTGCATCGTGTTTTATTTACCCCCGAATACTCAAACGAATCTCAGATTTAAGCACGACTAAAGTGACAATTTTTTGACAGATTTTCATTGAAAACTGACAAAATATCGCGACAAAAGACGTGCTTACGTCTGAGTTGCGTTTGAGTATTCGGCCGTTAAAGACACAAGTAATTAGGAAGAACTCATAGGATTTAGGATAACTAAAATAGTAATACAAACTTGCAAATTTTCGTTATTCTTATGTGATATGATGGAGTAAATGAAATAGCTTAAGGGACGGGTGATCAACACAATTTGAAAAACTTTCGTGATTAACAATATCTTTATTTCGTATTTCTTTATATCGTTCTGTACACATCCCGTTACAAACTTCACACCAAAGCTCAGGTGCCCCCACATTACCTACCCATAGCTAGGTCAGCTATTTTATTCACCCAGTCCGCTTGAACTGGCCGGCTCGAGTATTAATTGCCTATATCCCCGCATCCATATTTACAGTACAATCTGTGTTCGCAGTGTGAACTTGCTGCTGGCATTGACAAATTGTTCGGTGATCAACTGAACTGGAGCAGAGCGCTTTATACATGCGGACGTGGAGGGGTTGAGATTATGTTTTGACCAAAGACAACGTCGAGCAAGACTGTTATAATAAAGTTTGGATGTTTGATTCGAACTCAGTAATTAAGTGGAGTATTGATTAGTGCAGTTATTTCAATAAACAAGAATAAAATCTTGTTGTTTAGTATCCTTATTACTAGTACTTTAGTACATAAGTTACCTTATTGTGACTTTAGCCCTTTCTTTGGCTTTTATAATACTCGCTTGAATTTTTTTTAGCAAAGTGTGAACTAGTCTCAATTCAGTAATGCAGTTCGGTGGTATAATAGTGTGGATTTTTGATATCTTTCATATGTACATACATGTGTAAACACATACAGCAATTTCATACTTAAATACTCGTACAGCATAATGTTATATACATACAAGAAAATATTTCTCCATGCCTTACCATAACCAATAGTTTGGGTGGCATCAAGCTCTCGAGATATTAATTAAACATATTGACTGGATGATCTATGACAGCTGTTGTTGAAGATGGAAGATGAATTAGTTGGTTTCGGCGAAAAACACTATCCTCTGTTGGCGTGATGGATGAACTGGAAGAATAGATTGAGAGATCACGAATCACTAGTTAGTTTATGCTTGCCTGGTACCTCAATATTTACATCGACGCAATAATTTTGCACGAAAATCCTGAAAAACTAATTTCATTTAAAAATTATTGAAGAAAATACTGAGAATTACGTTTCTTAAAAGTTGTTAGTTGTAAAACCTGTCAAATTCAATTAATTAAATTCTTATACAATTCTCATTTGGAGGGAGGTTCAATTTTCTCTGAAATAAATTAAAGAAACTAATAAGAGTTAGCGCTAATATGACCCTACGGTGCATAACGCTCGGTATTAATTGGAGCTTAACATTTTTATGTTTATATTAACAACTATACAGTTAATAAAAAAAATCATCTTATCCTAAATTCTCCAAGTCCCAACATTTAGTTTTCAACAGCACATAACGATCGATACATTAGCCCACGTGTCGCATGACTTTGGAATAGAATGTTTGTAGTTTGAGAATAACAATCCTAAATCTACCATTATCCTAAACTAGTCTTGGTCTCAAAAGTTTATCACAGATAAAAACCTTTATAAGGTTTTTGCAAAGCAAGCGCGTGCGCGTTAAAATCTTGTATGCTACGACAGTCTCGTAGCGTCGTAGCACGCGCTACGATGTTTACCAACACACTAGTATGAACACTTTACTGAGTTTATTATATTCGACTTTTACATGCTTTCCAGCCTAGTTAAGGTTTTTTGATATTGCTTAAGAGAAAATTAAATTCAAAGTATTTATTCAGCTATTTTATTACTGTTTGTGAGGTTTTAATAATGCAATTGTATGAGAAGAGAGACAAAATAATATAAAACATTGAAACACTTGAATCAGCTCTTAGCTCTGTATCGAGTTGGAGCTAACGAACCAACAGAGCACCTTTGTGGACTACTTTGCCCAATTAGGAAGGCCAGCGCGACAGTGCTGCCACTGGTTTTTCACTCAAAATATACCCGAGTTTAAGGGTGTTCAATAACATAGAGTCATTGAAGGAATGGTCCGATGGATTAGACGTGCGTGATTGGTGATTCACTTTATTTATATACCTACAGCACAAGCCTGCTTGATCCGTCGATGAATTAATGATGATTTGTGAATGTAACTGAACTGAAAAGCCGAGGGAATTTCACAGGGGTACATAAACATTTTTTTTTCTAAGATCGAAATCAAGGTTTCCCTAATCGGGTAAAACATTCATGATGATTTATTCTAAATAAAACATTTAAATTCTACAATTGCAAATCAAAGTAGTGGCACCACCTCAACGTAACGCAACGCTGAATGTTAAGCTCCTATTAAAGCCGGGAGTCGCATAACGACCGTTTTACCTTTATTATTGTCTTTATACTATCTATCATTCGTGAATTGTGTTACTGATTTGCTTTAATGAAAATAATGTAATTCGAAACTGTTCAGTATTGATTTACCATAGTACTATAATAATAATAATAAACCTGCAGGGCAGCTTGTGGCGAGCTGTTGGTGAGTAGCGACACCACGGGTATACCGAGTGCTCCCGGGGAAGTTCCTGGTTCTCGTCTTCGCTTGCGGGGTGGTACCACAAGAGAACCAGATCCCCACCTTTTGCTTGCCTTCATTGGTCGGTCTGAGTGGAGTCGCGAGAGATGCATCTTAGGATGTAGACTCGGGGGTGGAAGTGTCTAATGGCGTAATAACGAGGAAGCCCGCTCACGTGTCTCCGTGATGGTGAAATCAGGGCCACACCTCTCGACACCCCTTAGTCGTTTGCACCGATGTTATTCCTTTACCGGCATTTAAGCCAACATTTTGAGGAACCCGTCCAGCATTCGGCAAGCCACCGTCTGCCGCTTGTAACAGTATTGAGAGTATGTTTATGGCAGGCGTCCATAGTTTCCCCCATAGCCCAATTACCCAGTCCATCCATTCACCACAACAACTTGGCTTTTTTGTTATTTTCATTTTCCTTTGCAATAGTCTGTACACCTGGCGGATATCATCTTCGGGTGTATCATATTGTGCAACCAAGGATGATATCCGCTATGTGTAGCTCTCGCCTTTAGATTAATTCTCATAAAGGGCCTCTGTGCTGTTGGCTTCGGCTCCACGCATGCCTCCCAAAGGACCGGGTCACTATATGGCCCGTGATCATGGAAATAATAATAAGTAAATAAATACACACCGGCGCCAGTTCTCGAAAACGGCCGTGCCACGCTCTATTGGGACCGATCTATCATTACAGACAGGACTATTCTCGCGAATAAGCCTGATATTGTACTGATAGATCGGTTAGAACGGAGGGCGGTGCTCGCTGATGTCACCATACCACATGATGCTAACCTCGTTAAAGCTGAGAAAGATAAACTCAGTAAATATCTTGACTTGGCTAACGAGGTTGTCAGCATGTGGGATGTTGATTCAGCGACTATCGTTCCGATAGTCGTTTCAGTTAATGGCGTGATAGCGAAGAGCCTCGATCAACAGAGATCTTAAGAGACTCTCGCTAGGAAGTTGGATCAAGGGTCAGATTCAAAAGGCGGTACTCCTGGACTCTGCGCGTATTGTCAGGAAGTTCCTCTCTCTGCAGCCCTAGTCACCAGCCGCTTGAGCCTAGCTTCGCGGCCGGTGATCCACCGTTTTGATATATTTTTTACTGTAGATTAGTTTTATATGTTACGTATTGTATTTTCTATAGTAAAAAATGTATTTTTAGCGAGATTTAAAATAAATGTAGTGAAATAATAATAATATAGCCCTTTATTTCCCATTTTCTTATAAAACATTAATTGAGTACCAGTAGAATTAGACTGAAATAATTAAACTTAGTATACTTAAATTAATACAAATTTTCATGCACATAATTTTGAAATTAACATTGTGATTATAAGTTATACGTATATGACATATATAATTGATATGGACCAGTTGAGCCACCTGCAGACTGTTTGCAACAGTCTGCAGTTAGCACAATCGTTTCACTTGTAAATGCTGGTTTAAAATGTTTATATTATTTGATTGTTACTGTCTTTAGTTACATACATATTCTGGTGTGTCCATTAAGGACCTAGGCCTCCTCCATCCTGCTAAATGAAATTCCACTTATGTGCCAGTCGTTGCCGGCGGCGACGGACATTCTCAATAGGTATATTATTATTTTGCAATTCGTTAAAATTTTCGCCATTTTTATTTTCGTTTGTTTCTTTCTTTCGTTGTTGTTATTATTTTTTTTGTTGAATTTTGCAGAATTGTACAGAATAAAAAAGGTTTTTTTTAAGTGACATATATATATGTATATTGTTTGCTTGTAGGCAACAAGCAAACAATATACATATACATTATATATTTCTGCGTTGGATGGAGGGTGTTGGTCTACTGCCCCCGCGGTGACCAGCCGGATTGGGAGCGCTAAAAAGTTTTACTTTCTTCATGTTTTATTTTTGAGTACGGGAGAGAGGCAAGGCTCGTTGCTATTGTTGTTGTTACTTCTAATTACAGTGTGGCGCATTTAAGAGAGTTGGTTCTAGTCCTCATATAAGATTCAATTGTTTCGTTTTTCTTTGCATTGTGAAATATATTTCTTTGCGTTGTTTTAGGTAGAGACTTGGATGATATCTTTTTACGCTTCGGATTTCTGAGCGGAAAGTGACCTTGCTGTGGTGCGGAATGGGTAGGAGTTTCTGGCTCATGATTTCTGCCTGGAAGTGTAATAATTGTATCAAACCTCAACGCTACCTTTTCTCCTTGCTGTTTTTGAGTTCTAAGTTCCTCTTGTAGATCCTTTCTCTTTTGCAGTATTTTTGGGGTAAAATCTTCTTTTATGTAAATTGTGGTCTCATCTAGGAATTTTCGATTTTTAATGATTTTAATTTTTAGGCCCATTGTGCAGAGAGTCACTGAAATAGGTCTAATTTTTTCTGTTTGTTTCCCAATTCTTCTAACTGATTCTATGTCTCGGCTTTCACAGGATATATTCATTTTTTCTGTGATTATTTTTAATACTGTGTCTTCTAGCTCTTGGTACGATCTTTCTTTTTCTGTAACTCCAAAGAAAATTAGATTTTTCTTTTTCATTTGTTGCTCTATTCTATCTATTGTTATCTGCTGTTCTTCAATCTTTTTCTTCATACCGTTGAATTTGGTTTCAAAATTTTCAAATTTTATATTTACATTCCTGTTTATTTCCAGTATGATTTTTTCTTTCATGTTATTTAAGTCCTGTTCTTGCTTTTGCATCTTTTCCTCTATTCCTTTAAGGATTTTTATCATCTCCTCCATGATAACAGTGCGTGTTGTTCAGATTCTAGAAGTTTATTACAGCGCCCTCTGTGTTCGTATGAATATCTATGCTCGTGGTGAGTTGAGTAGCAGAACCCTTAGCTAAGCTCGATAATGATGTGCGTCGAGTGTAATCTAGATGGCGTTGTGCACAAATTTCTATTAATGGGCGATTTTTCGATCGCGTTGTTTTGTTTGTGATTGTGACACATCAGTTTGAATTAAAGTGAGGTTATAATATGCAAAATTTTCAGTAATCCAGGGTTCACTCACTGTATTTAATTTTGTGCGGATGGAGTGCAGTTTAGTTTGTTCTTGTATCAAGCTAGTACTATACTAGACACTAAGGGTAAGTACTCCATGTTCAGTCTTTTTTTTGTTAGTTTTCAGTCTTATCTATCAAACGTCAATTTTAATTTTGTATAGGTAACATAATTATTATATAATAATGGAACACCCTGTCTCGGAGGAGGGCGATGGTGTCTGCGACACAGTTTTACTAAAAACTACTGCGGGCATTATCGTAATCCAATAGTTATTGTTTACATGTAATCCGTTCCTAAATAAATTATTTGAAAATTTTTTATGTTTTTGTATTTAAGTACCTCTTTGTGTTTCATGAAGCACAGTTAGATGTCATTTATTTATTTTACTCAGATGTAAATGTTATATACATATATTTAATGTTAGATACATATTATAATACAGCTTAGGTCTTAATGTTAGCTTAGGTGAATAGTATATGCACCATGTAAAGCGCACTGCAAAAGGATTTATATGTTATGACAAAATTCAGTAATTATGATGGACATTTAGATTATGTTGAATAGGATACTTAGTACTGATTACCTGTGACAATAAATTAATGAAGAGATTATGTAACTTTGGCAATATTTCAATTTATTTGTCCGACTTGATGTGGAAAAACATAGGTTTCACAGAATTACAAAGTGCTTCCGACAAAATAATATATTATCGTGACACAATTAATAATATCATCTAGTGAAGACTGCAATATCATTAATTTCTTGTCTAGTTCAACAACTACATTTTCAAATCCTGTCCTAAATCTAAGTTTATCAGAAATCTCACAGCGATCAACGAGTTTCCTAACAATTGCTGTCAAGTTTGTTTATCGGGAATATTCATCCATCGATCCAACCCGTGCATTAGGTAGGTGTTGGTGTACCGTCACATCATCATGATCATCTAATATTATTCACAATACTAGTCTACTGCTGGTCATAGGCTTCCCGGTACATATACCCTGGCGTCCTGTCAGAATCAGAATCAATAACTTTCTTTATTTTGGCTTACAAAAAAAGCACTTAGTCAAATTTTTACTATGAACATAGTTATTATTGTCACATAAGTAATAAGGTGTTTTTGATATTCTCTTCACTTCATTTTTTTTAGTTGAAGAAGTGAAAAAGAAACCACTAGGACATTTATATATCACTTATGTACTACATATAATTTATTTTGCCTATCTAAATCTAAATTTAATGCGTTTTAGATACATATCAATATTTTTATGTCTTCGGGTTGCTGCATCTTGCATCAACAGCATCCCTATTGGCCGGCAAGCATCCTACACTGAAGTCTCTGTAGGCGATGTCGTGATGTGACTTGTTTTATTACAATAAGTTTTAAAAACTTTTATTTGTTAATCAATTAACAAATTCACAGAATTTTCGCAGAGTTAATAGAAACAACCCAGTCTTTGAAATCTTCTCTGGCGCAAATAATAAGAGGCAAACTTCAACTTTTCTTTCTCCTGACCTTTTATCTATTTGGGGTTTCTATAGGTGCTGGCGGCTTTTGTTTCTTACGTACAATAGTGTATTGATTGAGAAAGTTGGCGGCTAATGTTTTTACGAAAACGATAAAATGCCGACGAGTATAAAAGGATAGCAGGAAAAAAAGCATGAAAGGATAATCATCAATGCTTGAATGCCTTTTACTTCCAGCCTCCTCGATCATCGAGAAAAAAATGAGGAACATAAATATACAATTATAGCCCTAAGTTTAGTTTGAAGGTGTCGAGACGTCGTCGTCATCGTAACGTCTTATTTTCTATAGGATTTTGTACAGCGCCCTTTTTGTGCGGATATGGAACTACGCAAATTAGATACAATTTTTTTATGTAATTTTTTTGTATTACAAAAATGATACGCCAAGATAACGTCTCTATACTATCGTTAAATTGAACTCAGGGATAATTTCGTTGCCAAAATAATATAAAAGCACAACTGTACACAAATATTTAGATTAGGCACAAGTACTTAAAGTGATTACCTAGTTACCGATGATCTCAACACCAGGCTAGCCTGCTTCGCAAGATACCGAACGCGCAGTTAATGTTTATTCATTCCTTCAGTCTCTATTCTAAGATTACCCGGATAAGACTGCTGCTGCTTTAAGCAAACATATCTCTCAGAACGTGAGTTCTGTCCTGGTTGCCAGTTAAATAGGAAAAAATATGCTGCCGGCAAATGTAGAAGCTCCAGTATTGTCATAACTTGTCTCCGACTCTGTGTAGATATCGCTCTTTGTTCGTTTTTCTTGGATCACTTTGTCGTTTCAGAAATTGATTTATTTGAAACGAGTTTTTCAAATTTTGCGAAGACAGAAACATATATGTAATTGAGTTTTTCTTTTAAGCATGTAATAATAAATTGAGCATAATTTAAGTGTATATATACTCAAATTCATATGAGTATATATACACTTAAATTTTATATACTCATATTCATATGGGTATATATACACTTAAATTTTATATACTCATATTCATATGAGTATATATACACTTAAATTTTCCAGCTCGACCGTTAGTCTTAAAAAAATATGTATGTATATCGGTCGCAAACAGACCGTGGTTCCATTGCAAATTTTAATTATATTATTTTATTCATAAACCGAGAAGACTATCCGTATCTTTCCACCTCAAGACTGGGACATTTTGAAAGCTTTTCATTAAGCTTATATTTTCGTGGAAGCCGAACATAATGTTTATGAAGTACGACAATATTTAAACCGTATCAGTATGGCCTTAATGAAAACAGAGAGGGATAATGGAACAAAATCACGGAATAAAATCTTATTTTGAGAGTGTTATTTACAAAGAAATTTGTTACAAATATTCCTTCATTAAACTATACATTTTTGTGCCACCCTATCCTGGTCTAGAGCTCTTGTCATTCAGGTTCACCCTGGACTCATTTATAACTTTTCCCAATTCCAGCTAAGGACTAGGACAGCATTTAGTATCTATCAGTAAAAGCTTTTGTGTTCATGAGTGACTTAGGACAAATAAGTCACCCCAGATGGGCTAATACACAAATAACTTAATTCCCAAAGTATTTGAGCGCACTGCTTAGTTTACGCAAAATTTTCAAAACGAATTTATATTTTATTCCAAACCTAACTCTCATCAAGATATTAATAATAGGGTGACTGGATCAGTCCGTGAAAATAACACGGAACACTGTTCCTATGTCATGAGTCTTGAGGTATTTAAGGATTTTGTTATTAGGTGTCACACACTCAGAAGTTGTGTCGATGTGAGAAAATAATGGGATAATATCATTAAACTAGTTTATGCTCGCGGCTTCGGACGCGCTTTTTTCTATGGATTTCTGTCTCTCAGGATTTATGGGATGAAAAGTAGCCTTTGTTTGATTCCAGGTCTAGAATTACGTGTATGCCAAATTCATCATCATCAATCCGTTTAGTGCTTTTCGCGTGAAGAGGTAACGAACATTCATCCATACATCCTAACATCCAAACTTTCGCATTTATAATATGAATGCAGTGATTTTAGTGATGATGGAAATAAACCTTACTGATTCTAATTCAAGGTCATGCTAAAGAAATATAGTATTACACAACTAAAAAAATCGTATTATAAGTCATTATGGACCTACCTATTCCTTCCTATTCTGTGGCTAAGTTAAGAACGTCCCTACAAGACGTGTTCTGTCTCATCGTTTCGCTAGCAAACGCAATTTTTCATGAAATACATTGTTTTTCTTTATACACATTGTTACGATTCTTGGATGCAATGGGGAAAAAATATCTAGAAATATTTCTTGAGAACTTGTTACTCGTTTTTTATATCTTTTTTGCAATAATATTTGTATTCGAAGTACCATATTACTAGGTACATATTACACGTAGGTACGTACATGTCCTGTGACGGTAATCGAAGCGACTGATGATTAGAGGCATCAGTCGCTTCAACGCCGTCGCCGATCGTCAAATCAATTCGTAAAAGGTTTATTTCATTCTATTGAGCAACTGATGACAATGGACACTTTCAACTTCAAATATCTGATTTTACAAAAGCAGAGAATAACAGATCGACGGAGATTTCAGGAATTTTCCAAAATAAAATCGTATTTTTCATTCAGCATGTTACACGGTAGGACGCGACACTGACATAGCCAATAATCATTTACATGTGTAGGACAAGTCTACTACAATGTACATATTATTCAGCATTTTCTCCACTCAGCAAATAACTGATACCTAAATCTGTTTTAACCGACTTCGAAAGATTCTATGTTCGGCTGTATGTATGTTTATTTTTTTATGTACGTTCTTCGATTTCTTTGTCATTTATGGACCGATTTGAATTATTTTTTGCATTTGTGTAGAGAATGTCCCCGACGGACGAGTATTTATCCCACAAAACTTATAAAACAGTATAAAACTAATTTAAAGTCAGTTTTTAGTATTTTCTATTTCAGTTTTCAGTCTCAGGCTTAAATTTGCTCCTAAAAGACTAGTCAAAGTAAAAAACGTGTATATCAGAGATCTGGTTCCAATAATTACAACTACTTTGGTGCGAGATGGTGATGTCGTATCGGACGATGATGTTAAAGAGCTACCCGATTACCAACGCAGTCACCCGTTGGTAATCGGTGACAGCCAAACGAGACATTAAAATTATTACTGAATAAACTCGTAGAATCCTATTTTATGAGTTTTTACTCACATCAAATTATTAAGTTTGAAGAAAGCACTGACCGGGTTAGAATTTTATTATATTCTTTCCAAAACCCGATGAATTCGTTCATCGACCTAAATTTCTGAGGAAAGTACCCCATAAAATGTGCAGACCAACTCACTAAAACTTTAAAAGTGAAATAGATTGCCATTCCTTCAGAAGTTCATCTGATTGCATTCTATCAGAACCTGCTCAGATATTATGTATTTTTCCCACAATTTTAGATCGTATCAATCTGCGTGTCTTCAATTTCCAATACGATACACATCAGCATCTCGCACCAAAGTTGATTGAGATTATTTTTAGGGAGCTATCGGATTACCAATGAAGTTATCCGTTGGTAATCGGGTAGCTCCTTTCTTAACAGCAACTGCGAAAGCAAACAAGAGATTAAAATTATTACTGACAAACTCGTATTTTATGAATAACAGGTAAATCATTACATTTTGATTATAGCCTAATAGCTATAATCAAAAAGGCTTCGATCAAAATGTAATGTATCGCAATATTGGCCGAGCTGTCGCAATGACGACTGTTCTGATGATTCGGCCAACTTCGGCGAACTTCGACGAATTGATTTAGTCGAGTTCTATAGAACAGTATTTAAGCTCAAGATTATTAAAACATACTCAACCATTGCATTACAATGCAGTTCATCCACCATTATGTGTGAACACGGTAAAGGTTTTTCTTAGCCAAAGCAGCTAAATTAAAGCCTCAAGGCAAATCCCAGATGATCCCCACCTTTTACCATATATTATTATCTCGGATGCTTATTGTGTGCGGAAGATAACTTGTGTACTGCTTTTGAGAGATTATGTTAATGTTATTATGGAATTATGACAATGTCCTTTTTTTGTTGGCTTATGGGTGGCTCTTTGTTCTCTGAGGTGGGGATTAAGGTGGATGTTGAGATGACGAATGTTCTCTGAAATTGAAATGTAGTAACACATTTTAGTAGGTATTTTCAGTAGTCGACCACATCATTATAGATAGGTTTGTTGGTCTGAATTTGAATGGGCCAGAGCTTTGCATGCTAGAATAGAATCACAAGTAAGTCGTTATTTTAAGCAAGTCAAGGACGGATCTAGGAAGGATCTATACGTGATTTCAGTGTTTTGTCTTAAACTACTTACGTCTAAATTTCGATAAAGAGTGCATTTGTGCAAGAGAAAATGAATATCACCTTATTTCTTATTTCATAATAATAATTATGTTTATTGCTGTTTATAGATAAAAATTTGACTTGCCAAAGAGCTTATTTTGTAAACCTAAAGAAATAAAGTTATTGATTCTCATACTATAGATAACGGTAATAATTTATAAAGAAATTCAGACCGAAACCAGGCAACTCAAGCACTCAATTTATTTTATAAAATTTACAATTTTTATAATGTCACTCAAAGTATGTGTAGGTGATTACAACACCATAATATATGTATTCCTAATTCTTTTAAAGCCAAACCGGCAACTGCGTCCCATTTTAAAATCCCAACCACCAAACTCGCATTGAGTCTTCAACATAAATCTGGGACGCGAAACAGTTGCAAGCATCGAAATCATTGTACGACACCCATAACACTGAAGTACAGCGATAATGTTTTGCAGAGCTTAGGCACAGCAGTAGCTGGACACCCCTACACAAACAATGAAATAATTTTACGTTTGCTTCAACCTTGACTTATAATGATATTTTCTATACAGTGGGATTTAGATGACCCTACACGCTTAGGATCTTGTCGTTTTAAAGTATGTTTTCTCAACGACTGTGTATATTATGTCAAATGGGTACATCTTTATTGACATAAAATGTACTAAAATGTATGCATTCGAGGTGTGGGTATAAAAAGAGCAAAATTAATCTAACGGTACAATACTATCAAATAGCATGCAACCGTCTACTCGGATATAAAATGATAGTGAGTTTTTTTTCTGCACAATATTTCACAAACAATTTCGTTTACTACTAAAACCACCTTTCTGATATTGCTATTTCGTTCCTAGTTTGTAAACTCTCATTAGTCATGATGTGAGCGAAATGCTCACGTTTTCATTTCTAATCCAAAGCTAAAACTGTTATTGATTACATTAACCGCCACCTTTCACAACTCAAACCAACACGAAATTTAATCCGCTGCTCCCAACTGTAATGCAAAACAGCGCAACTCTCTCATATCATATAGAATCTGTGGCACATAACCCCTATTTCGAGTGCCATAAAGGACATAATGCTTTAGCTAATGGTTCGTTGTATGGCTATAGGATACTCCAGGCTTTCCGAAGTGGTGCAGACTAATGAGTTTGCGCGTCTGACTGGGCTTATTTGACGCATGATTATGAAAGATTAGATAGGTACCTACATAGCTCTGGGAAACCCTGAAAATCCCTAAAGTTGAAAAGTCCTGATTAAACTAGGAATGGGACGTATTTACTCGACCAGGTTTTAATACCTGGTATTTGCTTGCAAGTACGAAAACCTGGTATTCGTCGAAATACTTTGAGTCTCGCAAGTACGTACTTGCAAGACCGAATACCGACTTACTTCTGACTGCGACAGTGACAGTGACACAAAGTTCAAGTACTAGGTACGTACTTACCTACGTATTTTTCAATCCCCAAAAATCACCATTTAGTAATTTTCATCAAAATGGTTCGAGGAATTTCCGACATCTTTACAAACAAATACGATTTTTCATTCATTCATTCACATCAGCCCATACACGTCCACTGCTGGATATGGGCCTCCACCATACGACGGCACAAATAGCGGTCCTGAGCCGCCTCCATCCATCGACTCCCCGCGACCGCTACGATGTCGTCGGTCCATCGAGTGGATGGTCTCCCATGTAGGGGGAGATTTGCCACAAATACGAATATTAATATTAATTTTATTTCCAGGGAAACTTCCTTGTATAAGTATTTTACTCTGAACGTGTTCATAAGACAGTGACAAACGTGCGTACATTATTTTATGCTAAGAGTATCGGCTAACTAACTGAAACACAATATCGATTTTATTAGTTGACAATGACATTAAGTGTGATCGTCACGGGTTGGCGCGAGATTCAATTTGTTTTAGATTTTAATTCCAACTGCGGATTACCAATAATAAATCTACTTAACGGATAGGTAATTTGGGGAAAATCGAGATCTATTTTATATTAACCCATAATAAAACAAAATTCGATTTAATTGTATTTTAGGAGCATTTGAGAAAATGTTGATTTTTGGCCCAAAATCTTTTAATTTTCCAAATGCTCCCAAAGAACCAATGAGCCGCAGTTAGCTTTTTCATAAGGTAAATAGAAATGGGTTTACGATTTGCGCCAAATTACTTTTCCGCTTTTTTATTCCATAAATACATTACAAAAGTCATGTAGGTTTATGTCTTTTAGTCCGAAATCATGCATCTGATAATTATTATGTACCTAGATACTTAGGTAACTACTTTATTGACAAAGAAAATTGCAATCAAATAATAGAAACAAATTAGAACTAGTATTCTTTTAGAAATTAGGTACCTACTTATCTATCTAGTATCAATCTACTTAGCCACCGAATCTACCATACCTACTAGGTACTCTCGGTACATAACTAGATAGCGCCTGGATTAGTTCTCTCTGGAAAACTCTGAAAACACGGTTTCCCAGAGACGAGGCGACCTATTTAGCTAAATTTATTTTTGGTCCTGAAAATCTCAATAGGTAATTATAGCAATTTTAATTAAAATTGTTTTGTACCTACAGCACATTTCAGAGTTCACAATTTGATTGACATTCGTATCAAACAAATATGAGGTACCGGTATTTAACTGTATTTAATAGTCTATGACAAAGTATAACATTTACCTACCTACAGTAAGTAAATAATTTAGGTACTGTACTTAAAAAAGTAAAGTACCTACCTAAATAAATATCAATTTTAAATAAAAATAATGTAAGTACCTACATACATAGGTTAGTTGGGTATCTGCATCAAACTTATGTAAATTAGATGAGTGACCACAATCTCATTTTATATTATTACTTATGAAAAGATAACTTTGTAAATAAGTACGTCATAACTACCTAGTCTACTATCGCAAGCATCCTGAAAAATGTGCTAGCTCTTGCCTTTGTTTCAAGGAATAATACTGAAGGAAATTTTCAGGCACCGCGGTGCCATACATGCAATATTCCTTGCACCGGGAAATACTATAAAACTTAAATGAGCTCAGTCGTTTTCTTAGTTTAATCTGTGCAGTCATTATCTTTTATTACTTGAAATAAAAAAACGAGTAGATTTAACGTTTAATAAGACCGAGTAGGTACACATTAGACATTTTGAAGCACGTGTTCACCAGCGTGCTGAACAAAACTGACGCGCGTTTGAATACAAGCGCGTTTTAAAATACGCGTTACCAAAGGGCGCTCTTCAAAACGCCTGATGTGTAACAGTATTCTAATCGTTTTGCTTAACGATTAGACTATTGTACATTTAAATTACTTTTTATGTTACTCGCGCATTTTCAACCAAATACCTTACTTTACCGCTTTCGTCCCCGAAAGCGACGAAATGGCTAAAACGAGCGCTAAAGCAACAAAACTACATATGGACATAATGTGAATAATCCAGAATAAAATGGTGTATCACAATATTTTTAAGAAAATTAAAAATAACAGCGTAAAGCCCAGCCAGCAAAAATATGCCGTCATGCAGAAAAGCAAAATAATCGTTTTAATATTCGGATAGTGGAAAAGTCGACCTCATGGACTTTCAAGACATTTTGAGTTTATTTGTCTCAAAGGGGAAATTTTCCATTAGATTTTTTTAAGGTTTTTGCATTGATTCGCAGATTTAACGAGAATAATGCTGGTAAAATGATTTTTGGCGGGTACATTATCATAACCATTTTTTTTTTTTTTTTTTTTTTTTTTTTTAAACATTCCTCTAACATTATCAGAGACTTTATGTAACCTTATTGCATTTAAACGTATTTTTATTTATCCTATGTCTATTGCTTATATCTATACTTATTTTCTAACAGCTTTACATATGTATGCTATATTATATATTTTAATATATATATATAAATCATATCTTATCTATCTATTTCTATAAATTACCTTCTTTGCTATTTTAATACAATATTTTAGGAACTTAGGGCGTAAATACCTATCAGTTATTATTTTATGTGAGTTCGTGCGTGTAATTTGTACGTCCAGTTCACTTTCGACATTAAACCTATCGCGACCGAAAACAGGGCAGTCAAAAAGAATATGTGGCACGGTTTCTTCTGTGCCGGGTTCACAGATGCACGACGGGTTTTCCTTACATTTAAACCGGGCGAGATATTCGGAAAACCCACCGTGGCCCGTCATTACCTGTGTCAACACATTGTTGAGACTTATCTTTCTGACGATTTTATAAGCCTCAACCGCGTCCGGGAAGAAAAGTTTTGTGACAGCAGCCGTATTTTCTGTCCTATACCTCCGATTCCATACATCAAGCGACTCTTCCCGGATTTGTCGCCTGACGTATGAAACCGGACACAAGTCATAATCAGGCCTTCTTCTCGAATTGAGGGCCGCCTCTTTAGCTAGCACGTCGGCCCTCTCGTTCCCATCCATCCCTGCGTGTGCTTTGATCCAAAACAAGGAAACTGCCTTGTTTTGGAGTGCGATGGTTTGAAGGTTAACGCGTATTTCTATGGCAAGTGGATGAATGGATCCTACATTTGTGATGGTCTCTAGGGCCGAACGTGAATCGCTGTAGATTCCGAAACTGGTCTCCCGGCGTTTCATGATTTCCTGCGAGGCTCTACATATGGCGAAGAGTTCCGCCTGGTACACCGTGCAGTAAGATGATAGCTTAAGTTTGAGGGTTTTGATTTCGGCTTCGCCATTCCACAGGGATAGCGCCGCCCCAACCTTACCCTCAATCCTGCTACCATCTGTAAAAATTCGGACTGCCTGGTTGTTGTTTTGCTCAACATCTTGTTGGTTTCCCAGGCTCATGAATTCAACGTTCATATGCTTAGCCGGATGCGGAGTCAGATCATATGATGCCATCATTTCGACCTCTCTATCGCCCATCATCAGCTGGGGAACCCCACGTTTGGTCTCATACAAGGTAGCTGCCTCCTGGATTCTCAAGTCCAATGGGAGTATACCAGCTAGCACTAATGCCGAGTTTAGTGACACTGTGCGGTAAGCTTTTGTAAGCTTTAGGGCAAAGAATCTCTGGACCGCGTTAAGATGCTTGCGCACATTTAGTTTCTTGGTAGCGGGTGCCCAGACGCTAGCCGCATAAGTCATAACAGGTTCCACTGCAGCCGTGTAAATAACTCGGATCACTTCGGGATGGAGACCCCAGCTGTTTCTGGCGGCCCTCGACAGCTGCTTGTATATGTTCAATGCCTTTCTGCATGTATTTGCAGTGTGAGCATTGAACGTTAGCTTGCTGTCGATAGTCAGTCCGAGAAGCTTGACCTCAGTCGACATGCCAATGTCGATCCCGCCCATTCTCAGGAGTGGTATATCGTATTTTAACTTCCTTGTTATGATCATCGCGCAAGTTTTATGCGGAGCAAATTTTAATTTGTTCCCGATTCCCCACTCCTGAACATAGGCGAGAGCGGCATTGGCCTGTCTCTGAACCTCTAATGCTGTGTCTCCATCAAACAGCATCACCACGTCATCGGCGAAAGCCTGACTATAGTGTCCACGCTGGTCCAGACCTTTGAGAAGGGGGTCCAGGAGAAGATTCCAAAGCATTGGTCCGCCGATGGACCCCTGGACACATCCCTTGTTGGTCTTTTTGTGATGTTCGCACCCAGCGTATCGCACTTTGACACTACGGTTTTCCAGGTAGCTATCAATAAGCCTTCGGAGGTTTATCGGACATCCTGATTCAGCTAGCCTTACCCGGATAGCCGGCCACCAGGCGCTATCGAAGGCTCCCTCTATGTCCAAGGATACTAGCGTAATAAGTTTCTTTTGGTCTAGTTTACTTCGAATTTGCTGCATAAGGTCATAGAGGGAGTCCTCGGTGCCCCTGCGTGGCATGAATCCATACTGGCGTGTGCTAAGTTTTGGAATCAAGTGCCATTTCAGTCTCCCGATGGCCATTTTCTCCAGGATTTTGCCCATAACTGGCAGCAGTCCTATTGGCCGATACGATTTTGGTACCCTGTAGTCGTCTTTTCCTGGCTTTCTTAGGACCACCACCGTTGCTTCCTTCCAGAGGAGTGGAAAGTGGCTAAGGGAAAGGCACTTGTTGGACAAGGTGAGAAACAGTTCCAAATCGTGGTTTATCGCTTGTTTACAGATGTCAGCCGTCAGCCCATCTGAGCCCGGAGCCTTTTTTGGGTTGAAGCTGTTGAGTGCGAGTGTCAGCTCTTTCTGGGTAAATGGTGGGTCATGGTGTTCATCATGCACGCACACGTTTACTTGTTCAGCTGCTGATCTAATTTGACTTTGCTCTAGGCTGTCTTCCCTTGCAAGGTCTTCCGGGTAAAAGGTGTCAGCTAGAAACTTTGCAGACTCTATACCGTCCAACTCTCTTCCATCCTCTTTCAAGGGTAAGTCTTCCTGTCTTTTTGTTGTCCTGCCTATGACTCTGTAGATATCATAACCATTGGTTATTGAGCGGAATAATTGTTTTTCTTGAATGAACTCTGCGAAGCAATTTGAAACAGAGCCACGAAAAAATGCTACGGCGTAGCAGATTCTACGACGTAGGACGTTTGCTGCGCTGTAGTAGTTGACCAAAATAATCAATAGTAGATAGCTAGGTAGGAAGATAATAAACATGGTTAAAATAGAGATGGGTACGCAGAAGGTAAATCTACGTATGGCATACTTACATTGATTCGTTCGTGGTGTTTTTATCGCTACATAAAGGTTAAAGGTATGTTGGTGTTGGGTAGATACTGTGTAGATGAATTGGTTTCCAATTCTAAGTAGCCTCTGCTTCCAAGAAACTCTAAGAGAATTGTCATCACTGCAGACCGCTTCAATAACCAGTAAATACCAGAGATCCGAAACAAGCATCTTCAGAGGTATTTAACGTAAATTTTGTAGTCAAAGTCGTAACCAGAAATTCTAAGTCCCACGATCACACGTTCACGGCATAGTAACCTTATTTCAGTACAAGAGGCTTTTGGAACTTAACAAAGCGACAGCACGCGGTGCTCGCGATACGCTTCCAGTTTCGCCAGAATACTCTGGGAACAACCGGTTTCCCGATATATATTTTTAACTTAATATTAAACTGCGCCTACGGAACCACCATTTTAACAAATAATGGTCCGAGCTAACAATTATTTTAACAACGTGATAAAAATAATCCACGACACCTAATTGTTTATAAATAAACACACAATAGGCTACTAAGGACATACCAGTCGGCTTTGCCGTAGGCGTGTAAAAGACTTCTGACTCAATAATTTTATTTGTCGTTTTCAGTAGGTTGTAACGAACCTACGACTGTGTATCGAATCCGTTGTGTTGATAGTTATTATGTGTGGATTACAACATTAATTCCACACCAATTTTAGTTCCATTCCTCTCAGCCTTTGATATATACAATATAATATATAAAAGCAAGCTAGCTAGTTTTACCCAGAAAAAGATCTTGCGAAGCCGTGAACAGACGCCGTACGTTATGAAATTTCATCAAGTCTAAGTATAACAAGTAACATTAAATTTTACCAACATGTGTTTCTGTAGTCTCGTTTAGTTAAAATGTGTTATGCAGTGATATTGGTCTACGAGGAGACATTTTGTGCTGAGTTGTTAGCTGAAAACGCCTCGAAGAAGCGGTTTCACTATATAGATTCACTAGCTTTAGCCCGCTGCTTAGCTAAAGTTGTTTCTTTATAAATAGGAACGTCGAAGCAGTTAGATTTCAGAATAAGCTTTAATAAAATGGTATGAAATCGCACTATTGTCAGCGCCAAGTCCGAAGAATCGTCAGCATTAATTTATTTCTATTCGATTCATTCGGTACGTTCGCATCAGATCTATGTGCAATCTTCTTTGAACCCTTGATACCCTATAGTACTCGCAGGTACTCTGTGCAGATACTCCAACAGCCAACTTTGTGTTGTGTTTTTGTCATTCATTGCCGTTTCCGCTAACTTAAAAAATAATAAAGTGTAAGTGCATAACGAAGCAAAGCTCGGCGTTGGCAAGCGTTGCTTTTAATAAGGACTGTTGGACAACTCTATGCAGATTCCATTTAGCTCTAAATAAAGACTCTTTGTGCGCTTGATTAAAATTTTATGTTGAACGAATTTTGTATTTTGCATTTTTTTGAACTATATGCACAGAAAATAGTTTAAAACACTTTTTGCTAGACTGTTAGATGTTTTACCTGGAAATACGAATTTAAAGCTCCAGACCAAATCTAAAATAAATGTAAAATAAAGATAAAGTAAAATGGAGGCTGGGAAAATAACACTTTAAATTTCTATAATATCCCACTGCTGGGCAAAGGCTTCCCACCACTCTTTTCACTCCTCTCTATCTTCGTTCCATGACTTTGGCGTTAACAATTAAACTCTTCCCATGTGGGTTTTCCGATACGTTTAAATAATAGTTTAAATATTACATTATTTCTAGTTCATCCTATCCTACTCCTACTAATATTATAACTGTCAAAGTTTGTAAGGATGTTTGGATGTATGGACATGCAAAAACTACTGAACCGATTAGGCTGAAATTTAGTATGGGTATAGTTTGGGACCTGGAATAACATATAGGTAATTTTTTATCCCGATAAAATGCGAGCGAAGGCGCGGGCAGCAGCTAGTGTTTCATAATTTAATCTTACTATAGGATAACATTACTGGTAGCTTTAAGCTACCAGCTTGTACCTACCGCCATAACAAACAATCAAGAACGTAGCTTTAGGATAACCCACTTTCAATCTACTTACAAACGCTGATACTGGCTCTCTGTTAACGTTATCGTACACGTTAACGTGACTTCACGTCTTACGTTGTTATGTACTCGTAGTTTAATAAAGTTGCTTCTAAGCCTCATCATCATCATTAGCCCGTATACGTCCACTGCTGAACATAGGCCTCTCCCAAACAACGACGCCACGAATAGCGGTCCTGAGCCGCCTCCATCCAACGACTCCCTGCGACCGCTACGATTTCATCGGTCCATCGAGTGGGAGTTCTTCCCACACTCCGTTTCGCATTGCATCGCGGTCGCCACTCGAGAACCTTTACTCCCCAACGGTTATCGGTTTTACGAGCTATATGGCCTGCGCATCGCCACTTCAGCCTGCTAATTCTGAGAGCTACGTCGGTAACTTCGGTTCTTCTACGGATTTCCGTATTCGGGACCCTATCCCGTAGAGAAACTCCAAGCAAAGTCACCCAGCGAGCTATGGAAAGCCATAGCTCGCTGGGTGACTTTGAGCTTATGCACAAGGCCTATTAGTGAGTTCTAAATCTATATGCGTTGTATTATTGGCTTATTTAATCTTTAGCTGCTACTATTTCATATCTCATATTACATATAATGTTCAATAAATTCATGTTCTTAACTAATATACGAAATAACTTCTGTGATATAGTTTCAATATTATGTTTATTGAAATGAGTTAAAATTACTTTATTAATTATTATACATTTTTGAGTGAACTTTCGATGCTTCGAGTATGATCTACATACAAATACTTATATGTATGTTCCGGACAGGAGTTATTTATACTGTCTCTATCGAAACAAATACTTTGTAGATATGCCATTTATTAGGTAACCACAGTGGCGGATTTGCACGTTTGACGCCAGTAGGCTAGTTAAATTTTGTCGCCTTCAATTCGATATCCTAGCTAGATTACAATCATTTTTTTTTTGTCAATGCAATTGCATCAGTTTTTTTCCCGTTATAAGTATGATTGTGTTGAGTGTGTTGTGTATGATTGTGCGTGTTCCTAGATTATTTTTAACACCCACGATTTACTGAAGATTACATGGATCTGATAACATTTAGGTATATATTTTATAATACCTATTTTTTATTTCTGCAAGACAATATATTTTTGGCCCATATTTGCCGCCCCCTAAAACTAGCCGCCCTAGGCTTCGGCCTACTCAGCCTGCTGGTAAATCTGCCACTGGTAACCACCCTATCTACTTCTATCTTTATACTTTTGTGACAAAAAAATTATGGCTTTTACTTTAGATAAGAAACAATGGGTACTCAATTGGCATAATTCGAAGCCATCTATAACCGAAGTACGGTAACTCCAAACTTCTAGAAATTAATGTGGAGTTGTTTCAACTCCAAGTTCGCAATTTTAATTTGTACCGCCGCTCTTGGAGGACATCTGCTTTGGGCTGGTTTGATTTGTGAGCTCAGTTCTAAGATGCTGGTGTTTTAATTTTTTTTTATGTCTAAGCTTAAAATTATTTTAAGTGGTTTTAATAAGTATAACAAACGTTAGTATAACAAAAAACACAACTTTGAAAGTACGGCTTGATTCGTCTTCGCATGGCAATGATGACTTAAACTCTACTCTGTTATCTAATCCAGACCAAAGGCCTCCCACATTTATGATGCTTATATTTGTTGTGCGTTAGCGGTGCTGTATGTATGTGCTATGTCCCCTGTGAATCCGTATTTTCCCATCAACCAGAGACATTTGGGTCAAACGGTCGTGGTACAACATAGATCGCATACAAGTGATCAGTAACCTGCTCAAACTCAAAATTCGATTCTAGAAGAGATAGAGATACGCCAAAAACCCCTTGGCACACTTGCTTGTATCGTCGAAGAGAAGGTCAGTACCAAATTTGAACGAAATCGGAGGTAACAGCTATTCGGAAGTACAACCGCCTCTTGTTTAAGTTCCAACGTTCGTTTACAGATATCACTCATTTTTTTTATTATTTTTATCTCAAAAATTTCAAACACATTTTTGTCGTTGAGTCTTATAGTGTTATGGCCTTACATCGCAAAGGAATATCTTTCTTACGTCTGGTTAACTCATCTGGTTAACATGCGCGTAGTCCAATAGTTATTGTAAAATGCAGTGCAGTAAAAAGTTGGAAACTGGGAATAACTGCGAAATGATAAATGAAAAATTTCGTTTTGCTTCGATCCTTAATATACGGAAATTCTCATAAAAATAACAGAAATATAGGAATATACACCTAAAGTGGGACACCTCTGTCATAACGTGGAATATATTATGGGAATATGCTCTGACCCGAGAATATATTATTGCAGTGCATTCTTTATTATTATTTTAGACTGGATCTCGCCGTGGTCTCTGTGAATTTTCGTACAAGCCAGGGTTGAGTGGATATAAATAGTGTGAATATCCTACCAAGCTTAAGCTGCTAGAGTAGTCGGGCTACGGTTTTCCTACCGAAACTGTCTAATAATTGAACAAGTGAATTAGTGAAATTGACGAGTAATAAAGCGTACCACTGACGCTAACTCCTAAGGATTTTTATTCTACAGTATTTTGGTTCATATTAGTAAAACGGAAGAGGTACTTTTTGAACTAAAAGAAGTCGATGTTTGTATATGTGACTGAATTTGGGAGAAAGTTTATTGAATGCTCGTGCTCGTTCTAAAGCTTTTGAACTCCATCTACCCACATGTTATTATTACAAAGAAATTGATGTAGGTGCCTCTGTTAGCTAAAATTAATTAAATTACCAAGCTCTATTTCCCAATTGATCAATTTTCAGCTGTATCGCTTCAGTGGTTACAAACCAATGAAACCCAGCTTTTGTCTGTAATCAGCTAACGATTATTCATATGTAAACTCAATTAAACCCTAATCCCACACAAATAAACACCAAAACCCTTCAACCTCGATTACATTATCTGCGGTTAATATCAATACAATAATACTACTAAATCTATTATAGTATATACATAATTATGTTTTCACTAGGCAGTGAGGGTCCGAGAAAAGTCGACCCTATTCGCAAAATGGTTAGGTCAAATTTTTATTGAACTTTGCAAGATTCTACAAAAATGTAGATTCTCTTCTATTTAGTTGGTCGATTAACATCGAAGAGAACTGCAACGAATAGCCTTTCCTACTCCCATATTAAAATTTAATGAGAACTAATCCGCGAACACAGCTTCCCACTCATGGGTTCTCCACCCAAGGGAATCACAAATCTAATTTAGCTATAACGCAATTTGCTTGGTAGTGGCAAAGGACAGACGTTTTATGGGGTATTTTACCCTACTTAGGCGCATTTAGGGGCAGGTGGGCGATTATTGAACGGTGCGGATGGAATTTTAGCTTTGGGACATACTCGTAGCTGTTCGGCGAGCATAATTCCGGAAAAATAAGTCAGCCAGGAGGTTTGAATTGCTTGTAGGAATGACAATAAAACAAAAAGGTGCAAATAGGAGAGAGTTGTGTGAAGTTTTTTTGGACTTTCATGTTATACGTCAGTCACGAAACTTAATCAGTTTTATAAATGGATCCTTACCTAAGTATATGGGTATCTCAATGTGATAAGGTGTAGTGTAGGTACGTAACTTACCTTCTACTAATGTTTCAGCTCATATTTTATTGGTCTTAGTCTGTTTTAATAAGCATTCTTATTTGTACAATATACAGTATTTACAGCTTAGTGCGCTTCCATTCCATATTTACTTGATAAGGTCTTTACAATATATTGCATAGATGTACAAATGGTTCTGAGAGAAGTAATATACGATGCTGAGTGCAATAACAGGTCCAAAGGTAGAGGTTAAAGTACACAAACAAGGTGGAATGTATCTTGGCCCTAAATCATGATTTACTAAACTAAGGGCCACGCTAGACTTTTGGATTATAATCGATTGTTTGTGCAAAGAAACGACCGATATTACCTATTTTATTAATTGACAATCAGTGTGTTCCTAGGGTCAACTCTAATGACTCGTTTATCGCGATCAAAGAATTAACAATAAGTCTTTTTCTCATCGAATGCATAAAATCATTGAGAGAACGTTTGCTTGTACCATTTTTTCTAAATAATCTCTATGGGTGGCTACAAGATGTATTATTAAGATGGTCCCATAATAAATTTATCTTAATGGTACGAATTTTTCCGAAAAAGTGATTTGGAATTTTCTTCGATACGACTCTAAAGGTATTAAGAGATCACTACAACCTTTGTGAAAGATCCCAAAAATAAATATTTACCATCCCTCCAGCGAGATAAGAAGTCCGGTATGTCCTTCGCTAAGATCTACAAGCTTAATTGTTTAAAGGGACGTCGTATTTAAATAACAAAATTTGCTCAATATTTACACCTGATTTCGCAGAATTTAATTGAAAGAGACTATTTTCGAATTATTTCGATCGGAATCGAGACTTAACGAGCAGGTTACGAGAAACGATTACCTTGAGGTAGTTTTGGTGTTTATTCTCGTAATTTGATGAATTGGGTTTTGTTTTTCATCAGTTTAATTGCGATAACAGGGTAGCTTTTTGAGATTGGAGTCGATTATACATATGTAAATTTAGATTCACACGGGTAGACTTTTATACAGAGCTCTTTAATTAAAAAACTTCGTAGGTTTACGTATAATCTATCAACATAGTGCTAGAAAAGATAATCTACACGATGTATACACAAAAAATATGAGATAATTGGATTGTAGAAGTATCTGTTTAAAATACGTTGATGATTTCAGCCTTAAGGCGTAAAGCCTCTTTAATCTGTGAACTTCATTAACTTTCATTATAAAACAAGACCTAAAGATGTCTTTTTTAATTATTAGAACTTTATCATAAGAAGCAGAGCTCAATTTTTAATATTTACTTACAGACAATGTTTAATAAACAGAGTGTGGGAAGACCTCCCACTCGATGGACCGACGACATCGTAGCGGTCGCAGGGAGTCATTGGATGGAGGCGGCTCAGGACCGCTATTCGTGGCGTCGTTTGGGGGAGGCCTATGTTCAGCAGTGGACGTGTACGGGCTGATGATGATGATCAATGTTTAATAACAAAACTGGGTCGTGAAATGAAACATTATAAAATGTTGAAGAACAAAATGAAAACCTTGAAGCACTGTAGAGTATGCTTTCTGGCAATTTCAAGTACTTAACCTTATTATTTAAACACATCTCAATTTAAAAGGAGCAAAATGTAAACACTTTTGTCTTTTCTCCCCTCGCTTACCTGAAAATGAAAAGAAATCAATTAACTAAGAGTGAATAAATCATGATTTTCAATATCAAAATAAATCCAGTAACGCTGTATCACGCTGAGACAGTGACCGTTGCTTTTCAAACGAGTACGAGTAAAACACGTTAATAGAGCGTATGTGAAGTATCAATACATATGTACTACACCACATACAGGCAGATGACCACTTTGTGATGTAAACTTTGTGTCGTATTTGCATCCTTAATAGACGGACTTCTGAAAATAAGATTTTCATTCAAGTTAAAAGATAGACTCCTTGCTAAACTGTGATATCGACAATAACGATAGAGAAACAGCTCCGGATTGATATCTGAACATCGATTGTTCTAAGTACGGTCCTCGATCGGTGGATCAGCGCAACGGCTCTTATCCTCCATCGCTGATACGTGATGTGTCTCACAATGACGCTATTGATTCGAATGTTATTGTAGAATTAGATTGGTGTTTTTATGGTTCTGAAGGTTGTGGGTAAGTAACCCCGATTTTCAAAAAAGATTGCATCATCTACAGATAAATAAATTTCTGGAAAAAAAATTTATAATATTCGTACTCGAACTTCCGTTTAATTCAATTTTTTAGTTTTGACGCCAAAGTGTAAAATATTTCTAAAATAGCATGTGCACAGGTTTATTGACAACAGACAACATGTGAAGAATAGAAAGTTTGACTTAAAAACCCCACCCGATGTTACGTGGTTATAACCATCTGAATTTTCCAAAAGCTAACCCTAATTTTTTCCTGCAAAACCAGAAAAATCTAATCGCTTTTCCCGATCCATTACCTAAGTAATAACAATAGTAATCTATGTATAACGGGTTCAAATCCTGTGTCGCACATTAAATGTTACGGCGTGCATTGTTCCCGGTTATTTTCTGAATCTTGTAACGTTGAGGTAGTTGAATACAGAAATCGGTAGTTTTGTTTGTGTTTTCCATTTTACTATACTATCTAGTAAGTAGTACTTACATAAAGCTCTGTATAAAGTACTTTTGGGACAATTGGGACGGACCACTATAGATAGAGCTTAGTTCTGCCACCGACAATTCTAGTACTTCACGAAGTAAAAAAACTTTTGTATAACTTCCAAACCTGTTGTTTGGGAGATTATTTAAAGATGGCTCTGTTCGTCTAGAAGAATGGTCTTCACAAGCTAAGTTGTCAAGGTCCACATAAAAATGACGCTGCCTTCAGTGAGGAAGTTGACCTGCCCCGGCACCGACCACTATCAAATCAATAAGATAATGCACCATTGAAATTCAGTACAATATTCTGAATTCAAATTACTTTTCCAACAAGTTGAATAATATCCTTTATTCCACATGTGAGCAAAACCTAATTTTGTTCACTGATTTTGAGCAGCAAAGTCACCGTTTTCAAGCGGGAGTGGTTAAAAAGTTTGTTTTAAATGTATAGTTATTTACCTACAGTTTATGTGCTTTGGGGTTTTGCTTCAATTGTTAAGGTTGTGCAAATAGTTGTAGTTGTGTGGAAAGTGTTGAAAAATTAATTACTAGCTTCTGGTCACGACTAGTCGTATTACTGAATAAAATTTAGCCTTTTTCATTACAATGGAAAAAATCCGTCGCTTCTATTTAGTTTCGTTAAGGTAACGGAAATGAGAGCTATGCTCGGAGTTTCTCTGCGCGATAGGGTCCGGAATACGGAAATTCGTAGAAGAACCAAAGTTACCGACATAGTTCTCAGAATCAGCAGGCTGAAGTGGCGATGGGCAGGCCATATAGCTCGTAGAACCGATAACCGTTGGGGAGTAAAGGCGGTCGCCACTACAGAAGAGTGGCGACCGCGATACAATACGAAACGGAGTGTGGGAAGACCTCCCACTCGATGGACCGACGCCATCGTAGCGGTCGCAGGGAGTCATTGGATGGAGGTGGCTCAGGACCGCTATTCGTGGCGTCGTTTGGAGGAGGCCTATGTTCAGCAGTGGATGTGTACGGGCTGATGATGATGATGATGAACAGAAATGATAGCGAGAAAGGCAACGTTTAGTTTATGCTTTGATCTTACAGTAAAATTACAAACATAATAACTTTCTAACTAGAAAAACACATCAACTTCAACAATATGAGACATAAAACTCTTCACGGAGTGAGTGCACTCGCCTTTCATCAAGCGACGGTGTTTTATATAAAATTTTGCATTTAATTCGTTTCCACGAGTGTTGCACGTTTTAATACAAGCTGCATCCATTTAGACTTAATCCGGTGGAACGGCAGCTTATATGTAGCAGCTGGTACATTCCTCTTCGCCACTATACACGGACTGCTCGGGTAGTAGTATTAATCGACAGCTTGAAGCTGCCATTGATAACTGCTTGGAGCATTCGATAACTACTGCTCTAGAAGTGTGCGGGCGGGAACGCGTGGTGGTGGAAGTGGAATGAAGAGCGCGGGCGGAGGTAACTTCGCGAGATCAGTCGACAGCTAGAGCAGTCCGTGTATGCCTGGCGACTGCTTGACCGCACGAACGCCAGAAGCAGTTCAACGCTCAAGCCGTCCGTGTATGTGTGTACGTACAAGACAGTAGTTTACTATGCAGTTGCGGCTTGAAGCAGTCGATAATGACTGCTCAGTAGCTGTCCGTGTATCTGGGTGGTGGACCTTAGTCATAACATCGACTCATCATCATCATCAGCCGATACACGTCCACTACTGGACATAGGCCTCCCCCGTACGACGCCACAAATAGCGGTCCTGAGCCGCCTCCATCCATCGACTCCCTGCGACCGCAACGATGTCGTCGGTCCATTGAGTGGATGGTCTCCCATGTAGGGGGGGATTTGCCATAATCACCACGCTCGGCAGGCGGATTGGTGATCGCAGTGTTGGTGTTTAAAAATACTCAGAAGGAAGCTGCTGCCCTTCCCCTGGTAGGTTCCCTTAGTCGGCTCTTACGACATCCACGGGTTGAGTTGGAGGGGTCGATATTCGTACGCCGCGGCCCCACGGCAGACATCGACTCATACTCTAATGGAACCATGCTAATTTTGACTCTAAAATCTACTCGAGTTCGTCATTCTGAAACTCGTTTGTTATATCAAAACTTTTCACCACTCACAATACATATGTGAAACGTGTCAACAGGAAAACAGATATTCTTCAATGAGCTGTGCCAGGGGATAGTAGAACCTGCTGAAAACGCATGTCAGTGGTTAAACGGAATTTTGGGAAAGCATTGAATGGAATTTATATTGCTAAAATAGGTCAATATTCAAAATGCTCTGTTTGAAATGGAAAACATTTATGTATTTTTTTTTTCTTCAAATTAATTTTATGCCTTACGTAATAAGAAAATGTATATGAGAGCTTATTGCTCTCGTAAAGCTTTTCTGCCTTTGAATTTTCTAGACATAATAATAAACGTCACATCAAAGGAATTCAATTACGTTCTCTACATGTATCTTATGATAGATTCTACACACAGTATTAGCACAGTGCCGTTCTTCAAAAATTACGAGAAAAAAAGCTGAACACTAAACACAGAAATAAACAGACTTTCTAATATACATAAAACTGTTTAACTACATTGAGAGCTGTAACACACACATACCTACACTATGACATGTACATTACACACAAACATAAAGTTATTGATTCTGATTCTGATAAGTCTTACAACTGGAATCAAACCTGCAACCTTCAGAGTCGCAAGCGAATCTTCACAACGAATCAACGAATCAGCAGCCTTACTTCGGTCCGTCATACAACGGATCTGGAACGGATATGCAATGGACGCATATAAAGCGCTCTTAACGTCCTCTCAAGGCGTCATAAACGTTATTGTCATATTTATTATCATTTTTGAACATAACTCGCCTGTGAGTAATGTGTTCACTTAGCATTTTCTAACACTGTAGAACGCGGTTTATGAGAAAATGAGAATAAGGAGAAATGCTGCTTTTGTATTTGTTAAATAATGTTATTTATATCGTTAGAGAGACTTCTCATATTATTGAAAGCACTTGTTTGATATATTGTGTTATTGATTATTTTTATTTGTACAAGATTCACGAAGTATTAATTTTAAATGCAAAGTACTTAATTTTTTTGAAATTTTATATAATGAAAGTACGGCCAGGCTAAGAACCCGTTGGGTACTCAAACCAAACACGATTTGATTCTAAGCGACGT
The DNA here is from genome assembly GCA_947859395.1 of Eupithecia insigniata. NCBI lineage: Eukaryota > Metazoa > Arthropoda > Insecta > Lepidoptera > Geometridae > Eupithecia > Eupithecia insigniata. The sequence goes on along the minus strand of OX402007.1, from coordinate 13,629,336 downwards.
TATTTACGCTTTAACATAGCCTGAATTGTCTGAATATTCGACAGATAGCTTAGCTAAACTGATATAGTTCGTAGACCTATTTGAAGATACAAATAGGTCGGCAGTGGTTAAAAGGGAGATGCCATTTTAACCACTTAAAAGTTGTTTTACTAATTACGTCGGATAAAACGGATCGAACGCAAGACTTGAAATTATGCAATCATTTGTCTTGAGGCGGTAATGGACTGCAACTACAGAGGGTGTAAACTTTAGAAACCTTTTAGAATTTACCTAATATTTATGGAGGTGATCCTAATTTACAAATGCGTTGAGTGGTCAAAGAAAATATATAATTTTCGTAATTCTTCTAAAGGTGTTATTCCGAGATCGTCCCACTGGACTTTTGCCCAAAACTAGCCCCGGCACATGGAACTCGACCCTGAACTGTTAGCTAAACCACTGACTGGACATACCAACTTAATTACCGATGTCCTTGATCAAAGAATAGTTAAGATAACAGCTACCATCCCGTAGAGAACATTGTTTTTAGTTTACGAAATATGTTGGGCTTTGTCCATCACAAAAAAAAATGCTAATACCGTTTGAAAAATACTAACTGGACATCTTAGACATATACATAGTTCCAATAAATTATTACTTCAATGAGTCTCATTCTCTACATAATGAGTAAAATTAATTTTCGAGATTAAAAGAACATAATTTTTTAAATTCTAATTTAAACTAATAAAGCGAGTATTCCAGGATTTCTTGAAATAATATTTTGCACAGAATTCGTAACATACGACGTCATCGTTTGGATACGTTTGAATATGGAATAGGAGCGTGCGTCAATTAGAGACTCAGCTCTGAATTCAGCTTATCACATTTCTCAGAATTTATTTGTACAAAGCGAGTGTCAGTTGTATGTGATATAATTTGAATTGTGAGACCATTTGATCTTTTGGGAAAAATAAGTGTTAAGGTGCCCTGAATATCTTATTAGTTTCGAAGAGAACTTCGAAAATGTTATTCAGAAAAAAATATATTCACTGAGACAGTTAGACCTAGTCTTGTTTTCACACATATTGTGAAAAATATATGTAGAGCATAAAGATCTTCAAAATTAAGTGGATTATAGTGATATATTTTACCGATTGGCCACTTGGTCATTTGGTCACTATGATGAACTTTTGGATGCTATATTAGCCCATGACGATGACGATTTTCATGTGGCGATTTCTGGGGAGGCCTATATCCAGCAATGGACGTTGTTTGGCTGAGATGATGATGACGAGATTAAACAATGCTTCACAAACAAAGCCAGCAAGCTGACATTTTATTTATTGCTATTTAAATTATTTACAGAGGGAAATAAGTGAGGTTTATTTCGCATTTATTTTACATGCCCACTCAAGTTGGCTTTTATGAGTTCGTTGAACCGACATTTAAAACTGGTATCGGGTTGGTGCCTATTTAAATCAAGAGAACGATGTTGAGTAATTAACCATTTAAAATTCATAAAAACAAACAAATTTTAAATCATACTACTTTAAAATATTTTGCAGTTTAATGGTCTGTAGTTTTGTGTTGAATTATTTTCATAGTTGATAATTTGTTTTATTTTGTTACGTACATTCACAATTGCACAAATTCAACAACAATCCTTACAAGCCATGTTATAAAATATTGTACCTACCTAAAGCTAAACTAGCGTACCTACTACTTACAATAAAAAAACGTACAAAACTCATGGCGTTCGGGCAATACACTATCCAGATTTAGGTATACCTACCATATTCCACTAACTGAATCATAACACCAGCACCAGTAAACGGCCTGCAACTGCGGAGAATTCATAATATGAGTGATGGAAAGCTTTCAACTAGACCTGTGTCGACCGTGATCGATCGTATCACAAAGACTCGATCGCGACCCGTGAGTGATCGATCGAATCCCTAGTTTAAAAGGATTCGATCGTTCAGTCGATCATTCTGGTATTGATGGTTGTAAAGCAAAAGTGAACCTTATGATGTGAAAGTTAAGGTAGTTTTTTCCCCGACAAATACGAATGATCGACCTATTGATTGAATGAATGACAGACTGCATGACAGTCAAAAAACTGAACCTTATGTTGTGACTATTAAGGTAGTATTTCTTGAAAAAAAACCGTGACCCGCGACTTTCAAAACAATCGGGTCTTTCGTTCGATTGATTGAATTTTGAATCATGCTTAATTTGCTTTTAAAAGAAATATGAACCTTATGACGTAACGGTAAGGTAGTTGTTTCCCGACAAATACGAACGATCGAGTCTTAGAGCGAGTCAATCAATTCATTCATGCAATGCAAAACAAAGTGAACCTTATGGCGTGACTGGTAAGATAGTTTTTCTCGACAAATACGAACGACCGATCGATCGAACGATAGACTGCACGCACCGGCGCGGCATGGCAGTCAGAATCAATAACTTTATTTCTTTAGGCTTACAAAATAAGCACTTAGACAAGTCAAATTGTATACTATAAACATAGTTATTATTATCAAATAAGAAATAAGGTGTTATTGATATTCTCTTCAGTTCAATTTTTTGTCCACTAGTGGAAGAAGTGAAAAAGAAACCACTAGCACATTATAATATCACTTATATGTCTAACACATGTTTATTTTGCCTATCTAAATGTAAATTTAATGCAATTTAGGTACATGTCAATAATTCTTTAAAGCTAAGCAGAACATTGAATTTCTTACATACTACTGACAGTGCGGAACGGAGCGACATCCGGCCAAGCATTAACATCATTGATGTAATCATCTATGGAGTAAAAGACCTTCCTGATAAGATTTTGTTTAATGTACTGTTTAAAGTTACGAATAGGGAGTTCAGTTGCTTCAGATGGAAGCGAATTATAGAAGCGCACGCAATTGCCCATAAATTATTTCCCTACCTTTCGTAATCTATATGCAGGGATGTGTAATTTGTTCTTGTTTCTTGTATTTCTATTGTGAACATCACACTTTTTCAAAAAGCTATCTCTATTTTTGTGCGTATACATAAGATTTTCATAGATATACTGCGATATTACTGTCAAAATATTTATTTCTTTAAATAATTCCCTCAAAGAGTCGCGTGGCTTTAATTTGTAAATTGCGCGTACCGCTCTTTTCTGGAGAACAAAGTTAGTCTGGATGTCAGCTGCCTGTCCCCAAAGCAAAATACCATAAGACATAATACTATGAAAGTAACTGAAATAAACTAACCTAGCTTTATCTTCATCGGTAATATATCTAATTGTTCGAACTGCATAGGCTGCTGAACTAAGTCTGCCTGCGAGAGCATCAATTTGCGGTTTCCATTGAAGAGTGGAATCAATATGTAACCCTAAGAAAACAGTAGAGTCTACAAAGTCAACAATCTCATTCTTTAGCATTATCTTCGTTGGAAATTCTCTTACATTAGGTAACATGAATTTAATGCATGTGGTAAGTCATGGGTCTTCGCGACCCGCGACCTGCGAAACGATCGAGTCTTTTTGATTCGATCTTTCTGCAAGTTCGATCGTGATCGAACAGGTCTTGAAAAATGATCGATCGACACAGGTCTACTTTCAACACCATTCGACGAATGTGTACTTTATAATAATGAACTCATTGTTCATCGCAATTTTAGCGCATGAATAGAGATTTTTGCTCATTAAAAATGTTTTTAATTAACTTCGCATTTCATATTATATTTTCAGTTTTAATTTCGGTTCTCTTTTATTAAAAGAATGCATCAACACAATAACGTACACTACAGAAAGTTCCAGTTTTCAACTAGTTCTCCGAAGTTCACCAGTAAAACAAAATTACAATTATTTTTTATATCTTAAAAAACTTCTTTGAAACTAGCTTTTATATCATCTGGGATTAAATTGCTTGGGAAAACAAATACAACGAACCTAAGCTCGACGTGATTAAATCGTTGCGAGACCAGCTCGATGGTACCATGGTCCAAGACATTACAAATAGGTTAACGACATCAAGTGTATGAAGCACCTACGGTGGAAATAAATGAAATGAAATTGACACCGAACTTATAATTGCCTCAACTCAATCGGTTGAGGATAATTGGTCTAAAATTCAGTTGCAAGATTTATCATCCCACAAAAGCTAACAGGGCAAGTAAAATAAAAGCTATTAAAAAGGTTGTTTGGTTTACTGGAACCGAATGTGAAGTTAATGCTGACTTTGAACCGACGTCATCGGTGGTACTCGCTCATCAAATTCTAGATCGATACAAGCTGAGTTGTGAAGTTGTATGCAGCGTTAGCCGCGGAGCAGCTTGTTTTTAATAGGGAGTTACGTTTTTTTCTTTTTTTGCGGTTTTTGGAGAGCGCTTGCTTTATGCTTGTTGGTCTGGTGGGGAAATGAGGTGAAACTGTTGCCAGTATGTTGGTTTAAGAGTAAACATACTACTTCCTACTAATTATTCTAAACGCAAAAATCTTCTCTGCTTGTTATAATTTTATCATAGAACGGCTAAATGGTTCTTAATGAAACATGATGAAAATCTTTTTTTTCTTATATGTATTATGAGGGTATATTTTGACCAGAAAGACATTGAGCGAAGCCGCGGATAGAAACAAGTGTTATTAGTGCTTTATTTTTTCGACAAAACGGCTGAGCAGATCGTTGTTTAGCTTGGCAGGCAAGTAGAAAAATGCTTGTTGTTGGAATGGGATACAAATACTTTGCATCCAGGAAAATTCAAATTGAAATGCGGGTCAATTAAAAAGTAATAAACTGTGTTGAATTTGTTAACTCCATCGTTCAGCTAGGTAATTTGTTAACTCCATCGGTCAGCTAGGTAATTTGTTAACTCCATCGGTCAGCTAGGTAATTTGTTAACTCCATCGGTCAGCTAGGTAATTTGTTAACTCCATCGGTCAGCTAAGTAATTTGTTAACTCCATCGGTCAGCTAGGTAATGGGAACCTATATATATATATATAAACTTTTCAACCCAATTAATCTAGCCCCGGAAAAATAACAAGTTTATAACCAGTCAACTAGTTTTAAAGTGAATTGTTCAACAGATAGTTAATTGATTAGGTATAGATAAAGGTTGGATAGAGCTTTTTGTATTCATTGAAAACCTTTTAATAGAGCTCTACTGTAACCATAGAGTAACTATTATTTGTTCAACTATGTATTAGCAAAATTATAAGAGTATCTTTGTTGTTCTACAAACAATTACTCTCCTGTGAAAAAGCCAGAAAAAATAATAGTCGCAGGAATAAACAAATTTTATATAAAATGATATCTTTTCAAGTTTAGATAAAATCGAGTATTTTTGTTGCTTGGCTAGACCTTTTTAGACTTTAAGCTGTTGTTTTAACGTGCTACTAAAACACTACGTACCATCCTGCCGAGGAAAAATAAATAATGACCAGACAGAAACTTCAACAGAACTCAATAAATCCAATAATCTTGTTACATTTTAAAAACAAATAACAACGTTTAAAATAAAAAAAAGAAGAAAGCGTGGACTGGTTCGAGGTAAGTGCGAGACGGTTGTCGGCGGAAGATCTAGCTACATCTGTTATAAATATTTTAAAAAACAAACTACTAATATGTTTTCCTCTAAAACGAGTAAACATTACAAATAATAAAAAATCGTGGGTTACTACAGAAATAGTAAGCTTAGAATTGTTAATAAGGGAAACTAAATCGTTCATCTGTAAGTTCCCAGCAAACAAAGCTTTGTTGACTAAACTCCATGACTTTGAAGTAAAGTTTAATGACGTGGTCCGAAAGAAGCGCGGTGATTTTTATTGTAACATAATTAATAATGCTTTAAACACCACTAAATCAATGTGGGATGTCGTGAGACTAGAGACCGGCCGGGCTGGGCGAAACCATGATGTCCTTGACTCATTACGGAAACCGGACGGCTCCAAGTATCTTTCGGAGTCAGAAGCTGTCGACGCAATGAACTCTCATTTTGTAAACGCTGCAGATATGTGTGGCGCTCCTCGCGCTAACGTCAGCGCAGCCGTGCAAGCCCTGGTTGGTGCGTGCCCACCCGTGGACTGCTCCATGAGGATCCGGCCATTCTCTCCCGCCGAGGTTCTGAAGATCATATCTCAAGGGGTGGCGCACAAACCCACCAAAGACATTTATGAGATGTCAATATCGCTACTGTATGCTGCAGCGGCACCATTATCATTTATTCTCGCAGAGCTCTTCAATGCGTGCATTAGGGAAGGGCGATATCCGCTAACAATGAAAAAAGTTCGTGTATCGCCACTGTACAAAGGTAAAGGAAGAAGAGAGGAGGTAAATAGCTACCGGCCCGTCTCTATCATCCCAGGAATAGCTAAAATTTTTGAGCACGGACTCAGTGCAAGAATTACGGAATTCCTCGCGAAGACCAAGTCTCTGTCAGATAGGCAGTATGCGTATCGGGCGGGAAGGTCGACTACAGACGTGGCACGGCAACTAGTGCGGCGCGTGTTGGAGGCTCGGGAGAAGCGGCAGCACGTGGCGGTCGTCATGTGTGACCTGTCAAAGGCGTTCGACGTTGCTGATCACGATATACTGGCTGCGAAACTAAAACACTACGGATTTAGTGGTCCGTCACTCGCTATGCTAACAGACTTTATGTCTGGTCGTTGTCTGTTGTTGTTTATGGTTACGGGGGCTGGGGGGAAAGTGGCTTCACAACCACTCGGGACCTCAATCGGAGTCGCACAGGGGTCCTCGCTCTCTAACATCATGTTCTCTCTCCTCCTCAATGACCTTCCTGGATGCCTGGATGCGGCGCATATACTTATGTATGCTGACGATGTAGCCGCGGTGGTCCAGGCGCCCACAATAGATGCATTGGAGGGGAGATTGAGCACGGTGGCAGAGAAGCTCAATAGGTGGTTCAAAATCAATGGTTTCTTACTCAATACCACTAAAACCAATTTTATTCGGTTCAATCTGAGTGGACGTCCACAGAGGCCTTTAAACGTGATGTTGGGTGGTAGAGCTGTCAGCCGGGTTGGATCTGCAACTTTCTTGGGTTTCCAAATTGATGAATGTCTAACCTGGGAACAACATATCGACAAACTCTGCGAGAGATTAGGTCGGGCGTGTTTCGCACTGTGGCGATTGTCCTCGACCCTGGACCAAAATATGGCCAGGAGCTGCTATTTCGCTTCAGTTCATTCGCTCCTTCAGTACGGTGTAGAGCTTTGGGGGAAAGCTGCTGATTGGGAGCGAGTGTTCAGAATGCAGAAGAGAGCAGTGAGGGCAATAGTCCGCGTTCCGTGGGACACGCCCGCCCGCCCTATCTTCAAATCACTAAGGATCCTGACGGTTCCCGGCCTGTTCATTCAGCAAGCAGCTATATATGCCCGTAACCACCTTGCGGAATATCCTAAGCTTGGTGATGGCCACCATTACATGACAAGGAGCAGGCACCGACTGAAGGCCGTGACGCGGCGGCTCCAAAAAACCTCCAAACTGATCCACGTTGTAGGGCCGGCGGTATACAACCGCCTCCCACAGTCAGTCACGAGTGCGGAGTCAATACAATCGTTCAAATACAAATTAAAGAACTGGCTCATTGAGCAATCCTTTTACAGGATTGATGAATTTCTGAGATAAGACTGTACTTTATTATTATTCATGTGATTTCAATTATTAATTAATTTTAAATTTGATTCATGGAATAAATGTATTTTAATGTAATTTAATTAATATTCTTATAGAATTATTGTTATTATAAATGTTATAATTAACTATTATATGTATACAAACAACTTATACTTATGTATAATAAGGATTGACGTGTAATAATTATTTTACCAATAAATGAACATGAACATGAACATGAACATAAACCTAATATCACAGCATTCCCGATATTCACCCGGACAGCTTTAAATTCACTTTGTCCATATTGCAAAGTAGCGAGTGGAAGTTTGTGGTGTTGTATGCCGAACAGAGTTAGGTAAAAAGTTACCTCTCTTCTGTTCACTGGTAAGTACACAATACCTGTTAAGCTCGATACAGTTTACTCTAGAGGACAGTAAACGTTCTTATTTATTTAGAACTACCAACAGAGGATACAAAAGAACACAAAAGAGAACACTTAAGGCAACACCAAATGTGACCCACCAATTATAAGTAGTTACAGCTAGCTTCCTCGTAGACAGGTAAATTTTCCATAAATAGTTAGGCCATTCATGAAAAGCTGCAAACCAAAGTTAGAATTTAAACTTGGCAGCAATAACCACCTATCTATTTGCAAGAAGAAAGAAGCCGCGCCCGCCCTATTTGGGACAAAACCGGAACCCAACCCGGGCACAATCGGGGCAACGTGGGGCACAATACAGGTATTTCCTACCGGGAACGGAAAGTAGGGAACAGACGTTAAAACGAATATCATTGTTCTGAACAATGATGTTTAGTAACATACGATCCGTGGGCCGGAAAAGGTTTTCTTAGTTATTATGAAGCGACATCTCAAATACAAATCAAGGTAATACTTTTGTAATCTTTATCGCAATAATTTTGCGATGGTTTGATAATAATTAACTCTCAACCTCACACCCCCTCTTGATACGTCTGTCAGACGACACTTCACTGCACAAGGCGAAACACTTAGAGCATTTAGCCAATTGAATATCGATACTGAAGGAGAATATCGTAAGTGCCACTTAAAGTAACACGGTTTTTGCATTTCCTCGCGAGAAATGCTCCTTATTGTTTTTATGTTGGATTGAGTTTAAGGATTTAATGATAGATTTCAATTGGTGAGTTGGATTAATTTCATATCAAGAACGATATCAATTGTGAATAACATTTTAGTAAGACAGAGTTTTACCTACTGCAGATACTGTGCAGTTATGCGATCAAACATTCACGAAGCCATAGTACCAACAAAATAAAATAAATATATTATTACTTGAAAAAGAAGTGCACAATAGTAGTAGATAGAGTAAGCCATTGTTATTGCGTACTAGTTTTTTCCCGCGGCTTCGAATGCGTTCTTTCTATGGAAAAGTATAAAGGGGATTATTATCACATCTTAACTGATTTATGAGATACAAAATAGCCTATGATTGATTCCAGGCCTTGAATTATAAAATTATCTCTAAAAATTTCAACCCTATCGGTTCAGTAGTTTTTGCGTGAAGAGGTAACAAACATCCATCCATCCAATCAAACTTTATATAATAAGTGTGACTTTCGTTAGGAGTTATCTGTTTCTCGTCATAGCAAACTATGTATATAATACACAAATCTATTTACATACATAGTTTTTGTTATTCATTAGTTCAAATAAAGTCGTATTGTCCATTATTTATCGCTTATTAGAAAATAAATACGACATAAACCAAATGGTAACCGATATAATCTTTAGGCTCTTCTTATGCTTCAAGCTACAATAAGCCTTTACTTATTATATATATTATTTATGACGTCACTCTGCTTTAAAATCTTGAAAATGTGCCGATCTGTCGCTTCTGTTTACTATTTCCGAGCTCAAATTGATTTTAAACACACTTCAGCACGTATTGAGGAGCGAGCAATGCAATGTGCACCGCGCTCGCAGACAGAACGAGAGGAAACAGAAAGTTAAATTCGATAAAATAAACAGCTTGGAAAATATTTACAATCCAAAGAAAAATGCTATGAAACTTGAGTAAAGAATCCTAGCTCCTCTTTATTAGCAACGCCTTCAACTGAACTAAACTATTAAAACTTGGTCTTGTTTTCTTTATGATAATGTTTTTTCATGTTGTGGATTTATGCATTTGGAGTATCCTACTAATATTATAAATGTCAAAGTTTGTATGGATGGATGTGTACTTGTATGGATATTTGTTACTCTTTCACGCAGAAACTACTGAACCGATTAGGTAGAAATTTGATATGGGCATAGTTTGGGACCTGGAATAACATATAGGCTATTTTTATCCCGATAAAACGCGAGCGAAGGCGCGAGGAGCAGCTAGTCATAAATAAGTTTTATTTAAATTGTAGAATCAGTAAGTAAATCTTTAATTCGGAAATTACAAACAGAAGTTTTCTGACATAAAAAAGACAGCTATTCATTTCTTTCCATCGTCTCCCCTAGCCCTAGGGATTTATTTATCTCTATATCCTTTCCTTTTGGGCAAATGGTTCAATAACTCGGCCAGTACATAGAGAGTATCGTAAATATATGAGAGCTATATGTTCTTACTTAAAGCTTAAAGAAAATAAATATATATTTATTTACGAAACATCAAAGAGCATACGCGACCGAAAGAAAAATTCAAAAGCGAACAAAAACAAAAGTTAAAAAAAAAATACGGAATCGGTTCTACAAATCTGAATCTCACGTGACGGGCTGCGTAGTGGGTTGATTTGAAATTATGTTCTTTTATTTGCGATTACTGATTACTGAATTTTCTTTATGTGTGCAGGTATAAGAGTTGGTATTTTGTGGGAAACATACAAAAACACACAGAATTGGACCAGTTTGGTACAATTCTATATTTTTTAAACTTTATAAGATCCGTTCAGCCTTTTGCTTTTGTAATATTAGTATGGATGAGCCTTTGACTAGGTTTTATCCAGGTAACTGCGTGAGCGGTGCCGCGGACGGAAGCTAGTTATAAAATAATGATTTAGGAACGAGTCGTGCAAACGGTTGGCTATATATGTCTATATATGTGGGAATTAGATTCCTACTTCTTCCTACTATGAAAATGTAGGCAGTTGTACAATTTAATTAGTCGGTCTATACAAAAGAGTTCATTAAATAAGTTTAGATTTTATACTTTTTACCTTAACCTTAACTACTAATTACCTTAAGTAAAAAATATACAGAACTACGGATGCAAAAACGAAGCTTTCAGTTATCAAAAAATATGCCTTTTTACTTCCAAAGAGAAGCACCCCTGCTGTTTGTTACCTATCTAAAGGCAATTAGATAAGGCCCCGACAATTTGACTCTGAATTCATTCTTCGAGTTGAGTAATTGCATTAATCACAGTGAGACGTGGTGAGGGCTCTGTTTGTATAGGAAGTATCTTGCGATTGTGCGTACATAATATATTGTTTGCACGTTTTTAGGGTTCCGTGTTGATAATGGAATAAATCCTCTCGCCTTAAAAATAGTTTAACAATGTGTTGTAACACTATATTTAGAAAGCATTACGCATAGAAAGGGGACAATTATGACATGAATTATTGAAAAAAATTTAAAGTTTCCTACGTAACCCTGACTGTCCCTTACCCGATTTGATTTAACTTGTCATCCTTGCGAAAGGAAACAAAGCAGTATGAGTATTCTGATGTAAATGAATATTTGATTAGAGCGAGTGGCTTATTTTCTTCATTCGTGAAATGTTTCGCGAATTTGTCACGTTACTGTCGTGTGTATAGCATTTGATTATGGCGCAGAATAATTTAAAGACGTTTGGTATATGAAAAACAACATAACACTGGGGCTTTTACGGAGTTATGTTTTAGAATTATGTATAATGATAAAGATTTTTTATTGTTAAAATTTTGTACAAAAAAATTTGAACAATAAGGTGGATACAACAGTTTGTCCGTCAATTACAGAAGTACAATAGGAGAGAGAGAGAGAGAGAAGTAGTATGGTTTTATAAACATTGTTTGGCGTTTTCTTGAAATACATAGTTGAAATACACAAACAACATTCCACTTATTACACTAAAATTCCACTGTCGCCATAGCACTCTAGTGAAGTCTAGTCTATAAGTCATGTAACACCATCACACCATTACTCTGTTTACTTTGGGGCCAGATTACATAAAATAAAAAATATCCATCAAATATATTGTGAATACAAACCGTTCTTTAGGCAAATAAATCACCTTATTTGTTAGTAAAACTCTGTTATTCAGACAAGATTCTATCCGCGACATTCTATTAAACGTGTACTCGAAACATTCTCCTTTCCCAAGGAAATTGATTTTACGGCTTATCTACACGGGAGTAGAAATGGCGTGAGTCGGGCTTTCTTATTGAGGGTTCCGTATATAGTCAAAGTAAAGGCTTTATAAAGGACACAGCATACTGTTTTTTTTTATTTATTTATTTATTTAATATACAAAATCGACAGCCCTTGGAAACTAAGATTGACAAACTTATTTATAGATCCTATGGCCAATACAGATTACACTAATACCTACTATATACGATTAGTTATCGACATCGGTTGGATAGTTCCTCTATAAAAACTAAATTTTTTGGCAATGAAATGCAAGCGTTGGGTGCGCCACCAGAACAAATTATATTTCTGTTTATCTAAATCTCAAAAAAAATACGTATTAATTATACTTAAATAACTGTGGGATTGGGAAATTGGTTTCTATGAATTTATCGTTAAAATTGATTATGTAAAATCACATGTATATTCATAGAAATCATGCGTACATATTTTTTTGTCATTTTAACTTACTTGTAAAATAGAAAATATTATGATAATGTATTATGTATATAAAAAAACCAAGGATGATAACAAAAGCTTTTAATTTTATCGTTCCTTTCACTTAAGTAATTAATATGTAAATTACAGTACAACACGTGACGTTATCAGAGCTTTTATCAAATGTAGTGAAGTACTGCAATCGCTAACCACTCAAATGATAACATAATAGTAGTGTAGAGGTGGATCGATCACGTGTTGTATACTGAACGTGTAATTAGAGTTTATTCTACAACCGCGTTCTGGTTGTGACTAAGAGAATGAGTGATGTGAAGTGAGAAGGTACCTAATGAGCAGTGAAAATATAATGAGTCACAATGAATGTCAAAGTAAAATATCATCATCAGCCCATACACGTCCACTGCATTTGCCATAATCACCACGCTTGGCAGGCGGATTGGTGATCGCAGTGTTGGTGTTTAAAAATACTCAGAAGGGAGCTGCTGCCCTTCTTCTGGTAGGTTCCCTTAGTCGGCTTTTACGATATCCACGGGTTGAGTTGGAGGGGTCGATATTCGTAAGCCGCGGCCCCACGGCTCGGCAAAGTAAAATAGTCTGTCTATAATAATACTTAAATATATTAAGACAGTAGAGTGGGAATCATAGACCCATAAGAATAAACCTCTCCGTGGTATCAATGTACTTTATTATAGTCTGAATAGAACATGAAACGAATGAACTATTCAAAACAAATCAATATATAATAATATTATAATGGATAATGGATGTATTTTTCAAGATTTTCAAGAATAAGTTAAGAAAACTTTTGCTGAAGGGGTGTTTTTATACAATTGACGAGTTTATCAGACGAAAGTAATATTATGTTAGAAATAAATAAATAAGAAATAAGAATTGGATTATCTTTATTACAATTGCATGCTATTAATTATTATTTTGTTTGTTTTGTATTCTTTAGTCAATGTAAAATTATATAATTGTACCTAAATTCATACACAATGTAAATTGTTTTTGAATAAATGAACTGAACTGAACTGAACTGTATGAATGGATATTTCTTACTCTTTCACGCAAAAACTACTGAACCGATTAGGCTGAAATTTGGTATGGATATAGTATGGGACCTGGAATAGTCTATTTTTTATCCCGATAAAACTCGGACGAAGGCGCAAGCAGCAGCTAGTTAACAATAAATCTCGCCTACTGCACAAATTTACTACGTTCAATAATTCAAATCGGTTAAATTATTATTCAGTATTGAAATGAAAATGCAATATCAGCAGTTTCAAAATTATAGTTTCAATATAACATCAAAGAGTTGCATATCAAAGCTTATTTACGCTTAAACAGTTCTAGATGCAGATGCTCGAACTAAGTTGGAAGTTTGTCGGGTCGTTTTTAGGAACCTTAGGTTTACAGATATATTGACTGTGTGTTCTGTTTGAATGCAGGTTGAAGTTTACAGTAGACGACAGTACGGTAGACATTGGGGAATTTGGAATCAAACAAAAAATATCACTTTGTTGTTCGCAACCAAATTATCATAAAAACTGTTTCCTTTAAAAATAGTATCCAAAGGTACTACACCGAGGAATGAAATAAATAATGGCAAGCAGGAATGACAAAAGAATTTTTAGGAGTTTTTAGACCCTTGGGATACTAAAAACACTCGCTCTAATTAAAATCAGTAAACCCAATATCGTTCCTCTCATTCGTTGCCATATTTCTAAGAATCTTTTAATAACGAATGTTCCCTGAGTTCTTTGCGGATCCCTAAATCCCTATTTTGTAGTTGTATAGCTCTGAATTTACGCGTGTAATTTAATGTGACTTTTAAGAAGCAGTCCTCCGGTAGAAGAAGTCATTTGTTGGATCTTGTTATCCTTAAATCGGGTGACGTGTCGCAGCAGAAAGATTTTACGGAAAATATTAGTAGAGAGATGTATTTTCTCTATAAAACATCGTTAAAAAAAGTGTTGTTTGAAAATCTGTCTTAACAATTAACGATAATACTAAGATATTTTTTTCCCACGAGTGCATACTTTCAAATCATAAGTATGGACGATGTTCTCTTCTGTGTGTTTCAAATACAATATGATTTTTGAAACATACGAAACCTATGATTTTCTATGTTATACATTCTCACTTACTTCCAGAAGTTGGTCAAACAACCTTATGTACAGACAGAAGCGTTAATTGCGAACAAGCAATGCAAACTTTAGCTATTTGGGGGGTTACCAATTAATACTTCTATCTGTACATACCTACCTACAAGTTTATCGTAGAAAAATTTAATGTGACTATCAACGTTTTGTATCACGTCTCGTAGCACTTATTTCTAACGCTACGAAGCCGCTACAATTGCTACGCCCCGTAGCGCTGCGCTACCAGGAAATAATATTATTATCTGAGATTGCTAAGCAACAATTACGCAACCTAAAGCAACTTATATATAAATGACAGTACCTAATAATTCCCAATTATAACTACGATTAACTAACATCTTGAACATTTATTGAATTGCTGCACAATTCTCATCTTTATTTCGTTTCCAATTGTACTATTTATCCTACCAACAGCCTTAGTTAAGCTGGGCGATAAGTGAATAATCTTTCACCGTCAGATGGGGCAACCGATGAGAGGACTTCATTCAATAAGGTATAGTTACGTCCGTAGCAGTTAACGTTTAGATATAACGTTAATCGCATCAGGCAACGTATGGGTAGGGTAGCTTTTGCATCAAGCGGTTGATACAGACTAGCGAGAGACGCATGGGCAAATCCACAAAAATCTATCACTAATTTTGCGTAGATATTTTTCGTCTAATCATAAAGCATTTCCACAAGTTCCCTCCCACACAAAATACATTAAAAAACGATTATGCAAAATTTTAGAAAGAAAAGACATGTGAATAATAAAAATGCAGCGTAAACGCGGAAAAAGTCATGCGACAGAACGTTTGTTCAACAAAAAAAAAATTTTGAAAGTTAACTCTCTTATGTAATTATCACCGCGTGCTGCTGTTACGTTATTACATTACTTTAACTTTTTCAGGACTGACTTGCCGGTTTGATCTATGTTTGTGACCAAAAGCTTGATACATCCAGCAACTTAATCCACAAAGGGATTTGTGGACCGTCCTTAAATATATTACCACTGCGGCAAGGCTGCCATTAAATTAATTGAGGAGACCAGTACAGGCATAGTATTTATTTAGTTCCCGTAATAAAACCTTTACGAGCTAGTAGACGTTGACCGTTAAGCTGAAGAGTCGAAAGACAGAATGTGGTATGGGGTTACGTAACCATTTTCGCTTTTTTGTATATTCTTGCGTGGTAATAGTGAACATCTAAAAAAATTTAAATAACTATATTCGACCTTTGTGGCATATACACAAAATATTTCTAGTTGTGTAAGGTCTGGATGTTGTTGACCTTACATGTACGATGATGTTGAAGGTGTAGTTGTAGATAGGTACCACAAGTAGTATGGCACCACACTATGTAGGTATGTATCACTGAGTTCACTGATAGGTAAGTAGTTAAAGTTTATGCCAGAAATGAGCACGACCACAAGATTCACAGTTAAAGTTAAGTTTATTTACGAAGTTACGTAAGTACAGAGAAGGTGATAAATCTTCCTTTGCCTATCAAACTTTTCTTCTGTTTCTTGCTCAATAGTAGGTCAATTACTGAAGTTAGGTATATAAAATTATAACAATCAAAATAAAATGCAGCGCGTGCAAAATGATGCGTGCGCAAGTTTGCTTATGTATGGTGAAATCATACAAGTTGATTGGGCTGACGACTAGCTTGATGGTCTAGATTTGGGATTTTCCTTTAATCCATCAAAAGAGGAATATTTGCAACAAGGAAGACGTTTATAAAGTCTTTGCACTGTAGTAATAAAGATACGCGGTATAGAAGCCAGTTATGATCTATTGTGCCGGAAACCGATGTAAGGTGAAATGTTTGGTGATGTGCCAGTGTGTATGCGGAAAAATGTGCAGGTCAAAGTCAATTTCAAACTGGGTGGGCGAGCTTAAACAATCGGAAAAATAAGTACATAAGTGGGAATCACCAAGTCAGCTGCACTTCTTGGCAGCGTTGCAAATTTAGAAGTATAGAGATAACAAAAATGAAAATATTCATTTCCATTTGGACGTTATATTTTATCGTGAAGATGCAGACAGAGCTTTCCGCTGCTTTGAAGCGATGAATAAAAACACGTTTGACTTAACAAAAACTAACAGTTTTGACCTAGTGGTCAAAAGATATTTTAAACTGACCTCCTTTCCTACGTGAGCGCTTCGACAGAGCCCAAATATCTGAATTCTGACGATATTATGTCCGCATTGTCTCACATCAGAGCTAAGGATTTCATATTCCTCTCATATTCTTTGATAAATAGAATAGCTGCGATTCGATTTTGTTGGCGGTCTCGTCCCCTTTGATTTGGTAAAGCTTCAATGCAGACGGTGATCATTCCTACCTCCGTGGGCCAAAGCTATGGAACCTGCAACAGCAAGCAATTACCGACCATCTTTCCATCAGGCTCAAATCTTTAAAAACCTTATACAGAAAATGAGGATATTCAAAAGATTAAACGACATCACCTAAGTCGATTTAATGACAGTATATATGTCCGAGATACAACTTAACCGAACCCATGGTCCCAATTCATTGAATAAATAATTAAAAAACATAATGCTGGACAATTCATACAGGATTATATACCCCGAAGCTAAGCAGAACCTATATTATGGGCAGAAGATAACTGATATACTTAATACAATACACTACATAGATATACATATATTATTTTTTATTATACATATAAAACATCCAGAACAAAAACATTTTTGTACGAACTGCAGATAATTGCTCCGAGTACAAATCGTACAAACAATTTTGTCACGAGGTGGAAATTAAACCCACAACTTCCTGCTTCGCAGGCGGACCTTCACCCGCCGCGCCACAGACGTCGTCCAACGTGAAAGACAACTGGGTTTAATGCACTATATAGTATCTTACGAAATACCTTCAAACCAAAGGGAACTAGAGCAATCTGGCCATTAATGAAACTGTGGTGTTTGAGACACGTGAAACCTGCGCCCTTTGAACGATCTTTTTCCAGCCCCCTTGAGCCCTTAAGGGCGACTATATTAAACTTGATAGAGTTTTGTATATAAATAGGATTTAATAAGGGAATCATTCAGTTGCCACTAGTGAAAATCACACGACACAGAATTTATCCTGGACGTCAACTTTGAACCCGAGACCGGAGTTTCGGTTCCAGCAATTTAGAATAAATCCTGCTTAACGCATGGTGCTATAAATTATAATAAATTACTCATAAAATTTTAATATATTTTCGGCCGCGACCTCTGCCCCAAAATGAGTAGCAAAAATAAGGCTATTACACAACGGACGTTTGTGACGCGCGTCAACGCATAAGAGTTACAGTGATAAACTGTGTGGGTGATATATCTGCAGCTATTACACAATCAGTAATTTAGATTATGTAGCGTGCTCGATACATGTCATATTGTGAGCTAGTTTGTTTTTTTTTTGTTATGTATGATTATTTTTAGTTCCAAATGAAATAACCACTTTATCCTACTAATATTATAAATGTCAAAGTATGTAAAGATTTGTTACTCTTTGACGCGAAAACTACCGAACCGATTAGGCTGAAATTTGGCATAGGTATAGTTTGGGACCCGGAATGGATATATAGGCTATTTTTAATCCCGATTAAAACGCGGGTGAAGACGCGGGCAGCAGCTAATTGATTATAAAAGCTTTTAGTTAAACACAAAAATAGCTCATAAACTTTTATCTGTAAGCTCTATGTAACGTTTATGTCTGCTCCGACCTAAAATGAAAAAACCATTACTAAAATAAAAAACTCCTCATATCTTAAACTCTGCACATTAATATTCTGTTGGCCCCTAATATACACTCTTCTTAATAAATTACCGTAGTTAAGTTTATAAACAAGTTCCCAAGTTAAAACACTTTTTTCATGGAGTTTTACATGTTTGTAATTATGGAGGATGTGATAAATAAACTTGGACCTAACTTACTTAAGTTTATGATCATAACTTTTCGTCTGGAGGCAAAACAATTGTTTGGAATAAATTTTTCAGGCTTTTGTTTCATAATACTTTTAGAGTGGTTCGTTTTCCAATAAAAAACGATTCCAAAAATGCAAACAGTTACGATAAAAATTGCTTTAAATCATTCAGAAACAATTTAAAATACGACGTAGTCAAGCATTTTATACTATAGTGCACCAGTGTGCGTAGCGTAAGCGCGTAAACACTCTCTAATCCCTTACTCTCCTAATCCGACATAGGACTCATGGCACAGCGCTAGTCTCGGTTGAGGCCGCCGCCGTGGCGGAAATTCGCCTAAGATAATGAATTATGAGTTTTTGGAGTTTTCAATGTACAGCTATTTTCGACATATGCCTTTACCGACCCAAGCACCGTTACCAATATAATAAAAACGAAAATCGTACATAGGTACATCATCAATTACGTGCATGTTATCGAAAAAACAGATAAAGCTTGTTACCTATTAATTTTTTTACTTATACAGGCTATTGCCTACCACCATAATTGATTCAGAAACGGGAAATTTTTGGAGCTTGATTTAAACATTTTTCATTGGGAACTTAAGACAGAGTCATGTTGGTATCATCAATGTCCAAGTATTTGTTTTCTTGTTTGATATGGATAAAACCAATATTTAATTAAATAACCGCATGATTCCGTCTAAATTCCAAATGAAAAATGTTCAAAACAAGCTTCAAAGTTTTCCCGTCTCTGAATTAAGGAAACTGAGATCTTGTCATCAGACCAAGGTTTCAATCGAAAAATTGTATAATGGGAGTTACCTTAAACTGTAATTTCTTACATAAAAGTATATAAATAGTGTAGTTTTTTATGATTGACAGAAGATTTTAAAGACGACGTAAAAGAAAGACTACATACTACCTCTAATTTCGAATAATTGAGTCGCATGTCCGCGCCTGTATCTATAATCTAGGCTTTAGTAAGTGTCTAATGAGAACTTAGATAATCCTACAAATGATTTACATAGTTTCAATAACATCGTGCTAATAGATCCTGATCCGTATTGTTATTGCTTTTTGGGTTCAAATTACCAATAAACTGTTTGACACATCATGTAGTAACGAAGATACCTTTGACCATTATCGTTGATTGTAATTATGCCACATTACACACTAATAGTTTGCCTAATGTGTCCGTAACACATGTCCTAGGATTTAGCATCATACGCAACTCTAGCTGTTGTTAGTAAGCTATGGCTTAATCATTACCATTCGAAGCCTTAATTCACCTTTTGTTGCTTGTAATTTTGGCTTGGGTGTGAAACCCTTACGCCGGTCTTTATGATAATTAAAGATTATTTCTCGCGTTCCTTTTGTTATATTTTCCCACTACGTTTCCATCGCGTTTCAGCGATCGTGGTTAGTGTAGTGTGTCGTAATGTGAACTTGGACATCCCTGATTCTGCAGACGAATTGAGGGTAATCGTGGATATTGCCATCAATTCTCGGCGGTAGCTCCGAGTACATCCAGTCGCCTCGTGACCACGATCGCTGTAACGCGATGGAAACGTAGGGGAAAATATAACAAAAGGTACGTGATAAATACCCGATAGATAATCTTTAATTATGTTAACCAATCGCGAATGTTTAGAAAGTTGTACTCTTTATGATCTTACCCTGGTGTCATCTAAATTTAAGTATGCTGCTCCGAAATTAACAAAAAAGTCGAGTAAAGAATTAGTATTCAATTTATGGATTTCTCTTCTTTCAATTATGCTATAATTTCACACAGTTTACCCCCGACGACGTGTGAGTGTTTGTTTCTTGGGAACAAAATGAAAAGATTTTTGTTTCCAAATAATAACTTTTAAAACGTATATTAGCCCTATTGTTTTGTTGAAATGAAAATTGGAGTTCGAAGAAGGATGGGCGGATTAATGATTCAGGAAAGTTCGCTAAAATGTACTTTAAAGGCTTGTTATATTACATAAATTGAAAAAAAAACCTTGGTATCCCTGAACACTTTTTTGTTAGATGTACTTCAAAAATCAGTTGAGATAAAAATGGAATTCATTTTAATTTCCACAACCACGAAAATTCAAAGTTTAAATTAAGGTAAAGTCCGGATAGCCAAAAAATCAGAAAAATTATCCATTCTATTTCTGAATTTTAAAATCAGGTATTGAGAGTTCAAAAACGTTGACTTAGACTTACACCGAACTTTACCATTTTATTTTCCAGTAAATCTAATCTAAATCATCATCGATCAATTTACAGACCATCGTACATTTGGTCTATAATTGCAGTGTTAGCACCTAAATGGAGGAAACCATATTATTTGTTCCATTTCTCCCAGACAGCCTTGAGGTACTCTTCGGAGCCTGACTTTGTTATATGTACCTATCTTGTTACAAAAACAGATCACCGTTATTATGTATCACTAAGTTTTCCAAACTCAAAGCCTCGTGTTAGAATACACATCAATTTATCATCATGTGAGGTACAAATGTATGATCTCGTATTGAAATAAATGTTATTTTATTATATTCTATAGCTGATCTAAACACTCTCACTTCTGTTTAGCTTCTAAATCCTACAATCTGTCATGTTATCTTCAGAAGACCTCTCTCTCTCTCTACAAAACTTGAAAAGACTTAAGATTATTTCGTTATTTTTCCAGCCCCTAAGCTTATTAAAGCTCTTTGTCATCACCCGCATTATTTATTTAAACTAACAAGATGCGACGCAGAGACTAAGATTTATGGTTTAATTTCTTTATCAGAAATATTTTCCTTTATAATATTACGAGAATTGGTGAGGTTAGCCAGTAGAAAGTCACATGTTTTCGTTTATCAGAAGCAAACAATAAAGTGCTGATTTAGAAATTAGCTTTTTAATATGTTTTCCAAATCGCATGTAGACTAAAGGCTATATTTTGTTTAGTGATCTCATGAAAGTGCTCAGAGGCTTTGAAATGGGTTAGAGCTTAATTTATTTCAGAAGATATAGTGGAGAATATTTATAATGTGTATAATGTGTACTACAATAATTAGTTGAGAATAACAATAATTGCGATGATTTATCGACATGCAACGCTATTTCGTTGCCATTTTTGGTTATTTTACAATGGAGAACATTTTACTATAAAAACTTTCGTAGTTTGATAAATTCATTATGAATGTAAGTGTAAGAATGTAGAACATGTTGACTGAGTCATGCTATGACTAAGGATGATTGTGCTGAGTGATTTGACAGCTTTTATTTTACATATGTTTAGGCCTAAGCGAATAAAAGCTCAAAATAACTTGGGCATCTCTGGCAACATGTAATTCAACTATTAAGGTGTTTCCACATATTGGCCGAATCATGGAGGGACTAGGCTTATACAGTTTGTCTAATCTGCCATCACAAAGGACGTTTGCAATGACTCAGCCCACATTTCATCCCGTAATCTGTATAATTCTATGGCATTTAGTACATTCATATTTATTTTATTGCATTATTATGTAGGTAGGTACTTATAACTCTTAGTATTTTTTTCCGCTTATATACTTTTTTCTCCAAATATTCTAAATATAACCAATGAGCGATAAAAGTAGTATCAGCAAGTCAGCAACTGAATTTAATAGTTGGCTTCACTTATCACAATACATTTTCACTCCCTTTCACATGCTAAAAGCGCCAAAGTTTTTCTTTTCCCTCGACCTTAGTAAGACAAAGAAACTGTTTATAGAAGTGAATACTCATTAACATGCTCCGTTCGTCCGGTCATTATTAATTATCGAGTGTTTTAAGCATCGGATGGAATAAAGATTAGTCTACATCCTTGAACTGATGTCGAGAGGAATAAATGCTAATTTGAAACTTGTTCAGTTCGCTCACGGCTTATATTGGGGTGGTATATATTAAAACTGAAGAGTTTTCGAGGTCGATAGCAATGCATCAATAGTTGGTAGGTTTAGGTTAGATCATCGGGGAAAAAATCATACTATGTAGTAGGTAGAAAGTCTAGTCACTTATGCAGGGAAAATAAAGTAAAAACAATACAAAATATAAACAATCTTTCGCAGGTCACGGCAAATAAATGCATGCTAAAAAATTATATTGGTACTGTAACTACCTGCAAATTGATATATAAAATGTTAAAATAATATGGGTAATAAAGAAAATACAAACATACGATTTTTTTCAGCAAACCGATTTCATTTTAACATTTCGTTATTAGTGCGCGTGTGAGAAAAGTCAAACGAATGCCTTCCACATCATTAAGCCCCCCATCCTCACTTCCCATTCACTCTGCCCCTCACAAAACAACAAACGAAGTCAATTATAACTGTTCAGAAAAACTGCATTTGTCAGTTAAATTGGAAATTTCCGTTTCACCGGACCCCTAAAAGTATAAAAGCGTCCCACACATGTCAAGAGTCCAAGACCCCACACTTTCGTAATGCCCTTTGGTAAGTTCTGGGGTTCCCTAATATCTTTTTTATTATATTAACGAGGGGTATCGGGATTTCCTATTAGATTTCCATAAGGTATGGCGTTTACTTTAGATTATTACTGGTTCCGTGCCAAACAGGATTCATTATGGATATGAATGCTCGCATTTAAGACATTTTTTATATATTTTTTGGAATGTTGAACATTTTAACACTTTCATGGCCCACGACGCACTTGTCCATCTCCAGCGCTTCTAAAAAACACCGCGATCATGTTAGGTACAAATGTATGATCTCGTGTTGAATTAAATGTCATTTTATTACATTCTATAGCTATAGAATATACTCTCTCTAATATACTCTGTCTAGATCAGCTGATCTAGACACTCTCACTGCTCTTTAGCTTCTAAATCCTACGATCTGTGAGAGGTCTTAAATATTTCACTTAGAGGCTAGGTATTAGGAGCCCTGTTAGGGCGCCATGCAACTTAAGAGGTAGCTATTATAATTTTAAATATCACATTAAAGATAAAATAATAAAAATATTTTATGAAACAAATATTTTGTAAAAACAATTAAAGTCTATAGTGCTTCTAAAACACACCACGACATACTATTATCACTATTATAACGTATTTTAAGATAATTCAAACAACTTCTACATCGTAGGCATAAAAAAAATCGCCGTCTGCGTCACAGAGATATTTCGATAGGTTTATCTGATTTCATCGATTCCCATAAACTACACAATATTTTACGAACACAACCGCCGCTAAACGTCAGAATATCGCGGTATATTCTATATTTAAGGCATATTATAAAGGTAGAAATAAGGATGTGAATTTATTCGCTCGTCCTAACCCGCTTAGATCGCTTTTATAGATGTAATGGAAAGGGGTTGTAATGCCTCGAAGATTTTATTCATGCTAAACAACGGGATAAATGGGGATGATTTTACCACGAGGACTGTGGAATCGTATAGCGGAATTTTGTTTATATCTGACCTCTGAGTAGGTATTTCTCTGAATGTTTATTAAAGTTTTATAAAATATAAATCTTTAATTCGCCATAAGTTATATCATTAAGTTTTGAATTGTCTAAATTTAAGGGCTGTAGATTTTGTTAAAACAATATATAAATAAATGGAACATTATGCATGTATTCATTATGAATGTAAGCGGGTTAACTACGAACCTAGTTTGTGTTGAAAGAACACCAACGTTTCATCCCTTAACTTTGAAGAAGTCCCTCGTTTACTACTCGTTACGAAAGTTTTTATAGTAAAATTATGCATGTAGTTTCATTCAGACAATATCTACGTAAAGTTGCAAAATAAAACTAGTTTTTTTAACCAAATCTAAACACACATGGAAATGAAATTCTGACGATTCGATAGACTCGGCGCGGACAAGTATGCGAGTTCCATGGAGTGGGTCAGTTCTTTACATTCTTATTTTTCAAGATAACTGCCATCTTTGGTAAGTAAATTCCCAAATATTAGTAGGTATAAAAAGACTTTCCTTGTTATTAGTGTTTCAAAGTTGTGTTTGTGAAAATAGTGAGTTGAAATATTATTTAATTTTATGAAACAATTTGTATCGTGCAAAAGCTATTTGTTTGTTTTAACTTTTGTTCGATTTATTGAGTAGAAATATTAAAAATGTCGGCCCATTTTAGCGATTTAGAATCTTTTAGAGTTGTACGAGTAAACTTACATTTTGTTTTCGAAATCATTATAATATCAGCCCATACACGTTCACTGCTGGACATTAGGGTGGAGCCTCAATATATGAAAAAAAAATTAAAGTAGCGTAATCGATTTCGAATACCTGCCAAAAGTTGCATAGGACCAAGACAATGACAAGTATATTTTTATTTTATTTTTTAAATATATTTTTTAGCCCTCTACCGTCGTTTGAAATTTGATATTCTTTTCTTTTTACGCAACTTTCTAAAATCTTTCTACTACTGAACACAATGATAAATTACGATTTAATTTAAAGGGATGGGGTAAATAAAACATTTATTTAATGATTACAAAAGTTTTATTAAAAAATAGTCTGCTTCGAACAAAAAAATTGTTTTTTTAATTACAAAATCGCGACTTTTTATATTTTCTATGAGCATTGAAATTTTTTTTGGTATCTAATGATGGCATTATTGCCCTTGATTGTATTTTACCTCGAATGAATCCATCTCCGGCCTTCTCACCAGACACAGTCATCGATGCCTCAGTCACCATTTTAACACATCGTTCAACTGCTTGAGTATGACAAGGAAAATCCGGAAACTCCAAGATAATATGTGACTGTGCTTGGAGTAAATCTTCAAACTCTTTGTCACTGACTTTGTATAACATAGGAGGGGGTGTAATTTGTGACTCAGCCCATATTATCCTATCAGTATAGTCGCTGGCATTAAAGTTCAACTTCGGAGTTTTGAATATTCTAACACCAGGCCTTAGATTATTTCTAGCTGCGATTATTCGTCTCAAGCCCAGTTCTCTGATAGTATTTTTTTCATCACACAGCATAGCCAATAACATGTTTTCGTGGTGTGCAAAAAACGCGTTTCTCTGAATTACTGGCTCTATAATTTTCTTTACATCAGAACTCAAACATCTTGATAATGCAATCAATTTAAGAACATGCTTGAATGAACTATATTTTTTTATATTAAACCAAACAGGTGCATAAACTATTATTATATACTCTGTAAGATTCTTTAGGTTCAAACAAGGATTGGGTGTCGCTACATACGGTCTTAATATTCTATTAGCCGTTATCAACCATCGTGAGTGAGCCATTTTTCCAGGATTCCTGCGTGACAAATCTAGAGAACAATTACCACTACTTACAGCATGACAAATTTGATACAAATATTTCTGATCAGTGCTTAATATTTCTTCTGTTTTCTTCAGTAAATCTGGCAAATTTGGTGAAGGTATCGCTGAAAACTCAACGACAGGATGGCCGGTGCAGTTTTCTAATGCTTTTCCAATTGGTCCTGAGTAAAGTTGAGGTCCGCTTGTTGCTCCATCCAATGTAGTGAATAAATGACGCAGAGGAAGTTCATTTGCTTGTAGTTGACAAATAAACCATTGCACTGGTCTACCTAACTTCACTAAACAAAGAAGGAGGATCCATAAATAGGACAGTCTATTTCACTTCGTGTTCTTTTATTCGGCATTATTTTATATTAGCACAATCAGACCACGCAACTTACAACGACGAGCATATCTTATTGATTACTGAACTAAACAAATAAAATATATATTTTTAATCATTAATATCCTATCTATATTTATAGAAGATTTAGGAACGTTCCTCAAAATCTCTTTTCAAATTTGAAAACATTTTTTTTTTTAATACGCCACATTTTCATACGATGCTTAATTTTATTAAGTTCTTTTTTCAAATTCAAACATGGTTCGAATTTTGAACGCCCCGCCTCAAGCAATCCACTAAGCTCGCATATTGTATTAGAAGACGTGGCTGCTACTGCTCAGTTCAAACCCGAATCCTGTCACGAATTGAATTTGTGCAGCGTCAGATTCTACTCGGATTCCGCTCTCTCTTAGTTATATTACTTTCTTGGGTGAATTTCTAAAGAGCTTTCAATATTTAAGTTTGTTTAGAGTTTTTGTTTTGCTATAGATTATCTTTCACCTACTACGTGATTTAGAAATACAAAAACTCTTTGATCACCATTTATGAAAAAGATTCTAAATGAAAAGTGAAATGGATAGTTGAGGTTCTTGGTCATTACTCAATTTATATTGCTCTGCATATAAATAAAAAATCAGCCATAGCTAAAAATACTTTATTACTATAACCGTAAAATTACTAAACTGCAATAAATGAAAACTTTCCGATAGCTTCTACCTAGAGACAGATTTTAATATAAAACATAAAAACTAAATACTGGATAATTAACTGTTCCGCAATGTTTTCCAACACTGTTTTGCTACTTTATGTCCCGGGGGTACAGATGTTAGTTTTGATTTGGAAACTACGATACATTTCGTGTTAATTTGGTTGTTTATTAATTAGCCCGTTTACCTTTTTTCGGAAGTGTGTATCCACCAACGGTAGTAGAGTTTTGATTGTATAATCCATAATATTTTATGTTTTAAAATTATTGAGGTGTTTACTGAAACTGGAATAACATAGCAAATAGCTAACCTGTGGTAGACACATCAGCTTTAAGCCCTCAAGTTTATTACATCCTCATTCCAAAGATCAGCTAGTTTTCATTTCCGAACAGCCGGAAACATGCCGCAGAAATTTTGTGTTGAAATTTTGCATTTACTACATATTTTTGATGTCCTAATATTTTCCTTCAAAGTCAGGAGAAATATTTTGGAAGAAAACAGCTTTCATGAAAATATGGTATGTACAAGAAATTTCAAAGAGTTTTTTTTTAGTTAATAAATTCGGTGGAAGTTAAAAGATCTTGACGTAAAAATATTCATAAAGGTACGAGTATAATCATATTGTAAAAGTTCTGTAAGTACCTACCTATCTTTTATTATGATTTCAAGAACCATACAAGATCTTGTGTGCCCGTAGATTTTTTTATCTTTATAAAGCCAAGAGCCAAGATCAAAATATTTTCACTCCTTAGAGAGATTTAAAAAGTCTATACTATAAAAATATATACAAACCCCTCACCTCGAATTTAATCCTTCAAGTAGCACAGACACGAACCACTATTATCTTTTTAAACGCAAAAACATTATTCGTACGTTCGCACGACGAGTCGTGAGGGAAGACACGTACGTGCTCTCCCGCGGATAAAATAATACTGACTCTTGAAGCTGGGATTTGGTGTTACGTGTACATTAAGGTTCAAATAGTGTACTAGGGTTAAGGAAGGTTTGTTTTCGGGTGTTATGAGAGTTAAAAGGTTAAATTTCTTCGATTTACTGTGTAAAGGTTAACTGTAAGATGGCTATCCGATCGTATCAGATATTTAACCTGTTAAATAATTGACCTACCTACTGGAGCTTATCAGGGACGGTTTATGTCTGACTAGAAGGCTATAGAAGATGATGATGACCTACGTTAACTTCCCTGACGCCATATGGCACAAAACTCACGCATTATTTTGTTCGTAGCTTTAAAAAGTTTAGCCAGATTATCGAATTCGAAACGTGTCTTTTTTCACGAAGATGGCAGGTTATCACAATTTGGTAAAGTTATAAAATAAAATAAAATCATGAAACCACCATAAAAAAGTTCAATACAAATTATTACTAAAAACATTAATCTGACTCTTGAAGCAAAATAGCAAAAATTGTATTTAACGGTAAGTTATAAAATAACGGTAAGAAAGTGCGGAAAGTGCTTAATACAATTTCTTCCGAGAAATTAAGTATGAACTTTTAAGGCAATAAATATGGAAGTATCTAAGGAGATAAATGTTGTAGTTGGGGTCTAATCTTAGTAGATTCCATGTATCCATAATATATTTTAAGTACGAGAAAAACTCTGTCATCTAGTTTAGTTAAATATTTCACGAGTGGGGTGGATGTATCAGCATAGAATTTAGCTAGAAGATAGATTGTAGACATCGTTCTTAAATAAATCGGCAATACATGAGCAAAGCCGCAAACTGGAGCTAGTTGTATGTTATTAGAAAGCAAATGTTTTATTTCAACATCAGATTTAAAGTCAAAGTCAAAGTTTCTTTATTTCCGTAAATACAATAAATGTACACTTAGAACTGGTCAAATTCTTAAAATTAAACACTGATTTGGAAAAAAAGTGATATTTTGATTTCGGTCGCTTCGGTGTGTAGACTAAAGTAAAGAAGCGACGAAGAAACCTTTAGCCTGTTAGGTGTTATTTTTCGAGTTGGAGCAAAATCCGTCCCAAGCTTTTTTATCTTCTAGATAGTCTGACATTTTGTAATAATAATTTCAAATCATTACTTTCACTATAAGATCGACTCATTTCCCATAATAAAATAGCGCATGACCATGAAGTTTACATGAAAAATTCAAAAAACCCCAACTCTATTGCAACCCCAATTTCACAAAATTAATCCCTCATCTAGCAAAAGAAGTCTTTTACTACGATTTAATAGTCAATTACTTATAAGAACTATGTACTTAACGTGAGCTATGTCTTATCGTTCCCTTGGGTGAAATTCTAACAAGGGCTGAAGTGAAGGGGTCCTAGGTTTGCTTAAGATCATCTAATGACCTTTGTGGATGCCTCATTCATTAATTCTTCGGTCAATCTTTATAAATAATATTTGTTGTAATCATAGCACTGAAGTAGCTACGTCGTAGAGCATCTACGACTTCGTAGAGCTACAACGACAGTGTAGCACTACACGTTGTAAAAAAATATTAAGTATTTTTTTATTTAATTGGTAGTTTGCAGAGGCTTATTTAGTTATAATACAACTGTGTTAATTTTAATGGCGACCGCGATGAATGCGAAACGGAGTGTGGGAAGAGCTCTCACTCGATGGACTGACGACATCGTAGCGGTCGCAGGGAGTCGTTAGATGGAGGCGGCTCAGGACCGCTATTTGTGCCGTCGTTTTGGGGAGGCCTATGTTCAGCAGCAGCAGTCGACGTGTACG
The DNA here is from genome assembly GCA_947859395.1 of Eupithecia insigniata. NCBI lineage: Eukaryota > Metazoa > Arthropoda > Insecta > Lepidoptera > Geometridae > Eupithecia > Eupithecia insigniata. The sequence goes on along the minus strand of OX402007.1, from coordinate 13,599,803 downwards.
GGGTGATGATGTTGATGATGATGTGAATTTCATCTGGAAAGCATTGTTCACATACATTAATTTGATAAAACTATTTATGTATGTATGTGTTAAGCACACACAAAAAATAATTATGCTATAAGTTATTGAACAAAATCATCTTTGCAAATTGACAGTGACCGGGAAAAATAAGTTGTTATTTGTCTAAACGCAATTCTTGTGGTCATATTTTCGAGACGGCCGTTATATTGTGTCTAACGCGTCCATAAGTCGAGTCAAAACGACAGCTGTCGTGCGACCGATCAAACGAGTATCAAAACTCGAAGGAAGTTCTTATACCTTATAGGACTTTTGCTATTTAGCTTTTTAACACAACACGTGTCTGTATTGTGATTGGGAGGTGTATTATATTAAGTATATCAGTTATCTAGTACTAAGATAACTGATTCACGCAGCATTATCTAGCGCTAAGGCTAGATAATGCTGTGTGAATTGACCAGCATTACTTATTTATTTATTTGTCACAGTAATGTTCCGATGCGATCCGTTGTTCCGATTGAATAGAATCCAACGACATACATTTTATTGCTATTGGAGGGTGGTCCCAGGCTCCATACATTTTTGCCCATTGTCCTTTAAATCCAATTTGTTCAGTAGTTTTAGCGTGAAGAAGTAACAAACATCTGTATATTCTTTAAATAATTTGCGTAGGTATAATATATATGTGTATTTGATTAGGGTGATTCTAATAGTTTCTAATAGTTTTTTTTTTTGCACTATTTGGTGAACAAAAAAAATAAGCTTTCTTTTGGTTTATCTTAGTAGCTTTGGCTTAGTAGGCTTTAGTTTGCTTGCACACAATTTTTGAACACAAATTGTGTTAAATTTATGTTTAGCTTAGTAGTTTATAGACATAAGAGAAATATAGACACAAGAAAATATTATTTCGCTGTAATTTTTGCCATGAATTTCACCCTTGTCAATAATTATGTATAAAACACAGCTACCATGCAACCTATCAAACAAGTATCGGAACGAGGAGAAACTTATAATCGAGCCCATTAAAACGTCAACGACAAAAAAATAAGTCTCTAAAGTTGAAAAATATTACGTGAAAATGGAAGTTATTAGAAACGTAAATCGCAGTAAAGTTTTCTTGATCCCATTTGAGTAAATATATCGGGAGGGAGGCTGACGTCGCTGAGCCTTATCTCAGTTGGATGGAGTCAATGCCTGAGGAGAGCTTTCGCGAGAGCTTTGTAGGATTTAGTTCACAAATAATATTGTGTAGGTACCTACATAGTCGCCTGTTTGTTTGGTGTGAAACTAACACCATCATAATGTCCGTCTTATTCGTCATTATACTTTTACCTAGGCTTGTATTATGAAATTGTAGAAACTACAGATTCTTAACCGGTATTTTTTTATCCGTTTACAATCTATAGTTCTCACACAATGTCCATTTACTCCCACCACGATCAGTCCAGTGCAGTCAACAGCCGTACAACAAGTAACACGTCCGCATTCAAATGTGCTATTTACATTCTGCAGGCGCTGCGCTGTGTCGCAGGTGCTAGGCGGGTTACACACTGGAGAGGTAATAATGAAATAATAATATTACAGCTTAACATAGTTTCTTATGTGAATAAGTGTTTTTTTTATGATTCAGTCAGGCTCATTAGGTATATTTCTTGACCACAATCAATATAAACACATTCAAGCCGCATTGGGGTGATCAGTAAGGGCAGCATGATATTGAACTACACGGAAATATGATTTTCTTATGTAACTATTCTTTTTTTTTTGCACAAACAAGTTCTCACCACCTTCTTTATAAAGGCTCATGGCTCGGAAAGCACGTTAAGGTCTACAGCTTAATGTGTTGTGTCGGTATACGATTCCAGAGAGTGCACCTGTGTTTGCCCGCACACTTGTGCACTACTATATGTTTTGCGCACCTGGCTATTCTTGTTGAGACTGGCCACCGTGACAGAAATTCAGCTACGAGGGCACCATCATCATCTATATTTTTAAAAGAGTAAACTGGGTGGCTCATCAAGAGATCTCTGAAACTACAAGAGCTGCGAAGCTGAAATTTTGCACGGAGGTACATTTTACACGGAGGTACCTTTAAGGACATAGGCACCCGCCGATTTTTGGAAATTCGTATTCTAATGGGGTCAAAGGTAATTTTTATAAGAACTTTAGAACCGTAACTGTTGGTCCTTCAGAATCCTAGTGTGTACGTACAATTGTAGTGAATATAAGTTTCAGGGTTTTTCAAAATTCACACTTTGAATTTCAAAAAACAGTCAGTCAGAGTTTGAAGTCAAAGTTAGGCGACTCAATGACATATATGTATATCACGAAATCTCTAAATAGAAGAGCTACGAGACTGAAGTTTTGTGTTAAATTCAGATGGAAACCAGTAATTTTACTTGGGGTATTACTAAAGTCCACGCGAATGAAATATCGGGCGGGTCAGCTAGTTAAGGTATTTGCAAGCTATAAATATAATCAAGCTCTAGAAATAGATACGCGCATGGACTACCGCCCTTACCTGCCTTAGAACCTGCAAAACGTGCAGACATTGCACGTCGCACCAAACTTAAAGAATCGAACTTTCCTGCCCGAACTTGGAGAAATATTACCTACTGTTACACAGTAACCATTTCCTTTTTTAACCGACATCAAAAGAAGGAGGTTATCAATTCGACCGTATGTTTTTTTTTTGTATGTATGTTACGCTATATCTCCGCTAATTATAGACCGATTATGAAAATTCTTTCGTTAATTTACAGAAAATGATCCCGAAGAGGTCCCATAATTTTTTTTATCCCCAGGAGATTAGTATTTAATTTCCCGCAAAACTTAAAATAAGTTTAAAAGTAAGAAAATAAGTGGAATTTGAAATCGTATTATCGTTTTTTAAAACACGCCGTATTACCTGATAATATTCGATTTTATTCGACCTAGAAGCCAAGCATAGCTGTTTTTATCAAAGAGTAATTTCTTGTCGTTGTGGTGCTAGATCTCTCGTTACCTACTTGCACGGGCGAGTTTTGTCACTATAAGGGGCCTTGCATCCTACAACTCGTAAACATACCCAAATGATCTGTTGTGTCACCCCTTTCACGACACCATATTTCATTTTAGCTTCTGCCCGTGTGACCTTCATAAAACCTATCCTGTAGACTCACAGATAAAGTTCAGTCGACAGATCTGATGTGTAGTTTTCAGTTCAGTTCATTTATTTATCTTTAGACACTTGCATGTACTTAGATAGGTCAACTAGTTTATAACCTAAATCACTATTTTACAACTAGCTTAGCTTCACTAGGTACCTTATCACAAAATATGTTTTTATCAGCTCAATTGTATAATAACACAATAAATAAACTTTAGGTATCTATGTTGTAGGTAAATAATATATGTACATATGTATGTATACGACGTACATTCCTGAAAATCCTGTATGTAAACGACATACAGATGTTTGTAGTACAAACTCCCCGAATACACCCAACACTGCAATCCGCATTGATTGACGTGAACACCACCGTGGCCCGCAGCTCAGATGTACCGCAGACTTTGAATTGCAAATGAAACAAAGAAAACAAGACAATTAATTCAGTTTGTTTAATCAGCTGAGTAGGCCGCTGAAGGCACGGCTTCACTGGCTTTGACTGGAGTTGTTTATTATGCGTTAGAGTTAAAACGGTAACATGAATCTATAACATTACCTAATCTGTGAATCTAGGATCTAACTTAGTTAAAATGAGTATTCTAGAACGAATCTAATCGCTATCGAGGCTGTATCTCAACGCACATTCTCAACTGGCTTGGTTAAGCAAAAGCATATATGTACATAATACACAGTACCTACATTATCCTAGACTAGGTCTACAAATGGATATGATATGTAAGGTCCACAGCATCTGAGAGTCGCAGCCAGAGAGCCAGTCGGTGCCTTTATCATAACTCAGGACACTTCAGTGTGACGTCACCATGCAGCACGCTTCTTTCCAGCCAGTACCTACACTCGAATTAGTTTTGACAACAATATAATCCATAGGCGTTCTAAATTCAAAATTACACAGCCCACTCCAAAACAAAAACAAAATCCAATCTTCAAACAAGAAACGGAAGTGATTAGAATTATCTAGAACTCTATAGGTAATCCAGTTGTTATTGGGGTTTTTTTAGCAAGAAAAATTCACAGTAGCAGCCTGAAGTCAGAAAGATAACGGTATTACACCTCTGTACCGCGGAAAGTTAAGCCGTTGGTCCTGTAACTGACCTCTCTCCGGCTGTGCACCTGGTTAGCTTTCGTTGAGAACGGCCACCGTTGTCGAAATACGGATAGGAGGACATCATCTTAAAATATCAAACACGCTTAATAAAAAAAAATGGAAATTATGAAATTAGTTCCACGCTCACTTAAAAAACTAACAAAAATGATGACCTGCCTGAGTGCGGATTCAAATCCCCCCGGAAGTGGGAGTCTAGTGAAAACTTTAAATGATCATTCTCACTTAGCTAACTTGTTCTTTTACAGTGCTGCTTAACATAAGTGCCGTTTGACGTGTCGTTTGAGACACATTCTCTGCCCAGCCTCTGCAGTGTAACCAGAGAGGCGCGCCGCCCCGCCACAGCTACTAGGGCTCCAAGAACTAGATGTGCGTCGAGGGCAATAAAAGAGTCATAACGCTAAGTTGTCGTCTCTGGTTTCTTCATCTCCTTTCCTATTTCACTTCCTTCAGCTCAAACGCCTTCCAAGTTTCCAAGTCTGTATAAACAGTTTTCAGATAACAATCAACAGAATAAAATTAATTGAATAAGTGGTAAGGTAAAGACGCTACTTGAATTAACACAAAAGGAAGTACGGAGGAGAAATGAATTTTAAATGATTCCAATTCATTCCTCGCCGAGATACAGTCGTTTATGTTGACTAAAGACTTGCGGGGAATACCAAGTAGCAGTTGATAAGGGGAGTAGATAAATGACAATCGAGGCGTGATAGTGTATCTGGATGAATTATTAATCTCGCACCACACCCCCGCACACACACACAAACACACCCTAGCCTATAGTAAATGAGGAGATAATCTAACCAAACATCCAAGTTTTCGATGTAAAGCAATAGGTACTTCCTGTAAATACTATTACTATCCTAAGTAATATTATAAATGCGAAAGTGTGTTTGTTTGTCCTTCTTTCATGCCTTAACTAAGCAACCAATCGAATAGATTTTTGCCATAAGTTAGTTGAAAGGATGGAGAGTAACCTTTTTATCCCCCTAGAAATGTTAAATACGAACTTAAAGCAGGTGAAAGAAAGGAGAACAGCTAGTACATAATGTTTTGCTACTAAGACCTACGTCTAAGCCAATCACGATCTGAGATATATTTTTGAGTGAACGCTTATATAAATGAATCGTCAAGAACGCTACTTACACGCACTTTATGGGATTAAAAGTAAACGCAACCAAATATTTATTTCACACAGACTGAAGTACTGCCGTATTTTATATAATTATATAAGTGCGGAAAATAATAGCAAAGCACTTAAGGATTCAATTTTTTTATAAAAAACTTTCTCTTATACCCTTTCGCCAGATTGGCCACTTTTCCACGGGATAGGCAGTGGATAAGGCCTGTTATTTGGACGATCTTCAGTAGATAGACTAGAGTTTACATAATTTTATGGACATTTCTGGTGAAAGCGCTTTGATAGGTATTGAGCTTAGAACTTCTGATCCGATAGAGTAATTTAAGACAGCTTTTATTGTAAGCCATTGCTGACGATTATTATAGCCCGGCTACATGCTCCATCTTGCTTGCCCACACCGAATTGCGCAAGCAAGATGGAGCGTGTACCGGCTTATCTTGTTTGCGCAAACTGTGTTTGTGTAATCATGCATGCACAAATGTTTGAGCGTGTAGCCGGGATATTAATAGTTTTTTTTTTTGCCAAATGTTATATTTGCGTTTCCAGATATGCGAAAATACTCTTTGCTGCAGCAAAAAAAATCTTTATTACGTTTCACCAACTTTTGATTCATAGGGGTGGCATTTTTAAATGGAGATAAATATAAAAGCATTTTTGGATTCATCCATGCAGTATTTCTGTATTTAACGTTTTATTATTTTATACAGCGAACGGTTTGTCTATTTTTTATTTCACGAGTTTCGATTTTGGAATGAAATACCGGTGAATAGAATTTTTTTGAGCTCTTGTACAGTCGGTCTATCTGATAGTGAACAAATTTAAATAGTCTGACTCAGGTCGGTCATTTGGCTCCAGTCGTAATCTGACTGATTATTATCGACCATCAGTAATGTTTACGTTTAACTTTGTATTTTATTATATTCTAAGGAGTGTATGGTATAAGTTTAGACTGAGAGGATACATGGTTATGAGTTGTTATGTACGACATCGTAGCGGTCGCAGGGAGTCGATGGATGGAGGCGGCTCAGGACCGCTATTTGTGGCGTCGTCGTACGGGGGAGGCCTATGTCCAGCAGTGGACGTGTATGGGCTGATGATGATGGTGTTATGTAAGTTTATTTATAAAGTGTGTAAAACTGTTTGTGTGTGAATACAATAAAATTAAATTATATTCTGTGGGTGTGTGTGTGGCGGTATATTCATACTCTCTTTTTGACAGTTTAAACTGATGTCCAAATAATGTTATGTACCATTGCCTATATATTTATCAAAGGCATCATTCCTAACAATCTGAACATTCAAAACAATTCCAATACTGCATAACGCTGAGATAGGACATATTTTTACCCCATTTTTAATAATTGTTAGATTTTAGTAATTCGCAAATTTTATTATGTTAATTTTAAACTTACTTTATTTATTGTTCACAAAAGCTTTCTGCCATTGTTGGTGAACTTTTTAATAAATTCCATGAAGCTCTCACATAATCCCGGACTCAGACTTTCCAAACGTCAATCCTAATGAAATGACACCCGCCTTTAATAACGGATTTTATTACAAAAACCTCAACGGAATACCAACCTTATTACCTCGAGTGGTGTGTTAATGTCGCTTGGCGGTGAAAGCCGTTTCCATATAAATTCTTCGATATTTTTATACAGAGTGATGAAAAACTGTAACGTGTTAGAAATTAATTGGAATGTTACTTTTTGTTTCAGTAATGAGAAAATGGCTTTATTGGCTTAGCAGTGGCTAGGACTCTGATAGTTTTATTATTGTAAGAAATATTTTACTAAGAATAGAAGAAAAAAATTGTTAAAACCAGAGATTAGTTCATTAATTGGAAATTGCCCAACCTTAAGAGTGTAAACTCACAATATTAGAACGAAATGACCAAAGCAGTATTATGCTCCTACATCTTTTACTGGTACGAACCTGGAACAAACAATTTTAACTAGTAGAAAACTCTTGTTTTAAAGGCCTACAAATAGTTACTAGAATTCGCACCACTCACACTTGACGGGTTTTTTTAAGACACAGAATCACGGAACCTAAACTACATAAAATCTGAATTGTTGATTCTATTAACCCACGAAAAGAAAAGGGGAAAACTCAATCAAAATTACACGCACACACATAATCGATATCCTTTAAAAAATCGGTTCAAAACCAGAATCAACAAGCTATTCCTTCAATATGGCGACACACAAACAGACAAATAATACCCTTTCAAACCAGCGCTCGAAATAAATCCCTACACGGTGTAATCTCATAAAAACTTCATAAGAACGTTGTTCAATTTAGTCACAGGCGTAGATTAAGTTAAAGTTAAACAGCTAGGTCATAATCAGAATCAAAATCAATACATCGATACATATTTCTTTAGGCTTACAAAATAAGCACTTAGACAAGTCAAATTGTATACTATAAACATATGTAGTTATTATTATCAAATAAGAAATAAGGTGTTATTGATATTCTCTTCACTTCAATTTTTTTCCACTAGTGGAAGAAGTGAAAAAGAAACCACTAGCACATTATAATATCACTTAAGTGTCTAATACATGTTTATTTTGCATATCTTAATCTAAATTTAATGCGATTTAGATACATGTAAGCTAAACAGAACATTGAATTTTTTACATACTACTGACAGTGCGAAACGGAGCGACATCTGGCCAAGCATTAACATCATTGATATAATCATCTATGGAGTAAAAAGCCTTCCTGATAAGATTTTGTTTAACGTACTGTTTAAATTTACGAATAGAGAGTTCAGTTGCTTCAGATGGAAGCTTATTATAGAAGCGCACGCAATTGCCCATAAATGATTTCCCTACCTTTCGTAATCTATCATAGTTAGATCTTGATGCAACTGCTTTGCATCCACCATAATCCAAGAAAACAAGGTTTGTTCTTCCGGGAGTGACACAAGGTGACGTCACTGACCAGTTGCCACTTTATTTCAACAAAATGTAGACGTTGCGAAACAAATGTTATAAGAGTCAATTTAAAAATCAATAAAAAGTCAAAATTGTCAATTATGTTTGTTGGTCAGTCAAAATAGCATTAGTCAAATACAAGACAATGCGATAAATAATAGGTTAATACAAAATCACATAGTTTTATCAGATTCATACCGTTAATACAAAAAGTTCGGGGAGTTATGATTTGACGCTACTAGTAATACCAGAAAATTAGATTCGTCTTCTCATTCGCCGATGGCGTCAATGATGTAGCCTTGTGTCACCCACGTGACCGTCGTGCGTGTTTCGGAAGAGCATACCTTATATTCTTATACCATGTTATCCACTAATTGTAAGTTGCTCATCGAAGCTGCGTCAAAGCAGCGAGTACAAGTATTTTATAATATTAAAATAGCTGCTATCCTTTGTATACCTACTAAGGTTACTATAATCTTTGATCCCATCTATTTTTATTTAGACTGTGTTTGTTTCTCAGATAATACAGGAAGCGGAATGAAGACCCTATGCCCACGTATCGAAAAGTGAACTGTTATTATTATGCTATCATGAAAACCTATTCTATGCAAAATTGGATTCGCTGCACCAGTTACATTATTACGATTGATGAAAAAGAGGACCGTCACTGTCAATCAGACAAACTGCAGTTTAGTCTGAGTCTTCGCTAAAATGTCGGAATTGAAGTGACCCAGCTGTTTATCAAACACTGCAGCACTACAGCCCGAAGGCGCTTTACTCGTATGTAGAGCCGAGTGAAACGATACGGAAAAATAATTTCCTCTAGAAGAGGGCACAGATGGCAAACTCACACGCGAACATATACCCTATACTACTATCTTTAAAGTTTAAAGTATTATTTGGAACGGTACAGATTAAGGGTCGTTCAAGTTTCTTAATTATAAAGGAGTTTCATTATAATGTCAATTTAACCCCTTTAATTCGTATCTTACTTGTTCATTCATGTCTTTTTAAATTAGGGTTTAATTAATATGTACTCTGACGCTGTTCATGAAAGGCTATATTATTATGTAGGTACTTTTGCATGAACTCGGTACTTAATTTATTTTCGTACGAGCATCATAATGTTAACCCCTACCTACACCGTCAAGATCACGTCACCATGAAGGCACTTACTTTAATTTTCAGGAGTGACACCTTATTATGGCATAGAAAAAAATCACCGCGGTATGAAATTATTTTAATAATGACTTCGAGAGCAAGATAAAAGAATTGTACGTAGCAATAATGCTTTTCTACACAGAGACCAGCAGCTAACTATGTATATCACGACTAAATAATGTTTGTCGTGTAAAATGAAAATAAATACCACAAACTTTCAGAGCTCATGTCACATAATCAACTCTAACAAACAAACAAACCCCTGCGCGCTTAATCCAAATATGTAGTTTGTTTGTTTATTTAGGACGTCAAACGAAACCACAAATCAGATGACATTGCTGATTTAGTCCAGGCAGGAGAGTAGCAGGACAAACGCAGAGACCGGTAGATTTTTTATTTTATTTATAGCAAAATAAATACAAGAAAGTTGAGACCAATTATTTGGCTTTTATATTAGTAGGATTGCTTGGTCATAGAAACAAACATATCGAGCGCCACAGCGTGGCAGCACCATTGTTAATCTGTGATTAGGAAAAACTTGTAGAATTTATTCGTTTATCCCTCTTGACACAAGTGCTTGACACAACCAGTAGTGTCGTAGGAAATATTCTCCCCCGTGATACTTCTACTGTACATATGTAGCTTCTAATTCCCGTTCCCGTGACTCTGCTCATAAAAATACATTCATCGTGGACCTTTTGATTTCAAGTTTTAATGCCGTATATTTATATTGACTGTGGTAACAGGAAGAATGATTGATATAAGACTCGGATCTCACTACCTGATAGTTTTTTTTTAATATTTGAATTTTTTCCGTAGTTTCCCTCATAGCCCGATAACCCAGTCCACCCATTCACGAAGTATTCTCATTCACCTCACAGCACCAATTCCAAGGGCACCACAGTTAGGGCACCGATTTCATTCCCATTTAGAGCACCCGCAAACAAGTTGTTGCTAGTGATGGGGTTTTGAAATAACTCGCGGTAGGTAAATTTTACAATTAGATCTAGATAAAAAAAGGACCGTGGGGCCGCGGCGTACGAATATCGACCCCTCCAACTCAACCCGTGGATGTCGTAAGAGCCGACTAGGGGAACCTACCAGAGGAAGGGCAGCAGCTTCCATCTGAGTATTTTTTTTTAAACACCAACACTGCGATCACCAGTCCGCCTGCCAAGCGTGGTGATTATGGCAAATCCCCCCTACATGGGAGATCATCCACTCGATGGACCGACGACATCGTAGCGGTTGCAGGGAGTCGATGGATGGAGGCGGCTCAGCACCGCTATTTGTGGCGTCGTACGGGGGAGGCCTATGTCCAGCAGTGGACGTATATGGGCTGATGATAAAATAAAACAGTAACACGGTTTCTTTATTACTTTCATTTTTCTTTGCAATAAATAGTCTCTACACCTAACGGATATCTTTGATATTGTGCATACTTATTACACATATTGTGCAACCAAGGATGATACCCGCTATGTACGCTCTCGTCTTTAGAATAATTCTCATACAGGGCCTCTGTGCTGTTTGCTTCGGCTCCACGCATGCCTCCCAAACGACCGGGTCACTATTTGACCATCATGGAAATTTAACATTTAAAATAACTATGAATTTCCCGTGAAAATAAACAATTTTGTTCAGGTTTTCAGTTTATTTTTTCAAAGTACCCGTAAACGAAGAAAGCTAAGCTATTACAAAAATTCTGCAGCTTTGCTCGCCATCTCTAATTTTTCACCTTCTTTATAGCTGACCCAAACAAAACAGTGACAAAAATATTTACAAAATACTTTTACCCAAAACTTAACCTTTACGGGGACGATTAGTTGTAAAGTAGGTTTGTTTTATATTGACTTTATTACTGGTTTTACGATTTAAATATTGGGAAGGTAACTAAATTACTTTTATATTGCACGTAGGCAGTAGTATCAATGACTTAACAAGTTCAGACGTAGGTAATAAAGGAACGACATATTTTATAGTATTTTGTATAGAATAGTTGTTGATCGGAATGTATTACTTTTCAAAGGAATAAAGCAAATTTGGGCTTTAGTAAATAAAATAAAAAGTTCAGGTTCAAATCCCAATACAATCAAGTTTTATTTCAATTAAATATGTAAATATAAATCAGTTGAAGGCATGATACGGACCTCTATTGTAAAGTTTTTAGGAATAAAATAAATATTCACATTTCTTATGGCGTATTGTAACAGATAAAATAATAATTTTATCTTTGGTTATGGGTCGTAAAGGGGCAATAGCGGTAAATAAAAGCTAGCCTGAACGGGCCGGCTATGCAACGTTAAAGCCATACAAAACACCTCGCTTTCAGGGGATATTGTCAAGTGACAACATGTGTCTAAATAAATAAAACAAACGCCTAGTTTTGGTATCTTTAAATTAGAAATGTCTTTTTTCTACATTAATTAAGATATTTAATAAGTTAAAAGAATTTAAGTCTTTTTTTAAACAATGTCATTGGCATTTGCCAATGACATTGTCATTGACCCTCAGTAAATGGTTACTGACTCATTGTTTTTATAGCGTGGACGAATATTTTAATTTTAAACAGACAAAACATTTGTAATTTAATTTCTAAATTATTATTATTATGTAGGTAGGTATATTAATATTCACACATCATTCCAAACTACTGGTAGTATTGCATTGATAACACTGATACCTACATTGTAATATTTGACATGTTTTCCGTGAATAAATGATTATATTCTATTCTTAAAATGATGATAAAAAATATTTTAAGTATATATATTTTTTATCTGTTTATTCTGTATGAATGAAGTTTTAACTATCCTAACGTTAAAATGGAAACAACTATACAGTAGGTAGGCTGAAAACCCTACGGTATAGTTGTTTTCATTTTATTCTGACCCTAAGAGGTTAAATATCGAAGAAAAATAGTCGCGGTCCCTTCCTATATCACGCAAAGTCATATTATGTTATATTTTTATATTATTATACCTTCCGTTCGTTATTATGTATTAGGGTAAGCCCTTCCTAATCTGTAAACACCATAAAAGATGGCCGCTATAAAGTAGATACTTTCCGAGATTTCTACACTAACTGCGTCATTCAAACTTTGATCAGAGACAAATTTTATTTTCGGTCATATTGTAAAACATGTTTTATAGACAAAACACGGCTTGATACGTCATAATATTCTTTCTAAACATATTCTCTTCGTAGCAAAATTCTTTGTAAAATATCTTTAAACAATCGTAGTTATAATCAGCCAAGACAAATATTGAGTATAGTTTCTGCCGCCTTACTTATTTAATAATTCCTCGTAGAGTATATCCAAAGTGACTTCAATGAATTTACATGCAAATTGAGTTTCCGAATCGATCTAAGCGACGCTCATAGGGTTAAAACTATGACAAACTTATCATCACCGAAATCTTTTACTCTTAAGTTAAAGCAATAGAGTTCAAATTCAGTTTAAATTTAATTTTCGAAAGGAATTAAAAACATTGTATTAGAATTAGTCAAACCAAGTTACACTGCTTGTGAATCATTAAAATTTAACCTTTAAATTGATTACAATAAACCTTAATTTGGCTTGGACCTGGTAGGATATGGTCTTATATGGTAATATAGTAAAGTTTTCTAACAGACTAATATGTGACTAAGTGATTGTATGATGTACGTATATGTATTGTATTTGGGTTCCTCTTATTTGACTTTCTAAGGCTTACAAATATACCTTTGATCCCATTCGTGCCTATCATTAGTTAGAAGTTACAAGAGCGAAGACTCCTCCTACTTATAATTAGATGAGCAGAGCTGAAGAATTATTTACAAACTTGAAACTTATTAGAGCTCTATCTTTGGATTGAATATGGAAACGAAAATAAGTGTTCCAGGTTTAAGCTTAACATCGAAAATTGCATCAGTTATTTTCTTATACCTAAGCCATAATGCCTGCATAATATGTCTTATGCCTGCAGTATTTCACAGGTCGCCATCTCACCCGGCCGGAGGGTGTTCTTCTATTCGTGCGTTTGCAGAGTCATGTTCTCCTCTCAAGAACATACTCACCTTCTAGCAATCAAAGCTATTAATGACTGCCAATCAGAGAAGCTACCACCTTTTTAAATATATTTGTGACCATTTTGGATCATCCACCTCTCGGGATTGCTTCTCGAGAACCTAGCGTATTTAGAAAGAAAAAGTGTATTCCCTTGCGCCCTACTGCTCGCCCCTGGCATTCCCAGACCCTGACATTTTAGTGCCCCAATAATTATACAAACGTCTACCTGTTTGCACAAGCCTTGAATATTAAACGTTGAATTATTCTCCTCGATACTCTGTGAATATTTTATAGGACAGGAGATAACACGAACCATAAAATATCATCCGATAGTTCTTTGGTAAATCTTTGTTGGTTTGAAAAAGTAGTTCTGACTTGAACTGTTTATAAAGTACAATAAGGCAAGTTTGACACAATAAAATATCATTAGCAATTTAAACGATGTTTAAAATCCGTAAAAAAATATTTTATTGCCATGCTGACTTACTGATTGACAGAAAAAAAAACATGAATATTATTCAAAGACTTTATGGTTTTACCTAATAAAATGAGTAATATTAAGTAACTAATAAAATAACTATTTTAATAAGATTATATCTGCTAGACCAACTGTAGTTTTAACCAACTTCTAAAAAGGAAGAGATTCTCAATTCAGATTTATGTTGTTATATGTACCTATGTTACTTGACATCAACGCCTGATTCTGATGATTTTTGGGTGGCTGAATAAAATACTTTGATTTGGTCCCACAAGCATTTGATCCTCGAGGTATTAATATTTCAGGGATCGTAAACAAAATCTGTAACACAGAAATATCTTATTATTTAAATTTCTGTGATCTGTAAGCAATAAGTCCAAGGCCGATATGAGTTGCATAGATTGGAGGAGGCCTGCGACTGTACTACGGAATACCAAAATTAGAAACAACAGTGAACAGTATTCGTACTGACCATGATGATGATGATAAAGTGGTATCCTACTCTACAATATTGATTACTCTGTATAATAATAGTCTTCAGTGCTGAACTAGCTGTGTGCCTTTAATCAGAACAAGTCTTATTGATTAATCCATAATCCAAACCAATCAGCTTTTCAATAAAAAAGGAGATTAGTATAACATTTTTGTAAAGATTACCTATCGTATTTTAGTAAAACCTAAGTAAATGCTCGTAAGAATGTATAATGACGTTTTTTACTGAGCTTAATGAATGTATATATTATGGATTCTTGTAGGTAAGACTCGAAAAAGTTTATTCTAGCTACTAATGTTTACTCCTGAAGTATGGAACTCAAAAGTTTAAGACGCTGCTGTGTAAATATATTTTAAGATCATCTGCAGTAAGCCCATATCATAGTAATACTCACTTAATATTCGTTTACAAAATAACTCAAACTAAAAATAACTGTTGAGAGTGTGAGGCGATTCTAGACGAAATTTTTATTCGTTATGGTAATTCTCTCGGCTGCTTGCCGCAGATAAATATTATCCAAAATGATTGCTGCGACATTTAGAAAAACAGTCTTAGCGTCTTTATAGTTATTAGTACGTATAAAGCTAAATTTTAAGACTAAAAACAATCAAGGCCTCGGTATAAAGCCAACAGAAAACTACATATAGTTGCCATATCGCTAAAAATAGCATTTGAAGAGAAGAATGATCAAGTAGACTTTGTAGTTGACTCATATTTTATTTTATGAGATCGAGTAACTATAAATTTTTCGTGATTCTAATTGTAACCGTGATCTGCTCTGACAATATGCATGGGAGTGTATTATATACATTATCCCCTGCACCAGTCCAACTTGCTGAAGTATCGAAACAGGATTGTTGGTGATTGATAGCTTTGTTTCAGCTTTTCTGTGTTTGTGGATGGGGATAATGCCTCAATAATCTAGACAAACTCTGTGGTGCGGTGGACAAAGGTTTGCCTGCGACGCAGGAGGTTGCGGGTTCGATTTCCGCCTCGGTACAAATGTTTGTACGATATGGAAATATTTGTTCAGGGTGTTCTGGTCGTTTTCTATGTACTTATAATAAAAAAATATATATTTATAATATATTCTATTATGTATCATTTAACTAGTACCCATAACACAAGATCTGCTTAGCTTGGGGCTAGATAATGCTGTGTGAAAAGTCCAGTATTATTTTTAAAATATACATACATATATAATATTTAAAATCATCTTTAATCTCACCTCCACTGTCGTTAAATATTATGTGATTAACACACATATCTACAACTGTGAGAAAAAAAATCTCAAATGATCACAAGTCATGCCAAATATCATGTTACGATTGCTATGCTAAACATTGCCAAAAAATTGTGCCATAAACCCTCAAAAATAAATAAACGATATCATTGGAGTGAACACATCGTATCTACGAGAAGGGATTGCGTTCCTATCTCCTTCCCTACCACAGAATACCTACCGCCACAGGGCGGAGGGCTTGATTTAATGAAACAGGGATCTTGTTGGATATTTGGATGGTAAATAGATTTGGATCATATTATGTAGGGTTCAATTTATTCTTTTTCAGGTTTTATTTGACTTAACAGGGATTTCCTTACGATTTAAAACTCGTTCCATTTACAATTTAAGGCTATGTATGTTTGTAGGCTGCGGGTAGGTAAATTTAAGGTGCGCGGTGATTATTCTTAACTTCAACTACTATTTGGATTAGGTAAAATGACAAACGTAGGCTAGCCGAGTCCTAGCCCAAAGAAATTCAGAAGGTCTAACTTAGCTAGGTACCATTCATCTTGTTCTTAATCGTATTTCAAATATTCGTACTAACCTAGCAAAAATTTTATCGTTTTGAAAGCCACAAGAAAAGAAACTCGAAATTCCACACAAGTTTACGTTGACTTGTGTGGAATTTCGACGGTGTGGATTTACGACTCCAAAGTTATTCCAATAGCATCGTTACTTATAAATGGCATGTCAGCAAATCTCGGAGCAATCGCTATGAACCAATAAACAAAGTATTCGAACATTTGTAAGCGGGATTCCTATTTGCGATAGAAGAAAGACGTATACAATTTTTACATCTCGAATAAACGCAGAATATCTTTGGGTTAGCCATAGTAGCGTCGACACGCTACGTGCGCTCTCTACTTATATGTGTAAAAAGTATGAAAACATCAAATATTTTTTCCATGAAAAATAAATATTAAGTCTGGCGGAAAGGTAGGGGTTACAGATTCGGTTACTGTCGCAGGTCAAAATGTCTTCCTTATCTTGAAAGCAAAAGATATACATTATTATATATCATATATTCTTTGTGCTGAAAGATCCCCTAAAATAAATAAATAAATCATATCAGATGGAAGTTATTTTTAACAAAATACAGAGTTATTCCAGCTCATCAATATCGCGTTATTTATTGAATAAGCTGATCGAGGTTCGTTGACGCCATTTCCTCAGAATTTAATATATACTCCATACGAGATATATTTGCCGGAAAATTGACGTATCATATTTGATTATGGACGTTTTTCGTTTGAACATCTGAAATATACTTCGGGTTTTTGAACTTTGGGCTTTAAAATTTAGTCATCTTTATTTCCTTATAGCGAAAGTGAAGTGGGAATCAGATTTGTTGGGAGAATTGTTACTGTTTTATGAATATTTATTATATGCATATACCGAGTGTATATATATACCTAGAACAGAATGTAATATTATCCTGGCAAGTACCAATTTAATCTTTTAAATGCGCTAGTAGACTTTGGGCTATAATAGTCGGAATAGCTAGTTGGTTCAACGTGTGCAAGACATTTACTGTGATATATAAAAAATAACAAATGAATAAACAAGCCTTATGTGCCTTATTCGTGTTTAAGGTATCCTGAAAAAGATAACAAATTGAGCGTGATAAATTAAATTTGCTTTCATTCCAAAAATCTTTATAATTTGTGTCATTATTAATGACATAAATAATGACTCATTGCGCAAGAATGTTAATAATGCTATTTTTATGGTTTGTAAAAGAAAATTAATCGCTGGATTTCCGTCGAATATACACAATGTTTTTGATGAAGATAAATGATTTTGTCGGGGTTTTTCAATTAATCAGTATGTTTCCCTTTAAACAAATTAAAAAAAGTGGCATATGGCCAGGGACCTTATTAATTTTAACCTAATCAAAATGGCCAAATACTACATTTTTTATTTGTTTAAAGGAAGGCACAAAATCCAGATTATTCCATTACATCCTATGGAGGATATATGGAATAATATGGATTTTACTTTTGAAACTATCATGGTTATTTACAACACTAAAGTTAACGGATCAGTTGTTCCGTGATCATGGCGCATGTAACTGTGCCGAAATATTGGAGAACTCAAAACTCAAATCATGGTAAATATCCCGTTAACTTTAGTGTAATATGGATTTTGTTTTCAAAATATTTCCTTTAAATCAATACAATTGATTAGGTTAAAATTATTAAGGTCCCTGACCATACACCACTTTTTTTAATTTGTTGATAATCGAAAGGGACCGGAACGTGGTCACTTCATAATAATATAGTTAAGAATCAATGAATATTCTCAATGCAAATTCTTATTTTACAATACTAGGCAGTTACTTATTCGGTACTTTTCATGTGCACCAGGATGAGGTTGTAGGTACCAACCTCATCAACCAAGAACACTGGCAAAGGTAGTAATCAACTTGTTACAATTCATTGTTATTTTCGGTCTGTCATTTTCGATAGCACCAAACTTTTGCCCTTTTTAACCCGAAATAAAATAAAATACTCGATATACCCGATTCCCGCGCTCAAATATTTTTTGCCAAAATTTTATTCGTTTGTTTTTCGTACAAAATATGAACGGAGGGCACCTATACTATTTTTTATTTGAGACTTTGTTGTTAAAAAAAAGTCATAAGGCAATAACTTCTAACAATGTATTTGTTCATTGTTAGAAGTTATTGCCTTATGACTTTTTTTTATTGGTGGTCAAGCGTTTGACCACCGTCTCACTTAAGCAAGTGAAGATGTGTGTAGCCTCAGATCATGTAGCACGAATTCAAAGACGAAACCTAAGCACGCTGAATTTGAAGACTCCTAGATAGTACTCTATAGGGAAAACAGACGCAGGAAGCTCATTTCACTCCGTTTTTGGCCGTACTTATTATGAAAGTA
Organism: Eupithecia insigniata; assembly: GCA_947859395.1. Classification (NCBI taxonomy): domain Eukaryota; kingdom Metazoa; phylum Arthropoda; class Insecta; order Lepidoptera; family Geometridae; genus Eupithecia; species Eupithecia insigniata. The sequence goes on along the minus strand of OX402007.1, from coordinate 13,581,063 downwards.
GCGCAGACTTTTCGGACTTTTATTTTTGTTGGAATAAAGCTGCGTTCTCCTACAAATAAAACAAAAAGCAATTATTAGGTTTTAATTTAGTTTTAAAAATAGAGATGGCTCATGTAATTTTTTTATAGGATACGTAGATCTCATTTATTTAAAAAACTTCAAGGTTTTACCTTGCTGGAATTATTATGGTTTTGATTCTAAATACCTACATTATGTCATTCACAAAAATCAAGTTACAAAACAAAACAAATCAAAACTTCTCTATCTTATCTGTCATAAGACTGGCAAACTTTTACAGACTCAAATACAAAGGAAAATAAGCTCTAACATTGTTAAAATTAAGTCTAGCAAAGATGTGAACTGTGTAACCAGAGTGTTGTCATTGCAAGAAGTTTTTCCAGTGAAAAAGTCAATAGAACAGACCTTATTTCTTCGTGTTAAAGTTGAAAGGTTCAGTGTTAAGTTTGTTAAAGTCACATCCTCAAGTTCAAGATAAGAGAAGACAAATGGCGTCTTTTGTGGGAAAATGTATATCCGCAAAAAAGTCAGTGATTGCAGATTAAGCGATAATTATCTTAAAATGGCCCAGATGTACGTACATACATATATGTATATATGGCTTTTAAATACGGAATTTAAGGAGTACCTAATATTAGACCTCCGCCTAGATAAAACATGTTTTAATACATACTATATAGTAGTTTCGTGAAACTTTTATATAAAAAAAATGCTAATGTAACTTTTACAAACATGTTTATTCAAAAACTTTTTTCCTTTATGATATTAGTAGGAAAAAAGATTAACGCTCTTACAATTATAAATCCCCTATGACCCAGTAGTAAAGTACCCTACAAAAGAAAATAACTACCTACTTGACAGTTCCCTGACGTCAGAGGACGTGAGGCTTAACACTATGTACTCCGGCTTGCAGTAAAATATGAACACTACTCGACGTAAATCCGGCCTCTCTCCTTAATCAACATGACGAATTGGGCGCATCCATTCTGAGACAATGTCACATCCTGTTGAGGGTAGCTGGGTATATACTTTAAAAATGGAATCCAGAATCTTAATCGAATTAACACTTTGACTGCCACAGGCTCATACAAACGGTGATGTAGGACAGCCCGTTGCACAGCTATGACGCGCCAAATTGCAGTGAAGCTTGAATTTAATTTTTTTATGAAGCTTTGGGTTCAGTGAGTAAGGTTCAGATCGTAACAAATATTTTATGTTGATGTCAAGAAAGTGGCAATACTTATCTAAGCAGTAGTTTATGTGGAGATGCCTTCCTGTCTCGGTGCTGGGTGTCACGTTAATCCCGAAAAAGATTCGAAGAACTATTGATACGCACCATGCATGCTGATACTGACATTTTATAAAGAAACAAATATTACATTAGCTGCTGCCCGCGCCTTCGTCCGCGTTTTATCAGAATAAAAAAGCCTATTTGTTATATCAGGTCCAAACTATACCCATACCAAATTTCAGCCTAATCGTTTCAGTAGTTTTTGCGTGAAAGAGTATATGTTACTCTTTCCATCCATACATCCATATATCCTTACAAACTTTGACTTTTTAATATTAGTAGGATACGATAGTATGATTTGGTATACTCAAGCTGTCTAGCAGTCGCTGTGACATAATTACACTGTATTTATGCTCCAATACTATCGCGGTATTGCGGTACTCGTCCGTACCCTAATATCACGACATTCAAGATATTCACGACATTTAGTTGCATTTCAACATGATGTTATGTATACGTATGTGTATTATTATCCTAAATTAATCTCATCCAAAATCTACTGAAATTACTCTTTTTACATTACGTCGACGTCCAAGACTGTAAAATTCCAAGAGTAAATAAATAATCGGTGTCACTAAAATCTAGAAGACAACCTGAGTCATTTGAATTATATGTAGCTACCGGTCAAGCCAGCTTTTTAAAAAATAATTTTTGCTGTTTCAATATCTGGCAAAGGCCTATTGAGTAGTCAAAGGCATTTTACATCTATCTCAATGATGGTTCAATGTGACCTGCGGTTGACTGTACGAGTTCTTTTCTATTACGATTCTTTGAATAGTTAATATTAACTGGTCAAGAGTGAGTCGCTTTTTAATTTATGGTTCCACTTGAAGTTCTGGTAACGTTCGTCTAAAAAAAACTCGCGCTCCTAAAGTGTTTATTTCGTACTTTGGGAAATATGAGTGAAAATTTATTTTTATTGTTAAAAAATAGTTATGTAGGAATTGCCTTCAAAACGTGTCATCATTAAAGTATCATAAATTTCATAATTCTGATTGACTTAAGTAACTTTTCCTGTTATATCTGCTTCAACAATTACGGTGATATTGAAAAATTATATCTAGTTTTCTTACTCAAGGCTTTTATTATAGGGAACCCTGTAATGCACTGCCATTGACACTTGAATAATTGTCCTGCGGCCATTTTCTTCAAGTCTTTTAAAATGGGAACGATTTAAATTTTTATAGATCACTTCTAGACTTCTTTTATGGGTCACAACTTTTATATGAAGTCGTGAAAGATGGAATTGGATGATTGCTAGGTACTTGCAATCATCCAATTCCATTCCTCGTAGTGAATAAGCGTGTATATCTCTACTCAACGTATCAAAAATTGAACCGTTTATAGTGTAGATTACTATTCTGGGTATTTTCTATGTATAGTAAAAAATGTATATCTATTTAATACTAGCTGACCCGTGCCCACTTCGTTGGGCGGTTGAACAACTTTAACTTGAACTTTATACCATAGCAATAAAGCTCAAATTGACTACGTTTTAGTTACAAATCATTTGTATGGGAAAAAGAAAAGGGCTATTTTTAGGGTTTTTCAAGCAATAATTCTAATGTTTCTCGCCGTAAAAACCATCCTTGAACTTCAACGAACATTTTAAAAAAAGATTTGGCCAAATTGGTCCAGGCGTTGTTGAGTTATGCGCTTACCAACACATTTTGCGATTCATTTTTATATTATAGAAGATTATCCATTACATCAATTTAATCAATTACAGCGAAGCAATGCAGCCTACGTCTTTGGCGATGCTTCCGACTAGTATTGATATGGATCGGTTGAGCTACCTGTAGATTGTTTGCAACAGTCGGCAGTTAGCTCAATTGTACTTCTATGATAAAGTCATCTAGTACCCATAACAAAAGCTCTGCTTAGCTTGGGGCTAGATGATGTTGTGTGCACTGTCCAAAATTTTTTTTTTTATTACTTTGTTCTGCATTCGGCATTTTGCTTTCAGGGATAAAATACAATCAGACGGCTGGCTTTGAAAGAATAAATATGATTTCCAAAAGTAGGTTAACTCCGACAAAACCATTAAAAGATAAATATTTACTGTACGAGAATTTACTAATTAAAAACAGTAACAGTCATGATTTTATAGTTAGAACAAAAGCAAGTATAAATGGTTCAGAAGAATCACATAAAATTGTTACCTCAATTCATACGGCCAATTATGTTGGGAATAAAACAAAGTATGATATTTTTTGAAGTATTGTTCAATAGAATTAGGGGTGGGTATTGTACCGAAATAACCGCGAAAATGGTGATTCATTTCTTTCTATTGTGATGCGGATCATTTTGAATTGTGATCGTTAGGCATTCAACGTTAGCATTTTGTTTTGTTAATACGAAAGCCGGGTACTGACTGGTGTTACGAGGTGTAATGTACCATTTGCTACTAGCATGATACGTTACGCCGTGTGCTATAATATGGCGTTAAAAAACGATAAACCAACTTCAAATTCCCTTACTTTTACAGTTATTATTTAAGTTTTGTGGGATAAATACAAATGCCCTGGGGATAACAATTTTATGGGACCACCTCGGGATTATTTTCTATACAAAAGTGAAAGAAGTTTCAAAATCGGTCCATAATAGGCATAGATATCGCGTAACATAAATAAAAAAACAAACAGACTTCTTTTAAAGTCAGTTTAATCCTAATAAATCCGTCTCGTTGCTGGTTGCCAGCGCCTTTTTACTTCGTATTCGCTGCATGAACGCTCGGTGTGTAACACGTTACATTAGCTCCCGTATCGCTGGTCAGTACCCGGCTTTAGGTTTATTGAAACGAATATCCCAAAAATTTTGAAAGTCATAATTATTCCCATAGAGGCAAGATGTTCGGCAAAGTTATGTAACCAACCTCTGAAAGTTATTAAATCGTTTTACACATCATTATCTGGGCTCGTTATGGGACATAGTTTTTATACTTATTTATAAAAACTATGTGCCTTCAGAACACCTGGATGAAACATGTATAAAAAAATATACCAACATTTATCGGGATTTGAACTCGCCAACTCTTTATCTCAGGCAAGAAAAACGTTAAAAAACGTTATTGAAACATTACCTAGCCGAATTCTCGAACCGTTTGATACGTAGCCGAATCCTTACCCTACTCTAAGTTGACACGTCTCTAAGTAGCCCTTCAAATTGGCCCTTTGGGAGTTGACCGATTGTGCGGCGCGTCAACTTGGAACTTCGGATTTATGGTAAATTGTTCAGATTCCTAAGATGGGATTGTTTGCTTTAAGGATTGCTGTTTTGGTCCTGATTTCGAGGTGACTATTAGTTATTGGAAATTTAGAGGCCTTTACTATGCAAAAACGTGTAAATTTCCAATTATATTAATGCAGTTGTATTGTTTTGTATTTATTCTCAGATAATAAAATCTATAGCATGAAATTAAAATAAAACTAAAAATGTGATTAATATTAAATTAAATTAAACAAACTAACATTATATAATAAATAGATAAGATAAGAACAAATTAGATTACAATAAAATAATAATTACAATAAAATCAGTTATTGTATCCACACACCGGAGCAAGACATTGGACAAAGTGTGTCCATATAGGGGACATACGCCCTGTCACAGTTTAGGATGCTGTCGTGACTCGCTCTCGTCCTGCTTCATCAGGGATGCTGTTTTCTTGCGAATGACGGCGTGAAAGCCGTCAGTTCGATTCTGAGCAAACGTCTCTGAGGCACTATAAAAACGGGGGAGTCTCAACATCCTAAAGGTATTATTTTACTGGACACGTAGGGCGTCTAGCGATTTGCGAGTGTAGCTAACCCATAGATTACCCGTGTACAAGCTCTAACAGTACGCCTTGAAGAGCGTAACTTTCACTTCGTCAGAGCACCGGGCAAATCTTAGCAATGCCGAGGATAAAATATCAGTAAACTTGAGACGTCTTTATAGAGAAAACAAAATAAATTCCCAGAGAATAACACATTTCCACTAACAATCTAAGCAAACAGCCCTCTGAAATTAATAGTTGTCTTAGCTAAACGCTGTCTGGGCTCGTTGAGGCCTTAACTACAACCCTATGTATGAATGTGCTGACATAGTAAATAGTCTACTGTCCTGTGTACCCTTGATACCTTCATTTGTCATGTTATTGCTTACGAGGTTGATTTCAGGCTTAGAGATAACTGCGGTGAGCGAACTAGAAACTACGCTTATTTTTATTTGTATTATCTCTTTTTATTCAAATAAAATATTTTTACAAACGTTAAAAGTGCAAAACATAACCATCTAGGTTGTACCAGCCAATAATAAAAGAGGAATCTGAACTCGTTTATTAGAAAAAACGATTTTCTACTTAGAATTGTTAAGAATTGACTGTTTATTTATGGGTAAACTCGTCTGATGAGTCCATGGTATTGCGCCGCGCACTAGGGTTTACAAAATGTTTTGACATTAGGTGATATTCTATTCCATTCAATTCAATTTCACAGAAACTTAAGCGCAACAATTTGAAGAATTGATTTTATCAAAGGATGATATTTTCTTGTTGATTAAGACTGACTGGACCTTCAAGAAAAGTTAGTTTTAGAATAAGTGATATTCTATTCAATTCAATTTTGGAAAAACATAATCACAACGATTTCACAAATTTATTTTGTGACAAGATGGCATTTTCTCGCTGACTGGACCGCCAAGAAAAATTAGTTCAAGTGAGTACATTATTTATTCGGGTGCTGCAATTGATCTACAGCTTTATACTTGTAAGATATTGACCGCTTAGTAATAAGTTATTCTGAATGCAGATTATTGTAATAAAAACTTTATGAGCGCAGTAACAAAGGGGTTAATGTTTATGATGAACTTGTACAGTAATAGGAGTAAGTACTAATCAAGCAAGGGAGGGTGTAACGACCCCCCCTTTCCTTATACCTAAATCCCATTACCTACTCCCCTTTTACCTAAAACCTTTGATGACCTAATTAATTCCTTATATCTAATTAATCTTGAAAAACTGACTCTAATTTACGATAATCAGCCTTTATTTATCAATACTGATCCAACATTTAAGAGGCAGATTGCATCAAAGATATTACTAATTAAAATTAATCAAAATTAGATTTTATATGGAATTAAACACAGTTAACACTATATTTAATTTATTGGCAAAGTCTCACTGAATTTACCAAATATTTAATTTACAAAATTACGATCTACTGAAAAATCCCGTTAAAGCGTCAGAAGACCGGTCTCGATGTCTTCCAAACCCCGACTGCCTCGATTATCCCCGACATTTTCCCTCTGAACCTCGTACCGACAACCATGATTTTTTGTATAAGCTTCAACTTTTGGGTGGCGCCTACGCACACTGATCGAACTCCATTGGCCTAAGCCCTGTAAATTCGATTCCAGATTTGAGACCACACCCCTCGATCGTCCAACATTTTCATACGAGATGGCGCTAGTAGTCAATAGCTACCATACAATTTGCAATATCAAATCGTGAATTAATTATGTAGATAATGTAGTTAATAATCATCAATACGTATTAATCACAATACCAAGGGATGAATAACCTCTAAGGTCTTATTTATTCAATACTAAAACTCCTCATCTATGACATAAGCAAACTTTCTTTATTACACATAGTAAACGACCTGATCACTCCGATCAAGTATGCGCAGCTCGTACAATTAATCGTCCCAAAGTAGGAATCGAATCCGCAACCCCGACGCAGGGCGTCCTTAGTCCACTGTGCCATAGAGGTCGTCAAAGTTATTAAAAACAAGCGCCCTTATTTCTTTTCCGTTCCCACATTTGGCGAGGCAAGGCATGTATGCACTTAAAATCGGTTCGTATAAAAAACTGTCGCGACACAATGTCGTTAAAGGTCTGCACACTTGAATATCCGTCGACACCACGCTTTCAAATGTCAAATAACCAAGAGCGCACTAGCATTGAGCTTCAACGGCTGTAAAAAAAATGCCCTAAATCAGTTGATTTATTATAACAAGAGCTTGGTCTTAAAGTGTCGGATAACAACATCATTTCATCTTGAACGTTTACCTAATCGTTGACAGATGTCCTTAATTTGTTAATAAACAAACTAGCGGTACCAAGTTCGACGCTGAATCTGTAAATCTTACGAGTACCTATGTCATTTATATTTGCAAACAACATTCAGGTTATGGACTGGACTGTTACAAGGGATTGTTGTCAGAGTAATTGGACGACCCAGGGTGTCTACTCCGCACGATTGCTAAAACGGTATAATCCATAAGATATTTGTCAAATTCATTTATAAAGCAAATGACAATTAATTAAATACTTCCAGCGATAAGTACATCGCTATCATTTTTCAGTGTAGGTAACATATTAGGCAACTCTGAAAAAACATATAGGTTAAACTACCAAATTGGACCAAACTTACAAAACAAAAGTCTGTAGTTTGTTAAAAAAGCAAAGAAAATGATACTCTATCTCTATCTTGATAGGTAGGCATCTTATTGTTTTAGTAACCTAATAACAATAAAGCCTTTTGAACGTTAACAAGATAAAATTACACATGACGATCATCTTATCTACTAGAAAGGAAGTCTGGATAATTTAATCTAAAAATCTCTCAGAAGTGATCCCTCTGTAGAGACCCTTGAAAGGGCCTTTGTTGAAAGACAATATTAAGCTGTTATAAAGAACTCGTGTAGTCAAAGTCTTGACAACGTAACTGTTCAGCCGAAAATCTACCAGAGCCTTTAGCTAAGAGGAAGAACAGTTCTGTTACTTCTGGTATCGACGAAAAAATATTTGAAAAGGTTTAACTTTTCTGATTTATAATCAATAATTACGATTAACATTTCAGGTGGAGTCGCACCGGTGGCTTTTCTACCAAACGGTCCGTCTGGATATTATATATTTTTTTCTAAATAAATAATAATAATAATAAATATTTCTCTGATTAAATCGCAATCGGAGTAAACGGGTAATCGAAATTTTGATTTAGAACTTTTACTATTAGAGGTTAAATCCGCCTGCAAAACCCCCCGTCGTATACCAACGGAGGTACGTTCAACGGTGGACCGTCAATTATGCTGATGAGGACTATATAGGTAGCATGTGGGTTAAATGTTTACCAGTGCGTACATTTTTCATCAACTCTGGAAATGGAGCAGCCATTTCTCCAAAACGGTACAGCTTGCCTCATTAACTTGTTGGAAAGAATACTTCGTCAGACGAAATGAGATTCGGCTCTACGGAGCACACTTATTTTAAATTTTGACCGATTTGGCGCGACGGCCGAAATTCCACCTGCGACGCAGGAGGTTGCGGGTTCGATTCCCGCCTTGGGACAAATGTTTGTACGATCTGCAAATATTTTTCTCGGGTGTTCTGGATGTAGCAAGATCAACTTATCAGGATTTGATAAAATTACTTGTATTCTACGATTTGCCACAGTTGCTACTGAAGATCACCATTAAATTTCTCCGAATTTGCTGAATTTTTGAATGCGTAATTTAAAAGCCCATCGAAAACACTCCAAATTAACATTCCATTTAAGAAAGTTCCGTATGTCCCAAAATAAAACCCTCAGCGAGTGGGTCCTGCATAATTTTCGTGTATTCTTTGTAAATTTACTGCATAATTTGCAATTCTGATTGTGATACTAGCCACGGTAACTTTGGGGCCATGAAAATACTGGGGAATGTTTCTTTTTCGTTGAAAGCAATTTTGATTATCTAACCTAAAAAACATAGCTGTCATCCTCATTTGAGGTACTTATTAAACCTGTCAGCAAAAAAGAAATTTCACGTTTACTCGATCAACAAGTGCCTTGACCACCTTACTCTATCTTCCAACTTCATAGCCAAACCACAAGATCTTCCACACAAATTGGGGGTTTCGTTAAACCCTGTATATTTTAATTTTATTGCGAACGTTTCTTATTTTAGTCGAAAAGTTGGCATCAGCTCGTTACTAACATTCTTTCATTCGAATTGAAGCTATATGACTAGCTGAAGGAAGACTTCTTAAATACAAACCAAAAAATGCAATACAAAAGTCATTTATTAAGGTGATAGGGCTTACTACGAACCTTGTTTGTGTCGGAAGAAAAGTAACGTAGTGTCCCACACACACAACACTCACCTACTTCTAAAGATATAATACACTTACCCTCGTTTTCTTCAAAGACCCTCGTCCCCTTGTTTCAAAGAACCTTCATAACTAAAGTACCATAAAATCGTTTGTCGTCATAATATGGGTCATTTTATAACACAGATTCGGTTAACATCTTTTATTTGAGGACTTCCTTAAAACATTTTGTTGGCTACTTTGGAATCGTATTTCAGAATTGAATAATTATATTTATTTAGATTTACAAAATAAGCACTTAGACAAGTCAAATTGTGTACATTAAACAGCTATAAATATTTTTATTTTCATCCAATAAGAAATAAGGAGTTATTGATTTTCTTTACACTTCAATTTTATGTCTAGTAATGGAAGAATTGAAAAAGAACTACTAGTACATTTATCGCACATATATCGCTTATATGTCTAGTACATGTTTATTTTGTCTATCTTAATCAAAATTTAAAGCGATTTAGATATATGTCAATATTTAATGAATGTACAATTATTATTGAATGTACAAACAGCTGCAGCAAAAAAGTGCTTAGATTTGTTTCTTACATGAAAGAGAATCGAAAAGACAAGTAACAAAATGACAACACCAGCAGACAGGCCTATGAGAGGCATTCACTAGTTTCTATTGAAATAGGAACTCTAACTTATCAACTAGTGACCAGTAGCTAAGTTATAGTACCTTTACCTTTTTTTTTATTCAACTTGTTTGCATATTTTCAAGTGGTTCGCAAATAATCTACCACGTTCACCTATAAACAGTTTTATAGGATCTTGTATCACTTTAATGGTAAACTATAAATAAAGTGCCTTTGATCATCTGATTGGATATAATGTGCATACGACCCTAAGACCATAGGGGAAGGACAATGAAGTCTGTGTTTTATATACATAATATTAATTTACGAGTGAATGACAAAGTTGAATGATTTCATCTACGTCACTTAAAACTCACAAAGAAATAATAAGGTAAAAAAGACTCCCATGATTTTCATCCGAAGGAGACCCTCCACCTTTTGATCTTACCGTTTGATTTAAAATCATATTTTTGCAGTATTTTTTATTATTATTAAAAATTTATTATTCCATATCGCCCGAAGTTCTTATTTAAATATTCACTTTTTACAAAAACTTTCCAATACAAAGACCTCCAATCCGCTGATAGATTAATTGAAAATGCAGTGGAGGGTAACAGTGAGGAAGCTCTTGATTAATTGGACCATCCTCTAAGCATTGAATGGATAAATAACTCTCTTTAAAATGCAATAGCAATCAGTTTATGGATCGCCTCGGCCTCGTGCGTCAAGTGTTTGTTTGCAAATATTTCAGTGTAGCTCTTCCATCTTTATTCAGTTTATGGAATACTAGCTGCTACCCGCGCCTTCGCCCGCGTTTTATCGGAATAAAAAATAGCCTATATGTTATTCCAGATCCACACCACATTTCAGCTTAATCGGTTCAGTAGTTTTTGCGTGAAAGAGTAACAAATATACATCCATCCTTAGAAAACTTTGACATTATAGGTATTTATTAATGTCAAAGTTATATATAGATAACTTTGGATAGGATTGAGCGCATTTTCAGTAAGTTTTGCTGTTAATAGTTGAATGATGTGTCAATTGACTTTAGACGGAATGGTGGCCAGAGGCGCGAGTAAACCTACAGACCACTACATGACGATATATCATCAATATCATCTTACAAAGCCTTACAATCACAACATCCTCTGCATATTTTGTGGATTTTGCGTGTAAGGGCACGTACCCTACCAAAAGTAGCAAGTTGCAATCTAAGCAGACAAATCAAAATGATAAATCAATGGGGGATTACGTCGCGGATCATATAACACATTGTTCACGCGTGGTCTGTTTAAGTAAAATGCAATAGTTGAAATAAGACCAGATGTGAATGTCCTTTATCTACATGTTTGTATGTCTGTTGGCGGGGCTAAGATGACTTTATAGAGTTAGAAGTAAGTTTAAATGGCAGCTAGTTTAGGGCTCATTTCGTCAGGCAAGCATTAAACTAAGTTCAACTTAAACATGGTTGCGTCCGTTACGATTTGAGGCACGTACTACCAACGCAGCTATCTATGATGATTAAGCTTCAATTGAGCTTAGGAGAGTTGAATGGGTTAACAATGACTTTGGGTAATTAATTTGATAACTGCCTACCTATCAATAAAAAGTAAATTACTTCACTCATTGATTTGAAACATAATCGTTAGCTTATAAAGGTTTTGGTAGTATCGTAAAGCCAACATGCCGCGTGAAAATACACATCATTTTTATAGCTTTATTACCAATCAAGGAACAAATGGACAATGACCATTGTATATCGACCAACCATTGGCTAAGCATTGTGGTTTCAACACCACATGCCCAGCTGTACCAATATCTCATGACCTCTTCAGTCAGGCACGACAGTGCTCGGCTGACTGCCAACCAGATTCAGCCAGACTTGCTATTTAGTCATATTTCGTAGTAACAAATAGGCGAATAATGATTATGGTCTTTTTAGGATTCCGTAATCTGTACCCAAAGGATAAAAACAGCATCCTATTGCTAAGCTTCTGCGCTCTCTGTCCGTCCGTCCTTGAGCGGTCTTCAGGTGACGAACCGTAAAAGGTATTGTTGACATTTTCACAGAATGTGTATTTCTATAGCTGATTATCAAAAAATAATAAAAATAAATATTAAAATTAAAGGAGGCTCCGATACAAAAAACAAAAATTTCAAAAATTCTATCTAAATAAATTAAGGGCTCCAATATTATGTCCATACCAAGTTGAATATCTAGCGGTCACCCAAGATAAGCAACGTCGGGCGCTGGCAGTGTTTGGATGGGTGACCATTTCATGTTGTATTCTTGGTCGTTTTTGCAAAAGAGTTATGTATGATGGTACGGAACCCTCCTTGTGCGAGTCAACTCGCACTTGGCTGGTTTTATTTAATAAAACTCAACTCCCAGTCTCTCATTCCTTATCAAATTAGGTACTTAACTTTAATGTCTGGTTTTCTCAACGCGACAGATGCTAACCAAATCATAATAAAAATTCATTGAAAATAATGAAATGTAACTGAAAAAGTCTCATACGATTTTTAAACCTCATACCTTACCTTCATCATCAGCCCGTACCCCACTGCTGAACATAGGGCTCCTCCAAACAACGCCACGAATAATCTTTCCATTTGCATGGCGTTTTAAACGAGTTTTTTACACATAATTTGTTGGTTTAATGAACTGCACTGAATTTTCTTCAAAGTAGGTCATTGTGTGACACTATTTTATGTTGCTTTTGATAATAGTAGTTTCAGTTAAATAAAAAATGTAGGGAAACGGAAAGAACAAAAGAGGTGCTCTTTTGTACCGAACAATTTTGTAAAATATAGCAATGGGAATTAGCATAATCAAAACCTTTTATTTTACAAAGAATGCTTGGATAATTCTTAAAATTAGGGACAAATTATATCATTCATAATCAAAACCACAAATGTTTTGAATCACAATAATTAAAGCCTAAAGCTACAACCAATTACCTACATAGACCATTATTTTACCCCATCGTTGAAAACACCGATAATTTTATTCAATTTGGTCCAATGGGTCCATTGGGTTACACTACATTAACTCTGTATAAGCGAGATTTAATTAATTAATAATCATACGCGTTCACACGCCGCTAATACAACGTTTCCGACTGCAAACTGCAATGAGGGAATTTATAATAACCAAAGTTTAATCACATTATGTAGATATTCATTTATAAGAAAAAATATTACTTTGGTAATAATGTATGGTGATGGAGCGGAGTAATTTATTTGATCAAGTTTTGCCTTCAAGCAATGCGTCAGCAAAGCGTACCTACATTATCTACTAATGCTGGCTTTACTGTCACGATGGATAGCAATGGGCGGCATTACTATACATATAATTGCACTTCCAGTAATCGAAGTTACAAACCACGTCGATCACTGCAAGTGCAATTAAATAGGCCAGAATACTAATTTGTAAACGATTAGTAAAGATAAAACAAATTGAGTCAGGGTTGGTATTGGTACCTATAGAGCCTATACAGTATTTGACTAACTGAATACTATTAAGTACATGTGTGCTTTGCTTTAGTTCAAAACTGCTAATATTAAAAAGGCGAAAGTTTGTGTGTGCAAAGACAATGCCAAAACTACTGAATCAATCGAGCTGAAATTTTAACGCATTGTACAGTTCTATTTTTCTGTTTATATTTGCAAAAAAATTACGGTAAACGCCATCTTCCAGTTCACTCGATAACTACGCTGTGGAAGGATTGCATGGAAAATGTGTTAGGTACCTACATAGTTCATCAAGAAAAAAAGAGATGGTGCCGTTGTCAAACGGACATCGCTATGTTGTAGGTTAAACTTGATGTAAAAATAACAAAAAATCTTAGAATAAGTATCTAAAATGGAAAATTAGACAAGCATTCCGTGTATTCATGGGAATTTATTAAATATTTACAAAAATATAAAAATCAAAATAATGAAACTGATACAAGGCACAAAATTAGAACAAACCTCATTGAAACCTGCTGACATTATTACTAAGTGCCTATAATTTTGATATATTTATTATCACAATATAAATTCAGTAGGCTTCCCTCAAATTACAATTCTTTTTTCACGAGGAAAACATTCTGAAAATATAATATTTTTATAAAGAATTTTTATTTTTTATTTTCATATGAAAATATCCCTGTACTACTTAAATAAAAATCTTAATACTTACGTACAAATGATGATAGAATCTATAACGATATAAATCAGTCAATAAATGAGATTTCTAAGTACTTAATAATTAAAAATTAAATTCTGTACCTCACAGGGTTTTCTTTTTCGTAAATACGGAGGCTTTAGCGAACCTCGTGTTTGAGGTTTGTGGAGTTTCAACATTTTTCAAGAATCTATTCAAAGAGTCTGATGTGCTCTGTAAAATGCTAAGTCCAAGTCTAACCTTGAAATCTACAAGGCGTCTTAAGAATGAAAACAAACCTAGAGGCTCGTTCAAAGGGGGATACGTTCCGACATCTGGGATAATAGGCGTAGGCCTTAAGGTAGGTTTGTCCTCATCTGACGCTGATTCAGTAGAAGGCAGGATTGATGTTGTCTCAGACTTGATTTCCGTTGTGGTCTCAGTCATCATGTTTCTCGCTGATGTTGTTTCAGTTTTAGCTGTAACGTCATTTACAAGCGAGCTTGATGTAGTGTCTGGATCAGAAAACACTTCGTATACTCGGAAAGCTTTAGTAGTTATTTCAACGTCATTTTGTGAGTTAGATTCTATAGTTGTCTTGTCTTTATCATTCACTGGAATAGTTGAAACACTTTCGATGATAACATTACTTGCTGTGGTAGATTCTACTTTTGTTGCACCTTCTGAGGGAGAAGATATTGTCATAATATTCGGTTTAGAAGGGGTTGGTAGTTCTTGGATCATTGGTACGTTGTCAGTCATAGATACTAGATTTCTAATAGGCATAACTATTGAATCATCAATTTCGTTACTCAGAAAATTGTTATTTTCCTTCTCTAACCTAAGAAGCTCTTCCAGTGATGTTGAAACACTGCGTCTTACTGAAACATTTCTCTTTCTCCTGTTCAATTTCCTAGGCCCATGTTCTGGCACAACCGCGGGTGTATCAGAATCTGATAACTCCTTAGGTACATTGCCGACAACAAACTGACTTTCATCAATTTCATTGATCTCGCTTGAAGTTTCATGGTAATCTTCTATTGGTCCCTCTGCCTCATTGTTTGATCCCAAGTATAACGAAGTAGGAGCGTATGTAACCGGACTACTTGTAGCTTCACTGTAGAATTGTCCTTCAAAAGGGTAAACTGGTTTGAAATCGGACTCTGGTGATGGTTTGATGCCATATACAACGGAGTTTGAGGCATCGTTGCCGTAAGAAGAAATTCCAGATGACGATGGGCCTGTTTGAGGGACAGCATATATTTGCTCAACCGCAGGTGCTGGTTGTGGTTGGTAAGGTGCATAAGACGATGGTAGTTTGTCGAAATTGAATTTACCTTCCGTGGTGTAAGCATGTCTTGTTTCATAGTGAGGACTGTAGTTCAGCGGTTTGGAGTAAACAGCGCCATGTGCCAAACCTGTTTTCTGTTGCGGGTAGCGAGCGTTGTAGTTAGGTTCATATTTAGCAGCAACGTGACGGTATCTAATATCTTGCTGTTGTGGCTTCTTTGCTGTATAACTTTTAACGTAAGTAGTTTGGCCAGCGTATGGGTTAAGTTTGTTTTTAGCATGAGCAGGCATACCAGCTAATACTGTTCCAAGCATGTCTTCTTCTGCTTGGCCATTCCCTTCATTAGCGTAATCCTCTGCGTTGTTCTTATACAGATCGTCTCTTTTATCTACTTCAAAGGTTCGTCGGACTGGTGTGGAGAAGGGATACAAAAAGTAGCTCGCAATCCCAACGATACTAGCCAAGCCAAGAACTCCGACACCCACAGACGGCATAACTTCCCTGGATAAATAATTGTATAGTTGCGAAGTTATTGCAACTGGAGGCTGCGGTTTCTTTGCTGGTTTAGCCAACTTAGTTTTATTACCTGTTTTTATTTCGGCGATGCTTGTAGATACTTCCTCAAGTTTGGGCTTGGTTGTTTTACGTTTCTTTGTCTTTTTCTTTGTTGAGGAGCGTTTAGGCTTTTTAGTCGTAACAGGTGGTGTGCTTACCTCTAATTCAATTTCTGGGCCCTTTGCTTCCATTGGAAGTAATGCTGAGTCATCGATGTAAGGTTCCTCCGTAGTTGTGGATCTAACTTTGTTTTTATTCTTCTTTTTCTTCGGTTTTGCAACTTTGGTCTGAGAAGAAACCTTTTCGGGACCTTTTGTTTCTTCTTTATTAGTTTTTGATGCTTCTGTTGTTGTAGATGTAGTAGTAGTCGTGCTTTTTACAGTAGTGGTCTTTGGAGTTGCTGGTGTTTTATTTTTTTGAACGTTTGATAAAACTGTATCCTTGATTTTATTATAAACATTTTCATTGATAGCCGAACCTCCAGCAATTAAATCTGATTTATTAGTACTAGCTATGACCGGCCGTTTTGCCGGTTTAACTGGTTGTTTCTTTTTGTTTTTAGATGGCACAGGCTTTTGTTTTTTAGTTTCTTCTGTTTTTGTTGGTTCTGTAGATACGGTAGAGTTGCTATTGACAGGACTGCTTACTAAAACCCAAGTAGAAATACCTTCGTTTGACGTAGTGGATTCATTTTCTTTCACCGCAGTGTCATTTTCTACTTCTTCCATTGAAATGGGAACTGCAACGCCAGCATGAGAGGATTCAGGTTCTTCGTTGTCATCATTCCTTGTTTTGAGTTTATGTTTTGCTTGATTTTTAACCTTTGGTGGTATTCTTATATCAGCTGTGACTGGCATATCATTTTCAGTTGGTTTGTCAAGCAACTGATTAGCCACTAGTTTAATTGAGTCTCGGATCGGAACTTTATTCTTGACATCTCTGGATGAATCTGATGTTGCTGCAGTTGTTGACGATGATGATGACGTGAGTGGTAGCTTTGTTTGCTCGGGCATGGCAGCGCTCTGACTCGTCGAGCTGAAATTGAGAAATAAAAGCAAATGAGAACTGGGTTGCTCTAAAAATTATTATTCTGATTTAAAATCAATGTGTCAACAGCTATGAAATTAGCATTGAAACTCTTATTATAAAATATTTCTTTATTCAAAAATATCTATTTCAAAGTCATTAAACCAAGAACATTTTCTAATCATTATGTATTTGTTACATATTTACAATGTTATTGTTATCTAACCGTTAATGTTTTCTTCACAAAAATATAACATTACAACAATATAAAATGTATTCGATTTACAATTTTGGGTACTATTGTCATACTAAACAAAATCCATTAATTTAACCTATCTACATAAACAAAGTAGTACAAAGAACGAATTATTTCGTTACAATAATAAAAGGTTATGAATCTTTTACTTATTACTTTTTAAACATATTATTAGTTATTCGTTATTGCAATAAAAATGCGCCAATCCAACAAAGACATTGCCGTAATTACATTTTTATTTGATTTTTACATTTTTTCTACTTCTTTTTGACTTTTTGACGCGCATACGTGACATGAAGATTTAAAATACTAACTTCTGCCCGCGGCCTCACATGCGTTTTTCGAGTAGCCTATGGCCGTCTCTAAGATACCGTTTACCCCCAACCAAATTCCATTCAGATCTGTTGAGCCATGAAAAAGTTACAGACAAATAGATTTACTTTTGTTTTAATAATATTAGTATGGATAAACATTGGTTACCCTTTGCTTTCTTTTGCTCTTTTTTTTCTCCTACTTCTATTGATTTTTATTTTATTATTTTTTTCTCTCAAAATATCTGTTGTCGTCTTCATTAGATCCTTCAGCTTATAAAAGAAGGTTGGTTTCACGGAATTCCCTACTTTTTCACTTTCTTTACTACTTCTTGAATAATACTGATTCCTGTTGTCAGGAAAAGAGTGCAATTGCCAAGTTTTTATTTCATCATCCCAATGCCAATGAGGTCTATAAACGTGCACAATCTTGGGGGCTTCCCTGCCTATAGGCAAAAATGGTGAAAATAACGCTGCTAGCCCAGAACCGGCAAACAGAAATGCGATAGGTGCTAGAAACATTGGAAATAAGCCCATAGCAAGTGGACTAATGCTTGCTAACCAAGTTAATGCACTTATCGCAGGCTTGAAAAACTGAACAAGTGATGAAAAGCTGAAAATATCATCGTCATCTTTACTAGGACGCCCGGGCTTAGTAAGAGCGGAGACTGGAGACGATGGAGAAAATAACGATCCTGATTCGGCACTTTCACTCGATATACCATTAGCTACATTGTAATTAGAAAACTCTGATTGCTCATCAGAGGTGCTCTCAGGTTCCTGGTTTTCAACTGACTCAGCACCAAAATAATCATTCGCTGCTGACTCATCGGGGGTCGATGAATCATCGTCAGCTTCACCCAAAGGAATCCCAAATCCACCAGGAAACAAACTGTCCGTCTCTTCCTCTTCAGATTCTATAACCACATTCTTGTTAATTACGTTTGTGTTTACTGCTATGTTCAAATCGGGGCAAGCCTCTTTAGCTTGTCCTTGAAAGGTGTTATTCAAAGTGAGGTAAATAGTGGGACATTCGTCAGGCGATCCGCTATATTCTTCTGGCCTTATAACGATCCTCTCGGTGTATGCTGATGTTGGTTGGAAAGTTGTGACCTCGAATTCACCGGGGTAATTATGTATAGAGTTATGATAGTTGTAATTTAACGGATTTGTCACCCGTACCGGTTTTTGCGTCGTTGGTTTTCGGTTATTCTGCGAGTTTTGTTGCCACGGTTTTGGATAACCTACATTCGTAATTATGGGTGTAGGACTTGGACGTTTAGTATGCAGGTATGTGGGTCGTGGTGTGTAAGAATCTTCAATTTGAATATTAGTCGAGTAAACCTGCGTCTCCTCGGAATATTGGTGCTGCTGATATGGTCTGTAGTTATTGTATTTTAACGGTTGATTTCTTTTTACTGAACTTTTATATTTAACACTTTCTGTACTTGAATCATGTTTGTGAGTAAACTTGACAGTTGTGTAAATAGGATCCTGTTCATCGGGCAATGCTTCTATGGAAAAATTTAAGTTTTCATATTTGGCTTCATCTTTCCATTTTGTTAGCACTTTTTTAATGTTTGGTTTACGTTTTTCATAAGAAAAAGAAATATCAGGAAGCTTTATTTGTGAGGGACTAGTGCCGAGTTTTATTTTTGAAATATAATCATTTCTATTCATTTGATGTGTCGGTACATTACTAGCAATGCCTTTGATTAATCGACTTGTTCGGTTGTTACTATTATTTTGCACAAAACGAATGACTAAAGGTACAATATTACTGAATCTTAAACTAGCATTTCTAAAACTATACCTTATTGAGTTTTCTGTGGAAATTTCAGTTTTTACACTACTGTCTTGAGGTCGCGTGTGAACGGACGGACACAAACCTACTAATAATAAAACTAATGTCCAATTTAAATATACACTTTTTCGTCGCGTCATTGTGGAAAACACTTTCTCTACCTGTAACAAAAAGAAAAACATTATTAGCACGATAATGAGAAATAAACTAAATAAGGACATAGTATGTCCATAGTATTTGTATTAAAAATTATAGTGAAACAAGTCATAAAAATTTGTGGTTCTCATAGTTCTGTGAGAACTAATATATAATTTTTTGGGTTTATTTTATATCGAAAAATTACAAAAAGTTTACATATTCATAAAAAAAATCATTTATGCATTGTACCGAACTACTACATTATTGAACCACGGTGATTTGCAAGAGATTTTATTAAAAAACTGATCTGGTATCACGCGATGCGCGATGTAAACGAGATCTAAGGGGTGAACGACCGAGCGGCCATGACCGCCAAGTTGTTTATATATACATGGTATTACTGACCTGCTTCGAACAGGCTTTTTGGGTTTTTAGGTCCCGTTACAAACACATTTGGGATATTCCGAGTTTGCGTAATGGGTGAGATACAACGTTATAAAAGTAACAAGAAAAAGCGTTATCTTAAATTACGTTTGAGTATTTTTGTTGATTAGTGAAAGCCAGAAAAATGACAATTACTAATGAGGATTATTTGCGATGTGGGTTTTATGGTAAGCATAAACGGCAAACGCATTGTTTACTATTTTGGAACTTCACTTTCTTCACTTTCAGTTTTTCTAGATTTTGTTTACGGTAATATGTTGTATCTTTTGAAGGCAGGTCGGCGAGAATCAGATTTCCATACCGGAAATAATTTGTGGTAACCACAGCAGTCTCATGGTAACTACCCTGAAATTATTTGCTCTAGATCCAATACAAAGGAAGGAATCACACAAACCATTTTTTTGACATCTCATATGCCAGATTTGCACTCTACTCAACGGTCTCTTAAAAGTGCTTTTGGCCTGTTTTTTAACATAATGTTTTCCCTGGTTCTAGTCTCTCTATGTAAATTATATATTTTCATATAGATAGCACTTGCCGATAAAATCGTGAACATGACCGTAACATTCAACCGCTTAGGTAATTACAACATGGTACATGGACATTGGCGCAGGTTCAAACCACAAGCGGAATATATTTATTTACAAATAAACATATTGGTATTTTGTGGTGAATATTTTATACCTAATGGAATATCAAACAATGAAAATAAAGGTACTTATATTGTTTGATATAGGAACTAAAGAGATACATAAGACAAAAGAAATTTAATAAATATGTTTTGTGGTTGTTGTGGTAATTACTTACAATAATATGACGTGTTTTAAAAAACGATGAACCGACTAGAAATTCCCTTAGTTTTACACTATTTTGAAATTTTGTGGTATAAATACTAATCCCCTTGGGATAAAAAAATTGTGGGACCAATTCCGGATGATTTTCTATACAATAATGAAAGAATTTTCATAATCGGTCCAGAAATGGCGGAGATATCGCATAACATATATAAAAAACATACAGACGAATTGATAACTTCCTCTTTTTGAAGTCGGTTAAAAGTGTAGTTTTTGGAGAAAAATTATTGTGCGAGAAAAAGAAAATTAATATAAATCAATTATTTGGTAAGACGCCCGTCCTAACCTGTTAACAATCTGGTTTGAGGCATTCTTATTTATGTTAGATATCCAAGAATGGTGTAAATCGTCAAAGGTACGTTAAAAACTTTCATAACAAAAAGACGTTGTTTATAGACTTAGAGCCTACAACGTAAATGTGTTGGGGAAGTAGTTACGGATAGGAACTGTCAGCTTTTATAAAATAACGAAGGTCTCACCGTCACCGGCTCTTTATACAAGAGATCTTTTTAAAAATTCTATCAAATATGTATGGTATGCGGACAAAAAAATATTTCTACTAGCGTTTTTCTTTCCTTTTACGTCACAACAGAACTTTTGCGCTTAGGTCGCCAATTATTTAACTTTTATAGGAATATTGTTAGTTATGAACAAACCTGTTTTAGCTCAAAGGTTTTACAATAAAAAATTATATATATATCTTGTAATATTCAATCCAATTCATTTATTGCTAGAAATATGGTCTTAATATAAGGTCTTAAAGATTAGGATAGAGTCATACACACAAAAGTAGGATCCCATATAAACTACATTTTAATGATTTTCATTAATAATAATTGAAACATAATTAAACAAAAATAAAGTCAGTAATGTTGATTAGGTACCTACTAATGTTTCAATTTTAGGTCCAAGTGTTCCTTAACACTATAGAAAGCTTTTTCAATAAAGCCGTAATTTTAACTTGTTTATTAATAGTTTCAATGTTAAATCTTTGCTAGGGATTTTATTATATCTAGAGCCACACATGGCATGACAGTTTATGATATAAGGATGTCTTAGGATGCCTCGACAGAACAATTCTTTCTGTGTTACGTATGCGTCAAGGGATCAGGATCCCTTGCTATAGTCAATAAATTCGAATGTTCTTTTACGAAATTTAGCAGCATTCAGAATATACATATATACTGGGCAATTTAGTAGTTTTTGTTTGATGAAGAGAGACCTGCACGACTCCCATGGACGTATTCTCACAATTGCGCGCAGATTCAATTGTATTATTCATGTCAATATATACATATTTTCTGTATCTGATTTTATTATATTATCCATTATAGAAAAAAACATCATCTGAATCTCGCTTCAGCTTGTTAACAGACACATCAGCAGAGAAGTTGTTCATGATTATTATGTTAATGATATAACTGGCGTGCGCGCGTCGGCATTCGTTCCCATTTCTACAAACATTCTGGTTTTTACGATAGCGGGACGCTACTTTCCACCTCCATGTTAAGGAATATGGAGAAAACACGATATAATTAGTAGGTAAGGAAAATTATTATTTTCCTTAACTCTTATTCATTATGATATAGGTACTATAATTGTTTGTCATAGTAATAAAGGATCTAGAATAGATCCCCAAGGAACGTTTTAATAATTATAATAATTACCTTTTGAGTTTGTCTCCTTTTGTGTCTCTATAAATATCAATTCTGTTCGGAAAAGCCCAATTAGTAATTTCAATTTATGTAATTAAAACTACGACTCGTACAAAAACCTTTGAGAAATCTTAAAAATGTTCATGTAGAATTGAATTTTATATTAAAGTTTTAAGCATAGGAAAAAAACATTTAAATATATGGAAAATGTGATGCAATTTAACCTAAATAATACACCAAACGTAGCAATAAAAATGCCATAGGCACCACAAACGCAAGCCACCATAATAGGTGCCTTCGATTCAATACATGACAATTTGTGTGCAATACCGTTCGTTCATCAGGCGGAAACACTTTCCACTTTATGTCACTTTATGCTTCACGAAGTTTTTTGATGCAACTAACAATCTTAAAACTTAAATTACAAGGTGCACTATTGCACTTAATAGATGGGTGGTGTATTTTTGAAGTTGTGTACTGTTTTGTTTTGAAATCATGTTTGTTTGGAATGTCTACCAAAAAGACACTCTGTAACATAGCGGTACAGCTTTTACTTACTCCATCATGGACCTTGTCAATAGAACTAACGAAATCCATCCCGTATCACTAAATACTAAACTTTTTATATCTTGACTTACACTAGCCCCTCCATCTATAATATCCGTAGACCATCTATCTAACCTAATGTCAAATATTATCTTATTATTACGGGAAACAAAGGAATTTTCAAAAATCGGATTGATATGTTTGGTGGATTGGATAGTTTGTGATACCTCTTGCTCAGCTCTTGGTGGCCACTCCGTTTTTGCATCTCTGCCTAAAATTATACAAGCCGATGATTTTTTGAAAATTCCTTAATTTGACGTAATAATAAGATAGTATAAGTGGAGCTAGTGTGACTCCAGGCCTCTTTCCAGTGAATTGCCCATACAAACTTAATACCAAATTTATTTGTAATTTGAGCATATTTTCACCATATTCTTTTTTGTATTCCGAAGCATCATTGAAACTTCTGTGCGATTATTTTCATAAGTACGGACAAATTCAATCACACTCATAAATGAAATACAGCAGAGAAAATATAAATATTTCGAATACCTAATATTCGTGTATACGAAAATGGTGAAAAAAAATATGAACATGCAATAGAATAATCTCTATGAATGTAAAATTTAAATCTATTTAATTGGACTGACCCAAAAAATGTCTCAAGATCATACAATAAGTCAAAAGTTAGTGGTAATTTAAAATACTCGTGATAGTAAAATTCACTGCTAGAGAGAAAAATCCACTACTGTCACCACTAGAGAAGTTGAGACAAGACAAACTCAAAATAAAACCAAAGTCAATGTTAATCCCAAATAATCTGCTCCAAATAAAAATGATTAAAGAAAACTATGTCAGCTTATTGTATGGAATCGAGAGTACCGTTGTAAGCGTCCGCGATCGGCGTTTGGCACAGTTCGCCTTATCCATACAAAAAGTATTCTCTTAAGGCTGGCGCTATATATAGTCTCTTCATGTGTATGAGTGCTTTGTTTTGGTATCTGGGCTGATGATAGTGAAATTAATCTTATATTGTTCGACATTTTCCTTATTTGAGTCATTGTTACTAACAAGTTCAATAATGTAACACAGAATGTAACGTTTGTCCTTTGGACGAATTAAAAGTTTGGTATTCTTTGATTAAGATTAAATTGTTAAATGATGAATGTACTTTATTCCTTACATTGTGATACAAATAGAAAATAAAAAATTACAAGATTCGTGCTTGTTATCTTTCTTTCTTGAGAAAGTCCATAGACCTAGAATTTTTTTTGCTAGAAAAATCTAAAAATCTCTTAGTTTATTTTATAAGGAATCACCCTAATACGTCATCTTACTTGATGTCTATCAATATCTTTATATATACTAATATTATTAAGAGGAAAGATTTGTATGTTTGTAACGAATTAGCTCAAAAAGTACTGGACCGATTTTCAAAATTCTTTCACCATTGAATGCTACGTTATCACTAATTAATATAGGCTATGTGTTCACCCGTGCGAAGCCGGGACGGGCCGCTAGTTTTTAATATTAGATTTTTCAATTAGCTGCCCTTAGAATTTATTTATTTAAATGAACACAATCATTACGCAGAAATACATCCTGTCCGAGAAAGTTCCTTGCCAATGTTTACAGATAGACTCGTGAATAACCACTTAATAATGAAAGTGCCCTTAAAGCCTCAACTACACAATCAAGCGAAAGTAACCTTAATAACAATATCAGGAAACCCTATCATACTACCATAGAAACAGTTGAAACGTTGGGTCACTCAAATCCGGCTAGCTTGCTTTTAATGGAAGCTCATCCTCATGCTGAACATAGGCCTCCCCCATACGACGCCACAAATAGCGGTCCTGAGCCGCATCCATCCATCGACTCCTTGCGACCGCCACGTTGTCGTCGGTCCATCGAGTGGATGGTCTCCCATGTAGAGTTTTGGCATAATCACCACGCTTGGCAGGCGGATTGGTGATCGTAGTGTTGGTGTTGAAAAAGACTCAGAAGGAAGCTACTGCCCTTCATTTGGTAGGTTCCTTTAGTCGGCTCTTACGACATCCACGGGTTGAGTTGGAGGGGTCGATATTCGTACGCTGCGACCCCATGGCCATGCAAGCTCATGGGATGAATAATTTAAATGGTAAAATAATATTAAAAAAATTATAAGGAACTAGCTTCTGCTCACGGTTTTGCTCAAATAATACTAGAAAAACGTAGTACATTGAAGCACTCAGGATAATATACATACATAGATATTTGCATGGTTTGATGGTTTTTATTGGTATAGACCAATTGCTATTTGTGAAATCATTTTTTAAAAACGCATCTGTTATTACAGAGACACATTACAAATGATATTGCAAACATACAGATTTTGCGATTAAATGGGTAAGTAGGTACCTAGATTGTTCCAAATTAATGCTATCTCGTAAATAAGTTCCACGTAAGAAGTTGGTAGGTGGTAGAATGTTATTTCGATCACTTTCATTCAACCTTGTAGAATCTGTGTAAAGAAAATTCAACGTGCACCAGCTATTTATTCAATCTGTGACGCATTAACTTTCACAAGTGTCAACTTTAGATATGTTTGTGCGTTTGTTCATGATGGCAACGTTCTACTCGTATTTTGTGTTTTGAAACCAACATTATGTGATGAAAAAATTATCCCTGCCTATAATGGACTGTGTACCTATCCGATAATATATGTGTTGGTATAAATAAATAAATAAAAATATGTGTTTCTGAAGAATCCAATTCCTTCTAATGAAATTGGTCGCAAGCATTTTTTTTTTACTATTGTTGAATTAAACCGCTCATAGGTAACTCAAAAACATACAGATCCTACTAATATTATAAATGTCAAACTTTGTCGGTATATTAGTAGGATTTGGCTTGCAATCAATGAAAAGCTAGTGATTAGGAGATACTTTGAGTTTTCACAGAGTAAGTATTACTTTTATGACACAAATAAAAAGGGAAAATACATGTTTGTAAATGTAGTGTTTAAATTTTACATGAAACGTGTTTTTGGCGTTTTTCCCTCGTACAATAATAATGCGTAGTTTAAAATCTTGGACGATGACACAAAAACCTTTATTTGCAAGCCTGACTCGCACTTGGCTGGCTCTATGAATATTTTTGAGTAGTTCCTTATAGTACCTTTAATTATTATTAAGAAACATTCATTATTCTTTATTTATAAAGAATTAGAATAATAATGCGACATGGGCGGACGATGTCACTCAAATCGCAGGGCGAACCTAGATGAGATCGGCGCAGGACCGTGTGGAGTGGCACAAAAGTTTGCAGGCCTATTCCCAGTATTGGATGAAGTCTGGTTGCGGATGATGATAATGATAAGAATAATAGTGCTTCTGGATATTCTAAGCATAAAATTACCGCAATAATCCGTCCGACTTATCGGAGTAGGAACAACTTTAAACTTTCATCGCTACTAATTTTGCAAGATTCTTCAATAAGTCATTTCCAATCAAGTGCAAAGTCACCTGCTGATAACTTCAGATATATTCGTGAGTGCGTTACTCATACTATTTTCGCCGCTCTCTGACTGCTTTACGATTACGAATAAAAATAAAACCGGTCAAGTGCGAGTCAACTCGCACACGGAGGGTACCTTAATATCCTACAAAAATTTTACTTAAAAGGAAATCTAAAAAGAGATGTGATGGGCAAAATCTTAAAAAAGCAATTAGTTTCGATGAAGCGGTCACCCTGAATAATTCGTGTACTAACATGCTAACATGAGTGAAGAAAATTGTCGTAAAACGCAATTTAGTCACATTTATTCAGTTTATCAGTTCCTTCTGGGAAAGCGTGCTCCATCTTAGGTCACATCTTCACTTTCTCAAGTGTGATGGCGGTCAAAATATTTACCATTTCTAACAAAAAAAGTACTAATTAACATACGCGACTTTGCACGCGATTTATACAATAGACGGAACAAGCAAATAAACAATCATATACTCATAGGTCACGCTCATATGGAACAATCCGTATGATGCACTTCCCCATAGGCAGTGCAGAGCATCTAAAAATGTTTAGCTCTATGCATTACCTACTACAATTTAATGAAGTTTCTCCAGTAATTTGCTCAACCTCTAAAAATGGCGGTTAAAATGCCTCGAATAAACTTTTTAGTGGGTTCTTGACCTAGAGGATTTTCTTAGTATTCCCATTACCTTTTCTACCATTACATTCCAGTAAAAAAGGAGAAAGGTTTTTACGGATGTGAGGATTAAGGGCTGCTTTGATTATATTCCAATGATTCCAATTCTGCATGTTCACCTATTGAGTGTCTTTGAATAAAGGAGGTTTCTGTTCGGCTGTAGTTATAATAATAATAATTGTATAGAAGTTAATCCAGTATTTGTCCCGAAAAACTTAAGTATAAAATTAAGGGATCCAAAGTCGGTTTTGACTTTACTCAAAAAATCATATAATATTTTTATTTATTTATGGATTATAATTAGAATCGAGCAATATAAATAGCGAAATATGTAAATCAGATGAATTGAACTTACCGTTAAAATGATTACACACTCGTTACGGTCAAATACGCGCGTTTTGAAGCACGGGCCTCGACGGACTGGCGAGCGAAGACGAGTAACGGTGCTATGTGCTACTTCCTTAACTGTTCTTGGAGAGTTGAGTGAGCCGGTTTTACACGAGTATAGTGGAAGAGGCGAGTGTTTCGAGATATTTAAAATAGGTTATCGATGAAAGAAATCGATGAGTGTACTTAGTACTTATAATTATGAAAACAGGTACTTACATCTGGTAACATTTAAGGTTTCGATAAGAAATAAGAACAGGATTATTTCATAATCTAATAAAAATACCACTGACAAAATGATTTCTGCGTTTGCTATCACTGAAAACATTAATGCTCATAGGGTTACGTACATAAAATTACAGATGACTTATTCGATAATACTACTCGTACTCAACAACATGTCAGGTAGGTACTTATCTCACTAAAATCTAATTATCTTTTAAAATAGTTCTGGAGAGGGCCCTGTAAATTGTCACCATTTATTCACTAATACAATTTTCTTTTACGGTAGAATCATTCGAAATCACAACCATAAGTTAACGGCCCTATTTTTGGATATGGCAGCGCACCCTTTTGAGCGTGCTTGGAACTACTTAACTCCAATTTAAAAATAGAAAAACGATCCCTCAAGTAAGCTGACCTTCCGATTAGGCTCCGCTATTAGATAATAGCCCAACAAGAAGGTTGATTGCGATTTTGTCATGCGAGTAGATACTAGCATAGTGTGAATCTGGGATACTACTAACACGCTCTTAGTTGGAAAATAAGTACAGGTGATTTTCAATAGCTCAGCATCTTTCACTTGCCATTTAAGTCATGTTATGGTTTTAAAGGTTGGACTTGTAGAAGATTATTTGAGCACCGGTTCGCTTTTGAAATATACTTTAATTTCCCTATAATTTCCTAGGAACTCTAAGTAAAGTAGGTTGACATCTACCTATTAAGTATATTACGTACGTAAAGAATAATTTAACGCATGAAACATTCTACACTGACTAGGTAAGCTCTGCATTTTTTATTGAATATATCGGTCAAAAAACAAGAGAGCAAATTTTTTTACATTTTACAACTTTTAAATACAAGTGTTTATATCATCTAGGACCAAAGCGCTTGGAATAAAAATCCAACGAACCCAAACTCGACATGGTTAAGTTGTTTCGCTTAGGAGTTCCTACGGCTACCTTCAGTTTCCGTCATCAAACCAGCACATAGTACCATGACATTACAATGTCACCGAACTTACATAAGTATGCCAAATTTCACCTCAATCGGTTGAGGATAACTGATCCAAAATTGAGTTGCATTGCAAGATTCCACCCGAACAAATATATATTCCAAATTAAATAAAAGCTTGTAATAAGGTGAGTGCGCGTTTATGTCTTTTACAAGACATAATTAATAATCTAGGAATTTCTTTTTTGATATGTATTAAAAAGTACAATAATGTAAAAAAACACATTTTATATGTTAATGTTATATTTTTTTTATTAAATTCAACTCATTATTATTTCTAGAGAAAACTCGAAATAAGAACCTAGCATAAGAATATTTACAAATCTGATACCAGCGCCATCTACCCGAATATGTTGAAACTTAATACTACGAGCACCGCCGTCGTGATGCGATTAAGGTAGAGCTACATTACGAGGTTCAAGTGATTGTTAGAAGATGTCGCTACTTGTCGCAATCTCAAGAATTTTACCATAGCGAAGAAAATAAAAAAAATAAGGCATTGATTTTGATCATCATCAGCACCTACCTACAATTTCTAAAAAGAGAATGGGTAGTGGATATAATAATGATTGAAAATATTATATCGCGAGACGTGAGGATTTTAGGAAAATCATGATCCAAGAAAACAAGGTCTCCTCGGGAGTGACACTAGGTGACGTCACAGTCCAGTTGCCACTTTATTTCAACAAAACGCAGAAGTTGGTAAACAAATATGAAAAGGGCCAAATGAAAAATCAATAGAAAAAAAACAATCGTCAATTATGTTTGTAAGATCAGTCAAAACAGCGTTAGTTATACTTACACGAATCAATGTGATAAATAATTGGTAAATACAAAACCACATAGTTTTATCGGATACCTAATACAAGGGGCTCGGGGAGTTACGATTTTACGCTACTTGTGGTAAATGGTGGTACGCTAACACCAGGAAACAGATTGGTCTTCTCATTCGCCTATAGCGATGATGACGGTAACAAGTGTCACCCACGTGATCATCGTGTCTCGGCCGACCATACCTTGTTTTCTTATACCATGAGGAAAATAAAAGCAGAATTCGTCAGTCGTAACACAGCCCTCTTGATAACGACTCCCAGTTACAAAATTCTGTTTTCAACATTAACGTCCTATATTTTACGTTCCAAAATGGCATAAACTTTAGTTTTTGCTTTGGGTTCTTATTTGAAGCGTAATGCGAGTCATATTTTAAGTGGAACGGAACGTGGAAAAGTTAACCTTTAGCTTAGAATTATCGTTAAATCTTAGAAGTTCTAAGAATATTATCGCTGGGTGAAACGTAGGTAGTACCTACCTATCTATCCGCGCTTGGACTACTGAGTTATTTATTACCAACCAATTAGTGTTTCTAACAAAAATTTCTAACAAAACTAGAGTTTCTCACATAGTGGTCTTTTTGTATCCTGCCAGAAAACCAGCGTCGCGCAACTTTTTGTGGAGCGACATTATACTGGGGGTTCACTGTTTAGATATCTCGCTAAATAGTAATTACTTTAGTTGTTCTAATCTGTGCCTTTTGTAAGCCAATAATATTCATTTCGTCTTTTCTATTCTAGTATAACCTAGCGTAGGTACCTCTTTAGGCTAGGTTTCTAGTAAAACCTAGCCTAAGGAGGTACACTGTAAACTAAGGTAGTTATAAAATTACAACGCACCTACCTAATGAGATTTTTAGGAAATTAGCAGCTGGTCGATTCAGACGTTCCTATACGTGACTCATAGTGAGTTTAGTATACCTAGGTACAGGGTGGCTTTTTGAGATGGGAGTGAATGAAAAAATCCAAAACCATGAGAGTCAGAGAAATCGTCAAAGGTGACTCCTTTGGTTCCTCCTGGGGTTAATTTATAAGAAAATGATAACTATGTACATACCTACTTATATTTAATTTTTAGTACGGACAACGAAAATCATTACGAATAGATGTTTCATCGTTGTTAAACCCAATTTGAATACAAGCTTAGTAACCTGGCTAGTGGCATTATTATATTATAAACTAGCTGCTGCCCGCGCTTTCGCCCGCGTTTTATCCGGATAAAAAATAACCTATATGTTATTCCAGGTCTCAAACTATACCTATACCAAATTTCAGCCCAAGTCGTAGCCTCAGTAGTTTTTGCGTGAAAAAAAAGTAACAAATATCCATACATCCATCCATACAAACTTTGACATTTATAATATTAGTAGGAAGAATATTTAAAATTTTCACAGTCCTTCTATGAGGTCTGAGGAGTATGTATGTCCTTACATACGATCGTTATGAAAATCATTTGAAAACCGATTGATATTTGAAAATCAAAACAAGATTTAGGCATGTCGACCTAATTAAATCTTCAATTAATCTGTTGATATCTTACCTACATAAAACAATAAATTTACTTGGAAGATTTCACGGCCAAACTTCTGATAGATATATAACTACAAAGTAGAGCCCTTTTTGTCAACAAGTTAAATAGCGTTACATTATAGATTATCAACAAAAAGAAACAAAATTATGAGAACGAAAGTGAAAAGTTTTCAAATAAAACAAAACCGTGTTATGCAATGTTCTTCAATTTGTGGAAAATCTTATAACTAAGCATACTGGTTTCTGCGCGCGGCTTTGCATACATTTGCACTGCATAAAAAGTGTGTAGTATTATTTGAAGATTATTAGATATTTTATGAAGTGTGGACCAAAAAACTATTAACTAAAAACTATTAACTAAACTTTTATATTATATTTGGATAGAAGACATTAATGTTGGCTAACATAGTTTCTTACAGCTTCAGGTTTCTGAGATATTCACAGATGAAATTAACTATTGCTTTAATATTTCATAAGCCGTGGGGTCGCGGCGTACGAATATAGACCCCTCCAGCTCAACCCGTGGATGTCGTAAAAGCCGACTAAGGGAACCTACCAGAGGAAGGGCAGCAGCTCCCTTCTGAGTATTTTTAAACACCAAAACTGCGATCACCAATCCGCCTGCCAAGCGTGGTGATTATGGCAAATCCCCCCCTACACATGGGAGACCATCCACTCGATGGACCGACGACATCGTAGCGGTCGCAGGGAGTCGATGGATGGAGGCGGCTCAGGACCGCTATTTGTGGCGTCGTACGGGGGAGGCCTATGTCCAGCAGTGGACGTGTATGGGCTGATGATGACTGTACATATGTAACACCATGTACGCAATAAATCATTTGATGAGCTAGTAAGTTTGTTTATATGGCTAGCTTCTGTAACTTCTGCTCCTATTCAACTAATTATTCCACTATATGGCTACATTATTCCTGAGGCTGATGTTTTTTCTTCAGTTTCCACGTGAGCAAAGCTTGAACGTTGACGACCTCTGTGGCGCGGCGGGCGAAGGTCCGCCTGCAATGCAGGAGGTTGCGGGTTCGATTCCCGCCTCAGGACAAATGTTTGTACGATCTGCAAATATTTGTTCAGGGTGTTCTGGATGTTTTCTATGTATAATAAAGAATATTCATCTATAGTCTATTATATTAAGTATATCAGTTATCTAGTACCCATAACACAAGTTCTGCTTAGCTTGGGGCTAGATAATGTTGTGTAAAATGTCCAGCGAGAAAAAAAAAGCGGCGGCCAAAAGTGATTCTGTTATCATCATCGTTCACAGTCGCATTTATCCCACCGCTGCTGGGTATAAGCCTCTCGAAGTTGACATCTACTAATGGGCCTTTGCTAGTGGAATCTCTTGACGCCCCGCGTGCAAGTCCGTTTTATGTTTGTTACTTCAAAACTTAGCCTCAAAGCAATGAACAACATGTTTAAGTTTGTTACAGAAATAAAATATATTCTATTCTTCACGCAAAAACTACTAACAGACCAGTCGAAAATTTTGCATAGATAAAGTTCTGAACTTGGTACCATACAGGCTACTTCTTATACCAAAAAACGCATACGAAGCCACGAGCAGAGACAAGTTTATTTCCAACTAGCTGCTGTCCGAGCCCTCGCCCACGTTTTATTGCGATAAAAAATAGCTTATATGTTATTCCAGGTCCCAAACTATACCCACACCAAATTTCAGCCTAATCCGTTCAGTAGTTTTTGCGTGAAAGAGTAACAAATATCCATACATCCATTACACAAACTTTCATATTTATAATATTATAAGCAGATTATAAGTGGGATAAAGTCAGAGTGAATAGAAACAACATACCAGGAATCTTCATTGGTCCTAAAACGGCATACATTCCACAGGAATTTCTTCATTCTCCTCACATCCATTAGCATTTGAGCCACTTTCCTTTAATCCTATTCCGTCATGGACTTATGATGTTCAAGTAAAAGCATTTTAGCACCGAATCATAACGCTTCCATTACCAAAGCACTTTTAGTCTAACCTTTGCAAAGGTTAGTCTAAATCAATTCCATTTGCGGTCACTTCTATGTTTGCCACATAACTTTCAACTTTATTAGTTTTAGCTTTCGTATCTTTATTGCTTGGAAATTTATTGGAGTCTGTAGATTCTTCGAATATGACTCTTGCTTTCTTTCCAGTGAGCATTAAGTTGATTGCAGTGTTATGGCCCTCTGACCATTACTTAACTTTTCTGTGTGATTTGATTGCGTGAATTGTATTAAGTTCAAATTGAAGATGTGCTGTGATGTAAGTTAATGGTTCTTTTGTGTCTATTTTGACGAATCAGGCATAAGGTTACGGGAAATGAGAGTTATGTTCTGATTGTAAAAGTTCACTGTTGTTCACTCTTGTGTTGTTTTTGCTTACGTGTTGACGGTTGCTAGCTATAGTCGAAAGATTACGTAAAAGCCGTGTTTTCCCTCAATTTTCCTTTTGTTTTATTTCAGTCAGTTTGTATGTAAGGAGGCTTTTTCAAATAAAGCTTTTGTAAGTTCGTTGCTATTTCTACCTGTTTTATTATCGGCATTAATTTATAATCTGCTCTAGTTTCTTGATTTTTTTAAGATTCCATTTTACTTAGTTTTTTCTCAGTTTTTTTTAACTTATCAATCCTTCTTTAAGTCCTATCAAAATCCTCCCACGAATGTCATCTGTCTTCAAGAGGGCTCGAAAAACTTTCTATAATATCTTCAAGTACAAGTTTTGCTTTGATGGTTGAATCAACAAGTCCACCTCCAAGATCAAGTGAAACCACTTCAGCAATGTCAATGGTTTGTTTTTCCTCCGGTGAATTTTATCCTCGCTTTACTTTCTTAACAACCTCCGTGATGTATCAACGGTCTGGAAATAAAATAGTTGCAGTTTATTCGTCTGATTCACTTTCTGTTTCATTGAAGTTACAACTTCGTATTGGTTATAAAATAATATTTAGGATTATGGAAAGATATGATATGGAATTAAAATTATAATATTATAAATTATTAGAATTATCTTAACACAGAAATCTTTTAGGGAAGAGACATGAAGATATTTTAATTTATATGTTGCCATACTTCAAGCTTGTCAGTAATGCTACAGACTGCAACGACTAGTTGATAAAATATTATTAAATACATTGATTATTTGCCAAAATTTTTAATTTATGCTAAATCTATGGTTTCCTTTTTAAAGCGCATGTTCTGTGGCCTAGTGAACTTTCAAACACTGCCAATCGCTTTTTCTCATATACTATAAACACACCCTAAAGCGTATTCATTACTGATAAATAATATTTTAATTGGCTTTAGGAAAACCCTACGAATGTTCACGAATACTAACGCTAAGAACTACGTGCCAGCAGAAAGATATATTTTATAAACAGAGTGATGTATCTATCTAGACAGAGTCATCATTACTCTGTTCTCTGTACAAGATCCATTGATCTTGTTATAATGTAAGTTCTTCGCTCTTATTATGATATTTTTGTATGAAGATACTCTATTATGAAGATACAAGGGATCCCAAACTGTGGCTATTTGGGCATTACTTAGTTATATTGTTTTTATTTTATTGTGTTATTGTGAATATTACATCTTATCCCAGGTTTAACTTGTATACTAAAATTAAAAGTGAACCGCCAGAAATAGAGTATTTGTGTATACCTATAATGTTTAATAGCGTAGTGAATGTGTATATAAGCAAAGATATCTCAGTTATCTCACTTAAATTCCTATCATTCATAGGCTTTCAAGTTACATAATGATAAGTTAATGACAAACACATGTGCATTTACTTTCACGCCTCGTTTTCAAAACGTGAGAAAATTCTTTTTAAATGTATTGCCGAGTTGTTCAGTTTATTGTTGTTTAAACATGTGAATTTATTGGAACAAACAAAAACTCGTTTGAGTCGATTTATGTTATTTCACGGCTGGTTGAGGAAGGCTTTGATGGGTGCTTTGAGCACTTTGACTGCCACATTCGTGAAATAACAATAACAAATAGCTTTCACCACCTACCATTGAAGAATTGTTCAGTGGCAGAACTATTTTTTTTCTAAATTTTCCCCTGAATAGCTTCTCGGAGTTATATTAGATACAAGTAGATGTACAAGTAGATAAGTGCCTACAGTATATTCTGTTACTTTAAGTGGTTTTTTGTATTTTTCATTATTATTTTTTTACTATGATAGGTACGTAAATTTTTTAATGTGCATTAATAGAACATAACTACTCGAAAATTCTAAATTTTTATGGCAGCCCATTGGGTTCATTCTCTCTAGTAGGTAGGTATTATATCTAGACCTACTATTCTTTCTCTATACTATTTATTCGCTATACGACTCTATAACAGCAAAATAATTTCAATATCGGTCTTTAACTGACGGAGAAATCAACGAAAATATACATAATTATATATTAAAAAATACATACGGTCGAACATAGAACCCCATCTTTTTTCGAAGTCGGTAAAACACATACTTATAGGTACTTAAACTATGGGTAGATATCTTTTGAACTACATAATTATCAAAATGTCCAAGTAGCCAAAATAAGCCCAGATCGCGATAAGAATACATTTCAATCGGACTATTTATCTACTACCTACCTATTAATAATTTCACTGTTTGAGATCAAGCAAATGAAAACAACGCTATTTAAGTTCGCCTGAGGCGTAATTTTCTCTACCTCGATTGTACTGCGATTAGGTTAGACTGTACCTGCTATGGCTGCATACTCTTAGGGCTCAAACACACTGTATCCGTTTTACTGGATCCGTCAAATTCCAGAAAAAACTGTCTAAATTCTGCCCACGCATAACGAGAATTATATTATAACTAGCTGACCCGTGCCCACTTCATAGGGCGGTAAACATTTTAAGTAGTCTATAAAACTCGCAAATAACGTGGTTTAAACAAATTCAATATGTAAAAGAATTTTCAAATTAATTATTTATTAGTAAAAATCTTAACTACTCGTAAGTATACATAGGAGGTTATTTAACTTACATCTGTTAATTTATTTGTTTCAGTTGTAAATACTAGTTTCATTTGTTCATATTATTTGTTTGTTATTTTCTTTGTCTATAAAGATATTTCGGTATTAAGACTGTCTTGCGCCTCCTCTAAAGCCTACATTATTTCCTATTATGGATTATCCTTCTCCAAGTACCTAGCCCAGACTTCGAAAAAAGACGGAGATTTTATTTCGCCGATTTATCCGTATCTGATAATTCTTTTTCAATTGTATAAAGTATGACCGCGATTTTTCTTTTCATATATTAGTCAGCCACAAAACTTTAAAAACTGTGTAAAATGAAACAACTTGAAGTCAGTGTTTAGTTTTATTAAAATTGCCTTTTATAGTTTACTCAGCAGGTCAATTGGGAATAATTTAAATTACATGATTTTAATATTCAAATCGAAAATTAGGTCCCAAAAACAGGAAGTATTTTTTTTTTGTAAAAGGTCATAACAAGCGAACGTTTATACCTTTTCTTATTCTGCCGTCGTCTCGTGTTCATGCATCAGAATGAAACGCACGACTTACGGAATATTTGGGGCAGTTTAATGAAAGTTAAATGTTTGACTGCAATTCAAGGTTTCGAATAAATCTCCTTTTCAATTTCAACTACTGCTACTTTCCTTTAAAAAGTCCAAATAATGGTCTAATAACGAAAGTTTTACACGAAAGTTTTCTCAGATATCTGAGAAAACTTTCGTGTAGATATATAAGCGTTGGCCCCGAATATCGCCAAAACAACAGACCTGCTTGTTTTTCTAGAACGGGAACAAAAAACTTTCAATTTGAATCAATGAATTACCTAGGATATAAAATATTCTTATAAAATACTAGCTGACCGGCCCGGGGCTACGCCCACGTGGACTAAGGAGAATAACCCACCATGCATTGTTTTGTTATTTATCAAAGAGGTTATGAAGTAACATTACCTAATCTGTGTTAAAGGCCGCGTTTTCGATGAAAGCTCCCAGACGGCTTGACTTTTACCGACACTTCCAACAATTATCCTTTAAGTACTATAAATCATTTATAAGGATTAATAAAACCCCCGACAAATTTCACTCTGTATGTATATGTATATAGAGTATGTAATATAGAGGGTTTATATTATAGACCATAAGTCAATTGATGAAGTCTATGAAGCTGTCTCTGGACAGCGTTTACGATGAAAGCAACTTGACTTTTTACGATACTTCCAACGTTTAACGTTAAATTTCAACCAAGTTTCACAAAACCTTAACAAATTATTTACTTAAACCTTTTCATGAATCACTATCGATTGTTGAAAGCCGCATGAAAATCCGTTCAGTAGTTTTTTAGTTTATCGCCAACTGATAGACGGACGCGGCGGAAGACTACCTATGTTATATAATATCTACTTCAATAGGCGTGTGTAACGCCGGCGATAGATCCGTCAACGAGTGTGACTCCACTCGGTAGCTATTCTACACTAATCAAGACGATAATTTCAAATAGTGGTCGATTTATATTGACGTGCCAATATACCCTAAAGCCATTTTAGAATGAAAACACCTGCTGCCATAGCTGTTTTGTGAATCCAGTATCCACCCAGAGTATAGTGCATGCATTATAGAGTTGGAACGGCCTAGATCCGAGCAGCTTTCTAAGGACAATGGGCTATAAGCGACCGGATTATCTGATCATTGCTGATTTCTATGTTGATGAACAGTCGTGACTTTTCATAGAAAACGACACGTCACGACCTACGAACCTGGATCCAAGTACAAGAAACCAAAGAATACAGATTATTCTTTGGTTTCTTGTACTTGGATCCAGGTTCGTTCGTACTTAAGTAGCTGGTATATTTTTTTAGGTATGTATATAGAACTACTGATATAAAATGTATCTAGTAGTGCATAAAAGTATGGCACAGAACTATTGGAAATAAGTGTATTTTACAAGTTATTATGACAAAGGACAGTATAGGTAGAGCGAGTTTTTACTCTACGAGGTAGAGTTTGCAGACACTACCAATATCGCTTTCAAGAAGATCACATCCCATCGCCCTTGGCTTACTGTATCAATGTATACCCAACTACACTGCCGTCCTTATGAAAAGTGCAATCGGTTATCGCGCCAAAGAGTTTTATCTATATGTACATATTCGTGATCAGTAAAACGTGCTCTATATTTTCTTCTAAGACAGATTTTACGAATCTATAGCCGATCCAGTTTTATTATATAAGCTTAACCGCAATAATAAGGGATTTGGTAAAACAAAATATTTAAATGCGTTTTTCTCGAAAGTAGCTCGGACCGAGTTTTGATTTTGAGAGACTTTTGATAAGTACAATAACTCGGCAGTATAGGTGCAATGTCCCAACTAAAGGTATAATAACAATGATAAAGGTCATAACAACAACAATAAATGAAAAATGCAGAGCCACCTTAACGATTTATTAACAATTTACATGAACAACGACCAACTAGCTAGACCACAAAATAACGTCCGCACAGAGCACAATACGCAAGTAAAGTCGGTAAGTATTCGCAATTATTTTGTTATCTAATATTATAAATGTGAAAGTTTGTATGGATGGATGTATGGATGTATCATCATCATCAGCCCATACACGTCCACTACTGGACATAGGCCTCCCCCGTACGACGCCATAAATAGCGGTCCTGAGCCGCCTCCATCCATCGACTCCCTGAGACCGCTACGATATCGTCGGTCCATCGAGTGGATGGTCTCCCATGTAGGGGGGGATTTGCCATAATCACCACGCTTGGCAGGCGGATTGGTGATCGCAGTGTTGGTGTTTAAAAATACTCAGAAGGAAGCTGCTGCCCTTCCTCTGGTAGGTTCCCTTAGTCGGCTCTTACGACATCCACGGGTTGAGTTGGAGTGGTCGATATTCATACGCCGCGCCCCCACGGCCATGGATGTATAGATGTATGGATATTTGTTACTCTTTCACGCAAAAACTACTGAACCAATTAGGCTCAATCATTTGGTATGGGTATAGTTTGGGACCTGGAATAACATATAGGCTATATTTTATACCGATAAAACGCAGGCGAAGGCGCGTGCAGCAGCTAGTTTCCAAAATAATTATTAGCAACGATTATAATTTTCACTTTCAACTGGTCACAAGTATTTCTTTTCTCCTTCCACTCCATGCGATTTAAATCAGCCGCAGTAACAAGCGGTACGATGTTAGACCAAAATAACTGAAAGCTGTTATTATGGGAAACTCATAAAACTAAGGGACCCCCTCTATAAACGAAGAGTACTACCGCCAAGCTACTTCATCAATACAGTTTATAACAAAGTTGCTTCCCGCTGTATATCTGTTTGTCTGTCCATATCTATCATTAGATCTTTAAAACTACGCAACGGATTTTGATGCAATTTTTTTAATAGATAGAGAGATTCAAAAGGAAGGTTTATATGTATAATTTAATACCAGCATTGCACCTGTGCGAAGCCGGGACGGATCGCTAGTATTCTAAAACATACTCTAACAAGTCCACGAGCGTGTCTCTACTTTGAAAGTCCTCCATAGGTCTCTGTGCCTCGTAAAGCACGTTAACCCGTTGATCCTGCGCCTAACCTCTCTTCAGTCGTGTCTGTCTGCAGTGCACCTATGTTTGCACACACACTTGTACACTATACTATGTCCTGCGCACATAGCTAGTCTCCGTTGGGACTGGCCTCCGTGGCCGAAATTCGGCTAGGAGTACATCATCACAGGTCCCATGAAAGCTACTGAGGGTATTTTAACAATTTTAAAGTAATAAAATCCTCGTACATGTCTCATTAGGTTTTCCTGCAGTTTGGCAGAAATTGAAATGCACCTAACCTTATTATATGTATACAGTAGGTAACGTAATTTAACCAAATTTCTGCCGTGGCGGCCATTCTGGAAGGAAGCAGCCATGTGCGCACGACAAATATTTGATATATTGAAATGTACATAGATCATTCCATAATTTAATATAAATAATAATTTAATAATATATACATATATAAACCAACTCAACCCGTGGATGTCGTAAGAGCCGACTAAGGGAACCTACCAGAGGATGGGCAGCAGCTTCCGTCTGAGTATTTTTAAACACCAACACTGCGATCACCAATCCGCCTGCCAAGCGTGGTGATTATGGCAAATCCCCCCCTACATGGGAGACCATCCACTCGATGGACCGGCGACATCGTTTCGGTCGCAGGGAGTCGATGGATGGAGGCGGCTCAGGACCGCTATTTGTGACGTCGTATGGGGGAGGCCTATGTCCAGCAGTGGACGTGTATGGGCTGATGATGATGATGATGACATATATAAATAATATTATTTTCATAGTTTAAGTTTTTGTTATTTAAATTTATATATTATTTTTATTCTTTGTTATGTATGTATGAGGCCGCCTTATGAACCACGATCTCCACGGAAGACCAGCGCTATGATATGATCTGCTCTACCATAGCACATGCTGAGTGGAGTCCGATTTTGTCAGTTTTTCTTTTTATTTAAGTTATTTACTGTATATTACTCATCTGTTCTGGCAAATAAAAATCTTCTTACTTTACTTTTTTTAATTTTACTTATTATAGTGCACGAGTGACACCTGTGCTTGCATCTTTAAGTCTTTACTGGGAAAAGCTCAGTAAAGCGCCGTAACAAAAGGTACTTATGCCATAATTTTTTTAATCTATTGATTATATCGAGTCATACAACAATCTCGATTATATACGATTTCACAATCCATCATATAATAGTCATGATCTTGATCGAATCAACGATAGAGAGAAAACTTCGAGAAACTATTATTATCAATATAATTTTTCACATTATACAAGGTAACGAACCGAATACAAGATAAGTAATAAGTAATAGAAATTGTTCCGTGGTTAATTTAGCATTTAAACTTTTCAATTTATGCACATAATTTTGAGAAGATTACTGTAATTGGATAGCTCCTATTACCTTCCCACTTGGTTATTTAAAAGAGAGGCTTAAAGAAAGTATTATACCATGAAACACTAATGACAAGTCATGGTAACCAATACATATAACTAGCGATGGTGGTGACTTTTACCACAGATTAGATACTCTTTTACTTCATGGACTGAAATATATGAGAGGTTAGAGATTGTATGTGTTAGGACTTGAAAATAGATGATATATTTCATTATTATTACGTCATATAATATTATTATGTAAGCTAAGTATTCCCAAATATCGTTTCGACCATTAGAGCGCGCATTAGAGAGCCACTCTCATGGTCATAGGCCTCCCCCATACGACGCCACAAATAGTGGTTGCCTCCATCCGTCGACTCCCAGCGACCACTACGATGTCGTCGGCCCATCGAGTGGATGATCTCCCAACACCCCGTTTCGCGAATCGTGGCCGCCACTCGAAAACCTTTAATCCCCAGTGGTTATCAGTTCTGCACACTATATGACTTGCCCACTGCCACTTCTGCCTACTAATTCTGAGAGCTATGTCGATGACTTTGATTCTTCTATGGATCCGTATTCTGGATTCTATCATGTAGAGAAACTCCAAGCATAGCTCTCTCTAACCTTATAATATAATAGAAACCTTTGACGTCAAACCATCGGGGTTAAAAAAGCGAATACTTAGTTTACGAATACCTACCAAGGGAAAATTCGAGAAAAACAAACGAGGAAATCAGATAAGAAGTAAAGTATTGAAATAAACACATAAAACAAAGTCTGTCACCGCGCGTGGAGATGGCAATCTTATAATAACAGCAATTGTGGACAATAACAGCCTACTTGTGTACCGCTCCGGTTTACATTACTTAAACTTTAGGTCTGCTCAGACGAGGCACTGTTAGGGGGGCCGCAAACCAGACGTACAATTGCTTTAAAAAAATTGTAGCGCCACATTTGAAACGCGATACATTTATCGGCCCCGTGTATCTGCAAGTACGCACACCAAGGATACATTTTGTAGCGGGTGCAGTTTATACATTTGTACGGTTGCTAGATGTGGTGAGGTTAATGTAACGTCGAGGTAAATGTGTTGCCGGTATGCGGCCTCACTCAGTCGTTAAGTTAGAAATTCTCAAAACAAAAAAACTGCCGACGGGACGGGACGGACCGGGTGCGGGTCTTTC
This sequence comes from Eupithecia insigniata, assembly GCA_947859395.1. Taxonomy (NCBI): domain Eukaryota; kingdom Metazoa; phylum Arthropoda; class Insecta; order Lepidoptera; family Geometridae; genus Eupithecia; species Eupithecia insigniata. The sequence continues at coordinate 13,538,718 of OX402007.1, read as the reverse complement.
TGAAAGATTTCAAACGAAAAAACTGTGAAAAATCGGTTACCACTGGCACTGTCGACCGAAATTATTGTGTATATCAATACTTCCCTAGGCTAGCCGGCTAGCGTTGCTTTGCAGTTTTTTGCTACTGTCCCGAGGACGGAAGGTTGGGAAGTCTTCTGATCTAAATTTGAACCTTCCCAACTACGAAATCGGTATTGTTTTGTTTTCGAAAAACAAAAGAAAACCGATTTCATCGAATAAGGTTGAGTTTGATCTGGTAGGAAATATAATAAAATATGCGTTGCCCGTCTACGCCTATTATCCGACTGGATAATAATGTAAATAAATAATTTAGTTTTATCTGCTAGTGCCAGTTCTTCGAATTCACTCTTACACAATGAATGAAAATGATCACAGTAAGGTAAAAAATACTTGATAAGCTACTGTAATTGCTCTGTTAGTTTAATTTTCAGTAAATAAATTCTCATCCGGAAGAGGAAAGCCGAAAGGTCGTCAATTGTGTAGGTATAGAAAGTATCAACTACGAAAGCAATGCTGCTGATAATAAGGATGAAGATAAAGAAAATTACTTGATACAGTATAATGTAGTGACTTTCATCTATAGGATATATTAAATATATACTTGTACTTAACGCCCCGATAGCACGAGCAAGGCCTTCGATAAGGACCGGCGATCACAGTATTCGAGCCTGGTATCAATAAAATTCAACAACAAGACCGTTTTTACCGAATTAATCTTTCGCTAAATTATACGAGCAACCTGTTCTAGATACATATAAAAAACCTGTATAAAACCATATTTAATCTGGATCGAACTTCAGATGCTATATGTATATCCCAGAAAATATTAGTAACGAAAAAGAATAAAAAAACATACTCACAGCTTAATATTCCCTGAATTCTATTACTTTCATGGCAACATTCTTGTATCCGATAGTAAAAAAACTTCTCGAAGTGAATCTTCTGACTTCCTCCGTAAGGTTTACTTCACAGCACTTTATACCACGATACGTCTGCTCGACTCAATCCGATCTAAAGCAATGTTAGAGCCATCACCAACACAGGCATTAAACTCAATAACTGCAAACGAAAATGAACCTTAAATTGTACAGCTATGGTTAGTTATAAAGGTAAATAAACGAGTGTGGATTATGCATGGTAAAAGTCAAGAAAAACGGGCATTATGATGATTCCTTGAATGATAGCTCTGGGGGCCAATTCTGCGTATCACGTGATACTTTATCGAGTGATACGCATTATCACGGGATAAAAATATCATGTGATAAAAATCGAGTACCGCAAGAAACTGCATTCTCGTGCGACTTATCGAGCAACTCATCAAAGTAAAACCCTCGATAAATATCGCATTGCGAATTTTGAGAATACGCTTGTTTATCAGTCGATATTTTGACAGTTCTTGCCATACTTATCGAGTAGATATATTATCAGAATTGCCCTCCTGGGCTCAGTGTTAGTGAAAACGATAGCTTGTTACCCGACTGCGCAAAAAGGAGGTTTATTTGATGCCGGGACTTAGTGTAACTTGCATAAAGTTGCGTGTGAGTTCACGGCATTTACAACTCTGGGAAAACTAGTGGTATGCAGTAATTCAATCAATTATGATAATCTAATGGTTCCTTCCTAGTTGTAATTCCATACATACCAATTTCCTAACAGTTTTTTGATAGTCAAGAGACACTTCATACTTTATTTTAGACCTACAAAAAATTGTTTGCTAAATTGTGTACCTACTTACTATTTCATTTTTAAAAATCACCAGAAACTTCAACAATGCCACAACAAAATGAAATACCTACCCTTTAATATTTTTTTTAAAATTATGTCTAGTGTTTCTTCACAATAAAAAAACTTCTATCCTATTTACAACCTAGATTAACCCAGAGTTCTAGGTTAATTCTCTACCTAGATAAAATTCACTTTAGCTTGATTGCTCTAACATGCCATGAGAACATACTCAACATTATTATAGATCATGGTGCTCTGACACTTCGAGCTTTATTAATTTAGCTCATGAGAAAAGTTTTTAATCGGATACTTTATCCATTATGGAAAACGAATAATCAATACAAATATTATAAAACCCACAGTTCACCGAAGCTCACTCACATGATGCACTTAGGTACCTTTTTTTGCAAAAGATTGGCATACATACGCTTTCGCCGTTTAACAAAGTAAAGGTTTCTCTTTATTTTACCTTAAAAAGATTAAAATTATTAAAAAATCTGAATGTCAAGCAACTTTATTTCCTTTTTTTTTGTCCGGGAGTCCTGTAACTAAAAGATATAAAGCATTTTGAGTTTAAATTTTTATCCTTGAAAATAAAAGTGAGCTTTAATCACAGTCAGCATTCAGACAAATTTTTAGCCAATTTATTAAACAAATTCCTTTAGTTAGATACAGATATTATGAGATTCGAGTAATATTCTACCAAAGATAAAATTCAATGGTAACTTCCCTCCCGGGTAAAAAAAATTTAAAATTAGCATGGATGTTATTGTTCTCGAATAAACTTTGAGTCCTTGGGCTGAGTGGAATGACTATTAATTTTTGTCTTTGGGCAAAATGCGGAGTCGTTTTCATTTTTAAATACTCTGAAAATCGTCAAGGTCAAATTCAAGTCAGTCGTGAGTTTGATTCTCTGATGAGTCATTGTGTGCATACAAATTAATCTACTTTCCACAATTTGTATGCGATTACTTTCACATGGTATCAATGCGACAGGAGTTGGTTTGTCCTGCAGGTCAGTAAAGGTCGTAGCTCATTAGAGCCCCCCGGTACCCATCCCGCACCGTATCGCCTCGTGTGGACACTGCGGCGTCGCGCGTCGACGCGACGGGTGGACGACCTGTGGTCAAATAGTGAACCTCGCGTGGTTCACGGGTGGACGCCGCGTGGTTGGTCAACCAGTGAATCTCTTTTTCATGAACGTTGGTAATGCACTGAACAAGTTCAGTGCATTCCACTTTTCCACATTTCCACTAGGTTACCAACGTTCGTAGGCAACCTAGTGGTCCAGGCGCCAACCGCGCGTGGACGGCGGCTGGGTTACTTGCCGTTTGCGCAAGGAAAGCTTGCGAATGAAGTGATCCGCAGTTGATGTAGTCAGCATATACATAGGATTCCATAAAATGAAAGGTCAGGTGCGGGGTGGCTCTAATGAGCTATGACCTTTAAGTCGTACATATTCGTGAGTGGATCCCGCATTCTATTTTCGCCGACCATTGGCTGCATTTCGATTACGAATAAAAAAAACATGTAAATGAACCACTGAGCGGCGAAAATAGTATAAGTGACACACTCATGAATTGACCTGCTGAAACTATTAATAAGTACAAAACCCCGCTTTTTACAGGCTTATTACAAGTTCTTAATAATAAACCTCATGTTCACAAATGCAATTGTTTTTTTCATTGGATTATGAACAAAACGGCGCATGCCTAAATAACATGTCGCAATCGTACGAGTATGTACATATTTCTAACTAGCTGAAATACAGTAATAGCAATTGCGTCTTTAACATTAAATACCACAAAAATGCTGTAAACGACACCTAATAAATTTCAAGACTAGAAAATGAAATATGTATGTACCCATTCCTTCTTCGTTTTTGTAAAGCATTGCATTGTTGATATGTTGGAACTAAGATACTACCTATTTTTGCACGCGGTTTTGCCCTTTTGGCTTGTCTTGTTTTTTTTTGTTGCTTTTGTTTGCTTTGGCTTTTTTTTACTTGCATTTCCGGTATGAAAAGTAGCGATAGACAATCTTTACCTGTATGGGTTTACACAATAAAAAAACGATTTTTTTCCTTACTATCGCTGATCTTTCAATGTTACAAGCAATCACTCGATATCATTCAAAACTAATGGATCGCTGTCATACAACGAAAATACTTAATTAAATAAGTTCCTCTCTATCTACTGCAACCCGCTAAATGTATGGGAAATAAACAAACACGAAATTAGTTTTATCCGAGTACCAACAGTCATTGTAAACTGTGCTGTGCACAAACCATACTAAAGGCTCTAGGCTAAGAAGAAGATACAGCGAGTTTTTAAGACTCTGGTATACGATGATACAATCTCTGGCGAATAAATACCAGCATAGCAGATTTTATTTGATTGTTCTATGAAAACAGACAAGCGGGTGGAGCAGCTCAAATACAACTTTTAATTAAAAATTTAAATACTTGCTATTTTTTCTAAAAAACTTTAGTTTGGGAACGGCGTGGCCCGCGCAGTCACGCGAATGGTGAGTCACTGCGGCGGAGAGGAAATAAATGGTTATTGCAGATCTTAAGTATAAAAAACGCAATTTATTTTTAAATTTGTCAGAACTATTTTTTTTATAGATACCTACCTACTCTGTCTTCTGTCTCCAGTATAATATTTCTGATTACTAGGGCGGGAAAACCTTTATTGACAACTGAGGCACACTGCCATCTTTTAGCTTAAGTTTGAACTTATTGAAGCCCGGAGAAACCTTTATTTTCTAGCTAAGTGACTAGTAACAAACTTCCGTCACCGTCGCAAAGTACATAGAAATTTCGTTAGATGGCTCTGTTTTCTATCTATTGTGACTTATTATCTTTCGACAATAACTTGTATGATTTCAAAGTTCCTTTTGTAAAAAGTAATAATTTTAATTCTCTCTGATTTCTCCTAGACTATGTATTCTCTTTTTTGCATACTCTACAAAAGCATTTCAAGATTCAATTCGTTTATTCCGTTTGATTGTACACTTGATACACTTACACGTTGAGTGAAAGGAAGCGTTTGTAATTCCTAGATGATAATAATTCTAATCAGTTCTTATGTAACAATATCCGTGCCAATATTTAAACTCTGCCAAAAGCACAACAAAGGCTATTCCTATCATGAAATTCGAATTAAAATTAAAAAGTAAACCTCAATTTCACAGTGGAAAGCTTTTCAATTAATAACCTTCGGCAAACATTCCATCAATCTGACGGCCCATCTATTGGCTGACTCAATTAATTTTCATATAGATGGTTCAGCCTACCCCGCTTTACCCTTTCGTTATGATAGAGCTACTTTATTGCAATTTTCAGGCGAAATTATTTATCGAATTCTTTGAAATTTGACGGTATCCTCATAAATTCCTTTTTTCAATAAAATTCTTTGAGAAATTATGTAATTTTTTTTTTATTTTTACGTTTTTGTAAGAATTCGTTTTGGAAAGGATTTTTATTTACACCTAATTTTTGATGTTTGCTCTGAAAATGTGCAGTAAAGTGCGAGTGGGTACATATTAGTTAGGTAGTTATAGCTAACATTATAAACTAGTGACCCGCCCCGGCTTCGCATGGGTGCAATGCTGATACTAAATTATACATTATAAACCTTGTTCTTGAATCACACTATCTATTAAAAAAAACAGCATCAATACCCGTTGCGTAGTTTTAAAGATTTAAGCATACATAGGGACTGACAGACAGCGGGAAGCAACTTTGTTTTATACTATTTAGTGATGCGAAAGTGTGTTTGTTTGTCCTTCCTTCATGCCCTAACTAAGCAACCAATCGATTAGATTTTTGGCATAGAGTTAGTTGAAAGGATGGAGAGTAACATACTTTTTGTCCTGGTAAATCATCAAATTCCCATGGGAGCAGCGTATTTATTTTAACTAAATTTATCTTTACCATAATATGATTGAAGAATACTCAAAAATATTTAAGTATAATGAGATGGCGGCCAGCTACTTCACAAATGCGCACCTAGCGTATCAAATTGTAACTAATGGCCGCCACCGCACGCTGGTTCTGTCTGGTCGGAACTTAGAGCCTTATTAAAGTAAATATTGTATTTATTTATTATTTATATATTTCATCATCAGCTCGTATACGTCCACCGCTGAACATAGGCCTCCCCCAAACGACGACGGCGACGCCACGAATAGCGGTCCTGAGCCGCCTCCATCCAACGACTCCCTGCGACCGAATATTAATCCAAATAGTTGAAATATTGACTGTGCCCCTAGGGGCACAGTCAGAAATATTTCAACTTTTGTCAAATTATATCAAAAGTATGAACCCTTAAAAAAATTGCGTTGTTTGGAAATGAAAGAACTGATAGACCTTTCATTTGAAAACCCACTGGACCTTGTAATTATGTCTCTTTTATTTTAAATTTCACGTAGTTGCTTAGATTTATTCAAGAGAGATAAAAGGACGGACAATAAACAAGTTTCGTCCCTGACCGAAACCTTAAAAATGGTTCCATTCGGACTATAAGGATCACATGCGGACTATAACAGAGTTTTTAGATTTCTGATGAATGTGGAGTAAATCGAAAAATCTCAACCCTTCTTATCAAAGTATTCTACACCAGCGAACATGAATGATTCACAAAAATACGGTGCTGATGTATTTTGTGCGATATCATTTATGTGACGTCCTCTCCACCCGTTTTACAAATAGGAAGGTGCTTTATCTTATAACCTTCTTGTAACCCATCGTTTTAAAGCGCGTTTTATATTTAAAAAAAAAGAACTTAATTCGGCTTCAGTGACGTCATATACATATTGTAGCATTTTAGCGTGAAATTAAAATTGTATTTTCAAAAGCTCAACGTTATCTTAATTTATTTTTTAATTTTTCAGGAATATAATATATTTTTTATTCAGTAGATATATAATTATAATTGTATAATTTTGTATACCTATGTGTAATATAAAATCTCGGAGTAGTTTCTCAAAATCAATCATAATGCCTATTATGTTTGTCTATGGTAAAGATTAACGGTGGACGCTTTATAACTACCGTTGTTATAAGAACTACAGTTTAAGATGCCAGACAGCCGCAGGTGTAGACAATGTCTTATTTAGACACTTCAAATTATTGCTTTACTTACACAGTCTAGTAAATCCTACTAATATTATAAATGTCAAAGTTTGTATGGATGTATGGATATTTGTTACTGTTTCACGCCAAAACTATCAGTAGTTTTGGCGTGAAACAGTAACAACCGATTCGGCTGAAATTTGGTATGGATATAGTTTGGGACCTGGAATAACATATAGGCTATTTTTGAACCCGATAAAACGCGGGCAGCAGCTGGTAAGCAAATAATCTCGAATGATAAAATAGTTTGACAATGATAAATCTTCCGTTTCTGTCCTAACCATTTTAAAGATTTTTCTATAACTAAACTAATATTAGTAATATAAGAGAATAGTTTTTATTTCAGACACAGAGATCCATATCATATTTAGCACAACTTATACTATCTTCATCATCATCATCATATCAACCTATACACGTCCACTGCTGGACATAGGCCTCCCCCATACGACGCCAAAATAGCGGTCCTGAGCCGCCTCCATCCATCGACTCCCTGCGACCGCTACAATGTCGTCGGTCCATCATAGAATGGATAGTCTCCCATGTAGGGGGGGATTTGCCATAATCACCAAACTCAACTCAACCCGTGGATGTCGTAAAAGCCGACTAAGGGAACCTACCAGAGGAAGGGCAACAGCTTCCTTCTGAGTATTTTTCAACACCAACACTGCGATCACCAATCCGCCTGCCAAGCGTGGTGATTATGGCAAATACTATCTTAGTGGTAAAATATTGTCCTGCACGATAATATGGCGGGCGAAGGTCCGCCTGCGACGCAGAAGATTGCAGGTTCGCTTCCCACCTTGGGACAAATGTGCGATCTACAAATATTTGTCTCGGTTGTTCTGGGTATTTTTATGTATGGTAAAAAAATATCTTTCCATGTAATATATTGTATTAAGTATATCAGTCAACTCCCATAACCATAACACAAGCTCTGCTTAGCTTGGGGCTAGATGATGTTGTGTGCATTGCCCAACATTATTTATATTTCATTTTACTATATTATGTGTAGTTGTATATAAATCACTGTAAAAATACAAAAAATGAGCCCGGTGTTTTAACCCTTACAGGAAACAGAAAACACAAACCTTCATCATTCGCACCACTAAGGAATGGAACTCGCTGCCTACTTCTGTTTTTCCGGTGAATTACAATCTGGGTCTCTTCAAGACAAGAGTGAACAGGTGTCTTCTAGACCTTCATGATACACCGTCGGCCACATCATCACTTACCATCAGGTGAGATTGTGGTCAAACGAAGGACTATAGACTATTAAAAAAAAAATCAATATCATATCTTTCCTTTGAAATATAAAGATTTTCGTAATTATTACTAGATAAATAATAGATTCAGGCGTTACTTTGCGGAAATCCATTGCACAATATTAGAATGAAGAAATATTTAGTAACAATTCCGCGTATAACCTTCTCTGATAGTATTCATCAAAGTAAGTTGTCTACTAGTTTCGTCTCTCCACGAGACATCTTCAGGACACCACAATACTCGACCTTGACATTGAGATTGGTAAGCACAGCAACACCGACAGAGTCCCGCCAGTGATGTTGCCTCTCCGAGCTCCGCGCGCCAAGTCTTGGCGCGCGGAGCAAGTAGTAGACAACTTACTTTGATGAATACTATCAGAGAAGGTTATACGCGGAATTGTTACTAAATATTTCTTCATTCTAATATTATTACTAGATTCAACACAATAATAATAAAATCCCCAAAAACACAAATTTTTATTCAAGCGCCTTGTGAATATGTGATATTTAAATCAAATTTATATTTTTCTAAAACAACCATATTAAAACCTTATTATTTTTGTTTTGTTGCGATATTTATTAGTCATATTATGTACTAAAGATGCGCGAATGTGAATGATTTCATTCGAATTATTCGACTTGACAAGTCATTCGAACGATTCGAATGACTAGAGCAAATTAGTAACTAATTTGGTTAGTAATCGCGAGTCATTCGTTCGACTGCCTAAGTCGGTTTCGATTCAATCCCCGCAGGAGCGACGAATAATTCATTCATCACTCAAAACCATCGGTCGACTAACAAAGTCGAATCGGACCCATGAATGATCCATTCGTAGAGACATTAGTAATTACTAATTAGTAGTTTCATTCGACTTTGAAGATTAGTATATTACTAATATTCAAGTCGAATAAGGAAATTAATAGTTATTCATCATTCGACTAGACAGATAATTCGCAGTCGCGTATCTTTATTATGTACCTTATTTGTTTCTTTACTTAAATTAGATTCGTTTCAGATAAGCATTTGAAACTGTGGGGCAATTTTTCACGGAGCCTCTATAACGACAAAGCCAGCCTAGTACAGACTACATCCTGCGAGGGGCCGTTATATGAATTGCTCGTCAATATCAGAATCAGAGAACTTGGCACGTACTATACAAAGTTGCGGAAAGCTGTACAACCACTGCGCCGGATCTAATAATAGATAGATAGATAATTCAGAAAAACTTATAACTAAACAGTTTAGTAAAAAGGTAAAAGAATTGGCGGCCCTATCGCTTACAGAGATTTCTTCCAGGCAACTAAATAATCTCATGGTACATGTGTTTGTCCGGAATGCCGCGGCGCGAAGAAGAAGGACAACAGATATACCCATGAAAATTCAGAGATATGATCAATTCATGGAATCTACAATTTCTCTGTAATTTCTCTGACCGACGAATGTCGTTACGAAATTATGTTTTTTTTTTTTGCAGCGCCAAGTCGCCGCTAGAAGGCGCAGATTCGAAACGTGAATGACAATTCTACGGCAAGAAGCAGCGACAAGATGCAAACGCATACAACCCTGCGTCTTGTTGCAAAGACTAGTCGTGGTATCAAAAGCGCAGAGTTTGCGGCTGCTCAGAGCCCTGGCTTATAGAAATTACTGCGGGTATCTAATCCCCTTGAGCCCTCAAGGTGGCTTCATTAAGTTGCTTGCAGCTTAGTTGTCTCGTCTGGTAACTATTCGTGCGTCTATACCTAACCTAGGTACCTATATTCTATAGGTTTTTTGTCAATGAAGGCTTAGCAATGCAATATTTAAAAATAACAATCACGCTTTTTATGTTGACACTAGATGGCGCTGCACAAAAGTCAAGAGTAAATTTCAATTGTTATAAAATAAATAACGAAACGGGTGCCATTTTACACATTTTTTGGCAGATTTTTGACACTGAGTTTCATACAGCGCCATCTTTCTTAGTCTATGGCAATCGCTTTTTTTTAAAGTTCGAATTGAAAACCATGTGAAAACCCCTCATTAGATGTGAACTTGAAGCACACATTGAAAATTATTGTCTAGTCTAGAGATCTTTGTGACTGATTCAATAAAAATTATATAAAACCTACTAATATACATAATATAGATGAAAGTTGGTACCACAGTGAAGATGTGTTGCTGAAGCCAACGCCAATATTACTGAATAGATCGAGCAGATGTTTTACATACAACGATCTGAGGGGCAAATCTGGCAAGGCGTGATCGTGGCGTCGACGCCACGATCACGTCTCGACTGTTGGTAGTCCGGTAGGTATCGTGGACGTGTCGAGTAGCTATCGAACAGAGACGTGAGGAAAAGGAAAAGGAAATCTGAAACGCACCTCATTTACGAACCACTGATGTTCACCACCCGACTACTCAAAGGCTGGAATATGACATTTATTTGCTTATTTTATTGTATAACAAAATGAGTTGCCCATAAATTCTTAGTTTTTTTGTTTTATCGGTTTTCCTACATGTTATAATAACAAAATAAATAAGCGATTTTACCGCCATTTTTGGGTAAAATAAAGAACTTCACGGTCTATGAACCTAAGGGGTAGTTGTAGTTGCATTACTAATAGATGGCGTTAGAGTCGCGATTCTTCAAAAATATTATTTACGCCTTATTTTACGTGCTTTTGTTATAACACTCCGACAAAAGTAAGGAAAATACCACAAATCGATTTATCACTAAACATGGGTCACATGTAGGTCGTGTAGGTATTTGTTTAGGTACCAATGTAGTAACCTAAGAATTCTACAAAAATGTTTTTACAATTACAATTACAATTACAAAATTCTTTATTGTACACCACGAAGAAAACATTAAAAATAGACATTACATAAAACATGTACAATGGGCGGCCTTATCGCTTAGAAGCGATCTCTTCCAGGCAACTTTTTAGCTACTGTTATAACGACAAAAATAAAAATCTAAGTAATAACAGTCTATTGTAATTAAGGTAGGCATGGATCATGTGTGGAGGATCCACCATGTAAGATATCTACGAATTATTTTAAAGCTAACTCAACAAACTCTAAAATAAGGTAATTCTTTGAAAACTAGCAGCGTTAAAATAATATAGATAATAAACTATACTATATCTTCATTTGAAATCAAGCGTAACAATTTATTTTCTAATTTTTACTATGAAAAATGCAACACAAGTACGTTACAAAATATTTTTTTGTGATTGACCATAGAGAAAAAATATTTTCACGAGGGCTTTTCGATTCACAATAAAAAAATAAAAATTAGTTCTAAATATCTCGATAGATGGCAGGGCGTCAACTGGAAATTAGGGTAAGCGAAGTCCAAGTGAAAGGAAAACAAACTTTTTCAAGTTTTTATTTGACATTGACATACCCTAATTTCCAGTTGACGCCCCCTGCCACCTATTGAGATATTTGGAACAAATTTTTTTCTTTATAAAAATGCTAATCGAAAACCGCTCATTCTTGCTACTAAAAATATGATCAGCATTTTGAGATATTATTTATACCTCTAAACGGATTTATACTATTTTAAGGCTGGGTTACCCGGATTTAGGGATTTTTAACTGTCTGTACCTCAATAACTAGAAGGCCTATAGTTTTGAAATTCAAACATATTATAGTTGAGGATATTTTCTAATGCACCACTAGACAAAAACACGATTGGTGACATTTCACCCGATCAAAAAAAAAAACAAAGTTATCTCTAAATGAAACTTTAAATTATCACTGTGAATCGAAAAATGAATAAAATGACACAAATTGTCTACCAAAATAATGCAAACGTTATTACGCAGTACATCACTAGAAAATATTTTTATATGTCATACAAATATTTTTCAAAGCACCTAAATAACTAGAAAATCCTGCTCGGCTGTCTGTGCACCGTCTTGCTTCTTGCTTGCGTCTTGCAAGTGCTGGGCTCACCTCGCCTTAAATATAAATAAGTAAATATTTACGTTAGTAACGTCAGCATCATTCGGACTCGCAATTCTGTCATTTTCCTAGAGATTTGGACGTCTCCTCACGTTAGTAACGTAAAGCGATCGAAAGCGTAGTTCCACGTACGCACGATAGAGGCGCTGTACCAAATTGTATGGAAAAAGGAGACGTCTAGATCACGTCTCGTTACCAAATTCCGGCCAGACTCACGCTACTGTACTGGACGATTATTACGACATATACTCAGGCTACATTTTATTCCAAAAAAACGCGTTGGTAGTCGCGGGCTGTAGCTAGATATACCGGTATCTATTGGGCATTTCTTTAATGATCATTTTAGCTTAGAATGATAAGTTTCGACTACGGAGCAGTAATTATAGTAAGTATAGAAAAGTAGTATAGATAAAATAAAAATCGTTTATTATACATAGAATCCATAGAGTGTTAGTAGGAAATAACAAAACAAGTATAATTAACTTAGTTGTTAGTATATAGTATAGTAGGAGTGTCTGTTTTCGCTAGATTTGTGTTTTGGGATATAGTGGGGCTAAATAATTAAAATACCTACAGGGAAGTTAGGAGGTATTTTGTTTGGTAAGTACTTTTGGAGCAAAATCGGTTCAATACTCGTTATTTTGACGATACATCTAAGAATCTTTCAAAGTAAGAATTTTTTTGTTAAAAAGCGCACCGCTTTCATCTCCTCCAATAACATTATGCAAAAAACGTTTCAAAACAAAAAAGCAACATCGTTTCACATCCCTCTTAATTCCCGTCAAACTCGTCTAATAATATTCTCGAAAATCATTTCCCTGAAAATTTTTCATACGCAAATTGATTTCCATCTAAGCACTGAAAACCGAACCTTAAACCCGTCGATTTAAGTTATAAAATTGACAGATTGACATGTCATTATGGATACAAGATGGGTACGGGTGATTTATGACTTTTGGTGTGGGAATGTGAGCCTTGGGTTGTAAGCCTTAGGGTGTAGAATGGGACATTGGTTGAGGAAACGCACTCTGGTTCGTTCGTTCTCGAATAATCGATAGCTGACGTCTGGAGCCGTGGAGCCCCGCGCAGGTGCTCCCCTCGACGCCCGGTGAAAGGTGCTGTCTCTATAATGAGACCAACTGACTTATACAACCTTAGGTATACCAGGCTCAGTGTATTTTATTTAAGAACAAAGAAAATTACAACTAATAAGTACCAAGCTGGTGGTACTACGTATAAACTATTTTTCATCCCATCTATTCGAAAAAGACGACTTTGTTCGCCTTTATGTGCACCCAAAGGTGGTGTTTTCTTTAAGGAACTTTTAGCGGGTAGAAAATAACTTTTATTCTTTTTTATAAATTTCTAATTCAAAAAGTGCGCGGAAATGTGTATTGCCGCGCAGTTATTGAATTCGGGACGTCTTAGTTTCCAGCGCCAGCAAAATCGAACGCAAATATTGTTTGAATAAATACTGGCTGGTAAGACGCGACGGAACATATCGCGCCGCCGCCGCGCCGGCTGAATGAAAAAAAAAGAAATCAAATTAAAAATGCGCGAACTACAGCCCGCATTTTCGTAAATTTTCACGGATTCGGTTTTGTTTTGAAAAATGAGTTCAAGTGACAGTGAAATAGAATTAACTCCTGAAAGTATTCGAACTGAGGCAAGAAATGTGATAGATAATCTATTACCTGCAAAATCCCGGGAGAAATATATGATCCGCCGATGTGGTCCGCACGTGTTATTTTGCGACCGTACACTCCCTGCTCCAGTACGGCGCAGAGTTGTGGGGGCGCGCTGCTGATCGGGAACGCGTCTTCCGCAAGCAAAAGCGTGCTGTGAGAGCGATCGCGAAAGCAGCGTGGGACACGCCAGCGCGTCCTTTCTTTATTTCGCTCCAGATCCTTACGTTGCCTTCAATTATCATATTCCAGGTAGTGATGCACGTAAGGATAAACCTGGAGCAGTTCAGGACGCGCGGAGATCATCACACGCGATGCTACAACACACGCGGAGCTGGTAAGCTGTCTGCGGTATCCCACAGACTGGCTAAGTCGGACGGACTCACGCACGTGCTGGGACCCGCGTTTTACAACAACTTACCGGACCAGATGGTCACCGCGCCTAGCCTCTCCTCCTTTAAGCGGAGACTTAAATCGTGGCTGGTTGAGAAGGCGTTCTATAATGTTGAAGAATTTGTGCCGAAAATACAATGATATTTTAATTATTAATTATTTTGTACAAGATGACAATATTATTCCTTCTAATTATTTTCATTTTATGTAATATAAAGACAGGTAATATAATTTTATTATTATGTTATAATTTGTAAATTGACCGACCTGTAATAACTATTTACCAATAAATTGATTATTCTGACAGTTCTAGTAACGACGTAAAACTGGACACATATTCGAAATTAATAGCGTATCTGAAGAGGATTTCTGATGGATTTAAACCTAAAAAATCCAAAGTGTTTCAGCCAGTCAAAAACGTGGAGACTTTCCTTAATGAGGCACCCAACAAAGTATTTCTTGCCGTAAAAGTAAGTGACTATGTATGGTGGATTAGTAAAGTTTATACTTTACTAATCCACCATACATAGTCAAACTCTATGGTTATCCATAGCGTTTTAAAATGTGCATTTTATTGTAAACTTTACTTCGATAGATACTTGTCTTATTCACATTCGGTTTTGTTACAGGTGGCTTTAATTTTCGGAGTACATGGAGCTTGTCGTGGCAACGAACTTATAAACATAACTGTTGATGATGTCGAAAATCACTCGGATGATTTACTGTTAGTAAAGCTGACAGAAACAAATCAAAAATTGACCGATCCTTCGTAATCCAAGGAAAATACAAAACTATTGTACAGAAATATCTGGACCTGCGTCCTGCTGATAGGAAGACCAATCGGTTTTTCATCCGTTATCAAAATGGCAAATACTTCAAACAAGTTATGGGAAAAAATAAAATTTCTATCATGCCACAAGAAATCTCTACTTATTTGAAGTTGCTAGATATCAAGCTGTATACAGGACATTGTTTTCGTCGCACTTCTGCTACCCTTTTGGCAGATTCAGGAGCCGACTTAACTGTTCTCAAGCGACATGGAGGATGGAAGTCGAGTGCTGTACCAGAGGGGTATATAGAAGATTCCATTGAGAACAAGGCGAAAACATGTGAACGCATTGTGCAACACATTAAACTGCAACCTTCAGTTAATCCATCCATGCCACTGTCGCCGCGCCCATCTACATCCAAACAACGAGATTCTCCGTTACACTTTCCTCAATATGAGCCAAAGTCGGACATAATTTCAAACACGCAGAATATGAAATCTACAACAATCTCTCATCCTAATAAAACTGTTACAATAAATTTTCATAATTGCGAAAATGTCTCAAATGTAAATAAGCATTTAGTTGATTTATAATTATGTACTATTTAATTTCATTTAGTTGTTATGTACTTACTATTTTATATTAAATAATGATATTAGAATAAAATATGAGGCACCTTTTATTTTCTCATGGAGTGATGAAAAGTAGAGTGTATCACTCGGGCGCAAAATATATTTATGGCTCGGGCGACATACTTTGAATCCCTCGCTACGTTCAGGATTCTACTAAAGAATCCCTCGCTCGCTCGGGATTCTACTGTAGAATCCCTCACTTCGCACTGGATTCAAAAAAGCGCCCTCGCCGTAAAAATATTATTTTGCTCCCATATGATACAATCTACTATTAAACTACACCTGCTCGGAAAGTTGCCTATTCCTTTTCCAAATATAAGATAGAAAGTAAGTCATTGCAGGCGTATAGGAATCCGGGAGGAAAAACTCTATGGAATTTCATTTCTCACGCGTTTTAGCGGTAGGAAAAACTGTATGGAAATCCATTTCTAACGTGTTATTTTTTTATTTCCTAAAAGATCGGCTGGTAGCTATGGTTATTTTCATAATAGGTCAAACGACAAAAAGTTTTTACTCCAAGTCCGCTTACCTCTTCCGATTTCCGAACAATATTTTGAAAAAAGAACCCAAATGGTAAAGGCTGGCGCAGGAAGTTTCTCCGGGGTTGTTGAGTAACTATGTTATTTATCATCTTAGGATCAATTAAGTTAAGACGCGATTAAATGTGGAATACGAGAATCCGTAGAAGAACCAAAGTTACCGATAATTACATTATAAGCGTGTGTCCCCATTACGCTGGCGATGTATGGAAAATATTCAAACTTAAAAACAAAACTCTGATATCCCTTATACTTAATTGATCATCGTGATCATCAGCCCGTATAATGTCCACTGCGGAACATAGACCTCCTCCAAACGACGCCACGAATAGCACTCCTATCCAACGACTCCCTGCGACCGCTACAATGTCCTCGATCCATAGAGTAGGAGGTCTTCCCACACTCCGTTTCGCATTGCATCGCAGCCGTCCTCGAGAACCTTTACTCCTCAACGGTTATCGGTTCTACGAGCTATATGGCCTGGCCAACGCCACTTCAGCCTGCTAATTCTAAGAGCTACATATATCGGTAACTTTGGTTCTTCTACGGATTCTCGTATTCCGGATTTTATCGCGTAGAGAAACTCTTAACTTAATCGATCCTAAGATGATAAATAACATAGTTACTCAACCACCCCGGAGAAACTTTTACTGTACAAGTATATGTACAAGCATAGACGCACGTTCTATTCCCTGATTCTCATAAATGGGATAACGACACGACCTGAGGAGAATCAGGTAACCATCGTATTCAGGCCCAAAAAAGACGCTCGACAAGTCGCAGGTCCAGAACCGCGACTGAACCGCGCAGACGAGCGTCTAACAAGCTCGTGCATGAATGAACTCTGTTGTATACGTGTTGCGTACCTACTGTAATTGGTCTTTGTATCCTGTCTACATTGTTTTATAACAAACTTCTAGAATCTACCGCTGTAAAGTGCATAGAATCGGCAAATAGTAAAATGACGTACAGGAACTCGTCAAAAAATACTTAGCTTCCGAAGACGAACCTACCTAACTTGACGACGAGGCTTATTTTAACTGTAGAGCTTAACTATTTACATTAATATTTTTTTTAATTATTTTACTTTGCTATGAAATGGAGCATCCTATAGCTCAAGCGCAGCGTTGTCACTCATTGTTCGCTGGCCCGATGCGCGTGATTGGTGGATCACTTGTGTACAACTTCACACCGCGCCTCGCCTTACAGCTACACGACTCGAGAACATGACTGTGGCACCGCTGTGTTTGTATGCCTATCTGTCTACCGTGTTTACAACCAATATTTATTTAATTATTGCTATGTTAAGAGAACCCTAGTGTCTAGTTAAACCTAACTTAGGATTTAAGACACTATGTACCAAAACCATGTAATATTTTTATCATTAAACGAAAATTACAATTACAAATTACGACGCGACCTAAAAATAAAATAGATACTACAATTTTGATCTCTCGCTCTTATTGAAGCAATCTTCCGTTAGCGGCTATGTACGAGTTTTGCTTTATGGTAAGTATGTAGGTACCTGTCTAATTCCAGGTCCAGAACTTTGTCCCATAACATTAGTTCTGCTTACTTCGGGGCTCGATAATGGTGTGTGAAAGGTCTAGAATTATTATTGACCCGTGCACTGCCCAGCCGCAGCGATGCGACCGCGTCCCGAAGAAGCCGACCCTGCTCGGACAAGCTCTACCTTGGGAATGTGTTTCATTGGCACTGTTAAATGTTAAATAAATAATACTTACTTAATAAATTTTAGTCTATAAAATGGAAATACGTTTTTTGGCCGTAAGATTTGTATATAATATTAGAATAAGTAGTATTTAAGGGCTGTGGATTATGTATTATCAATAAAATAAACAATAAATAAAATAAATTTAACCTATCTGGCGTCACTGTCACGCTCATATTATAAATGCGAAAGTTTGGATGGATGGATGTTTGTTACGAACTCACACCAAAACTACTGAACGGATCGAGTTGAAATTTTGCATAGATGTAGTTTTAGACCTGGAATAACATATACGTTTTCCCGTGGGGTAGAAATAGCTTTTAAACATTTCCATTGAAAAATGCGCGTGAAGCCGCCGGCAGAAATTCGTACATAGTGTTTGTACCTACCGAGACAGACCTTGCTGGAAAATTAAATTATTTACCTTTATTTGGAATATTACGGCCGCTACCGGTCCTACATACTCGTAGGTATTTTCAGCCACCCAAAAAGGATCTTTGTATTACGCCAAATTACATGCCAAGAACGATGAATGGCCTATGTCCAGCAGTGGACGTGCGTGGGCTGATATGATGGTGAAAGTTCTATAAAAGGCAATTCGGACAAATGTTTCAAAACATGAAATATGTAAGATGGTACCTTTCCAGTACATCAAGATCTAAAGTCCGTGTTCCAAAATCAGTTTCTGTCCATATCTAGTAGTTCTCAATCTCTACATAGTTGCTGACAGAGCGTGTGCTTTGCGAGGCAGCATCCAAATTGAGACGAATTTATTGGCTCGCTGCTCTCAGCTTAGTTGTTTAATGTTACTCCAATAGTTGCAAATTTAATTAATTTGAATAGTTACTATAGATATCAGAAGCGCTCCATTAGAACCATGTTCCACTTTAAAGTACAAACGACTCTTGGAAACCTCTTTTCCTTAAGTATAAAATGTTGACTCTACCATAACTGTATATTTTAGAGACAAGAAATAATATATCTCTTCGGCGATTTCATTATCCCAACAGGCGTGACAACAATATCTGACACATTATGCAGAAAAACCACAATGATGGACAAGAGTATATATGCTATGGCTCCCTATTACCTACCACAATCTATAAGCCCACTTTCGAATATGGAGTTTCAAGAAAGCTTAAAAAGATTCTTTCAAAAAACGAAAGATTGTTTTTCTTCGTGGAAAACATATAAAAAACTTATATAAAATATACAAAAAAGTCACAAAATAGAGATCTAAATAGGCAGAGTTCAAGAACCTACCATACTATAATTTTTTGTTTTGAAAACTTAAAACTGACTTCGCATCCCTTAGGTTTAAATTGTTTTTAAGTTTTACAAGATGAATACTAAAGTTCTATGATAAAAAAAATATATTCCCGATGGTTATCCCTTTTTATCATCGGGACCATCCTCTTTATATACAACTGTAAAAGAATCATTCAAATCGGTCCATAAATGACGGAGAAATTGAAGGACATATAAATACATTAAGTCGAACAACTTCCTTTTTTTGAAGTCAGTTAAAAAAATACCTATGCTGTTTTCTATTACCTATATTATTAAGCTGAGGGCCTACTAATTCACTGGGCCGGCACTTGTTATTTAAGGTAGAGTTTAAATTATTTCTGAAAACCCTATTATTGAAGTGTTTCCCTTTGTGAATCAATAAATTAATTTTCTTTCTTTCTTTCTATTATCTAAGTCGGTTAAAATTTTTTTTGCTTTCCTTTCGAACATGAAGCCTATTGGGTGGAATCAAATTTTTTCCTCGCTTATCTTTCCGGCAAAAATAAAAGAAACAAAAGAACGCAACATCACCCTAATTCATAAAACGCTCAGTAAAATAAACAATAACGTGACATGTTTAGCACAGAACGGGCAGATGTTCAAAAAGTATTGCCAGGTAGAAGTGATGATTGCCAGTTATAAGAGAAATAACTGAAAAGGATACGGCAGTAAAGGAAACTCATTGCGAATAGGCCGTAAAGCGGCGGACGGAATCGTTAAAGATCAGCGGAAAGATGGGACACTACTTTGTTGCCTTCGTTTTGTTTGTAAAGGAAAAGTTAGCTACCGAGCAGCTCTGCACTGTCTGCTCTGGAGGGTATAGTTGCTGGTAAGGTAAAGTTACCGACACATACGACCTCAAAATAGGCTTTGATTCATACATGTGTACTATACCTACCTAATGATGTCCTGCTGTTGCACACAATGACAAACAGTACAGATAACAGCCTTACCGGTAAGAACGAATCTATTCCAGTTAACTTTAGGAACAGAAGAAAATGGGTGAAACTGAACAGAAGAAAAACCCAGACTGGATGATGATCCTGTGTCATTATAATATTTATTATCTTATATACATTACTTATTATTTTATTTTTTTAATTATGTGCGATCTATACTTTAACTCTATGACAGACTTCCCCTAGGCTCTAGGCTGTATCCCCAGGCTTGAATAAGAAAGGGTAGTTTTACAACGCACGGGGGAAAAGTTTACGTGTTAGGGGTGAGTTCCACCCTTTATGGGTAGACTTCCGAGAGAGGTGAATGGTAGCATGTAGATGTAATGTGGAGTCCGATTTTGACAGTTTTTCTTTTTATTTAAGGTTAATTTGCTGTACATTACTCATCTGTTCTGGCAAATAAAAATCTTTTTACTTTTACTTTTTTTAATATTTGAGCAATTACACGATTTCTACTTGGTTTTTCATGTTTTGTGAATCGTAATTCATTGCTCTACTAGGTGCATTTTAGGAACCACGTCATTGATGTAAAACACGCCACGACATTCTTAAAAAAATGGCAGGACTAAGTTCTAATGGAAAAAATGCTATAAATACACAATCTTTCACATTTTGTGTTTAATTTTCATATTATTAGTTTTTATCATATAAAAATGTACTTTAAGTTATAATAACAAATTGGAACAAAAACTCATATTTACATGTTTGGAGGCGAGATAGAGATGTAATTGCTAGAGTATGTTTGTATTGATTGACGAAACGTTAAAATGACGACTTTCAATTGTGTTCGTTCAAAAATAAATTATTAGGAAAGTTTATTTTAGGTTAAATTCTGCGATATTTAACTGTATAATAGTCTCTCATCTTTTTTCAAAATAAAATAGAAAAATGTAGTAGTTTTCAAAATAAAATAAAATAGTAAAGAGTATGCATATTAATCCTAAGTTTTTTTATTAGATCATCTCTGACAATCAACCTGCTCGCAAGTGTATCTGTATTTTGGGGTGAAGCCACTCGTGATGGCCACAGGAAATGGACTCACGTTTCATGTTGGAATTTTGAAGGCTTTTGAGGAGTCCCAAGTTTGTTTAGCTTATTACAGAAAGTTTGATGTTATGAATAGTAAATTGCTGGGAGATTGGAAGTTTTTATTGCATTTAAATAATTTTTACTTACTGGCTGTTTTTATACCGTGAATGTTGACCTCTGTCCCAGATTATCAGTTTTCCCGCTCCCTCACCGTTTCAGTCCAGACGAGCGACGGTACGAAGTTCTTGTAGGTCTTTCTCTTTCTCAACTTCGTTGCTCAAGCAGTACCTCGGACGACCGATAGGCCTTCGGCCACTTGGGCAACCCATGTAAGCTCTGCTAGGTGGTCGATCCTTTCCCATCCGGATTACATGCCCGACCCATCAGAGTCTCGAGGATTTGGTTTGTCCTATGATTTTCGGCTCGGACACTAGATTTTATATTTCTTGATTGATTCTTTTGAGGTGTCCATCTTCTTAGAAATTAATTCTAGGAAATAGAAATTAGTGACACAAAGTTTAGTACCTACTCACATGATATATACGCAGGTAAGTAGGTAACTCGGTTGTTACCAATCATTTAAATATATATAAATAGGTAGTACCGACAACATCGTCGGTCGCAGGGACTCGTTGGATGGAGGCGGCTCAGGACCGCTATTTGTGGCGTCGTACGGGGGAGGCCTATGTCGACGTGTATGGACTGATGATGATGATGATGATGAATTAGCTAAGGTCAAGTAGTCAAGTAGTTCCTAGTTCCTATATAAGTAGGTAGGTTGGGTATTTGACGACTGATGTGGCGCGTCAGAGGCGTAGGTCTACTTGCGAAGGACGAGGTTCTCGGCTCGATTCCCGCCTTAAGACAAATATTTGTTCGATCTGCAAATATTTGTTTCGGGTGTTCTGGGTTTTTCTTATGTATACTTAAAGTATCTATCTTTGTAATATAAAGTAAATCAGTAAAGTAAATAAAGTTTATCAGTCATCTAGTACCTATCACACAAGCTCTGCTTAGCTTGGGGCTAAATGATGCTGTGTGGATGTCAGCATTATTTATTTATTATTTACGCCGTGACCGCCACGCCAGGTTTTACCATAGTCACACAAAATGTAAAAATACCTACCTACTCAATAGATATAATTTAAAAATGCATACAGAACAAACTGAGACTGGAATAACATAAGATACATGCTTTTAAATGACCAGGAAAAATATATGGGTGAAGTGGATGAAGGAAGATAGTTCACAATAAAATCTAAACAGTCAATCTTATTTTTAGATTATTTTTATGATCCTTATATTTACCAAGAACAAATTGAATTGTAAGCGAATACCCCACCCCGGGGCGGCTCTTCGAAAAACTCCAAAGATATTTGATATCACATTTATTTGCTTTATTTTCGGGTGAAATAGTAATATAAACTTTTGGGAGTCAACTTCTATTTCTTCTGATAAATCCTATTTAGAAACCACCCACAACGTATTTTTTTGTTCGTGTAATGTACACTTTTCCGATAATTTCCTTTTCAGAGATCTTATTATATTCTATTGATAAATCTAAAGTAAGATTACATAACTAGCTACCTACGCAATCCATACCTACTTGCGCCCGTTGGAATGTTAGGTAACTATAACCTCCTGAAGAAATATTTAGATAATGCCGTGTGAATTTTACAGCATTAGGTATTTATTTATTAAAGCACACCACACAATTGTCGTAGATACTCATGCAGACGGTCGCGCGCTTGCAGCAATACAATCGCGATGCCCCGCCGTCGCGCGTTTTCGGTCGCGCGTTTGCAGCGCTGCAAAAAGTCGCCGTGGGCGCGCGAATTAGATTTATATTCAAACCAAACTCGATGAGAAATGTTTGTAAACAAACCACAATAAAAAAAAACTTTCTCACACCACCTTTATATTTGAATCGCGACGTTTCAAATATAATTGTTTACATAATTTATTGAACGAAAAATCTCAAATCAACAAGGAATGTAAATTGCGTAACCGCAACGGAGTGAATTTTACTCGGTGGTTGGGCAGGTTGTTAACAAATATTTCACATCGAAATTGGCTGAAGAAATTTAAAATTTCGCCTATTGCATATTAAAGCTGATTTACCAGACAGAAGAATATTTTTAATATCAGGGGTTTGGCAGGTAATTTTGACTATTAAGCTAATTTTGACAGTTAAGCGGCACAATTTCGCGTGCCCGAATGATAGAATAGAATAGAATATATCTTTATTGCACCATCAATACATGTAGTACTTATACAAGGACTTAATACTAATTATACTTAGTGTGGTACAATCGGCTATAAGAATGATTTTCAGTTTTGGTATTTTGCAAACTCTAGACATCAGTAGGGTACCTACCTACTATTGCTGATGAAACATAAACTATTTGATGAATCGAATGGGTCATAATAACATAACATATCTAAACAATATTTCCTTATTAATGCAGCATCTCCTTTCGAGCCTTTCTCCTCTTTAATAATATCAGTGAAACTCCTTAAAGGTTAACGGGAAAATAACAGCCCAAAGGGTCAATTGTTTCCCAACTCGCCCTACGGAAAACAAATTAATATCGTTTCCGACAAGAACATGTGACGTGTTGAAAAACGGGGAAAGAGCGATTATACTCGCCTTTTGCCCCCAATACCTAAAAGAGAAAACACTAACTAGATGCATGCCTGTTATCACTTATCTAATTTAAACTCGCCGCCGCGCCTTTGTTACATGTGAGTCTTGTGATCCACCAATTGTATTGAATATACGAGTACAATTAGCGGCTCATGCAGGCCGTTCGTAATTTACCTATGTGTAATAGGTACCTACTATATATTTATTCTGTATATTATTGTTATTATAGTAGTTATTATTTAGTTTAGTTATTGTTTAGTTAGTATTATAAGGCTTTGGCAATGGTAAAAGTTCCGTTCAAGCAAACATTGACACAAAATGGGATAAGTCTTAGACACAGATAGGATACATTTCGTAATTTGTGGTCTTCGAATCAAGTAAACCCACGCGCCACACCTTGTATCCAGTAAATAGGTAAGTAAAGAAGCCTAAGTCAGTAAGGAGAGCGCTTTTTCCCGAGAGATTTCATTTAATCTTTGTAAGGAGTCGTGTTAAATTGCCGGCATCAATCCACGAGATTACTGAACTCAGTCTTGCCTTGTATTGCGTCTGTGTACTTAGGTACAGTCGGGGACTTTATATTAGGACCACCTGACTAGGTGAGTGTGCGTAGAGAAATGTTGAATAGTAGTAGTGATCGCGTCAAAGTTGCCTCTTGTGCTGCTGTTATGGCAAGCGATCGGCGACAGGGTTAGCGTTTAAAAAAATACTGGCCGGTATCAAAACACAGTGACCTACGGCTATCTGCAAGGAAATAACACGGATCTTTAAATCATATTCCACACTGAAAGTTTCACCCACCCACCGGATTGTGTCGCTGACTTTAGTGTGTAGACTCCATAACGCTCAACAGCGCTTTTATTTTTTTACTGAAGAACGGCTACGAAAACTGCTAGTATTTTAATTTACTTCCTCCTTCTCTCGACGCCCTCTAAGAGGTGACACTCGCGTTGAGCTATACGATGCTTATTTATTCATTCAACTTGAAACCAGTGATTACGCTTAGAATGCTGTGAACGAGCATACAATACTTCCTTACAGTGATACAATTTAAAAAAACCGAATCTGTAAAACATGTAAACTATCCATGGTTCCATATGGTTTAAGGATCCGTCTAGTGGAAACCACAAATTAACGACCGAAGCTTTAACTCGGAAGAAGTCAATTTGAAGAAAAGATTTTGACTAAGATTCCAGAAAAAATGTTGCTATACTTTTCACGAGTTTGATAGTTCTAGATAAGTATTTGTACTAAAATGTAAATAAGTAAATTAGGACTTGATAGTACCCCAAGCGATGATGACATTAAACTTACAAAACGCCCTACCAAAATTTATATAATGATGTCCTCCTAGCCGAATCTTCAGCCTCGGGGCGGCCAGTCTCGACGGAGACCACCCAGGTGCGCAGGCCATATTGTGCACAAGTGTGTTCAGAAAAAACACAGTACACACTCTATTCTCTCACTCTCATAATCCGATGGGACGGCATACAGACACGATCGGTGAGAGGTCAGGCGCAGGACCAACGGCTTAACAAACATATGAATTTAAGTAAGTAGGTACCTAAAATAAAATCGACCAGAAGAAATGAGCAACATCATCAGAGACCAATGACTTTGCACTTCCTGGGAAACTAAAAGCCCGAAGTGGAGTTGTTCCAGTCCTTTTCTTTTCGGAATGAAGTTTTTTTAGGCAGCTTTCTTCTTGTGGTTGTTTTTTGTTAGCTGTCAGTATGTTTTTACAACCCCCTCTCGCCTGTAGCTATTTTACGTGAGGGTCACATGTTAGTTGTGATATTTTACAATAGTAGTTATTGTGTCTACAGGACCGCAATCTATTCGAGGCGTCAGAACAGACAGAGGCTTAGGCTTCGGTACGAATAAGCCTCTAGAAGGGGAAGCTTAATTGAAACTTAGTCGCAGTAGGGCAGCCATCCTATTTCAAATTCCAAGACTTCCAGGCTGCGAATATCTTTATCGATGTTTTAGTAGAATAGGGAACCCAAGGGATCATAACTTTTATAAATAATGGCAGCAGAATAATCTAATTCGGTCCATAATTGATGTAGTAATCCAAACATATAAAAATATTTTTTTTTTATATTGCTGCATGAAGATTTGTCAATTGTCAAAAGTTTTTTCGTTTCGAGGATATAAACACGAAGGAACGCTCGCACGAGGAAATTGTGTTCTTTCCTCTTCATTCTTCTACGAATGAGAAGACCCCGCTTCTTTTTACGCCTAGGAGGTGGCTCGCTCTCGTGCAAGAGCTATAATTCACTCCCTCCTCGAGTCCTGTTTATCCCACTACCAAGCATGGTGCCTCTATCTACACTGAATGGTTGTGTCGACAAGTTATTCTGGGGATTAGCGAGTATGTTCCCTTCTGTTGGAGACCCTGGGCACGGCAGCTGGGTCGATAGAAGCAGTCCCTTTACACTGAAACGGCTTCTCTCGGAATCTAATTAGTATATCTGCGCTCTCAGAATAGGAGAACTTCATCAATGTGAAATCATAGTTTTCACCATCATTGGCATATAACATCCATGCAAGGTGCTTTATGTAGGCAGTATTTTCGATGTCGGCACTTACGTAGGTACGGTATACGGAAACGATATATCCGGCCGCATTATTGACAAATAACGTAAGGTAAAGTTAAATAAGCCTATCTTTCTATCTAGAGGAAGTACCTTCTTTATTTAGCCTCAATTATACTGTAATTGAGACACGTTTTACTTTATCTTTTATAACGTCGTATTGTAACACAAGCTCTGATTAGCTTGGGGCGAGATGATGTTGTGTGCATTGTCCAGCATTATTTACTTATTTATTTTATTGTAAAATTTAATATGATTTTCGATTTATTTCTCGTTCTAACGTAAGATAAAATTACCTAGCATAATGTGCAGGAGGTTGCGGGTTCGATTCCCGCCTCGGGACAAATGTTTATACGATCTGCAGATATTTGTTCAGGATGTTCTGGATGTTTTCTATGTATAATAAAAAAATATCTATCTATGTAGTGTATTTATATTAAGTATATCAGTTATCAAGTACCCATAGCACAAGCTCTGCTTAGCTTGGGGCTAGATAATACTGTGTGAATTGTCCAGCATTTTTTTTTTTTTTTTAAATGAATAAATTATTTTATTGACAAAGAAAATAACAATCAAATAATATAAAGAAATTAAATTAGTATTTACAATTGAAACAATTGAGCTAACTGCAGACTGTTGCAAACAATCTACAGATAGCTCAACTGGTCCATATCAATACCAGTCGGAAGCGTCCCCAAGACGCTGGCTGCATTGCCCCGCTGTATGGCAATGCTAATGCGCTGCGCCAGATACTCACCAGCTCTCGGGTCACGCGTCGCTTCGACCAGGCGCTCAGATAATTTTTTGAAAACCCGGAGAGCCTCGGTACCCCACGGACCTAGGGTATTTATTTATTTATTTATTATTATTTATTTAATGTATTTGTTCTTTGATAGGAAGGTACCTACACCAAATCATGTTGATAATTTAACTTCTCTCAGCCATTTATTCATGAATATTCATAGTATAAATGCCACTCTGTCTGTCTATGATCGTTTCAATATATTATAAATACTTTTATAATTAGAAAGCGAATCGCAAATTGCATATTACAAATTCAATTCTGTGTATTGTATCGTGTGCTGCATTATTATCCAAGATAATAATTATTAAACCTATAATAGTTATGTAATTATTGTAGGCGTTAGCTTTTCCTGAATAGAGAAAATCACTACATAGTTTAATACAAAGTTGTATCCCGCTGTCTGTCTGTCCCTATATATGCTTAGATCTTTAAAACTACGCAATGGATTTTAACGTGGTTTTTTTTAAATAGATAGACTGATTCAAGAAGAAGGTTTATATGTATAATTTGCAACCGAGCGAAGCCGGGGCGGGACGCTGGTTTAAATTTAAATAAAATACGAAATACTTTGTACAAACATAGTTAGTTACCTAAAAAGTACATAAGTGTACCGACTATATACTACATCTGCGGTAGCGGTGAAGCCACGTGCAACTATAAACAGACTTGCTAGGTATACCTAGGAATCTATAGATAATTAATAATCA
The DNA here is from genome assembly GCA_947859395.1 of Eupithecia insigniata. Taxonomy (NCBI): domain Eukaryota; kingdom Metazoa; phylum Arthropoda; class Insecta; order Lepidoptera; family Geometridae; genus Eupithecia; species Eupithecia insigniata. The sequence goes on along the minus strand of OX402007.1, from coordinate 13,510,833 downwards.
CCCAAGAATGGGGAATATCCCTCATGTTAGGCACGTTTAGCAGTGGACATATCATATCAGTCCATACACGCCCACTGCTGGACATAAGACCATACGACGCCACATCCATCACGTAGGGGGGTTTGCTATAATCACCACTCTTAGCAGGCGGATTGGTGATCGCAGTGTTGGTGTGGACGTATGTGTATATAGGATGCTAGTTGAACTCCATTTGGAGAATCGTAATTTTCATATGACGTCAATTTGTGCAAACGGTCTCTAATACCTCGTTTTCGTGTCATGCTCTAGGTATTTTGTCTCATTTCCTAAGGTCCGACGCAAATGTATAATGTACCTTCCGTAAGGCAGAGAAAATGTTGATTGTTTATACGATGACGTTAATTTTATTCCGTGTATGTGTACGTACGTACTACGTAGTAATAATTTTTATGATTCACGCAAAGGACGACTGTGCGCCTTATCGCTTAGAAGCGATAAGGCCGCCCATTGTACTTGTCCTATGTAAAATCTCTCTTGTTGTTTTTCCTCGTGTACAATAAAGAATTTTTGTATTGTATTGTATTTTAACATCTATGTTTTCAAACAACATCGTAGTAATAAAAATTGAGACGATTTGATATGAACAAATGAGCGTGGGCGCAGTCGTCCTTGGCGTGAATCATATCGCAGGTGTAAAGTGGTGTAAAAATCTAAAAATAGACTTCAGCGCATCAAGGTCAGCGCTATTAAACCATGACGCGACCTTTTCCTATATAAAGTTTTGTCCATATCGATAGTGAAATACAAACCATATCAACAAACTGACAAAGGAAGCCAATTTTGTCACAGGAAGCAGTCACGCAACGCTCGCAGACAATGTCATTCATTCAATTAACAACAGCTGTTTTGAAAAAAAGATGAAAATAGAATAGAAAATAAACAATTCTATCTATATGCAGAAGCCAGACCCATCGTCGAATTTTCTTCGTAAAGTTCATCTTCATTCAAACTTACTTCACGTTAATAAAACGAAATACGATCGAAATTATCGAAGCGATCGTAATTAATTTAACAGTTGCGAAATAAAAGGGGAACAAAGAAACTTGGCAAATCAAACAGCCTATTGATGTTTCTAAAGTTTTAATTGAGAATTGAGTCGAATTAATTTAATTTTGACTAGGTTTTGCCTCCTACTTTATGCCTCGCCCAATTCAAATATTTGCACATGACTATCGGCTACAAGTCAAGTAGTTACATTACCATTTTTAAAAAGACTGTAAATATAAACTTGGTACGGGAATCCAAGATATTTTATGTAAACAATGATATTTATGTATAATATAACTAACAGTACAAAGTCTGTCTAAAGCCATCTCTTGATCTCACAGAGGTTCACGATGACCTTACTTTCATCGCACACACATCATCAGCCCGTACACGTCCACTGCTGAACATAGGCCTCCCCCAAACGACGCCACGACCTTGATTTAAAGACATTTAATTTTAAAACAAATTGACAAAAATGAGATATAAAGTCACTGTACTGTGTCTCTGTGTGTTTGGAAGGGCTCGCGATGGTATGGTATACCATAGCTAGTGACCAACTTGAGATCAAAATAGGAATAGAAACCTGAACTTGGAAGTCAATTCAAATGGCGATAAGTCCTTTAAATATCATAATCGCGAGCCCTTCCAAACACAAGGCAGCAATTATGAAGCCGCAAGCCGACAATCCAAATACGGCTTGTACAAATCAAACCCTCTGTTGTTCCACAGCTGATTAATGTTAAGCTCTAGTCCCTTAACTTGGCCCTTGCACGATATGTATGTATGTATCGATACACAGTTTTTACTTCTGCAGTATACCTACAGTACAGTATTTCTAATTATATACACATTTGAATAAAAAAATATAAACAAAGAAAATAACAATCAAATAATATAAACAAATTAAACTAGTATTTACAATTGAAGCAATTGAGCTTACTGCAGACTGTTGCAAACAATCTACAGATAGCTCAACTGGTCAATAAAAAATATAATATACTATATTCTGCCCGCAGCTTTGCATGCGTATTTACGGTATAATAAGTAATATATAAGTTAGGGTCTATTCTAAATGTACGCCAAATTTCATCTTGATCTGTTCAGTAGTTTGGTTAATCTTAGGTAACAAAATAAAATTCACATTTCACAAACTTTCGACTTTATAATATTAGAAGTATGATAGGATAAGCAGATAAGAAAAATATAGATGATGATACAGCTTACGTATGGTTATAAATACAGAGCAAAAGGGAAATAACTCAGAGCATAGTTTTGCTTGAAGAACAAACACTGATTTTCAATATAACCCTCTGGTGAATAGAAAAACGAGATACCAACGTGTAAAATGGTGTTTCTAGGGGTTATTTAATTGATACTGATTGACCGTTGCAGTGTCAAACCGTTTGAGATAATAAATAAACTCAATGATTTGTATACCAACAAATCGTTTTGTGGAAATGAGTCTCTTCTTCTTGAAACATGATGCTTGATGCATCTATCCTACCCATCAAGATCCGCCAAGCGCGAGTATGACTCGCGCATTGGGGGTTTCGAACTTTTGTCAATTATACTTACAAATACTATAGGTACTAGTTAGAAACATCGCTGTCTAATGAATATCTAGAAACAGTAGGGACCATACATTTCAGATGGAACTCTCTAAAACCTTCGAAGATTAGGGGGAACTAATTACTGGTAAATTTTTGGACTCTTTTACAGTGACAACCGTGGCTTACCACAAGCTTCAAACGAGTGGCCAGCTCGCAGGCCGTTTTGTTACTGTATAATGTATCTAAAGATAACTAGTTTAAACCCATATTTAAATGCACATTTTTGTGCTGCGCGGTAGCGTCGTGGATGAAAGGGCGCAGAACTTCACAGTTTCGCTATGTCCCTCCTTTTTTCCCCTCTTAAATATTTCAACAAATATCAAAGCTTAATTAACATTATACATCGTGCGCTTAAACAGATTAATAGAGAAAAAGAAACAAAAATAAATATTTTCCGTACTCACCAATTGTGATGTCGAAATTTTAAATGAAAGCTAGGGTATCCCTAATTCACCTTATACATAGGTTTCATTTTATATTCACCTATTAGGTAAATTAGAAATCTTGCGGGGATTCATACGTTTTGAAATTATATTTAAAAAAAAAAGTAAATATTGTGACCTCCATCCTAGCTCGTAACATTTAGGTGCATATGAAATAAACATCTAAATGTTACAAGTTAAAGCCTATATTTGTATGAATAATCTTTGGGTTGTGCGGTAGGCGCTTCAAGCACGCCTCTGATCTGCGACAAACGGTGGATTTCGTACTCGAACACGAAACCCTAATGATGTCACCCAAATTCACCCAATGTTGGCATGAGAAACTCAGGTCATCATCATCATCATCATCATCATCATCATCATCAGGCCATACACGTCCACTGCTGGACATAGGCCTCCCCCGTACGACGCCACAAATAGCGGTCCTGAGCCGACTCCATCCATCGACTCCCTGCGACCGCTACGATGTCGTCGGTCCATCGAGTGGATGGTCTCCCATGTAGGGTGGGATTTGCCATAATCACCACGCTTGGCAGGCGGATTGGTGATCGCAGTGTTGGTGTTTAAAAATACTCAGAAGGAAGCTGCTGCCCTTCCTCTGGTAGGTTTCCTTAGTCGGCTTTTACGACATCCACGGGTTGAGTTGGAGGGGTCGATATTCGTACGCCGCGACCCCACGGCCGCTCAGGACCGCTATTTGTGGCGTCTTAGGCCTATGTCCAGTAGTGGACGTGTATGGGCTGATGATGATGATGACATATTAAACTTAGTAAAATAAATAAATCACTTATCTAGTTAGTACCTAATCCATAAAACAAGCTCTGCTAAGCTTGATGATGCTGTGTGGATTGTCCAGTTTTCATGTATTATTAATTTGGTAAATAGGTACTTATCTAAGTGCTAAGAAATTTGCAGTTACTATCCCATAAGGACCTTTGGCGGTGAAAGCCTCTTCAGATATTTCCTGCTGGACATAGGGGCCCCTCGGATTATCCACGATGACCGGTTTTGCACCGCCCGCATCCAGCGATTCCCCATGGCCTTCGTATCATGGTATCACTTCACATAATAACAGGTGGTCGGTCCATCGCGTGGGGGCCTACCCACACTGCGCCTTACGGTACCTACGTGGTCGCCAATCAAGAGCGTGGTGATTATGGCAAATCCCCCCTACATGGGAGACCATCCACTCGATGGACTGACGTCATCGTAGCGGTCGCAGAGAGTCGATGGATGGAGGCGGCTCGGGACCGCTATTTGTAGCGTCGTACGGGGGAGGCCTATATCCAGCAGTGGACGTGTATGGGCTGATGATGATGATGATAATATTAGTTTGACTGTGAGTATTGCCGCTCGCTGTCATGCACACCCACCCTTATAGTTACATAGACTTAGTAAATTTTGTTGATTCGATGTGTGTTTAGGTCCTGCTCTAATTGATTAATTGGGTGATTTTACCGAAGGGACTGTTGTTCTTGGCCAATCAGAGGACATTTTACTACATTTTGGCCCCAATGCGCTAGTTGGGATAGTTAAGCCTAATCTCTCGGGACGTAGCTGAGGAGCTGGAAATGACTGCTGGCTGCTGCTGTTTGTAGTTAGCTGAAGACAGGCCACTATGGTGCATAGAAGGAGAGCCTTGATAACATCTCTACATATTATAAAACAAAGTCCTCCGCCGCGTCGGTTGGTCTGTCAGTTCGCGATAAACTAAAAAAAACTGAACAGATTTTCATGCGGCTTTCACCAATCGATAGATGATTCACGAGGAAGGTTAAGGTATAATTTGTCAAGGTTTTGTGTAAACTTTTGGTTGTAATATAACGATAATAATTATCGTAATAATTATCGTCGTAATGCGGCCTTTCCGACACATCCAATAATTATTATTGGATGTGTCGGAAAGGCCGCTTTCATCGGAAACACTGTCCATAGACAGCGTTTTCGTTCCATAGAATTAGGATTTTTTAACTACAAAAAGTCTGCGATGGAAATTTGTCAGAGGTTTTATTTATCCTGATATCTCTAGGGAGATATAACAAAACAATGCATGGTGGGATATTCTTCTTAGTCCACGCGGGCGCAGCCGCGGGCGGGTCAGCTAGTATTGTTATACAATACAATTTATTGCACACCAATATGATACATAATATGTATACAGGAAAATATAGATAACAGAATTGCACAATGGGCGGCCTCGAGATGGACACGAAGCAGGTGTACACGTATAAACAGTAACGAATACCTAAAATATGTACATTATACAAGTCTTCATGCTGTCGTGTGAAGAGAATAGCATAAATTTTTTTTGTAAATTTGTGTGAACATGAAGTGTAAAATAATTAGGCTTGAGGCGTATTTATCGTCACTGATAAAGTCACAGATATAGAAAATTTACGGTATGTCACATTAACAAAAACTAAATATATCTGAGACTGTCACATAGGCAGTGCCAGTGTCACGAATGCACGATATTATATCGTTGTTATTTTATTAGGTACCTACGCAATAAATCGCTTCAGTTAGATAATATCGCTTCTATATTCTCTCTTTGATAGTATCACTAAGTCAGAATGAGACACATCTAGTATTTTATACTTGGAAATTTGAAATGTATAGTTGTTGAAGAAAATACCGTTTAAATTTGTTCGGTTAATCAACATGCTACTGCTACTACGTCATCGCTACAATAAATATTTTATACAATCAGTGGAACAATGAATTTGTACGTGATTGATAGATTGGTAGCTAGTATTTTGTCATCGATATTTGTCACAGATATTTTGTAGTCACAGTAACGTAAGTCACATGTATCGGATTTTGCCTAGTATAACCCAATACTAAAATAGAATAGAATAGAATATTTATTTATTTTATAGGGTATACATGTGTCTGTAAATGTTGCGCCATTAAACCACACTAGGTTTGTGTTGGTGCTCACACTCGACTTGTACATACATTTTAATAAAAAATAATACATTTCCTATCCTATATACAATACATATCCCTACAATACCTATACCATATCTATATACAATATATATTCCTACAATACCTATACCATATCATATAAGTATAACACATACAAACTTTTATAAATAATAAAAAAATATCATCACAATTTATTAGTGTGATGATATTTTTTATAAATCAGAAAGTTTGGATGTTTTTCCCCCAATACCTACGCCAAAACTCCTAAACGGACCAGGCTGAAATTTTGCATACAGGTAGTTCTAGACCTGGATAAAAACTATATTTTATGTATGAGACAGTTCTATGGCATAGAAATAACCTTTTAACCTTTCCTTAGAAACAACGCGGCGGCCGAAACTAATTGTTAAATGTATCGTGAACACTACACACACTTGATAATTACTTTATTTTTCGCGGTAATAACTCTTATGACAAGTTGCCAGTTTGGCGCGGCGGTCGGAACCGAAGTGTCCCCTTTTTTGCTAGCGATTTTACATTATAGCTCGAAGGCGGGAAACTTCCACGGTTGGAGTCGCCTTGAATGCTTGTTTACGCGGGCTTACGCGTCTCGGCCAATCGTGTGTCCCAATTATAATGTTGCCAAAAGCTGTTGGTGTTACCATACAAACTAAAGTAATACTTCAAAAACGATGACAAATGATTAGCAATATTCTATCAGATACCAAAAATCACGACAAATGTATAAAAGTTTTGCCAAAAAAATTGTAGGTACTTATACCTACTACGTGTTATACTCATAGACCGATCCCGTTTTATTTTCTTATATTGGCTTTGATTAATGACGTCAGCTTCGATGAAAAAACAGAACACAAACGCGCCATCTTTTAAAAATTTATCTTTAGATTCAAAGCGGCCAAGTCTGCGCAACTTCGGATAAGTTCGGCAACTTTCTGACAGTTTTTTTCCGATTGGTTCCTGGACGTGCTGTGTAATGAAAGGTTATCAAGGAACTTTTGCTTGAGAATTCGGTTTTTTAGAAACTTCTTCGATTAGAAGATCAAAAAGACTGAATGCTTTAATTCCCTGAGTAGTAACAATACCTCCTACCTACCTACAGAAAGGAGAAAGAAAGAATATTATTTATAAGATACCTACCAACGTGACCGCAGACAGGCACAGAGGGAGTGGATAAAAAAAATATCATAGAAACTCGTAGATAGAAAAAACAATAAATAAATAATGCTGGACAATTCACACAACATTATCTAGCCCCAAGCTAAGCAGAGCTTGTGTTGTGGGTACTATAGATAACTAAAAATAAAAATAGTTAATATAATACCGGAGCTCCTATATTACTACATAGATAGATATTTTTTTATTATACATAGAAAACATACCTACTGCACTATAGCCAAGTATAACAATTTTGCCTGAACTAGGTAGGTAATCCTGTGATTCAGGCGACAAGAGTGCTAATTATTAAATACCATATCTCTTTTCCATACATATAGTGACCCGGTCCTTTGGGAGGCATGCGTGGAGCCGAAGCCAACAGCACAGAGTCCCTTTATGAGAATTTATCTAAAGGCGAGAGCTACACATAGCGGATATCATCCTTGGTTGCACAACCATATCTCTTATTATTACGATAAAGGCATTTAGTATAACGATGTTGCTTATTTTACAAACACTTCATGGTATTATTAATGTTCGTCTGAGACTTAAAACGTCGGTCGGTGTTCGATTCCAGGCAGAGGAAATTTGTTTGAATTAAATGCTGAATTTAAGATTTACTAGCTGTTCCCCGCGGTTTTACCCGCCTTAGATTCGTACACATTTCTAAGGAGATAAAAAGGTCATTTTTCCCGTAAATCTCCCATGGAAATTTGATGTTTTACCAGGACAAAAAGGAGCCTATGCCATATGGTACTTTCCATCCTTACTTTATACTAAAAATCAAGTCTTTATGTACTTAGTCAGGGCGTGAAGGAAAGACAAACAAACACACTTTCGCTTTTATACCTTGCCTACTATTAAATGTCTGCTGACTTTCGATGTTGTAGTGTCAAATTTCATTTATACTCGACTAGCTTCAGCTCGCAGCTTCTCACGCGTTTTTCTGGGTTAAAAAGTAGCATTTTCAAGGCTTTTATTTAAAATTAATTTGAAATTTCACCACTATACGGTCAGTAGTTTTGGCATGAAGGTAACAAAATCCAGTCATCTATACTAAGATTAAAAAACCTGGATATTTTTTGTATACAAAAAAGGGGTTACAAAACCCAAGGAATGTTGGTGGAAAATATTTAAAATATTGGTGTCATCGAAGCAGAGCATTCTGTGCTTGAATTTTTTGGTTTTGAAAGCTTTGATTTATCATTTAATTGATCTCTCATTTTGAATTCATATTAAATATGTTTTGGGTTGATGTGAGATTATGCTTTTTAGAAGTTTGTGTTTTAGTTTTAAGTGATAACTTTCCTGTTACCTTCTTGTTTTTTGTTATTGTTATCAGTTTTTGTTAAGTTTTCATTCATAAATGTCTATCTACGAGTATCTATCCAAACTTTGGCCTTTCTAATAATTAATGTGATTTGTTTCCTGATTGAATCACAGCTCCCAACATTATCTTTTACAAGTCTTGAAAGTACTCTACCGGAAGAGTAGCAGGTACTTTGTGGAATTGACAACCACTTCTCCCTCGGTACCGGAAATGGAAGTCTGTTTGTATTCTCCTATAGCCTACCGGCTGTATTACCGGTTGTCTGTATGAAACATTAAAAAGTCTAATATATGTTTTCTGTGTTATGATACAATGTATGATGTACTTACCTAATTTAATGTGATCTTTGTACTGTGTGTTGTACTTGTAGTGTTAAATAAATATATATTCTATCTATGTACTTAGACCTGATAAAAGAAAGACTTATTTTGTTTGATACCAAAGTCAGAAAACTAAAAAAACTGCTTAATTAGTAATAACTTATGTTATTTTGACAAACCCCGTAAACAGCTGCTTTATTTTACATCCATTTACATTACATTTGATTGACATGCATTTTAATGTGATTGTTTTTATTCCTGACATTATTATTCATTCAATGCTCTTTTACAACCAATCATTTTTCAATTTTGATGTGTTGATACGAATCACATTCTGTTTGTTTTTTGTTCTCTCCTCTGCGGCGAATAATCCCTTATGGTGCTTTCTTCCTTTTCAAAAATGAGGTAGGTATATGTGTTATATATTTTTTTATTGAGTAACTTGATTAATTAAGCTATATTATTTTAGATTATAATAACATCGAGTGTTATGTACCTAAGGTGGAAAAAATAAATGAAACCCAATAACTAGCTTATTTTTTTTATAAGTTGGCTTGTTGTTATTATAAAGGACCACATTATTGTCCCACTGTTCGACAAAAGCCTCCGTTCCTTGGGCCAGTAGTGGGCTGTGTATTTTTACCCGACCGCAAAAGAGAGGGTCATTCAATTATAATTTTACATTATGATGTAATATGCAATTACGAAAGGTGTTTCAGCGGTGAATTCGATTATCTGTTATATACTCGTAGATGGTCCAGATTGATTATTTTCGCAACAGCTTTCTTCTACTTGCTTCTGTTTTTCCAGTCAATTACAATCTGGGTCTCTTCAATACAAGAGTGAATAGGTATCTTCTAGACCTTCGTGATACACCGTCGGCCACATCGTCACTTTCCATCCGGTGAGATTGTGGTCACACGAAGGTCTATATACTATAAAAAATACCATGATATTGTACTAATAAATGCCCCATAGCCAAATCAAGTAGTAAACTTACCAGATAAATTGTTAGACTTATTTATTATTTTCTGTAGGCAAGAGTTCTTACAGTTTATTAAGGATATATTAATTTTAAGGTGAAATAAAATATTTTGTTTGTGCCTCAAACGTGCTTTATTGACAATATGGAACATTTTCCGTTAGACCTATATAAAAACAAGCGACATTTAAAATAAGAAAAAAATTATGTTGACAGTGTACGGGTAATCTTCAACTGTATTTATTTTGAATATAAAACTTTGTAACTCTCATGATAACTACGCTAAAAGCAATTTAAATGGGATAATTGCCACAGTTTGTTTATTTTCGCAATTTATGGTAAATAACCCTTAATAATTGCTTTTTAATATTATACAGTTTATTGATAGAAATTTAGATGCGTACAGTCTAAGATTGCTATTATTAAATGATTATCAGATTTATTTGAAGTAATACAATTTATTGTACAGATACGAGCTGTATAGTATACATTTTTTAAATAATTGATGGATATACATATTTACGTATCTCAAGGCGGACGCACAAACAAGAAATATGTAACATCACGGTTTTCCCAAAAGGATGTGTCACGCAAAAGTATGTCTCATTCTCAACTATATATTATGCTGGCAAGGATACAATACATTTATATGGTATGGGTTTAATTCATCTAATGCTGGTGTACAACTAGCTTTGAAAATACAAGCACAAAATTAATCCTAATGCATTTATATCAAGAATCTCTGCATTCGATGTACTAATAATTGTATTGTAAAGTTGATAATTTCAAAAGACTCAATTATTTATAAGCACACACATACAGCACATTTATTATAAACAAAATTTGCCCAAAGATCACTTACATTATTTAACTCCAACTAGTATTACCTACTGTATATTACTGTTGTTCCATTTGTTTTATTATTGTTGTTTTGTGTCATTCACAGCCATAAGACTTCAAATACAATTAAATTATTGTTTTGCTTGTTATGGTGATTAATGGCAAAATACATTTAGTTTAAAATTTCGCTAATAGTGAAAACAATAGATTAGAAAAATATTAAAATTAGCTGGCATTTTCCAATCCAACACAAATGTATTTTATGTACAGCAAAAGCTATTTACACATTTAATATTATTTATGGCCAATTATGAAGTAATTTAGAAATATCCAATTATTAAATTCGCTCTTAATTCATTAAACTTATAATACAGGACAACCAACTCTTTAGCATGTAGCTTTACAAAATTAAGTATTGCGCAAAGAAACAAGAGGTTAGCAAGAAATGAAAAAGTTACCAAGAATATAAACTAAGTCACAAAAATCATTTCAAAATGTATCTTACCCTAAAAAACGAAAAACTTAACTCAACTCAAATAAAATAATAATAACAACATTTCCTCACAAAATAATCACAATTTCAAAAGCAAAAATGAAATTATCATCACCCATTAAAAACTAAAAGGACATCTTTAACCTAGGTTATAAAAAACTTAACTATTATTTCACTTTTATTCATACCTACTTAGTTTTATATTAAAGGTATTTGATAGGTATTCGTGGCATTTATTCACTATAGATTTAAAAAAGACTATTATTCATTAGCACTTAGCTATTGTTATATTGGTCGATTACAATAAATCAGTGCTTTTGTGAATATCGTTATTTTGAATATACATCAACTCCAGGTTTCTACATACATTAGTTTACACGAATAGTAAAAAAAACATGGTTTTACAGAAAAAATAATAATGTTAACTCTCCGTTTTTCTTTACTACTTGACCTCCTGTTAAATGCATATAGAAATTGGTCGTATAATGAAAACTTTTACTATAGTTCGTTTCAAGCGCAGAGAAAAAAAAACAATTTTAGCGAGAACCTTGCTTTACTCTTCTTTTTTGTTGAATTGAATATTAAGGACCAGCTTAAAGTTAGCTGAAGATTACGTCAACTCATGAAAAAAAAAAAAAAATTCACAAGCTTGGGAGTCGAGATAGAGATATGATTGTTAACAATATTTATTGAAAGATCACCACCATATTGATATACATCGTCGACATATTGTGATTAAAATTCAACAAGGAAGTAATTTTAGGTTAAGTCCTGCGTCATTGTTTATCTTTTTTGCAGATAAATAAAATATCGAGTAAGTATAAATTGTTTTAAGGACATGGCTCACAAAAGTTTTTAAAAAACGTGGTTTTTCGATCTGCGTTTGAAAAGAAATTAATTCCGTATTCGGTACCTATATTATTGAATTATAAAAAAGCTTAATTTTTTATTATTTTAAAATGACGTGGTATTATAAAAATCGATGTGCCATGTACAATAACTACAGATGGAATCTATCTAAGTGATTATCACCTGTTTAGCTTTTATTCAACATTAATTGTATGAAGGTTGTGATAAAAAATAATATTAACATTATGAAATATTATTAAAATTAGCATTTTACACCGAGCCTAGGCACTTATGGCAAATTTATTGGCTTTACCTCGTAATATTACCCGAAAAAAATGTAGTAGCTTTCCTTTGTGTTTATAACAATTCACAGTGTAAAATTTACCCCAATTTTGTTTCATCTCAATATTATAACGAAAACCAATAGTTTTTATCATCATAAGCACTAGAGTAAAACTTTGGCATCGATAGACCTTGTAGTTTATTTATAAAAAATTGTCAAAGTTACCCTAAATCCGCATCATGAAATATACAAAAAAAATTATAGAAAAAATTGGGGCTACTTATTTAAGTTTTATGTATATACAATGGTTAGACACATAATAACAGACCTTCAAACAAGTTTTTGACTTTCTACTATGAATAGATTATTAAATAATAATACTTTTATCATTTTTCTTTTTATTTATTTTTCTCCACTTTAATGCCGTATGAGATCGTAATTTCTAAACTAAACGATTGATCAATCAAACCTTTATCTATAGTATTAAAACCATAATCTAATTCCGCGTTATTTAGAAGTAAACAGCAATTTTCTGTTTTCGTTAGGGTTGTCACTCCGATATCTAGATATTTTTATCCAGATCAAACGAGTAAAAAAAAGATTTATTTCTAAGTATTTTCTTCTTCATTTCGAAGGACTAAATTAAGATCGTCGTGGTCATCTGACGTCATCACCAATCACAATTATTAATATTATAAAAGCGAAGTATGGATAGATGGTTTTTATTATTTAATGCACAAAATGCTGATTAGATTTTCATTAATATTTGCAAACATGTAGAAAATAATCTGGAATAATATACATAGGCCTCTTTTAAAAAAACAATTAAGACCTGCAAAATCGCAGGCAGAAGCTAGTATATACTAAAAAGCATGTTTTGCTTCATATTTCTTGTGACCAACAATACTTCAAAGTATCAACAGAATTTTTCAAGTGCGGTGGCAGCCCTAGGCCCTAAAAATTCGGATATATCGTAAAATGATGATAACTTCTAAATAACGCGGAATTAGATTATGATTTTAATACTAAAGATAAAGGTTTGATTGATCAATCGTTTAGTTTAGAAATTACGATCTAATACGGCATTAAAGTGGAGAAAAATAAATAAAAAGAAAAATGATGAAAGTATTATTATTTAATAGTCTATTCACAGTAGAAAGTCAAAAACTTGTTTGATCGTCTGTTATTATGTGTTTAACCATTGTATATACATAAAACTTAAATAAGTAGCCACATTTTTTTTCTTTAATTTTTTTTGTATATTTCATGATGCGGATTTAGGGTAATTTGTCAATTTTTTATAAAAAAACTACAAGGTCTATCGATTCCAGAGTTTTACTCTAGTGCTTATGATGATGAAAACTATTGGTTTTCGTGTCTTTCGTTGACCAGTTAACTAGGTAATTTTTATGCATATATAAGAGAACAAAAATATATTTCGCACTTGACGTGGTGCACTTTTAAACTTGAAAATATAATATTGAGATTAAACAAAATTGGGGTAAATTTTACACTGTGCAATTTGCGAATTGTTATTCGTATATTTTTCAGTTTCAATTATTTTAATACGAAAGATTGTTTCCTAAAGTACGTTTAAGCCGTGCGTTATAATTTCCAGCAGGAAAATGTGGACATGTTATTCCTAAATTTCAATGATCTGCATATTAAATTTAGGCATAGTTTTTAATCCTGATTAATACCTGTTTTAAGAATATAGTTTGACGAACACTATCGATTCCCATTTATCAGGAGTACCAACCACGAAGGTCACGGGATGGATAACTATTTTGAAACGTGCAAATTACCACATGATTGTTATTATAAAAACAAAATCTGACTTCAAATTCCTTAATAATCAAACTTCTCGGGATAATTCTAGAAGAGCAAAAGATTCATCAAAATCTGCAATTGACAGAAAAGTCGGCCAACATACATAAAAAAACAAACAGCCTAACATAGGACCTTCTCTTTCCTTCGAAGACGGTAAAAAAGCGGTACACCGCTCAAAACCCTGAACATAATATTCGTAAGGTTTTACATTAAAACAATGTCTGTATTATCTGTCTCCATGAATACACACATTCGTCTTGTCCAGCATTATTTATTTATTTACTACGTCACGTGTGCTACATGCACTTCATGAACATTGCATGTTTTATAACACGATTAGCTTGACATAGAAGTCGCAGGCTACCAAAGCCGACGAACTCATTTAAGATATTAGTCAAACGACGAGCAAGTCGTTCTTGTCAAACAATAGGTCGCCCAGACTGACAAAATGGCGCTTAAGTTTGAGCCCGTCAAATTAGAATGATATTGACTGCATACACCGCGCATCACCGAAACTTTTATTAAAGAACTAGCTGCTGCCCTCTCCTTCGCCCGCGTTTTATTGGGATAAAAAATAGCCTATATGTTACTCTAGATCCCAAAATATACCCATACCAAATTTCAGCCCAATCGGCTCAGTAGTTTTTGCGTGAAAGATTAACAAATATCCATACATCCATCCATACAAACTTTCACATTTATAATATTAGTAGGATTATTTAGATTTCTGTGCTTTGCATAGTTTGATATAACATCACAATGACAATCTATATTCTTTCGCGAAATATCCTTGCCCTCTATGAACTTAAAAGTAAATAGGGAAAACGCTTTCTTAAAGTTTATCTAAGTATCCGGATGACAAATGTGTTGGTGTTTTGTTATCAACGATTACATCAGAAGCAAGTGTAGAATCATTACTGTCGTTGACCAGTTAACTAGGTAATTTTGATGCATATATGCGAGTGCAAAAATATATTTCGCACTTGACGTGGTGCACTTTTAAACTTGAAAAATGTTAGCTTCGTGCAGACCACTGGTGCTTGTATTGCAAATCTATCCGTAGACAAGAGAAATCACAAAACAACCAATCACGTCAATATACGCTACTTGTCCAACGTGCCGATGCAAATATATCTAGTCCCCCAGTATTACAACGAAGCAGAGCAAGGTGCAAACGCACAATCTCCCGTCCAGTACGTGTCGTCCGGAAGCGGTCGCGTGTCCGGCTACTCGACGGCATACGTACATTTTGTAACAAGTTCGATCGTTGCTAATATAAAACGCGTAGAATACTACGCGTTTTCTATTTTCTGGTTTTTATTATCAACCATGGCTATGAATATTTCTAGGTCAAGTAAAATTAAATATTCCATCTTCCATGCAATTTAATAATAAAAAAATGCTACTGTTTTGAGTTATAGTTATTGATCACCAGTTTAATTTCTGATTGACTTAGTTACTACTTACTACTATTTTGACTTACGCGTCACAGCACATTTTGTTTGACAGCCACTTTTACAACAAAACCAATTCATGTCCTGACAGTTAAAATTATTAGACCAATTCATTAATTGCTTTGTGTAATTGTAAATAAAGACAATCAAAATAACTATTTGATATTTATGTATAGGTAAAATAAATTAATTTTTCCTGCAAATGTCACGGCAGTTTCAACTTTGCCAGAGCCAGAATTAGAGGCACTAGAAACAAAACAATGGTTTAAATGGCTCTACATGGGCATACAATGTCGGGACTAAAGGATATTACTTAGATAGGTAGCGGTGAGTTATAATGTGAATAACCGCAACCATCATATTTCATAAATACATAAGTTTACGACAAAATTATGACAAAATAATGGAATCCTAAGTTGACTGAACGAATTTATTATGGCAAACTAGCTTCTGTCCACAGCGTCGCACGCGTTTTGGGATAAAAAGTAGCATATGTATGTACTTCCTGTTCATATTGTCCTTCCCGGACTGACATCTATCCCTTTGTCAAAATCCATTAGGGCACATAATGATGTGAAACTAGCGCCACTCTTTGTTTTTTCTTGTATTATCGTTATGGAAAAGAATTACCAAAAGTTCTCGACACCAATAGAAAATACCCAGTATAAATTATTCACATAAGTCCGTTCAGCGGTTTAGGCGTGAATAGATAGAAAACAGACAATTACTTTCGCATTTTTAACGTTAATATGGATTAATGTATTTCTTTTTACCAAACAAAATATAAGCTGTGGTAAGCTTAAAAATTATTACCTTCTATTGGAAACAGGTTACGGTAAGTCTAAAGGAATATTTAAAATTGCATTAAGAATGACTGTTCGTGTACTTCTTTTGTGTTATAAATCTAAGTTTTATTTGGTTACGGAAATAATCCGTTTAATTATTCTACGGTAAAAATAATTATATATACGTTATAACTAAATCGCGCTTTAAGCACTGGGCAACCTAGAAAATTTTAATTACGTGTTTACCTCTTTGCCAAATTAAAAGCGGAAAAAACACAATTTTCTGGTTTTAAACTTACATAGTTCTATATTATTACGATTCACAACGTAAATGGACTGAAATAGTCACTTATATTGTGTCAATTTTTAACTAACTCATTTATGCACACACAATGTTGATACAAAAATGTTTACAAAATATTACTTAAAATTTAAAATATGTACTTACTCCATGCACCAAACAAATTAACCCTCAATATTGATTTAATTTCTGTATATTGTTATGAATATAATCAATTTAAATTTTCAGAAGAAAATCAAATCAATATTAAAAAGGTTTTTACGCTTCTTCGTCAAAAATTAAAAGATGCGAGTACAAAAAATGTTTATGGCCTAAACAATGGCTATCAAAGGACTCGAAAACTGAGTTCATGCTAACAAGGCATATTAGGTATTATCAATATAATATCAACATAAACTGGAAATAACCGGCTAGAACAGGATTTGTTGAATAACTTGTAGAAAGTTATATATTACTAAAACACTTGTGGGCTTATTCATATCCATCCTATAACGACCTTATAGCTATTGTACGAATATTTTATTTTAGTCGTACATCCTATACTAGTCCTTGTCCACTACTGGACATATCCAAAGATAAGCGCCGTTGGCTCTTATCAATAGGGGCTCGTACCGCTGGCCATACAGGTTGGGTATCGCAATATTGTTGATGAAAATCTAACAGAGGGGTAAGGTACCACCTTTCCTCTGGTAGAATCTTCTAGTCTATTGACATTGATAGCTATAAAGCTGTTGTAGAAAGAATAGAGACCCATTACATACAGCATACTGAGCTTATGAATTCTATACTTGAGGTTCGTCAAATGAACTAAGAGTAGTAGATAAAAGATAGGGTTTCACATTAAGCTCTTACTTTCCAAAGTAAAACTCTTCTGATACCTTCGAGAGGATTTTAGGGTCCTTTATAGGTACGTAACAATTTATCACATCCATATCTACAATGAAATTCAAAGTAAGATTCTGTAGTATTGAAAGTAATTGAGAAAACGAAATAAACTGTTGATAGTAAATCAGGATTCTACAATCAGAAACTAATAACGCATATCATCGGAAATCTCAAAAATTTCAAATGTCAGTATTGTTGAATTGTGAAATTCAATAATGCTATTGAATCTCCTGTAAGTAACCATTTATGTAAAAAAACTATTATCGTTATTGAAAATGATCCAACCTGAATTTTTTTTTTAAACCCATATTTCAAATAATATACATATAGATTTTACACTACGCTTCAAGATATACTACACAAACAAGGTTTCACTACGAACTTTGTTTGTGTTGGTGGTTTTCATATGTGTAGTTGAATATAAGGGTTGTCAAAGGTAGTTAAATATATAAATATATCTAAAAAGGTAATATTCAGGCACCTACTTAGTTTTATTCTAACTAAACTGATTATGCATTAAGTTGAGTTAGGCGTTGAGAGTACCGATAATACCGATATCAACATTACGTTATCAGGTTCCTGTTAAAATACTTGTTTTAGCTGTTCTTAAACACGGGTTTAATTCTCTCATTTCCGCAATTTCAAGGCAATTCTAAAACACCCAACTACATCCGAAGTAACCAGAAGAATAATTAGTTAAAAGAGTAAGTTTAGTAGAGCGCGTATCGTTATGTAATGCACATAAGTAGAGGCGATGAAAAACGTATGTAATATAACGTATCGTACGATGTCCTGTCTGATTTGCCTGACGCCTTTAGGAGCAGACTCTTTTTGAGGGAAACTGCCGGTTTTGTAGTATACTTCCAATAGCTTATCCTTCTCTATGAAGCGGTCGTAGAGCCAATTTGTCATACCTTCTTTATCAGCGGGGACCTGGAGAAAAGAAACCAAATAAAAAAGTTACAAATATGTAATAATATTTGTAAACTATAATCCAATTTCAGCCCAATCAGTTCAGTAGTTTGTGCGTGAAAGAGGAACAAACATCCATACACCCATTCTCACAAACTTTGACATTTATAATACTAGCTGCTGTCTGCGCCTTCCCCGCGTTTTATCGGGATAAAAAATAGCAAATATATATGTTATTCCAGGTTCCAAACTATACCCATACCAAATTTCAGCCTAATCGGTTCAGTAGTTTTTGCGTGAAAGAGTAACAAATATCCATCCATCCATCCATCCTTATAAACTTTGACATTTATAATATTAGTAGGATTATCTGATGTTTTTGTTCAATTAAAACACGCTTTTTCACGCACTATTTATCAAGAATTCAAGAGATTGTCCTTGTTTTATTGTAAATGAAATTCCAGATAAATTCATATCCTTGTATTAGACACACAATTTTAAAGTCTGACTCATTTTTGACACATCATACAGATAAGTAATTATATATAGGGTCAAATGTAATATTTATGAGAGGTCTTATATTAAACATGTGTTGTGTGCTATGTTTTGATATGCATTCCCGTACGTCACAGTTCATCATAGTTTCCTTTATTTTAAGAACCTTTCTGGACTAAGCTATATTCACACCAGCCAAATTCGATGGGAACTGTTTGTAGACAAACCGCCCCTGCTTTACTCAAAATTTACTTTTTTGCCGTGTATTTTTAAACGCAATTTACATTCCTTGTCCATTTGAGAATTATATCTGAAACTCGATCTCATACAAGAAATTTAGTTTTAACTTTTGTGGTTTGTTTGCAAACATCTTACATCGAGTTTACCTGGAATATAGATCCAGCATAAATAAGTACTCAACAAAACACAAATTTTACCTCATTGCTAGGGTAAAGCCTGTAGTGCAGATGGGTGGTGCAGGGCGTCCTGAAGCCACAGACGACATCGTACAGATGGAGAGGGATGCGTTCCGGATAGGCGAGGGTAACGTCTAGAATCCACTCGATGTTCTCGCCTACATGGTCGTCGATGATCATGGTCTTGCTGTCTTGGTTGCAGTTCTTATCTGAAAGAAAATAATTAGCTTAGGCATGGCTTCAGCCGTTCCGTCTTTTGATTTGATTGTGTGTGACACTAGTTTAATGAATCATGATTTCAATCAATAAAAACAATTTCACGGGCTGAGACCTTGAGACCCAGAGTATACTTTTCAGAAGGCATTTGCTGCGCTGAATCCGAATATGAGAAATCAAAATTAACGAATTCGCTCTGGTTTCTGAGATATCCTAACCTAAAATTGCAAAAATAGCGGTTTTGGCCATCGTCACATATTCTCGCAAAACCTGTTGAAAGCATCTTAAAGTATAGAGCTTAACCTTTTGAATCGCGTCAAGTTTGCTCAGATAACTTATTTCGCTAAGTTTTTTTTGGTCGTTGGCCCTTGTCGTGCTCGTTCAATCTGTGCTGCTCAATTCAATACTTTATGCTGCGCGCAGTGTTCAGGGTTGTCTTCGAACTTCATCAACTGCTCTTCACAGTAGGTTCATGATAAAATGCTCAAAATACATGAAATAGTCGCCATCTGATAACGCGCACGGTTTAACGCATTCACTGCCCAGTCTCTGCAACGCGACCCGCAGGGGGGCGGGCCGCAGCTAGTAGGACTCGCAGAAGTACATGTGCGTTGTTGGCAATGAAAGTGTTAGTTTAACAATTGGTTTTGTAAAGTACGCTTCGCCAAAACGTAAGGATAGACACCTTTGCTAGTTAGGTATATCGACATACATAATAACTGTTAGCTACATTCAGTTTCAGAGCAACAAGCTTGGTTATTTAAACTAGGCCTAAATCTCAGTACTCACGGGATTCATGTTTTAAAACAACTCTAATTACCTACATAAAGATACAATATTATTTCTTTGGCTTAACCAAAGAGAAAAAAAATGCGATAAAAATGATGAAAGTACACTGTTTCGCACATAAGTTGATCGAGAGCATGAACGCGAAATAGTATTATCTTTTTCGCAAAAATGTTTGCAACGTGCCCTCTTATATAGGTAGTTGATATAAAGCGGATGTGTGCGTACCTATATCTACGAGACGCATATACATAGATACTTAAAAAATTATTAATGCGGCGACAACGACGAATGACTCATGCGCATTCTTTCAGACCATGTGACCTCATAAATCGCTTTACTATGACAATGAGCAAGTTGAGCAGGATTACATATTTTGGTTTCTACCTTAGATCAAGAAACTTTAAATATAGCAGGTCAGAAGTATCAAGGATTAAATGTATCTCGCCTGCGCGGCCATGGTATAAGATAGTCATGTGCGCGGCTATCGGTTCCGCGCGGGGAGGTGTAAATGTTTTTGTGTTTAACTTGAAATGAAATGAAATGAAATGAAATGAAATGAAATGAAAATATTTATTGAAAAAGAAATACACAATAACAATGGTTAACTCAATGTTAATCTAAAGTAAGGTGTTATCAGTTTCTCGTCAATTCACTTAGGTTTAAATTATTATAATCTATTAATTTGAAATTGAATTAGGCATGTAGAGTTCAGACTTTACGGCCACTTAATATTTAAGCACATATTTTAACTGTCTTTGGATAGTCTTTCACAAGGTACATATTGGTTATTATATCTCTGTAGAAATTTCACGGATTTTATAACTTATAGAAATTACAAAGCAAACAATTGCTCCTAGTTCACGAACCGTGTCTCATATAGCGCGTTCTCTACTGCGCCTGCGCCGGCCGGTCTAGTTATAATAATTATATCTACATACATATATTCAATGAATGAACGTCGTAATCGTAACATGATGTCATCTGAATTGCCAGATCTAAAATAAGGCGTCAAAATAAATTTATTTTCCGAATCCGTATATACAATATTAAAATATGTTTGTCATTTTATTTGATACTAGCTTCCGTCCGTGGCTTTACATGCGTATTTACGGAATGAATTTTTATAATCTTTTTATTACACAATATATTTTTTATTCTAATTAGTTCCGTCCCCGGGATACCATGTTCTTCTACCCCTGTCAAATTGCGTTAGAATACATTCAGGGTAACATAATGACATACTTTACTATAGAGTTACTATAGTAAACTACTTTTACACTAAATGATTTAAGCTTACGCGATCAGAACAGATTTATAACTAGACTAGCTGTTCCCTGCAGTTTCACCCGTGTTAAATTCTAATTTCATATTTCTAGGGGGATAAAAAGGTATTTCATCTCCCATGAGAATTTGATGTTTTACCAAGACAACAGTAGCCTATGTCACTCTCCATCCTTTAAATAATAATAATATGAGTTAGTATTATCATGTAGATTTTGATAAAAATACGGGGAACTGCACATACAAATTATTTATTTACGCAAGACCATAATATCATAACAGATGCCTCCAAATCGTTATGCCTAGTACAATGAAAAACTAAACAATCTTTAGACACAAATACAAATAATAATACAAATGGGAATTTGAAGTCGATTTATCGTTTTTTTAAACACGCCTAATTATACTTACCTATACTACTGTGTAGCCACAGCCAGTGCAATACCCGATTTAGTGACATCTATAAAATTAATTATAATTATAATTCTAGTGCCCAGGAGGCCTGGCCTAGTGGTGACAGTAAAAATTAAATATGGTACCTACTTAAAAGAATAAAATTAAAACAATAAAAAATATAATCTTGAAAAACATAAAATGCCGTGATAAATGGCTTTGTACTTTTTTTTAAATTTGTACGAAATTGTACATGATCTGGCAACCCTGTTCAATTATTTCGGCGAGTCTGACGTTACTGCAATGTCTTCAAGCAGACTCTGCGTCTGCGACTCTTCTGCCTGTGTCTGCTCTAATTCAGTTCGCACCCCGCACGCGTGAAGACTAGACGGCTCGTTGCTTATGCCACATGCCATTAGTAAACAAATCTACACACTTGTAGAACTCTCAGTTCATATTGCTACAAGTGAAAAAAATGCTTTTTCCTCTAATCACTGTAAATAAAAGTGCCAATATGAAATCAGTGAGAAAAACGACTGTTTTTTGTTTCGTTTCCGTGAGTTTATTTCTAATATGTATGAGTACTACTGTTTCTGGAGTTGGTAAGTTTTTTTTTTTTGACAGAACCATGTCAATATATTTATGAAAACTTATTGTACACTCATAGAAATATCGATCGGTTCCCTAAAAATTGCGACATGCACAATGTAAATACTAGAAATAAGAATAAACTCGCTGTGCCCAAAACTAGGCTGCACAAGATTAATGTATTTTTTAGAGGGCAATGTATACGCTTTTACAACAAAACCCCTAGCGAGTTGCAAAAACGTTCTATAAATAAATTCAAACAAATTGTCAAACATATCCTTTGTAAAAAGGCTTATTACAAAATTTCAGACTATCTAGAAGATAAAAAAGCTTGGGACGGATTTTGCTCCAACTCGAAAATTAACTAAAAATAACAACTAACAGGCTAAAGGTTTCTGCGTCGCTTCTTTACTTTAGTCTACATACCGAAGCGACCGAAATCAAAATATCACTTTATTTCCATATCAGTGTTTAATTTTAAGAATTTGACCTTTTCTAAGTGTACATTTATTGTATTTACGGAAATAAAGAAACTTTGACTTTATTTATTAGTGACATGTTCATTTATTCGATTAGGTGCTAGGTAAAAAACGAGAACATGATTGTTGTTAAAAAAATGAAGAAAGAGACATAATTGTTGACCGTTTTGTATTGGAGCTGTTTCATTATAGGTACTAAATGGCAAAGAAAGGGTATTTATTTAAACCACGTAAAGGTGAACACACACAAAAATTACAATGAAGGAATAGAGACATAAAATAAATAAATAGAATATTTATTCAAAAATATCATAAGGAAATAATAATTTAACATCAGAATAATAATAAATAAATCAAATAAAACTTAATTCTAAAGATTACATAGGGTTAGAGCGCTTGTGCTCAACTAATTACAGGCTAACCACCTGTAAAATGGAACAAACAGTAATAAAATCCAGGAATTGGCAAAGAAAGTAAAAACAACAAAGTAGCTAATGGAATATTATAAAAAGAGTGGGCTCAAAGGGTTAACTATAGTAGATACTTATCTACTATAGTCAACCCTTTGAGCAATAGCCCGACTATACGCTCAAACATTTGTGCATGCATACACAAACACAGTTTGCGCAAGCAATATGGAGCGTGTGGCCGGGCTCATCTTGCTTGCGCAAACTGGTTTGTGCAATCATACATGCACTAATGTTTGAGCGTGTAGCTGGGCTATAACACTTAGGTTGGTAATGTAAAAAATTAGAATAAAAATACATGCCATACAGCAGAGCAATGCAGCCAGCACGTCTTGGGAAACTTCCAACTGGTATTGATATGGACCTTGGAATTGAGCTACTGTAGATTGTTTGCAACGGTCTGCAGTTAGCTCAATTGTTTCAATTGTAAATCTAGTTTAATTTGTTTATATTATTTGATTGTTATTTTCTTTGTCAATAAGAATAAAAATGAATAAACATCTTTTTAAAATAAAAAGAGGTAATAACAATACCTGTCTATAAAATATCTGATATCTAAGAATAACTTACATATCTGCTAAATAGCAAAGAGATTAAAATTTTATTGTATTGTATATTTACTTAATGATTCGCTTAATAAATCGAGGGCCCTTATTTAGATACTTAATTCGCTAAAGGATTTACAGAGTCTTGGCATAACAGCATCTTGACCTTCGTGAGAATGGAATGGAGAATAAATCGTATGCTGAGATTTTAAGTAGTCTAGAGAAAATTTAATTTTACACTTACTTGATAATTCCGGACAGTCTATCCTACCGTTGTAAACCATATGAGGTCAAGTTTATTCTGCGGGAGTACCTAAGATAGTGAAGTCATTTTATATGTTCTTTTTGAGTCTATTGTCATAATTCTTTTTTTTTACAATTAATTGCCTAATAAACGTGGCCGAGGAAGCATCTTTTTGTACTTTCTAGCCTTTTTAGAATAGACGGCGTATTGCAGATTCCAAATAATATAATAATACTGCCATACTCTATGGGACAAACCAATGTTTGAAACAGTCTAATTTTGGTAAGATAGTCCATGTGGCTCCCTGACTCTGTTATCTACTTTATTTTCTTTGTTTTATTTTGCTTTGCTAAAATAGTTATAAAGAAACCGATTTTATGTACAAACGTATCTGTCTTAGCTTCTTAGTTTTATCATACCTTATGATAGGTAATAACTCCTACTTTGTAAACAAAAAGTTATATATGTAGGTATTTATAATGACTAGGCTAAACAAGATTAAGTATAACTTTTAATAGCCTTTTATGTCTACGAGAAGTATAAATTATAAATATGCAAGTTTTAGAAAATATCTAATCATCCATAACATTTGGTATTGCTTTTACAATATTGGGAAGAACTTCGAGTAGATAAGTTGCGAGTCTAAAATATAATGCTTGGCTCTACCAGAACATTCAATGTCATTATTGTACATTTGAATTTGAAAAATACCTTCTTTAAAAATTTTATTATCTTTTAAAATTACCTAACTTAATAGAAACATTTCAAGTGCAAATAAATAAAAAAACCGCAAGTCGATAAGTAGGAACCAAATTTTCATAGTTTACTAGTCAAGCTTTCAAGCAAACCAGATATTCATTTTTGTCTAATCAGGGAGCTACTTTACCAGCTCTCTCTGAACTGAAATAAAAATGCAGCTTTTTATCAGTAAGTCGGACAATTAACCTTGATATATTGTGACGCTAAGAGCCAATTTGCTGTGTGTTGTAGTGAACAAGGTGGTCGTTATGCTGACCCTGGGCCCGTAAGTCCATCCATAAGTCTATAGAGTTATATTTAGAAGCCACGTCAATTTTGCAAGAAATATAATTTCTACATCAATTATATTCATTATACTAATTTTTTCGTAAAGTCCTAAAACTTTATTTTGTTTATATTATGTGAAAGTAGGACACAGTATAACAGTTAATAAAATTAAGATAATCCGATCAACAATCAGCGTTTCATAAGAGTCTGGGCAACGCAAAGGGAGAACATGTGAGTGTTTGTGAATGATTTGTGTGGTGTGTGTCAGTGTGGTTGTGTTAGTAACGATTCCTTTACTTTCGCATACTTTGTTGGCTATTTGAGAGTTTAAAGCTTGTTTCTACCAAATGTTACTGTTGCGAGTGTAGTAATGTTTTAACTTGTTTTTTAAATGTTAATGAGCCGATTTTTATTCTTAGTGGTGGTGGTAGAGTGTTTCATATCTTAGCCGTTTGGTATTTTAAACCCTGTGAATTTTGCTTGGGAATATTAAGTAAATTCGCGTGTTTGGAGAGAGTGTTACAATCATAAAAATCTTTTGCCCAAGTAAATCTCTCAAATACGTATTCTGGCTTCTTATTCTAACTTTTGTGTTACGCATGCTATATATGAGGGTCCCGCCTGTTTTTCATGTTCAGAATACCTTCAAGACAAGAGTAAACAGGTGTCTTCTAGACCATCGTGATACAACGTCGGCCACATCATCACTTTCCATCAGGTGAGATTGTGGTCAAACGAAGGTCTTTATACTATAAAAAAATAACCTTTTTCTACTAAGTATGGACTGATGTGTGCTCTTCTAGGTACCCTATGGCAGAACTTCGTTCGCATGCATTCTGTACTCGTTGGAGTCAGCGTAATTTTGTCCACGGCGATAAGGTTATAACTCATCAACCACAAAATCGTTGTTACAGATCCAGATGCGATATTACCGAATACTCAAGCGTTCGCTGAGAAATGTCGATCAAATCATGACGTAAAACAGCATGCGAAGAACAATCCATACTTCATCGATCATAACTACATACACAATGATATAATTCCTAAATCAGGCCACTCAACTGACGAACTACCTATAAATAGGGCTATTATAGAAAAAGAAGACGAGAAATTATACCTGGACCAAAGAAATACCGAGGGAATATATGATCCGAAGCAGAAAGAAAACATAGAAGTCATATTTCAGTCCCTCGCTTATGAAACCGATAACCAAATGACTAACATAATCGACCATGCAGATGTAAAGACGAATATTGATGCAGTTTTTGAATATTACACTTCAGAATTAGAAGAAAACAAAGAGTGTAGTCGTCTGAACAATGCCGATGAGGGTATTATTGATAACTCAGTGTTAATGGCTCGAATTGCAGATATATTTGGACCCCCAGCGACTGAATTAGAAAATATACACTACAAGCGCGATATCGATGAGAAAAACTATCAAGGTTCACTTCAAGCAGCTATTTACAAAAACTTTGGTCCTGAGGTTCTTAAATCTTCCGATACTAGTGATGGTAAGCTATAAACATATAAATAAGATCATATATAATAAAAATGTCTATCTTTGTATGTATTGCCTGTCTGTTACTTTTTCACGCCTAAACGGCTGAACAGATCTTAATGAAATTCGGTAGCGAGGTACATGGTATCCCGTAGACGGACATACTCGTATGTAGGTTACATGAAAATCGCATGCGAAACTGTGGCCGGCAGCTAGTTATGTATATATTTGTCGAGTTATGTGTTCAAATAAACTCATTTTTTTTCTTTCTTCTTTATCAGTCATCTAGTAACACATAACACAAGTTCTGCTTAGCTTGGGGCTAGATGATGCCGTGTGGGTTGTTCAACATTTTTCATTTATGTATTTACTGTCCAACATTATTTATTTATATACATATTTACTACTTTAAACATTTGTACTAAATGTAAGCAGGTTAATTACTACGTTTGTGTTGCAAGAACACCAACCTTTAATTCCATAACAATAGACATCTTCAGGGTGAGTGCGGTTCTCCTCGCACGCTTTCCGCATTCCTGCGAGTACGCACTCACTCACATTCTTAGAGAATTCATCAAACTACGACTTTTAACGTAAAAAAAAAACCATACATACTCTCTACATTTTTTGCAGCAAAGTAGAAAACCTAATGAATTTTCTGAATCGGTTATTCTGATTATTAGCCACTCTTATGTACGTATTAATAAAAATAGATTTCGGTTATTAGATGTAGATATCCGAAATATTATCACAATAAATAACCAAAGCCGAATTATAGTAACAGATGTAATTACCGTATTTAGTGTAAGTCTTATAACAAATAAAAATATATTCTATACTAATAAATAAAAAAAATAAAGCTCGACAATCCACATACAGTATCACCTAGCCCCAAGCTAAGCAGTTTGTGTTTTTAGTACTGGTGACTGATATAGTTAATACATACACTACTTAGATAATTATTAATATTTTTTATTAAATTATCATCATCATGATATCAGCCCATACACGTCGACATAGACTACCCCCATACGACGCCACAAATAGCGGTCCTGAGCCGCCTCCATCCATCGACTGCGACCGCTACGATGTCGTCGGTCCATCGAGTGGATGATCTGGTCTCCCATGTATGGTTGCCATAATCACCACGCTTGGCAGGCGGATTGATGATCGCAGTGTTGGTGTTGAAAAATACTCAGTAGGAAGCTGCTGCCCTTCTTCTGGTAGGTTCCCTTAGTCACGACATCCAAGGGTTGAGTTAAAATTGCAGTTAAGTTTTTATTAGATACATATTTTAATTATAAATATACTTAAGTATAATCTATACAGGATAAGATGCCTCCCTTTGGCACAGGTGATGTCATGACGGCTCGGAATTTCGTCAGGTTTATGTAGGTACACGTAATATTTGGTCAGACTGTAACAAGACACAAATTACTGGAATTCAAAAGCATTTCTATTTTCAGATGGGCAGATTACATCATCACCGGTGGAATATGACGATGACACAGCCGATAACTCAGGTACAAATGACCTCATTTCATTGAGATTATACTGTCTTTTTCCGATCACTGCTATGAACTATGAAATTGGTATTCCCAAATGAGCGTTTTTTTTAATAATTTATCTAGCCATTCTACAAACAGGCCGATCCTGATCCGTTGGCGACATTCATTATACTGTTAAACAAATCGAACAATGATAAGACTGCTTGAATTTTTTTAACAGTTTCTGATATAAAAACTACGTAGTTTGAGGAAGTCATTACGGGTACACTCCGTTGGTGTTCTTACAAGATAAATATGATTTTGTAGTTAACCCGTTTACATCCGTTACGAGTTTGTGATATGGTATGTTTATTGCCGCTTGGAAGCCATAATTAAGAAGTTAGCTCTGCTTAGCTCTAGCCCCAAGCTAAGCAGAGCTAATATTGACGATGCTTTGTGAATTTTTCAGCATTATTTATTTATCTAATTTAGATGGCCATCTGAGCAAGTGGCCTGGGGCCTAATTCTGCTAATCGCTTTACTATGACAATGGAATCGACGCAGAATCGTCCATAGAAGTAAGAAACTCTAGATAGTGTATGTGGTGCTATTTAGATAGAGAGATTAATAGGTGGTTTCAACCTTGACATTTATAACGTGCGTCCCTTTATCTGTGTTCCTTTCATCAAAGGTAAAATGAGATTCCGAGTCTTAAATTATTTGCTTCACCAGTGATATGCTGAAGTAATTAATTTAGTGGAATTCGGCCCCTGTTTCTACGTAAGATCTCAATGAATGGAAGAAGGGAAGGAGGCTTTTTCCCAGCAGTGGGACAATGAGAACTTAATAATAACAATAATAATTAACTGAAGCGACCATCGTTCTGATAGTCGTTTCAGTTTATGGCGTAATAGCGAAGAGCCTCGATCAACATCTTATGAGACTCTCGCTAGGAAGTTGGATCAAGGGTCAGATTCAAAAGGCGGTACTCCTGGACTCGGCGCGTATCGTCAGGAAGTTCCTCTCTCTGCAGCCCTAGTCACCGGCCGCTTGAGCCTAGCTTCGCGGCCGGTGATCCACCGTTTTGATATATTTTTTACTGTAGATTAGTTTTATATGTTACCTATTGTATTTTCTATAGTAAAAAATGTATGTTTAGCGAGATTTAAAATAAATGAAGTATAATAATAAAAATAATAAACAGAAGGATTAGCTTCTATAACTTATAGAAAACCTCCAATACCAATAAAACTATTTTTCAAATTTTCAAATCGAACGCAAAGCTGCAGAGTCGCAGACATACAGACTCACGTCGCCTTAGAGAATAAAAAAAAAGATTTTACTAATTTCAGGTCTAGGTGATCGCTATCCTCCACTCTATGTAATGATAGAAAAAGACGCAGAAGACCACAAAACCAGTGCAACTACACAAGACCCCAGACCACCATCGACTCGAGACTCGATTTCCCGGAACAGACCCGGTCTTGGCTATCCTGATTCATCGAATTCAGGTACATACCTTCTTATGTAACTTACAATACCCACAGCAATAACGAGTAATGACGTTACTAAAACATAATGATGTTGTTTACTCATCTATTCTACCTACTAATACTGAGAAATTTATAAATAATATAACTGCTTAAAAGAAATAAAATAATTGTATCGTCATTCAATGTAAGCGCTATACACGTAACTCAGGTTTTCCTGTTTACATCTTCAACAATTGAAAAAAATTAGAACTAGTATTTACAATTGAAACAATTGAGCTAATTGCAGTTTATTGCAAACAATGTACAGGTAGCTCAACTGGTCCTTATCAATACCAGTCGGAGGCGTCCCCAAGACGCTGCTGGCTGCATTGGCCCGCTGTATGGCAATGATAATGCGCTGCGCCAGATATTCATCAGCTCTCGGGTTACGCGTCGCTTTATTAATTGCAATTCAATTCATAGCGTTTATTTCAGCTTAAAATACAATGCATATTTCAGCTATAGCTTAATTAATTAGAAACATGTTACATTAAAGGGTACACAATCTGAACGAGTTTACAAACGCATGACATTATGTGTGCGTGAAAGCGCAGTCTGTGTCCAACCTCCCAGCTATAAGTTTCAGATAGCTACTACTAATACTCAGATACCTACTCAGATAGCTACTACTAATTATATTTTAATAGCATTTTTCATGTATACCTACTAACTACATTGACTTCGCACGCGCTTCTCCGAGTAAAAGAAGCCCATGTATTTCCCCATGACACAATCGATCTCTTTCCTTATATCTGTTGGCATTTTAAGCCGTGAAATGCAATTAAAACAAACAGGCAGTGTTATATCTGCAGGTAACCAAAGGCAACGATATAATATATAGTAAACGTCTAGAAGACCTATTCACTCTTGTTTTGAGGAGAGCCATGTTGTAAAAATAGACTAGAATATAATAACCCTTCTTATTGCACAGTCGGGTAAAAATTGCAGTTATTGAATAATTTTATCGAATGCGTTAAATATGTATGTATTTGAAATTAAACATTAATTTATCAATTTCAACAATTTACTTATTGTGCGCAATAAAGTATTATAGTTACAGATCCTATTATATTATCTATATCTATAATAATTATGTATAGGTAGATATATATTTAATTATTCATTTGAAAAAACTTCCTTTATTTCCAGGAAATTGGGCTTCTCCATCCCCGAAAACGCAGGAGGCAGCAATTCCACCTCCAACATTGGCGACACCGATACGATAGTCATCACCATCGTTTCTATCAACGTCGATACTATCACACGACAATGTTGACGATTCATCATCAGCAGTACGAACTATATCATCGCCAAATGGTGCACGTGCTCATAAAGCTAATTTAATGTTACTCAATTCTAGTTTATTTTCTTTTTGTTTGATGGCTGCGTTGGTTGCTAGTCTATAAGTACCTTTTTGTGCTGGTTTTTAGGGTTCCGTAGCTCAAGAGGAAAAAGGAACCCTTATTGGATTACTTTTTGGTCCGTCTGTCTGTCAAACCTCTTTTCTCAGGGATGCGTGCAGGTATCGAGTTGAAATTAACATCAAATACTGAAATCCGTAACTTCTTGGAGCCGTGATATAAACCAAACTTCTAAGTTAACGCAATCAAAAGGTACAGCCGTTCATGTCCGCATATTTTGAAATTTCCAAGGGAATCACATGCATAGAAAACCTTTAGGGTACTTCCCGTTGACATAGAACCAAGAATTGGGAAAGAAGTAAGGTCTTATATAGCACATAACTGCAATTTCGTTGTTTAAAAACTAAAAAAAAAACTAATTTCTGCAAGGGACCAAAATCTT
This sequence comes from Eupithecia insigniata, assembly GCA_947859395.1. NCBI lineage: Eukaryota > Metazoa > Arthropoda > Insecta > Lepidoptera > Geometridae > Eupithecia > Eupithecia insigniata. Next base: position 13,479,121 of record OX402007.1, on the reverse strand, counting down.
TAGGTTACCTTTCTGTTGACCTAAAACCATGAAATTTGGCAAGCAGCAAAGTCTTATAGCACATACAAAATGAAAAATCTGATAACTGCAAATTTGTAACTTGATTACCAAAATTTTTTTTATACGTTGCGAGTTATTGGATCCAACGTGATGTAACAATTATTGGTAATTCACGTTGAATCCATGATATTTGTTATGAAACACTGTCTTATTAATTGTACGGAACGCTCGGTGCGCGAGTGCAACTCACACTTGACATTTTATTTATTATTTAGTTGCTCTCTAGAATTATCTAAAATGCCTTTTAGGTTGTAGCTTTTCACTTTAGTAGTAAGTATAGTTATACTAAATGTGATAACTTATATACTCGTAGTATCATGGATGTTTATTTACTTATAACAAAACTATTATTGTTCATTGACAATAATTTGGTATACAATCTATAAGTTAAGTAAGTGCAGACTTATTGTGTTCTTAATGTGGTGCAAGTACTTATTGTAGTCAAATGAATTTAATCGACCATGTACTTATGGACCTGTGACTCAACCCGTGGATGTCGTAAGAGCCGACTAAGGGAACCTACCAGAGGAAGGACAGCAGCTTCCTTCTGAGTATTTTTCAACACCAACACTAATCCACCTGCCAAGCGTGGTGATTATGGCACAATACATGGGAGACCATCCACTCGATGGACCGACGACATTGTAGCGGTCGCAGGGTGTCGATGGATGGAGGCGGCTCGGGACCGCTATTTGTGGCGTCGTATGGGAGGATGTATGGGCTGATATGATGATGATGATGTGTACTTATCGATTACTCTATTTAACCGATTGCGACCAAAAATTCTGTTCGTAAATTACTAACTCAGTATATTAGAATTTAGTTTTGCTGCTATTGTTATTCCAAAGATCTACACTATGAAAAAGTACGTAGACAAAATGTTACCAAAATTAAGACCATAGAATTTAAAAGCCATACGTGGAGCCAAATGTTTCAATGATTATAATTAGTTTTGTAAGCCATAAAAAGAAATTAAATTAAAGATTATTTTAGTATAGGGTCCTAGAAGCTAGGCTCGACTTGACTTCTATCGTTTCATGATACCTAATTTATAACACCGTGCTTTTGTTTTGTTCCTATTCGATGTATTTTGTAAGTCTTTATCCAATCATTTATGTAACTTTCGATATTATGCTAATATCAATGAAAACAATTGTTTGTTTTTTAAAATATATTATCTTGCCTTTTTTTGTATATTATCAAGTAATATAAACGTTACAAAATGTTTCTGAGGCTAAGCGAAAGGAAAAATAAGTTAAATCGAATTTATAATAATACTCTATAGAGGTTTTTCTCCTAAGTTTTTTAGAATTAATTAATTATATCTATAACCACATGCATAATATATATTATGAGTATTTTTATTTATTAAACCTTGATTAGCACACAGATCCCCTAGTTCTATACAACGATCCTATCATCTACGGTTGTCTGGTAGAGATAGCTCTTGAGCGATAAAACCGCCACTTGTAACTTAGTTTTAAGGTTTTTTATCTACCATCCATCGATAGAAAATGCTATTATTATATTATATATATTCTATTTATCTAAACTTACCAGTTTTGTTGGTATCCTTAGATGTGGTGGGTATCTGGTCACCTCTCGGTCCAATCTCTTCCATGATGACCTGCATGGCACCAGCTCTTGGCAACGATACGTATTCTAGTTTAGGCAGGTTGTTTTTCTCTGCAAACCTGAAATATTTCATTAGAAAATTTTGTGTATTCATAGTATAAATTTGCTACAGCCCACAGACTTAGTAAAATGTAATGCATTGACATCATGTACCCAAAAGACAAGCTCGGTTTACTTGGGGCTCGATGATGGTGTTTAATAAATTACATGATTATATGTATTTACTGTTTAAGAATGCAGCCCGGTAAGCTACTTGTTTGGATAAAGATTGTTCCTCTCTTGAGTTAGACAAAGATATTTAAAAAAATTTAAAGAAAAATAGCACGACAATTCACACAGCATTATCTAGCCCCAAGCTCAGCAGAGCATAATTTATGGGTACTAGATAACTGATATACTTAATATAATAGACTACATAGATAGATATTTTTTATTATGCATAGAAAACATCCAGAACACCCTGAAAAAATATTTGCAGGTCAGTTTCAGTTATTTACCTATATCTACTACACCTACATTTAAATAAGACAATCGACTGGGCAAAGGTTAAGATTTGGTCGCGCGATGAAAATCATTACCATCATTAATGATGATTTACGTCGCGGGATCAACGCAAAATGACTGTTTACAGACAGTTTCAGCCTCAGACAAATTAATAATTGATCCGAGGATTCAGCTGTCGGGCAATATTTATTGAGAACTAGGCTTATCGCATGATCGTATAGGTATTTTCTGTGCAGTTCCCAGGCGATCGCTCGTGTGTCAATCAGGTCACTCTATCGACACGTCGCGTCCTAGTCTTCACGAATACACTAATCTTAAAAATTAATCTCAAGATCAAGTTCACGCAAAGACCAATAGGCAAGTAGCATTCTCTCACTCTCCAAGTTAGCAATATGTAAGCATTATGTAAGTTATAAAACCTGCTATCAGTGATTCACTAACCTCAGGCTGACCTCTCTCCGCTTATGCAGAAATCCCCCCTCCGGGAATAGCACCATGAACTGTCTGCTGAGCGGCATGTAGTAGCGGTGGATGTGCTGGCGAAGCTCTTCGAGGGACTGCTCTCTTTTCGATGCTCCCTGGAAAGAAATGAGTAAATTTAATCAGGAGCAGTGTCTATCTAAAGCCCCAATTCTATCGACCAATCGCTTTACTATGACATAATGAATTTAATATGACAGTCATCACATCACAGAATCGTCACGGATAATCCTACTATGAAAGAATCTCTACCTAGATAGTGCGTAAGCATTGCATTTGCGCTGAAATAGAAATAATGGTTCGACCTTGAAATTTTTGAACATTCTATGACGATATCATTATCATAGTGAATTGATTAGTTTAGCAGAATAGGGTCCTGGATTCGGTTCGACGATAATGGAGACATCGTCATGACGTTTTATTTTTGTATACCTGTATGGGATTTTCTTGATTTCTTGTCTGACCAATTTATTTACAGTATGAATGCTATACTACTGAAAACAAGTTATATTCCTTCAATCAATTTAATGGAAAGTATTAAAAGCGATGAGTCTTCGGCCACGTTCGTGATTGGCCACAGATTGCTAACTACTGATTTAAGGTACGGTTTCAAAGATGCGGGCAATACCTACTAAAACATTTCTCCCTTATAAAATCTGTCATCTCTATGTAATGGGCAAGCTGTGAGTCAAAACAAAAAAAAATACGGCTTTTAGCTATTGCTAAAAGTTAACACAAGTTTGTAAGGGATTATTATTATTATTTTTATAGTCTATAGTCCTTCGTTTGACCACAATCTCACCTGATGGAAAGTGATGATGTGGCTGACGGTGTATCACGAAGTTCTAGAAGACACCTATTCACTCTTATCTTGAAGAGACCCAGATTGTAACTGGCCGGAAAAACATTAGCAGGCAGCGAGTTCCATTCCTAAGCGGTGCAAATGATGAAGGTGGAGGAAAACCGCTTAGTACGAGTGGATGGTATATCCACCAGATAATGATTATATTGTGCTGTCCGTCTGCTTGTCCTGGAGTGGAAGGGCGATGGTAGGATCAGGTCATGAAGTCCCTATTATGAAAATATACTAAACTACGTTATGCCTGCGGATTCGCATGCGTTTTACCGGGATTAAAAATATCCCCTAATCTAGTACTAGGTATATTAATGCAATTACAGCAAGCATCGAATCCGTAACCTCCTGCGTCGCAGGCATACATTCGCCCTATGTTTAAAGAAAACCGTTTTTAGCAATGCTCTTATATGTTGAGAGAGAGAGAGGGTGCTAGCTACTGCCCGAGACTTCGCCCGCGTTTTATCGGGATAAAAATAGCCTTTATGTTATTCCAGGTCCCCAACTATACCCATAGGAAATTTCAGCACAATCAGTTCAGTAGTTTTTGCGTGAAAGAGGAACTAACATGCATACACACAAACTTTGACATTTAAAATATTAGTAGGATATCAGTTATCTAGTATCCATAACACAAGCTCTACTTAGATCGAGGCTAGCTAGATAACTTGTTAATTTGTCCAACATTATTTATTTATCTATTAATAAAATACCTGCCTTCGTATATTTTGTGTTCAGTCTGAAATCGCAAAGCCGTGAACTCCTCCTTAAACTAGAAGCTTTCTCCGATGAAGTTCTTATAAGAAACTTAGATTAGTTCCATTTTGCTGCGGTACACTGATTAGATGTTGCAATAAGTCCATTTTATTTATCGGAAGATTTCTTTACGATTTTTCGATTGAGGGAACTTCGGAGTTCGTAGAAGAAATTATTGTGTTTCAAATTAAGCTACCTACTAGTTGTATATGTAAGAGTTCATTATTAATGAGTTTATGGTATAAATAGGAAAGTGAACAGAAACGCATAAAAAAATCCACGCGCCGCGTTGATATCACAGTTGATTAGATAACAGATCTCACGTTTATATCAACTGGGATACCCGTTACTTAAATATGAAGGAACTAGCTGCTGCCCGCGCCTTCGCCCGCGTTTTATAGAGATAAAAAATAGCCTTTATGTTATTCTAGCTCCCAAACTATACCCATACCAAATTTCAGGCTAATCGGTTCAGTAGTTGTTGCGTGACAGAGTAACAAATATCCATACATCCATCCTTTGACATTTATAATATTAGTAGGATAGGAAGGAAGTAGGACAATCACAATAATCCTTATGTGTGTGAGACAGATCAGCAAGCTAAGCATGATTATTGCATAGACTAGAAAAACATCGAATCGTAAATAAATGCTGAAATTATTCGAATATAGCTCCTTCGATTTCAAATTTGAAAATTTTGTCTATGACAATACCTTGTAAAGGCTGTTCATACTACCATCGTTGCTTATCAAAAGGTACCAGTACCTATATACATACATCTTCAGCTACATCGCCAGTTAACATCAGGAGACATTGTGGTCAATCGAACTATTCACAGTAGAAAAACAAACTCAAAGTGTACATTTAAACATTAAACATTTACCATACTTTCGCAAATAAAAAGATTTTGATTTGATTTGATACAATTCTGGTCCTCGAGGATGATCCTCGGGATGATAAGCAATTACAGCAACGTTCTGAGCAACCCCAGTTCGTCGCTCCACTGCGTCCGTACCGTGAGCGAGATCACGATTAGGTACGTTTCCATTGTCGCAAACTATTCACGTTATTGCTGGAGCGCTTGTTTGAAAAATCTCTGCCATGTTATCGGTCATCATTGTCATCACATTAGCAACTATTAAAAATCACGTAACTATTAAAAATAGGTTACAAGCCTTCTTTTTCAAAAAACCGTAGAGCGTTGTTTATTATATATTCACATTTAACAGTCTAACATTAACTTAAATGCGAAATGTTTTTATCAACCAATCACAAAACAAAAAAGATCGTAAGAGACACTCATTTTGTAAGATTTAAGAAACAAAGCTATTGAAGTCTGCAATATGATTGATGATATGATTGAAAAAATCTGAGCAGCGGAAGATAGTCAAATTCCATAAAATGTGATCTTATCACATACGATTTCTTAGTAATAAGTACTCCCGTAAGGTCGACCCGGGATTAATAGAATCTTGAATTATTATTTTTTGGAATGTGACTGTTACATGTAATTGAAATTTAAAATTGAAGATAATATACAGCACGCTGACCACTTAGCCACCAAGCTGTTGCCGAGGGAAAATCTACTAGTATACAAGCTGCGCGTATACTAGTAGATAGTAGACACTTTAGAGCATGTTTTCTCGGAATCTTCTGGCTAGTGCGCTTTATTGCTTTACTGTGTATCTTGAGGTAATACTAATTTGCCGAGTCTCATCCCGATCTGAATTTCCGATACCGTAAGATCCCCTTGTAAGTATGTACATATCTTTTTTTTGGTCACGTAATATCGAACTCTGTCGTACGAAATAGTTGTCAGAAACTCTTCAGCAGTGGAAAAGAGCCCCGCAATCCGGCGGTCGTTAGTATTTTCAAAAGTCCTGGCGATCTATCGCTGGGATCGGTCGATGACCCCGTGGGAAGGCTTACACGCTCCGACAAGGTCCTTATTGTGACTTCATTTTGCATACGAATGGGAATCTTACTTGGCTTCCTTTGGAATGCCTTGTTTGGGAAATCTGGCAAGATTTTGAATACAACAAGATTTGCTTTGTTTTTTTTTTCGTAGGAAGAGTTGAGTTGGTTTGTTTCTTGTTTAATTTAAACTAGCTGCTTTTGACGCTATTGCAACTTTTGAGGCTATTGCAGCTTTTGGAGGAAATAAAACCTTAATACATATGTCTCGAGGTTCAGATTTTCTTTGATGTTAATTTTCCTACTGATGAGCAAGGTTCTACAGTTTTCTCCTTAATAAAAACTTTTCTTTCTCGTTATCTTAACAAAAATTTAATAATCAAATTATTTTACTCTTACCAAAATGAAAAGTAAAATAATTTAATTGTTTTCATAAAACACTTGTTGTTTGATTGTTTGTAAATTACATTGTTACGCATTTTAGGTCCATCTTTTCCACATGTAATTACAATAAATATACTTTTACTTACTTTAAAAGTAAAATTTTAAACTAGCTAATAACCTGACGTCAAATTCCTTTATACTTATTTAAGTTTTTCGGGACAAATACTTATCCAATTAAAGATTGTTTATCGGGTATTTATCGCGTACCTTTTGTTATATGCGATAAATAATCTTTAATTATGTCAACAAACCGCGAAAGTTTAAAAAGTTTAAATAATTATCCCTCGGGAATACATGGAGAAATTGACGAACATATGTACATAAAAAAACACACAGCCGAACATAATATATATGTGTATAAACTACTCCCGTTTTGTTATTAAAAAAAATTGCTGATTAGAATTTACTTGGATATTGAAAATTACGATTTTTTTTTATACTTACGCTATCTCTACATTCATCGAAATTTTATACCCCATTTCACTCTCACGACCTAGAAAAGACGAATCCGACCGACACCTCATTGGTGAAAACCCGTTTAGCCGTTTGGGATTCAGTACAGTTCATAGCCTCATACATTCATATCAAAAGCAGTACCCTCCTTCGCATTGAAGCAAAAATACCACAAACTGTCGAAACCAGACAGAAAGTCTCGAACCAAAACTTTACGAACTCGCAAAATTTACCATCTCCATCTGTCGGGAACTTTGTAAACTCATAATTGGCCGCCGCCGCCGATTTGAACACCTATGCAGCCTTGTTAGCGACTCCACAAAGGACTGCTCAAGACTCGCGAGACGCGATCCGAACACGACAAATTAAAAGCGGGAATCGAGTGATGCGAATCTGTTTGAGTTTCCAGTGTTTTGTAGTTATCGATTTGTTCTTATCGATGATTTTGGTAGACATAATAATATATCTACAACTACACAATAATAATAAATCGACAACTATACAACCATATTATGGTTGTCTAGTACTTTGTGATTCATTAATGAATAACATACTATAAAGGTTTAAGATACAACCAGAGTAAAAAATAGTTCAAAATATTATTGATATTGTGTCTCTTATACATTACCTAGAGACGTACAAATGTACACTATATTGCAATAAAATAAATATGAATATGAAAGGGACAGCTTTAATAAAATTATCACCATTTCATCTCAGCGCCTTAGCACTCAATGCTAGGTTGCTAGTATAGTCCATGTATTACATTTTCTGGCTATGTGGGATGGCTACCTGCAACAGACTACTGGCAGTAAATGGATGCGGCAAATATTATAGGCTGATGATAATGATTTATAAGTAAAACATCGCTGTGCGCTTAAATAAGTTGTCCATACTTGAATATTACATGTGTTATAGATAGGTTTGGCTTGCCGACATTTGGGACACAAAATCGTCGGACACTGTCCGAATTGTCACTTGGAATTATTAATAAATTATTTACTGACATTTCGGACAACATCAAAATATTGAAGCTGTTTTGTACAATCAGTTACAAAAGTTCTAAAAAATATTATATTACGTAAGTACTAATAAAAAGAGCGTTACCTTTCTATCACTAAGTCAACAAGTAATTTATGTTAAAGATTAGTTATTGGGTATTTATTTCGTACCTTTTGTTATGTTTAAAAATCGCGAAAGTTTTATTTCTGGTACTCAATTTATAGAGGGTTTTTTGAAATTTTATCGATATTTGATTATGATTGATCAATTCACGCACATCACTAGTAAAGCACATTATCATACATTTTGTTTTTGGAATGACGCAACATAGAGAGAGGGAAAAATAAGTTGGGCAAAGTTATAGGGGTGTCTATTGCATGTTTATATTAAAGGTCCCTTGAAATAATGACTTTTTATACGAGTTTTATGTTTTGGTCACAGACAAAATGTTAATGTGTGTTTTTGTTGGGATGGTAAAGTTTTGTTTAGTAGTAGACCGTAATCACGGGGACATAAAAATCAATTTGTACAAAAATACATTACCGAGGTTCCATTGTTCATAGTCTGTCCTGCCTGAGTCTAGCCTAATTGTAAGTACCTACTGCCGGTTGTCGATAGAGGCTAAAGTGGCAAATCACGCGTATCTAGCTTTAATACCTACAAAATGTACATATACACCGACTTGTTGTCTCCGAGCTTTGTTCCACCCATAATTTCTTAGTTTTTCTGTGTTATGTATGATACAATGTATTATGTACTTACCTAATTTAATGTGATCTTTGTATTGTGTGTTGTAGTTGTAGTGTCCAATAAATATTTTATCTATCCATCTATCTAATAGCTACAAATTACGTGACGTGGTACCTATATTATTTAATTTTTTTGTTGTTGAAAGTATTTTATCTTGCATCTCGAATAAAACCCGCAGCTTTTCGAATCCCATCCGGCCATACCTTCACTGTGCTAGAAAATCCGCCAGTGCATATATTTAGAAAAGGCTCTGACGAAGTAAAGAAAATGAGTCCCTATAATAATTCAGCATCAAAACCGCCACATTTGCAATTAGGAGAGAACGGGGGAATTTTGGCCGCAGGTAATTAGGGAAGCTTTCTGTGAGAAGTGCACACGTAGCCTTTAACGTACACTTGCGAGAAAAATCTTGGAACAACGCATCATCGATGCCTGACGATAAGCAAGTTTATTTTCAGTTATTTTATTTTTATGTTAGAAACAATCTTTACAAAGATGAATATTGCTGGGATAATGACGGGATTTTTCTTGTTAAGAGCAGACAGAGATAAAAAGTATCTGGTTCATTAAATTAAAACTACTTTACTGCGTTTCTAAGCAGTCTAAAAATTTTAACTCCCGCGCAGGGCGTGGCAATAGGTACTGAGAGTACAATTGGACCAGGATCCGAGATAAATTTCTAGATAGATTTTGGTAGAAAAAAATATAATACCTTTATTTAGCTCGCGAGTGTACCCAGTAAGATGTTCCTTACTGGTCGCCGGTAACGAGGCCGAGTTCCCTCGTTAGACACACTCGGACATTTGTTTCACTTCTTTTTGGCGACTTTTGCAACCGAGATATACTCAGAATTGAAATATCTATTTTTGTACATCTGTGACTATAGTTCATTTCAAATGTAGAGTATCTGCTATTTAAGTTTGATCTGTAGATTATTGATTTGATAGCCTGGCATTGTTTTCTTGCTAATTTTAATTAGATGGATAAAATGGCTGATTATCTGGCAACGAGGTGTTTTGTTACACTAGGTTTAATTTAATGAATCGGTTTTATCAGAATATAACAAGAAGATATATTTGGCTGGCTATAGATGAATCGGTTTTATCAGAATATAACAAGAAGATATATTTGGCTGGCTATAGATGAATCTATTTTATCAGAATATAACAAGAAGATATATATGGCTGGCTATAGATGAATCGGTTTTATCAGAATATAACAAGAAGATATACATATTTGGCTGGCTATAGATGAATCGGTTTTATCAGAATATAACAAGAAGATATATTTGGCTGGCTCTAGATGAATCGGTTTTATCAGAATATAACAAGAAGATATACATATTTGGCTGGCTATAGATGAATCGGTTTTATCAGAATATAACAAGAAGATATATTTGGCTGGCTATAGATGAATCTATTTTATCAGAATATAACAAGAAGATATATATGGCTGGCTATAGATGAATCGGTTTTATCAGAATATAACAAGAAGATATACATATTTGGCTGGCTATAGATGAATCGGTTTTATCAGAATATAACAAGAAGATATATTTGGCTGGCTATAGATGAATCGGTTTTATCGGAATATAACAAGAAGATATATTTGGCTGGCTATAGATGAATCGGTTTTATCAGAATATAACAAGAAGATATATTTGGCTGGCTATAGATGAATCGGTTTTATCAGAATATAACAAGAAGATATATTTGGCTGGCTATAGATTTAAAATGCTTAAATAGTTTGCCCTATCGGAAATCTAACGACTATGAAACTTTTTAAACTTTCATAACTTAGGTATCAAAGATTATTCATCGAGTATATATCGCGTAGCTTTTGTTATACGAGTACGTTTCCATCACGTTACAGCGGTCGTGGTCACGCGGCGACTGGATGTACCTACTCGGAGTTACAGCCCAGACTTCATGGCAGTATCCATGACTGGATGGAAACCTGCTTACTTCCCTGCCTCACTTACGAGAGCCAGACATGGTCTTTAACCGAACAGAACATCAAACGACTAAAGGTCTGCCAAAGAGAGATAAAGTTTTCAGGGCCTTAAACTAAGAGATAAAATTAGGAACATATGTAGATATAAGAAAAAACACTAAAGCAAAAGGTTCTATCTTTAAAATGGAAATGGGCGGGCACATTCAGAGAATGCGAAATGAAAGATGGTCCAAAACTATAATGAATTGGTACCCAATAAACAAAAAACGAAGACAAGGAAGACCCGCAAAACGATGGGACGATAACATCGTAAAAATAGCAGGAAAAACATGGAGTAGAATAACTAGAGATCGAGGAAGATGGAAAGAGTTGGAGGAGGCTTTTACCACTGAAAGCGGTACTCACATATAATAAAAAGTAGTTTTAGTACCTATGTTAAATTGTGAGAGAAATAAAAGTTGTTTTATTTATTTTTATATTTTATTTAAACGAAGGTCTATATACTATAAAAAATAAATATATTTTATTTTATCCATGACAACAATTGGGCATTGTCTCACTTGTCCTGTTCACATTAATTAAACTTATATTTTTGTATTGATTCTAGTTTGTGTAAAACTATAGGTGCATTATAATAGTTCTAAATCTGCTTTCTATTTTGCTCTAATTGAATTCAAAACTAAAGACTTTACTATGTTTCGTAATTACTCTCAATGTTAAATAATTACTGCTGTATCTATTAATCTTTATTATACATATAAGACGAACACTCACGACTTGTACAATAATTATTAGTATTTATTGTAAGGGGAAAGCACTCACTACCAAACTAAAGGTTATTTTAAGAATATCTAGCTTATATTCATAATGAGAGCCCTAAATAATTGTCATGTACTTTTTATGCAATAGTACACACTTTATAATCAGTCTTCAGAATCTGAAATGTCCTCACATTACGACACACTACACTGTCCGTGTCCGACTACTGTACAGTCGGATCACGAAGCCCACACTTATTAAGCACCGGATTCCACGAAGATTTCCAACGAATATCTCCATTCAACTCATCATTTAGATTTAAAATTCTATTTCCATTTACTTTTCAATCGAGTTTTTGGAGCAAATTTAAGCGGTTTGTACAACCGCTCGAAAATAATACTAAATTGCTGGTCTAAAATCCCATAATCCCTTTAACTAATCCAGGGATCAAAGTCAAAAACCGGGATGCGGATCTTCAAACGCCAAATATATGCGGTAAAATGTTACCGCATAATTAATGCGGTACGCAAACCGCAAACGCGTCCGCAACCACAAACCAATGCCTGCGCGCTCCAAAGAATCCTTCTGATGCAAATTAGAGAGTCAAAAGTTGTGAAGCGTGAATGTGAATCCTTATCGGAGAATCGAATGAATGGGGACGTCAATGTACGTGTAGATAGGACACACCAGGGACACACTGTAGAAACGAGTGTCAAGCAAGACCATTTAAGGCTTAGTTCAGGTACTTACTACTAGACTACTATAAGTTACTATGTTATATTATGTCTGTTTTTGTACGGCAGCAGAAAATAAATGAGTGTCTATTACTATGTACTATCTATGTCTACTTACTCTCCCATCAATAGCTTTTACACATCCTAGTTTAATTAGATGAATAAACTGCCTAGCATGAAATTGGTATTTTCAGAATTCAATTTCACTTCATTTTTTTATTTGTATTGAATGAATGAACACTTTATTGAACGTACTAAAAATTACACAGTCTCTTATATCCAAAATACAAAAAGCGGTCTTATCGCTGAGAGCAATTTCTCCCAGGCAATCTTGATTGACGTGTATATTGAGGTATATAAAGCCCATAAAAGCTTGGCTAGGTTATCTATGAATTGGAAAATCAGGAGACGCCTGTGTCCATCCTTATACTAGTCAATTGTAATGATGCATCCACACAGACCGCGGCACGAGCCGGTGACCGAGCCGCCCCGCACCGCCCTTGACGCCGCTGCGCAGGCTTTCTTCTCCGCCGGCTCCCTTAGCGGCCTTGCTTGTGACCAAGCCGCCGCCGCCGCCGGCAATTTGTGACTAAGCGGGCTATGTGAAAGCACCATAAAATCTGCTAAGTTACTTTTATCCACAACACAACTCTATGACCGGATTCAAGGGTGGGCGCGTCCACGTGCGGCGTGCGCGCATTGTAGCACGCTTCGCTAATACCAATTAGCGAAGCGTGTGGTATTAACAATGCGTTACGATAATAGTGTGGATATAAAGCTTTTTTATAGATTTATAGCACAAGAACCTGATTTTATACAGAATGTTCTTGTAAAGATAAAATATATGCTAATCATCGTAAGTTTTTATGAAATAGGAACAAACACGCATACATCCATACTGACTAACTTTGACATTAATATGAAATGAAATACAAATGCTTACGGCTTGTAATTGTGACGGGACTCAATTAACACTTTATTTCTTATTCGATTTTTTTTATTTCACTTGCTTTTTAGCTTATTTTGTAGTACTAAAGAAATGATCGTTTGCGTTTCTGCCTGAAGCTCAAATATCCATGCTAGAAACTGTAAGAGTAACAGACAACAAGTAACAGTTTTAGTTTATTTATTCTCAAACAAATGAAGTGTCGGAAAAGTATAAATAATAATTATAAATGAATACAAATTCAAATTATTACATATTCAATCAAATTATAAAAAGTAAAAAGAATAAAAGACACCCGACCACATCTTTCCCAAGGATCCAAAATTAATTGAAATCTTCTTTAAATAAGCGCCCATACTTCATTACATCGTAATCTGAATACTCCAGCTATCAATTACAACTACTTACACAACTTGGCATCTACGTAAGAGCACAAACTAATACCCGACCACATTCGCGGTTACCATAATTTTACGTTCAATACCCCATAGCGAAGTTTTAGGAGTTCTCCCCAACTCCCCATTATTGGGGAGATTTCACCCATTTACAGGGGCATCAACTGATGTTAGAGCTAATGGATGCCAATCAAACTAAGTTGAAATTATATATTTTAGTAACGACTCCGGCATGTGTTCTTGGAAATGATATAATCGGACGATTACATTTTTAACAGACATTTTTGGACAGAAGTTCTCGTACATTAAACGTCAGAGTTAACAGACACGAAGCTGTTGATTTACCGATTATCTTTCGAAAAACACCAACCTAACCGTCACATTTAACGACGATGCTAAAGATTTTGATACTCTGCCTTGATCTAATTCCGATGTAATATTAGTATGGCTTGATTCATAAAAAAAAATAAAGTTGGGATTTCAGCCTTTCTTAAAAAGCCCTTGTCTCATTCATAAAAAATAAAAGGAGGCAAATGTCCTCGCTTAATTTCCTCCAAACGAACTGTAACTCCCAACAAATTGAACCGAAGTTTGTGCTCTTCATTTCCTCTTCAGGGACAAGCGGGGGAAGAGGAGGGGGTCTGTCTTTGAAGAAGCATCTTCATCTTACTTTTTACGAGACTTTTAACCTGATAGCTATTGCCGAACGAGAATTTGTGGTGAGGCAAAATTAAAAATACTTTTCGAGTGTTATGCCGTAAGCCATCTTATTTTTCGGTTGCTGGTATAACTATACAAAAACGAGATTCGCTTCTTAATGAAACGGCTAAGGTCTAAACTATAACGCCTTTTCATATAACTGACTAGTAGATATATAACTCTTTTTGAAACTTTTAGAACAAAAAAACTCCTAACATGATCCGATATGAATTTCCACCATTATACACATGGTAAAATCTTGCTTCTTTTTTTGAACTCATAATACAAAATGAAATCAAACAACTTTTACCTACAAAAGCTTAGGTTTATAAGCTCATAGACTGACTGTATCAAAAAGTACCTATAACCTGTAAAATCATACTAATGGGTTTCTAAACCTCTATGTGTAGTAATATCCCAAACAGATAGAGTCCGGAATCAGTTGACAAAATCACTACATTGAATAGCCATCGACCACTCCTGTCCATAGCCAATCGAATGATTGGAATCGCTTTGAAACACTGCTGCGTAATTAAAATAGCTTCCTATTTGGAACGGAACCAACGACCGAATATATGTTCTATTCACACGATAGGTAGGTAATAATAATTAATACTGGGTTGCTGGACAATTCGCACAGCATCATCTAGTCCCTTTCTAAGCAGAGCTTGTGTCATGGGTACTAGAATGTATTTATTCGCAATATTATGAATGACCTGGCTATGTGTTGGTAGCAAATCAGGTACCTAATGAAAATGAATGTGATATCGCTAAAAAAAAAACTAACAGTCGATCTGAATAATATCACACCCTCATGACAACATCACAGCGTTTCAGCTGCACTCCCAGCGATTCACTGCGAGGTCATAAAATCAAGGTATTTTGTACTGGCAATAATCTGCATTCACCGACCAATCAGCCGTAGGCCAGGTAGACCGCAGCTCATAATGGCAATCTGACATTATGACAGCAACTAGTCATCAAAAATGATTGTCCAAAAGTGTGCTTCAAAACAGAATCGCCGAAAATACGTTTTATCGGAAATACCGTTTGTATATTATCAAAAAGGCTTCGAAAATAATAAAATTACAAGTGTGTTGGGCATTGCGTATGTTTTTACCTACGTTGAATAATATATTAGTTCTACATAACAGTAGATACTTAGGACTTACCGTATGAATTAATAAGTTCATGGTTTTATTATATTTTTATTATATTTTTTCTGTTGACCTTTCTTCCTTTTGAGTGTCCTTCGGTGTTTTTCAAATACCTTTTTTCATATATTCATTTTTTAGTAAATTCAATCTAGATCTTCACTGAAACCGTATTGCGTTTATTTAAAAAACTTATTTTAGGTAACGGGCTTGTGTTCGACCTCCCTTGATCACACTTGAGAAAATGCAGATGTGGCCTAAGATGGAGCATATGGTTCGTCTTTGGTTAATTAGTCTCTTTGGTATAACCTCTCTACTTATTGAAACGCCACAAGCTAAAACTTTTAACCATCGCGATGATTAAAAATTTGAACTCTTTATCGGCTATATTGATCACAGGCGTAAAATCAAACTTCATAGAAAACCAATTCAGTACAATTTGTTTTTTAAATTGAGCTTCATTGTATGCCCGAGCTACTGGCACAATACAAACGAAGCAAATCCATTGGCACTCCAACCTGCACTTTGCTGATACAAACTGTACGAACTGGTTATTATCGTGAAATTAATAATTTCAAACATGATATTAAAGCTGAATGTTTTACCTTGATGAGCGGTTAATGTGAGCGATTAATATGCCATTGAAATTGTTATCTGAACTGAAAGTTAATTTTTTATGAAACTGAACATAATGGCGACTGGGCATAGTGGTTTGGTGGGTACTTTGAATCGTCCAGACGATTCCCATTATTCATAACTAGTTTCATCCATTGGCTTTGAACGCATTGAGAACGCAATAAGGAAGGGAGGCCTATTCATCTATGGATTTGTGTGGTGATTACGTGAATATGATAAAGAAAGCTAAAAAGAAGATGTTATATACACAAAATAGAAAAATACACAATTCAACCCAACGCAGGTCAATACATTCGCTGAATTTTGATTTCAAATAAAAACAAAGGGGAAATGAACAAATGAGCAGCGAAATGGTATGAGTAATACTTTCACTTACGAATACGTCTGAATAGACCATCAGAGAAGCATAACCAAGATTCAAACAGACCTACATATGCCCAGCAGTGGACGACTATAGCTGCGGTGATGACAATAATGATGATGATCCAAACACTTGAACGGCTGCGCCAGCTGTGTTCCTACAAATGACACGATCAGGAGCGATGGTCGGTCCGTGACCGGCAGATGTTTGACGCGGGTTGCTCATTAGTAGGGGAGGCTGATTAATTTGTTTTCATTTTATCGGAAGACCGGTAAATGCTTTCGGACTCGCATGACTCTGGTAATTGACATATTTTTTTTCGATATCTAGCTTATGTCTATATTAGAGTATCTGTAATACTTAATTGAAGGTTTATTTATGCTACGGCAAGAAAATAGGAATAAAAAGATGAAGAAAGGTTCCAAACTGCGCTTTTTATTAACTTTTAAGGCCATCACAGACATAGTTACAATATATTATATACCGTGCTATAATGTATATTATAGCAAGCAATAAAAACAATTGGAGTATAGCTTGGTGACGTCATAGAAATATAAATTATAGCTGCGGTCACTCGAAAAGTATAGAAAATATATCGCGCTATGCCTTGAAATGAAATTAAAATTATTTATTTCTCATAAACCAGAAATTGTAAATTTAACTACTTAGAACTAAGGTATACGTAAAGAGAAACGAAGTTTTAGTAGCTTAAACATATATTTCTTTGAAGGATATACATTATTGCCATCACTGTAGCTATAATATGAACCATAGGGTTCATATTATAGCTACATCTGTGATGGCATTTCATGTTCAGATTTGCCGCAACGCCATGACTTTGTCGAGGAATAGATATAAAGTGATCATCTCATACAACTGTTGTTCATCAGCCCGTTGGATTTCACTGCTGGACAAGGGCATAGTCAACATAATTTTCCATAATCCAATTTTGAAAACCATTTATCCCATCATCTCCTAAAACACTTCACCGTATTGTAAACATACAGTTTTCCCCCATAACTGGAACTACTCCAAAACTTTCAATAGGCCCTCATGCAATTCAATGGACCTCTCCAAATTACCGAATACGTTGACTCTCAACGAAAAAAAATCAGACAACATCCAACTTTCGCTGAGCTCCAGTCCTCTGCCCTATCAAGAGGTTTGTTGATTGTCGGGAGGTCAAGACTGGTTGGTTGATTTACAGGGAGGGATCTAGTAACAATATCGCAATTTATCAAACGAGCCACATTGTCGTTCCCCTCTACCTGTCTCTGCTTTCATCTACATAGAAAGTTACAGGGTCAGCGTGAGGAAATTGCTGATTTATTCAGTGAGATAATTTAGTTGTGTGAATCTTGCTACGGAAAAAAATGTGTATATTATTTAAGGATAGTTTTTTTGCAATATTTATATGATAAAACAGTCGAATATGTCTGTTACGTAGAGAAGAGTTGTCTGTTGAGAATTTTATAATGGCTGTCCCATTATAAAATTCTCAACAGACAACAATATTCATGATGAAGAAAATTTTAAGACAACAACGAAACGACCAACGGCAGTTGTATGGGCACGAATTTATCAGACATGCACACATCTTATATTATGACTAAAATATACATACACACATTCTGCTGGATGTTAAATTTCCATTCCAATAACTATTCTAATTGTACTCGTCACTGGCTGCGTGAATAAATGGAATTCACTGTACCAACCAAAAAGTTTAAAATTGAACTTTAAATTAAATTGTGATGGTTCACAGTCCGACCCTTCCTGTAGTTAATATAAATGCACGCCAAAAAGCTTGCAGGTGATGTTTTTTATTAAATTTTTCGCGAGCTCCAACCTGATTTGAAATTAATTCTGGAGTGTTTACAGTCTCTGTGTTTATATTCACACAACTTATTGAGTCGTGCTACTAAATTATATAAAAAGTTTAATTAAACAAGGAGCAGGGCAGACTACTCTCGGCAATGTTCTATCACATAACTTTTAATAACGAGCAAACATTCTCATTATCCAACTCACAATTTACGATACAAAAGCGCAGACGGTACAGACAGCTGGAAAGAAGCAATAAATAACAGGAATGAGTATTTCAAATAAAAGTCAATCAAAGATAGAACACAGAAAATAATAATACAAATTACAATTGCGGAACAAATAAGCTATAAGAGACGGCGATATTACAAAAGGAAGGTATAAAAACGAGGTTTCAATAATAAATTATCAAAGGAGGGCCCAGGCGCCTCCCTTGCGGGACCCCAGAGACCGACACCTCCCAGCGTCTTCCTTATTGTGTGTACTTTACCGTACTGTTTGGTTCAAGTGACAAGTTGCGCAGGTATTCCAATTTGCATTTAAATGTCATCATCATCACCTTTAAGGAGGCTATTATGATAAACAGCGTCGAATACTCAATCAAAAGCAACGCCGAGCTTCTAAACAAGATCTATGTAGCAAATTCGAATATAAAGTATGTAATTTTTTTGTGAATTAGTTTAAATCAGCCTCTGTCTGGTTATGCTCTGCTAGCATTTTAAAACTTCAGCAGTGTTTGTCATGGATGCGACCACACACTACAGCAATGTACTTTACCAAAAATTTTATTGACGTCGTCGGCACTTTAAGGAAAATTCATCTAAATTCTTGAAATTTAGTTATGGTTATAGTTAATAGTAAAAAAGTAGAATAAATCAGTTCAATAAATAAAAAGTTTTCTTACTTATGATGACACTATTATTTCCAGATTGTGTATATCTAAATTTAGGTACCTACACTGTTTGAAAATTGCCAAAATAAACTTAGGAAGCGTAAAGTTTGCACCAGGCGCAAATACGCGCTCACGCAACTTCCTCGCTACAAATTAGCGTTGGAAGGAACAAGACAAAGAAAATGCCCCTAGGGGGCGCCGTAATCAGCATCATGTGGGCGCGCGACTCTGACTGATCGAGAGGTGGTTATTAATGAACTCACTTTGTAGCACTTGAGAGACTGATTTTGAGTTTAAAATCTAATTCAACAGAGATACTTAAAGCACACGGCAGATGTACTACGAGTAACTGGAGGCCGCCGTTTGAAATGTGAAATGGTACTGAATAAGTGTTTTATTTCGTTCGCGTCCAAATGTACAGGGTGGCGCAAAAGTAATGTCATATTGTGAATGTGCTTTAATTTTTGCATATGGCATCAAATGTTACTGTGCTTTGACATTTATGTTATAGACAGACGGTTGTCATCAAGCCATGGAATAATACACGAAGACGACGTAATACTGAAGAACCACCTTTGGAGCTTATTGAAATCTCGCGTTTTCAACAACAAACCAAGAACTTTACAAGTAATCAGGCTCCGAATTTGTGATTTCTGTATCAGTGTCAGCTTTCAAGAATGTAAAGTTCGTGGTTTTTTTGTGGGTAACGCGAGATTTCATAAAACCTCAAAGGAAAAAGTCTGGTGGCATTAGATCTGGCGATCTGGACGGCCAGTTCAAATATTCAAAATGGGAAATCACTCGGCCTGGAAATTGGTCTCTTCGGAAATTGGTGGTTCTTCAGGTATATCGCTGCACCATGGCTTATTGACAACTAATTCTCTATTTGTCTACCTACAACATAGATGTCGAAGCACAGTGACATTTGAATTCAATTGCAAAAATATTTTTTTTAACAATTAAAGCACCTTCATATCAAGTCATTAGTTTTGCGCCACCTGTTATTCTTAGCGGACGATATTAAGACTCGCTCTGGAACACCAGGAGTGGCACAGGAGTTTGGAGGTATATTCCAGCATTGGCTGCAGTTAATGATGAGTATGCAAAAGCTAGGTCGTGTAGATACATTCCATTTGAACCGGAAATACCAGGATAAAGTTAAGTTTAGTTTTTAAACTAAAGAATCTGCAGATAATTTTCAATTCTTAGTCTATCCCTTCAAAACAGACATTCCAATAAAATGTATAACACCTGATGCCATTTGTAATAATAAATACTACGTAACGAATACTAAAGCTACCTTTTTGTTTGTTACCAAAGCAGATTTGCTTATCAAACGTAAGCGAGGTGCGTTGTGAAAGCAACAGAACGATACCCATTTAGGCCGGATGGGAATTAATGAACTGTTCCAAAGTTAGAGCCGCGCTCGAGTTAGGTACCTACTAGGTATTGTGACAAATTGAGAGTTTATAACAATATTAATCATTAAGAAGATTTGGAAGGGGTTGGCATCTGGTCACTTGATGGTACAGTATTTATAAAACATAGGTATATAGATAAGCTAATTTACAAAAATGAAAAACTTTCATTGGGAACCGCCATAATTAGCTATGTAGCTAATTATGTTATGATTAAATATAACGGGAGAATGGCTACATTAATTTTCATCAAACTGGTGTCGTTGTTGTGTTGTATTTGTTTTTTTTTAAATATCTTATTTTTCAATGTTTTTATGTTTCTCGGGATAAATACACATCCCTCGGGAATCACATATTTTATGGGACAACCTCGGGATCATCCTTTATACAATAACTAAAGAATTTTCATAATCGGTCTATAATTGACAGTGAAATGAACGAATATAGGAACATACAAAAATACCCACAGCCGAACGTAGAACCTCTTCCTGTTTTAAAATCGGTTAATGGAAACATGCTGATATTATCAGCTTTAATTATTTGTTTTTATATAAAAATAAACAATGTTTCTAAGTATTCAAAGTTTTACGACATTACTAATATCAAACAAACCAATTAAAGGAATATTATAAAAGAAGGGCCGCGTCTGTCTGTTCGCGATAAACTCAAAAACTGAACTGATTTGTAAGCGGTTTTCACAACCAAAACAAAATATTTAAGAAATTATATATAATTTGTCAAGGTTTTGTGGAAATTTGTTGAAATATTACGATAATTGTTGGAAGTGTCGGAAAAAGTCAAGCCGCCTGGGAGCTTGCATGGAAAACGCTGCCTAATCCCTTTGAGATATAACAAAGCAATTTAAGGGAGATATTCCTCTTTTATAGACCTACAAAAAAGTCCGCGATGGCATATATCTATCTTTTAAGGATAGCTTATTATACCAATTCTATCATAATAATATGCTCTACTACCCGTGCGAAGCAAGAGCCGGTTGCTAGTTATAGTAATAAAAAATATCATCTTTGATGTCTCAAGCCCCAATCCGTTTTATCGTAAGTTTTCATCCCTCTTAGTAAATAGCAAAACATTTCCCATAATATTCTGCAATAAATATTATATTATCGTTTATTTGAAAATTCCCGTTTATGATCGCAAGGTATTCTTGTTATTTAGCGCTACCGCCCTCGTTTCTATTGAGATGGACCAGGGATGTATTCAAGTTTCTATATGTAGCTAGAATACATCTCATTGGGGGTTCGATTCCCGCACCGAGACAAATATTTGTACGATCTGCAGATATGTGTTCAGTGTTTTCTGGATGTTTTCTATATATAATATTAAATATCTATCCATGTAGTATATTATATTAAGTATATCAGTCATCTAGTACCCATAACACAAGCTCTGCTTAGCTTGGGGCTAGATGATGCTGTGTGAATTGTCCAGCATTATTTATTTATAGTTCCTGGTCACCAAGAACTATTTCTGGGGTTATAATAAAGAATAATGCACCATTCACACAGCGTTATCTACCTAGCCCCAAAGTAAAAGCTTATTTTATCGGTACTGTATGATGTCGTATGTAATTTTTGTTTAGACTATCGTTATTAGTTTGAATATTTGGTTTATTACCTGGTTGTCTGTTGCAACTACGATTTGCAAATCAGAAATCTTTTAAAGATAGATAATACTAATAACACAATTTGTCTTTATAATTTTTTTTTTCTACAATTTGGAACAAGAAGCGTTGAAGAACTAATTAATATTCTGGGAGAGATCCCAGAATATTAATTAGTTCTTCAACGCTTCTTAGCCGTCCATGAAAGATGTATCCTCCATGAAGTCACTAACCATCTTACCCTTTCTCCCCCTTTTGACCCCCTCTCGTCTCCTGAGTACGCCCTCTGACGGAAATATTTAATAAAAACCGATTTCGCCTCGAGATGCTCAGCGATTTGGACCTTGCCCCGAGTTATTGTTCGTAATGGCCGTTGGGATTTTTTAGAGTTATTACGAACTCATGAAGCCAGAAATATTCCTGGATCAGTATCAAATTAAACTTTTTATTAATAAATGTTTTATCTTTTAGTAGGTAGCGAAATACCAGCTCAGCATTATCGGGGTAGGATCAAATCTAATTCGATCTTACCCGGATATCGTTTAAGCCGATATCTTTATTTAAGTACCTTTTTTTATTTAGTAAGTAAAGTAAAATATTATTAATATCTATAGCGTAGGTACTGGTTACCTATATATATAAATATATATGTACATATCTTCTCCATTCGCTTACCTTTTATAGACTTATTTCAGTGAGCTATGTTTTTTAGGCCGTGTTTTAATGTTTATTTATTTATTTTTACGCCCACGATGCTAATGTCTATTTGCAAGTCCAGAAGGCTGAGCAGCGCATGTGATATATTAAAAATAGTATTAAAAAACACATTCACTGCCATGCCTCAGCGGTGCAGCTCGCTGGAGGGTCGCAGCTGGTGGTGGTTGAACACGTCCACGTACGTCGTTGGCAGTAAAAAGTTGTAAGGCAGCTGTATTAGCACAGCTTGTACTACGATATTCTTCTTAACAGCTTTATCATTCAGGTTTTTCGCTTTTTGAATGAGAACGATGAACACATGTAATGTGTTCATACTTCATACCAATTTGTGTAAACTTGCACATAGTCTAATTCCAACATTAATAATGTTCCCAGTTCCAGAGTTCACAATCTAAATGTGTCCCCAATACATATGTCATACTTTATTATCTCTGTATTGAAGAAGAGAGAACACACATACAGAACAAAGCAATTAATAGTAATTTACAACCATTCAGTTATTCTCCTTTCATCTTCAAACACAGATGAAATCAAAACCAATAATTACCTAAGCATTGAAACGTGGGCCCCATTAGGGATAAAGAGCCCATTGCTTTGAGACGAGCAATGTCCCTCCGGTCCTTAATAGGTACACCTCAACTCTCAGTGGGAAAAAAACTTTACGGCCTCAGTTTAGGGCTCGGAATACAAGTTACATACTTGTATTGAGGACGCCTGCAGTTTTACTGTCCGATTTGAGGCCCTTTTTGTGATGTTCGTCACTTTATAGCCGGCGTATATCATATGTTGGTTTTTCCTAGAGAGAGCCTGAGAATAGGGGAATTTTCCACCAGAATAAATAGAATTTAAATAAAATATAGCCACGATAGACCGTTAAGCTAATACAAATAAAGAGCTTTTCTAATGAACAATATATTAATTATTACTAACACCAGATCTGCTTAGCTTGCTAGATGATGCTGTGTCAATTGTCCAGCATTATTTATTTATTAAATTAACGAGTTAGTGGGAAAGCCACATTATGGATTGGTTAGCAAAATATGAACCAACGCTGGTCTTCCGTCAGATCCATTTGCGACTTATTAATAGGGATAATCGCCGCAGTTAGAACACTGCCTCATTTTGCCAAAAAACTTAACACATGAGAATTGCTGGTTAAACATTAAGTACTCGTATAATGTTTTGCGTAAATGATAGGCTAACCCTTCTTTTCCCTGTGTCATTGGGCCTTATTCCGCGAAATCGCTTCACTATGGCAATGGTATCGTCAGAATTGCCAATATGGACACCTTTTGGTATTCTAACGTCGTGATTATGCATCGATGGCAATATCATAGTGAAACGATTGTTTTAGCCGAATAAGGCGAATTATGGTGAAAGCCCTCATGCCCTCCACTGACCGCTACTCTTCTAACGGCACCAATTAGAGAGCTAGTCCGCTTCTCGCCACTCTTGGCCATTTGCACTCGATAGGGCCTCTTCGTGCCTCTCGAAACGTCTCGATTTACACTGACGATGAGTCTTGTGCACGCGATAATGTTATCTGACTTCAAAGCCAAGAGGTTTCTCAACTCGACTGCTTTGTAATCATAACAGAAAATTGAGACACCCTTTTTTATTAAAATACATAGGTATGTCTGAAACCATATTTAGACATCATCATCATCAGCCAGTACACGACCACTGCTGAACATAGGCCTCCCCCAACGCCACGAATAGCGGCGAATATAATATTTAGACATGTCTTGGCTATTTAAAGTTATTTGAAAGGCCAATAGATTTATAAAAAATTAAGTTTGGTTCAGTAGTTTTATTTAATCAAATTCTAAAAATAGGTGGAAATTTGGGTTTATTTTTTGGCTCGTCCCCACGCGTCGTCCTCAGTGGGGACCAACGGGTTTTTAAAGTTTTTGTAGCGTTCGTCCCCACTAAAATAATATGAGGATAGTTTTGAATAAAATCATACTATGATTTGTAATCAAGTTCAATATAATATTTTATAGAGCATGTTTTTGTTAATTTAAAGTAAAAGCAATTAGTATCGGCACTTGGGCTGTTAAACAGAAAACAGGTAACAAAGGTAAATTTATACATTCATACATCTTATATATGTATGTATGTACATTCATCACAGCAACCGCCAGTTCCTATTTCTTTACCTAAGCCTCTCCATTTATCCGTGTTTTAAGCTCTGAATTATTAAGTACTTGTGCATAATGAAGGGAAAATTAAGGATCGGTTTCATTACCTAGAAATTGACCCTGTATTAAGTACTTGCAATCCGACTGAAGGACTTTGAACTTTATAGATAAAGGAATAAAAGTCAAGATGATGGTAGGGTGTGGTATGGAATAAATAATTTCAGGGACGGAATAAATAATGTAAAACTCTCTAAGTTGGCCGATAAGATGTAATTTAGGCTTAATAGCTATCTTTGAGCGCCAGAGGATCGGTTTTAATAAATCTTAATTGGATTAAGGACGTTGAAAGATTGAAGTTTTTGAATGAAAAATACGAGGTTTAGCAATGAAGTTTACTTAGAAATTTCAACAAAAACTTGATCTGCTTAACTTAAAAGCGTAATGTCATTATTAATGGAGCAAAGGCTCTATATTGAGTTTTTCGAAAAACTACGATGGTCTTTGACCTGTAGTAGGATAACGGTGGTCGAATAATGTTTATAACAACTTCCACGTTTCTAAATAGAGCTCGTCCACTTTTACTAGCGACATCTAGTTTTAAATTTGGTCAACATTTCACCGTTCGACACATGAGATGATAATGTAAAGAGACAATCCAAAATTATCCCGATCTATGACTAAAACAAAGAAAGAATCAAAATTATTTTATTTGACATAACAGACTTGTAGTGGTGTTTTCTGAAAGACAATCAGACCATAAGCATTGTTGGTTATATTGACGTATCATGTATAAAAATTAATAGAATGGTATTATCGGATTACTCAGAAAAAAATCGCCATGTCGAAGTCTAAAGAAACCAAAAGAAATAAGTTTTCGACAAAACATATAGACGACCTTGCGCCCGTCAGCTTTATTCCTGGAACGATTCATCAGGTACACACTTTACTACTTCCGCCTTCTAACTATATAAAACAGAATCTTCAAGTTCGTCTATATCTTCCACCCCAACAGGGTACATAAAAAGGGCCACATTAAGGCACAGGTCACGTCGAGCCCGTTTTGAGTAGCTCCGACAATATTAGGGCGAATACCGGCTGGTTTTTTAACTTATTATTGCCCTGAAAACCCATTTTGTCTGTACGAGTAATAAAAAGACTTTATGGGGTAATACGGGACGCTTATAAGGCTATCTTGGAATAACTTGTGTCATTGGGCCTCTTTGTTCGTTAAGGTCAATGACCAGAATAATCTAAGAGGCATTTCAGGGCTCTGTACTTTCACTACGAAACGGAAAATTTCCCTTGTTTGTTAAACAGATAAAATCGGCTTCCTAGAATTTCTTGTTGACTGTAGAATGTTTATTTTATCTTTAGAATATCATGAATTATTTCAAAATTAAGCTAGGTAAGTAGAACATACCGAAAATAATTCATGATAGGAAAGTTTTTTAGCAATCTACGAAAGGTATTTTTAAAATTCCACCTCGACATTTTATCTCCATAAATTCAGCCATAAATTTCTCAAATAATCCCCCCAAATAATGGGAAAGGTAAGGAGAATTTCCATCAAAATATGTCAAATCTCCCGAACTTCGAGACGTTATTGTGGTCGGTAAACAGCTGCACAATTTTCCACCTAAAAGGAAGATTAATTAAACTACCGTCTTTGTGATATACAACCCAGGACTTTAACCCATAATCGTTGAAGAATACGGTATAAAATAGCATGGAGGGAGAAAGGTAAGGCTTTGATTGATCTAACCTATACATAGGTATTTATTTATCAGATTGGAAGGATCGTTTGAGCAAAAAAATTACGTAGAGGAAAATCTTGTTTCAAGGACTTTTTATTCAGCTCTGATACTGTCGAATATTTGGCTTATGAATTTACATGTATTCTCGACTAGAAGATAAAATGTGAAGTACTGAGAAATCTGAATGCGAGGTAGTAAGTAAACCTAAGCAATACACAATAAGGAAAATTGTCTGTTACGATTACTTACTCAAGAAACCTATAGTATAGCCAGAATAAAAGCTATTTATGAACATTTTGGTCAAATTCTTACAATTGCAAATACCTTTTCATACTTGATGAAATTCAAATCCAAAATGACTGTGTTTCATAAAATATATAAAATAAATTATATATTATATAATGCTGGACAATTCAAACAAGATTATCTACCCCCAAGCAGAGCTTATGTTATGGGTACTAGATAACTGATATAGATAATATAATAAATAGATATTATGCATAGAAAACATCCAGAAAACCCTGAACAAATATTTGCAGATCGTACAAACATTTGTCACGAGGCAGGAATCGAACCCGCAACCTCATGCATTACAGGCGGATCTTCGCCCACTGCGCCACAGAGGTCGTCTAAGTCGTCGTCATCATAAGAATATCACTTAGAAATAGGAAGACGTACAAAAATATAACGTCAACCTTTGCAGCCCCAGCGAAATTCATCAAACCCGAAAACGGCAACACTCGAACGTATAATCAGTAAAGAGTCTACATTCGTCTGTTTATTCAGCACGAGCCGCGTCGCCAATAAAAACATTTTCCACGGGCCGTGTTAAAACATAGGCGAAAGTGAATGCCCCGGGAATAATCAATACAGCGTTCGGCGCAGGTGCCCCCCGCCCCCCGCGCGCCGCGTCCCGCCATAGACGCGCTAGACAGACACGGTTTAGGAGTTGGGAGAATGTGGTATGGGCACTAGTTAGTGGTTATTGTAACAGGCTCAAATAACATGATGTTTATCGTTAAAATGTTACTTCAAATTCCTTTATATACCTAGACACTTTTCAAAAGTTTTGACAGCTATCCCTCGGTAATAATTTAGAATATTTTTTTAAATAAAACCAAAATAATCATCAAATTCAATCCACGATTGACGGGAAACTGGCGAACATACATAAAAAAAACATATATACGGCCGGATATACATATAACCTCTTCTTTATTTTGAAATCGGTCAAAAATTCACAATGTGCTCCATTTTATTGTAAGTCGAAAATGGAGCGTAGAAAGTGTCCTTTGGAACATTATATCCCAATATATTGTTATAGTCATTTTGTTACGCACTTCCTTCTTACACTTGTCGCATATGTATATTTTGTGAATAGTTAGTTTACTATACTTTATTCTATAAACAGACTTCAAATAATAATAATGTTAGAATACACGTAACAAAACATGAATATGAAGAAAAAGTCTTCAATTATTTTCAAAAAAAGTAAAAAGATATATTATATTCAAAAATAAAACCTAAGTTGGCCCCTTAAGGGCCCAGAAATACCCCTTTTGGCTTAGTAGACATGTTTCGTGGCACCCTGTTTTATGTGGAAATAGGCACAGCAGGAATATAATACCAAGTTTGAAACCTATCAGATTTCATGAAACAACCCTTCAACAGTAGGAGTAAAATTGGTTCACTAACTATTATTTTATTTTTCACCGGGAAACTTCAGCGAAAATATTTTTCAGCAGTTCGTTCTGATTGTAATTGAAGGTTTCATGGAGGTTTTATTTTATGGAAGTAAACAGAAAATGAAAAAAAAAATGTAGAACCGGAATACTTGTTTGGTTTCACAACTTCGCATGCTATTTTCCTGGATAAAAAGAATCTTTATTGACAAAGAAAATAACAATCAAATAATATGAACAAATTAAACTAGTATTTACAATTGAAACAATTGAGCTAATTGCAGACTGTTGTAAACAATCTACAGATAACTCAACTGGTCCATATCAATACCAGTCGGAGTCAAGACGCTGGCTGCATTGCCTCGCTGTATGGCAATGCTAATGCGCTGCGCCAGATACTCACCAGCACTCGGGTCACACGTCGCTTCGACAAAAAAAAGAAAGAAGAATCTTAGATAAAGGACCACAGCAGGAAACAATCTCAATACTTGATAAATTTCATCGAAGTCTGCTTATCAATTATGTACAAAGGTAAAATAGACAGAGTTTCTTTCGCGTGTCAAAAATTCAAATAAACTTATAGATATTTATTAAAATCACTTAACGTTTATGATTATTTCGTGACCATAGCGCATGCAGCTGTGACGAAATATTGGTTACTTAAAATAGGTAACACAAATCATGCTAAATAATCTCTGTATTGACTTTCGTTTTTAATCGACTTCAAAAAAGGAAGAGGTTCTCAATTCGACACTAAGTTTTTTTGTATGTATTTTACGCGATATTTCCGCTAAATATGGACCCATTTTGAAAATTCTTTCACTATTGTATTGAAAATGATTCCGTGGTAGTCGCATAAAAAATGTGTCCCCAGGGGATTAGTATTTAACTCTAAAACAGTGTTAAAGTAAGTGCATTCGAAGTCACTTCATCGTTTTTTAACACACGCCAAATTATAATAACCATTAACATTTTTCAACTTATAATGTAACATAATTAAAGATTATTTATCGGGTATTTATCGCGTACCTTTTGTTATATTTTCCCCTACGTTGGAGTCGCCCCGTGACCACGATCGCTGTAACGCGATGGAAACGTAGGGGAAAATATAACAAAAGGTACGCGATAAATACCCGATAAATAATCTTTAATTATGTCAACAAATCGCGAAAGTTTAAAAAGTTATAATGTAACATCTCAACATTTTACAGAGGTGATATTTTTTTAAAGTTCAAGTAAACCTTTTATCCTGCGAACCTTCTCACATATTACTTTTACGTACCTACTAAACTCACACGAGACATAAACGCCACCGTAACATATAATCGATTTATTCGAAGGAAACATTAATATCCGGGAAAGTAACGACATCCTATTCAACATAACATGTACATATGTTACATGAGATGGTAGAGCAAACACTTATATGTAGTATATATAACAAAGGATAATAACGTTGCATGTACTGTTACAAGTATGTACGTAAGTATTTCCATCCACTCGATGGACCGACGACATCGTAGCGGTCGCAGGGAGTCGATGGATGGCCGCGGCTCAGGACCGCTATTTGTGGCGTCGTACGGGGGAGGCCTATGTCCAGCGGTGGACGTGTATGGGCTGATGATGATGATGATGAGGTAAGTATTTGCCACTATACCAGTAATAGATAGGCATGTGGTTAAGTGTCACAACCTACAAATAATAATGCATTTTTTTTTAAATTTTAATGGCGGGTAGTCACGCGTCTTTAAAATGTATTAGTTTTTGATTTGAGTATTACGCACCAACCACAAACAGGAACGAACGCCGAAACAGGAAGTTATTTTACTTTGTCCGTCACCTTACCGTAAAATATTTTTCAACTACCTCACATAAATCTTCTTCGCCACTCCGCTGAAACTCACCGCGAAATACCTAGCAGCCAATAAATTCTATAATCCTCCCCCTGCACCCCTTTACCCCATTCTCCCCTTAATACCCCACATAAAGCCTACCTACAACACTTTCGCATTAAAAACACACTAAATTATAATAATATTCTGTGCTATTTTAATCCCTTCTAATATTACCACTTTTGGGTTAGGTTTGAATGTTTGTGTGGTTTTTCAGACTTTTTGGCTATATCTTAAGTAATCCTCCTCGACTCATCGACCTCTTTCGAAGTCATTTTGATTTTTTTTGATCTCCAATTTCAAACTCTGACTTGTTTTTGTGAGACCCTCAAGGAAAAGGTTGCCGGCTTCCCCTTGCCGTTACTTTGTTCAATCCGATTGACAAACTGTATCCCCAAGAACTTGATTAATTGTTGTAACTGTTGGTTGCTGGTTTCGGAATTGTTTAAATGTTAGTTAATTATATTTATAATTTTTGGCCACTGCAGAAGTAGAGAAGAAGGGCTAATAATTATAATCATTGTATTGTTTGAGCCAAGACAGTTTTAAATTATACACAAATCTGTTCGATTCCCGCCTCGGTGCAAATGTTTTTACGATCAGCAGATATTTGTTCAGGGTGTTCTGGATGTTTTCTGCCGATGCAGATGTATTAATGCTGTGTGAACTGTCCAACATTATTTATTTATTAAACATTTATATTATATATTATTTATTTGTTAAACAGTTCGTCCCAAAAGCACCCTCAATTTTCCAATAGATTAAATTAAACAACAATTTTAAATACAGCCCAAAATTAAACTCATAACCTTCCTTCCACGGTCAAAGTTAACGAATATTATAGTTAAAGTGCGTATAAGCGTTCAAGCTTTCAAAGCTATATTAATTTTACTATCCGGCTTTTTGAAACTTATCCCCTCTCCCCTCAAAGTTTCAGAAGGGCCATTCATTAGGACCTACAATGGACTAGGGCCGGGTAATTCAATAAGCCACTCTCCCTGTACTTTGCAAGAGTTATGGGTACACCTACGAAATATTTTACAAAACATAACTCGATTATTTATTACCGGTGAGGTTTTGATAGGTCGTCGGTTAACTTTTGTATCTTTTTACTAGCTTTTTACCATGACTTTGTGTGAGTGATTTATACAAAAAGTTGACTACGTGACGCATTATTCCATTTCACTACATTTCTTAGGTTCCAACACGATTATTAAAATGTTTGCTTAGGCGCTATGCAGACGAGCAACTATTGCGGCAACAGGCCATTCGCAACTAGCTGTTTACTAAAAAAACACAGATAGTATAATAATACTATACTAGCTAAAAATATTAAAAAGTTGCCAGTTTATTTAAATAAAGTTTATCGGCTTTGTTAATCCTACTCATATCCTATCCAATCCTACTAATATTATAAATGTCAAAGTTTGTAAGGATGGATGTATGGATGGGTATTTGATACTCTTTCACCTTTTTTACCGATCAAACGCGGGTGAAGGCGCGGGCAGCAGCTAGTGGTTAGATAAAAATATTGAATAGTAAATGGTGAAGCAACAATAACATCCAATAATAAGATGTTTTTTACAAAAACTAAAAATAGACTTCCAAATTATTTCTGAACAATTATTAATAAGTTTTTTTTTGTTTTACGGAAGCAATAGAAATCTCGATGCAATACAACTTGTATGTCCTCTGAACTTCTGAATCATTCTCTATGGGTAGAAAAACGAAAAAAACATCGTATTCAGACCACGACTGGAGAAGATATCGAGTACATACGTTAAAAATACGTACAACCGAATTAAAAACTCCTTTTGTTTTTCGTCGTTTGAAAATAGATGTAAAAGGCTTTAAGCTACAAGCCAATTGCGGTCAAGTGGTACCAAAACTACTTCAAACATAATTCAGACCAATTCCAGTTGAAAACTCGAATTAATTTCGAAGACTTTACCGGGCCGACAACTTCGCGGAATTGTCCTATTTAATTAATACTAGAAACCGTAAATTCCAACTCAATAACTTATTTAAACGGTAAATTCGTCAGATACTTACCTTCGGTTAAGGTGCGTTTAGATCGACACGGATTTATTTGGTGTTATTCAAGACAGGGTTTCAATTATGTAGTAAATAGGCAAAATGATATAAAATTTGCTGTTTTAGTGTGAGACAAACAATCGTACTATTATCACTTATTTCTTCCTAATAAGCATAGCTCATGTTATGAGTACCTACTAGATAACTGATATACATTAATATATTATATACATAAAAATATATATTTCCCAGAGCACCCGGAACAAATAATATAATTTTAAATTGTATATTTAAATAGGAACCACCAATTAAAATTTAAAAACAGATTGCGGTCCAAAACAGTGCTTTACCCGAAACCGCATTGTTAGCGAAGTAATCAAGAAACTAATCTAACTTCCTCAACGCAAACTTGGACTCGTTCACAATCAATCCATCATCGCGAGCCTAGCACTTTCCTTTATCAGTACCATCATCATCATCTTCTAAAACAAAACAAGAATTTCAGTAGGGCTATTCGGAAACGCCGCTACAAAATCATCGACACGGAATCTGACATAGATTCGTGCCAAAATCAAATATGTTAGCTGTTTTTAATATTTTGTTCTGCAAGGAATAAAACTACCAGAAAAGTAATCTTTCACAAATAAATAAATAAATCTGATATATAAAAATAAACCCCTATTTCTTCTGGTCACTCTATAAACTTAAGAACGGCTTTGCCGAGTTCATTCATTTTTTTTAAATGTTTTCAAATACTTTATAGAAGTTTCTTACATTAAATAACATTAGGAAACTTAGAAAATTCAAGCAAACTTAACGACTACCTTTATTATAAACTTTTTTAAGGTAACCTTAGCTCCAGCGTTATAATTATACCCTTTGCTAAGCACATTTGAAATAAATTTGCAGTTTGAATTGAAAGACAACGTCTGTCGGGTCAGCTAGTAAAAAATAAATAAATAATGTTGGACATTCCACACAACATCATCTAGCCCCAAGCTAAGCAGAACTTGTGTTACGGGTACTAGATGATTGATATACATAATACAATATATTACATAGATAGATATTTTTTATCATACATAAAAAATACCCAATACAAATATTTTCAGATCGTACAAACATTTATCCCAACGCGGGAATCGAACCCGCAACCTCCTGCGTCGCAGGCGGACCTTCGCCCGCAGCGCCACATCGGTCGTCAAATCGTAGAACCATTTTCTATCATTAGTAAGTACGTTGGACATACATATTATAGTGCAGAAGTGTGTGCGCAAACACATGTGCACTCTCTATTCCCTCACACTCATAATCCAATGGGACGACAGACCGACACGGGGAGAGGTCAGGCGCTATAAAGTCACAAGGTGATAAAGGAAAAATGTAGACATAGTGTTCAGACTTCATAATATCACCTCCGCACCACATTCTAAACCTAAAACAAACGCACCAGACCGTACGGCAAGAGCACGTACACTAATCCCCCCCCCCCCCCACCCTGTTATAAATACTATTAGCCCCCCTCCCGGTTCTCCTGTGGGACTAGTCAGCTTGCAATTTTCTCCGAAACTATCGCACATTTAATCCTCCCTTCGGTTTTATTATGACGAAACAATCGGTGGGTTCCATAAACGGTTGGAAATATTATCTGACCAAGTCGTTTCCCAACGAGGTGAATATTACAGAATAATAATGAATATGACACTGTTTTGTATCGGGATAATTTTTGACAATATCCATAGTCAAATACAAATAATTTTCTGAATTCTACCATATAGTTTTGAAGATAACCCATTCGAAACACTAAGTTATAATTATAACATATGTAATATAAATATATATATATATACATATATATATAATGAGTTAACTTTATAATTTATTTATTATAAGTTAACTTAATAATATTATTTCTTGTGTACTTTATAAAATGAGTAATAAAATAGACATAGACATACAAACGGAGTAAAGAAATAGAAACACAACAGGATTAAAAGCTTCTCCCACCCTAGTTGTATAAAATATCAAGTTTTTCCTGGAAAAGGTCTACACAAACAATAAAAGTTTTCAGTCCTTATCAGCCCACGCTTAGCGGAGTTACTGGCGAACTTTTTACAGCGAATTATGTGCCTCACGTACTTTGAACGAGTGTACGCGTGAACTATAGGTGGAGCCACTTATACACCTGGCCTTAAGATGAATAGAAGAGGAAGTCAAGTGTTTCCTAATTTTTATTGATATTGGAAAAAGTGGCGGTCGCTTGTAAGGTTGCATACAAGTAAAATAAGCTTTTACCTGTATGCACTTCCGTGGAAAAGTTTTATGGTAAATGTATTTCGCGACATAATATAATTGATTATTTTACGAATAAAAACAGAGGCAACCACAGTATAACTATGGTACCCGAATGTGTTATGGGTACCAAATAGTTGATGAATCACATTTAACTTTTCGGATGATGTCCTACTGATAGATAACCGGACAGTATCATTCTAATTAGCGTACATAACTTACAAATACATTTAACGCTTGCACTGCCAAACCTCTGCGGTGCGACCTGCAACAGGGACGCGCAATAAGATGTGCTAGATCCACATGTGCGTCATGGGCAATGAAAATGTTACTATATCGTTTACACGACCCAGCCACTGCGGTGCGCAGGAGCGCGCTTAGGCTACGAGCAGTGCTATTTTTTTTATTTGCTTAGGGTGGCTTTAGTGTCACAGCGGCCATGGTAGGCCTATTGTGATCGCCACAAAAGAGCAGTGCTAGATCCACATGTGCATCGTGGGCAATAGCTGTACGCTCATTGCAAACAACACGTTAAGGATGGCTCATCCCTAAGAAACCGTTTTACTGTGTAAACACGGACTTCCACTTAAAATAATGAAAGGATTTTTTTCAACAATTACTTTTTCTTTTATCATTAACAAAATAAGTTTACTTCTGAAATAAAAATTAACGAAAATAAATTGGTTTTTATGATTTTCCGCACTTTACAGGCTTAAATGCCTGTAAAGTGCGGAAAATCATCACAGCAGTTTCCTATCTACACAGTATCATTTCGTCACGAGCCCGCCATATTTTTCCGTCAACCCCGCATTTATATGATAATACCCGACCGGTGCGCTCGAAACTGATCCGGGGAGTTCCGATGAGTTCCGAAAATTCCCGAAGTAGTATCGTAAATCTAATTTCGCGCCCACCTCATATTTGCCGGCGTGATGCCATAGGGTAGGTAAATACAGTTGCAGTAGGAAGACAATGCAACTGTATTTACCTAAGACAAGAAGAAGTTAATGCAGCAAACGTATAGTAACGCGCCCTACGGAGACGTGTAATGAGGCGCGAAGACAAACTCGTCAGCAGCAGGTGGATGAGAAAACTGAAGACTATAGGGTTAATAGGGGGCTGGGGGAGGCCTATGTCCAACAGCAGATAGATAATTAGCAAGCAATTACATGCTAAAGATGAAAACTGTAGGGTACTTGGCTTCCTGCAGTCAAAGAAACGGTCATGTTGAGGTGAATACAAACTTAAATGAAATGAAGCAAAGACTGGTCAAACTTTGACAAAATTGCAGGTCTAAAGCTTTCCAGATTCCCGTTTGTAGTGTTGACCACGTCAATAACCGACTTCAAAAAAGGATAAGTTTCTTTTTACGGCTGTATGTATTTTTTACATATGCTCGCCGATTTCTCTCTTCTCTTCTTTGTCAATTGTGAACCGATTTTATTGATTCTTTTACAATTGTATGGAAGGTGACACTGAGAAGGTGCTTTTTATTCCAACTATATACAAAAATCAAAAAGTGAGCATTGCTTAGACTGTGCCAACCCAGCCCACGCCCGAGAATCAACCGTTAGAGAAAGTTATGCGCAAAGGGCCTCGGCGTTTCCTTTCTATTTTTAGGGTTCAGTACACATAAACTAGACGAGCTGCTTCATGGAGATACATTCTCATGGAGTTTTATACCGTTTGTGTATATTTGGACACGGCGCACGTCGGAGTCTTTTGGCTTTCGCATCTAGTCGTAAAGTTCATTTCTATTGTTACTATAAAACTGTTATAGACGGATGCTGTATCAAATATCAGATATAGTACAGAGGTTCTTGTATTTTTTTTTGTATCAAACAACTGAAATATATTTCTCAAATGGTGGATAGTCTTGTAAACAAACAATGAAAGAACATTTTATTGCTTACTAACACAGTGTCTAAATATAAGCGTAAAGTATAGTTCAGTAAGATTGTACAATACATCCTACTAATATTATAAATGTCAAAGTTTGTATGGATGAATGTATGGATGTATGGATATTTATTACTCTTTCACGCAAAAGCTACTGAACCGATTAGGTTGAAATTTGGTACAGGTATAGTTTGGAACCTGGAATAACATCTAGGCTATTTTTTATCCCGATAAAACGTGGGCGAAGGCGCGGGCAGCAGCTAGTTTTTCATATATTCAAAAAATCTAACATATTCATAAATAAAATGTGATGTGTATTCAATAATTATTTACACATCACATTTTTTATTACTATCAAACACACACTAATAAAATTAGTAAACCACAACTATCCAAATAAGTGTTTCTATTATTTTGTGCCTCATAGAGTCGTCCGACAATGTCCGACTCTGACTTGGCCCTCTCATTGAGATGGAGATGTGTTCAGGATATCGTTTCGATATCTTCAATAAGTTTCGGTAAACTCTTATTGGTATTATTGCGGCGGTGCGTCGGCAGAATATTCTGTGATTTGTTTTGTTTCAGGAATTCCTCCTTGTATTTATGATTCCTATTTCTTTACGTTTCAAATAATAGGAATAGACTTTATCTCTATGTGGGATAGTAAAAGTGTTTAAGTAAATACCTTAAAAAATTGCCAGACTGTCTTTTAGTAAGTCAGCAGATTGAAAAGTAACTAAAATAATTCCTGAAAAAATAGGTACCACTTTTTCTGTATCTTTCTGGAACTTGAGTAATACTACGATGTACAACATTTTCCATTTTGTTTGCCATAATGAAGCATTTAAGTGTTTTTTCTTAAATATAAAATAGTATTTATGGTGTTTGTTAGTTCTAAGTTAAGTTACTGAATTTAAATTGACATATTTATTAAAAAGAAATATAAATCAAATAATAAAAACAAATTAGAACTAGTATGTATTTACAATTGAAACAATTGAACTACAGAGTGTTGCAACGAATCTACAGGTAGCTCAATTGGTCCTTAGCAATACCAGTCGGAAGAGTCCCCAAGACGCTGGCTGCATTGCCCCGCTGCTGTATGGCAATGCGCATTAGGCGCTGCACCATAGATACCAGCTCTCGGGTCACGCGTCGCTTCGACCAGGCGCTCAAATAATTTAAATTGTGTAAGTATCTAATGGGCCGTGGGGCCGCGGCGTACGAATATCGACCCCTCCAATCAACCCGTGGATGTCGTAAGAGCCGACTAAGGGAACCTACCAGAGGAAGGGCAGCAGCTTCCTTCTGAGTATTCTTCAACACCAACACTGCGATCACCAATCCGCCTGCCAAGCGTTGTGATTATGGCAAAAGCCCCCCTAGATGGGAGACCATCCACTCGATGGACCGACGACATCGTAGCGGTCGTAGGGAGTCGATGGATGGAGGCGGCTCAAGACCGCTATTTGTGGCGTCGTATGGGGGAGGCCTATGTCCAGCAGTGGACGTGTATAGGCTGTTATGATGATTATGATGAAGTATCTAATGCTACAAATAAACATTTCTTATTCTTATTCAACAATGTGGAACACAGTACAGTGTAAACATAGTATGGGAATTGTTGGCAAGGTGGAGCACGTAACGAACGTTTCTGCAATGTGTGACTTACAAGGTGGCTGTGACGATCACAGCGCAACAATTGAACCCTCCAAAACACTACCCTACAACAACTATACCCATACCAAATTTGCGTGAAAGAGGAACAAACATCCATACTAACAAACTTTGACATAATATATAATATTAATAGGATACCGTACGTTGGAAACCGTGTATTACTCAACACCTTAACTGCTATCACCAATTCACCTGCCAAGCGTAGTGTCCATCAGCATACGACCTTGTTTGAGGTAACCATGCCCAACAGTGAACGTAAGTGCACTGATGTGGCGAGTGGACTTGCACATCTTTCTGCAATTAATCTCTTGATTATTAATACTCTAACCGACTTCAAAATAAATAATGCTGGACAATCCACAGTGCAGTATCTAGCCTCAAGCTAAGCAGAGCTGATTATCCTGCAGTACTAGATAATTGTTATACTTAATACGGTACATTACACATATGGGTATTTATTATTATAACAAAACTGAGGTTGATAAATGAATAGTTTTAAAAGTAGATAATTTCAACTGTTGTTAATTTTTAACGGAGAAAAGGAAAAGTATTTACTTTATTTGTGCGGAACATTATTAAGTTATCAAAGAAAAATGTGAATACTTGCAAGAATTAATGAGTTTGGGCTTCTGGGCAGCCCTTTGGAAAGTTTATCTGCAGATTTTTTGCTGAAAAGGGTTCGTTCCGTCTTAGGTTTTAATTAATTTGCTGTTTAGCATTATTTATGGGTTTTAGGTACGAACAAAAAATTACAGAAAATAACTCGACCTCTGACTTCGTACGATGGAAAGAGGGTCTTTGCGTAGGTTTTGGGCTCTTTCCCCTTCATTTGCCTTAAGTGTCCGATTTGTTCACTGCAATTATTTTTACCAGTTAAATTTAGAGATTATTTTATCAATAAATAGTTGATCCGTAGTTTCAAAGTCACCTGTAAACTATACCTCCTATATTTTACACATACACAAGTTTTAGTTCTTAATTTTTTATTTACTTTCTGATTCTCCTCAAACATCTAAAAATATGAAAAGATTCGATCAAGAAATGAAATAAAAAGGTAAAGCCATTTCGCCTCACCTGTATCTGGTATTAAAGGTTTTTCGCGCATAAGGGAAATGGGGATAATAGGGTGTACAATCGTAATCAAAAGCATAAAAAACACGTTCATCCGCATGTATTTAGGGAATCATAAAGGTTTGATGTTGTCGACAGGCTTTGAACTCGTTCATTTGAGTCCATCAGGGTAAGGGCCCTCTGTAATCGTCATGTCGATTACACGCATTGAATATTCATCGGTATATTTATAAAATAAACAACTGATTGGATGAATGATTCGATTTCACTTTCACATTATACAAAGTAACGGTGATCTGGTTAAGATCGAAGGAAAATAAAGGATTTATCAAAGCAGCGGAGGACCAGTCATTGTGACGAATTTTGCCTGGGCCTATGTCCAATGTTCAACAGTGGACGTGTTTAGTCTGAAATGATAATATGCATTGAATATTTCTACGTGCAGGTGAATAGAAGCCTACAATAATGGCATAGATGTGGTCAAAAACAATATAAACTGGAATGTTACTAAAGACATTCCATAGATAAAACGAACTGGAAAACCAGACTTCATCACTAGATTGGAAAAATAATTGTAAATTTAATTGTATAAATTGTGATTACTATTAAGATAAGTAAATTACTATTATTAAATTAAAACTTAATTTTACTTATTTAATTCATGACTAGTAATAATTGTTATCAATAAAATGTCTGTCTGTGTTACAGTAACAGATTGATAACATTATTGTTACAGGTAAAACATAGAAGTACTTTAAAAATCTAATTAATAATGCTTTAATTACCTGACTAGGAGACAATCCAAACTAAAATTCAACAAACCTAAAACTTATTTTCAATTCCTAAAACCTATCATAGTAATTAAAGGCTACAACAAAGTGAATCGGCCATTTTCAATTGAAAACACAACACTAGAAACAGTCTATAATTACAGATCAAGTCAACGAATTTAACCCTTACGGCTCACGTGTTAAGAGCTATTGAAGCGACGACGCTCACGAACCGAATAAAGGCACAAACCTGTCAAGCTAAATTGGACTCTGACATTTTGGCATACGATTCAGAATTTATACAGTTGACCGGATAGCTTCTGTGCAAATAGTGAAACCACACAAGACTTTCATAGTTACGTACAGAACGTATACACACAAATAAATCAAAATATTCACATAGTTTTTTTATAGTAATAAAAAAAAGAAATAGAAGAATCGTTTCCTCTATAGTGCTGTCATTTTTGACGTTTGCCGTCGTTTCTGTCCTAAGTATCCCATATCAGAAATAAATTCATCATAGATTTTCAAACCAGATAATTTGCTTTTTACACAACCGATAATTAGGGAAATAAGGTTCTCGGTAAATCCATTCTACGTTATATTGTACAGAAATAAATCTAAAGAACATCAAAAAACATTATATCTACCGAGATCCATCCGCTTTTTAATGAAAATCTCAAACTAAGTTTTATAAAGAAAAACAGTTATCAATGAAAATTACAATCAAATAATACAAACCAATTAGAAATAATATTTACAATTCAAACAATTGAGCAGACTGTTGTCAATTAAATACAACAATCATTTCATGTATCATTAAATTGTTCAATAAATGTTCTTCATGTATCAATAAATGTTCTTCTGACCCCAAGAAAACAGAGGCCATCTTGTTTTGTAGTGAAAAATACGCCAAATTGTATGATGTGTCCCAGACACGTAAAAGAAGATAGGTGTGGTTGGATTTGGAACCTTATCTTGTACTATATAGGGTTCGTGGTAGATGCTATCTATCTTTGTTTTGCCATAGTTTATCAAGTCAGGTAGATAGGTTTTACTGATTCGTGTTCAGTGCACCGGATTTAGATTTAGAGTTAGATACGAATGGAAATGTTATTGGGAAATTGCTATAAATTTGTGATATGTACATATATTGAATACTTTCGGTTCAATGATTTATCATATTCAGTGGTTTGTTTGATTAGGTATGCTTGGCTAGGATTTTACACAAATAAATAAATAATGCAGAACAATCCACTCAGCATCATCTAGCCCCAAATTAAGCAGAGCTTGTGTTATGGGTACTAGATGACTGATATTTAATACATAGATAGATATTTTTGTTATGCACAGAACACCCTATTCAAATATTTGCTCGATCGTACACACATTTGTCTCGAGGCGGAAATCGAATCCACAACCTCCTGCGTCGCAGGCGAACCTTCGCCTGTAGCACCACATTGGTCGTCTGATATTAAAAATACTATTTAATTATTTATTTCAGACGACTAAAGATTAGTGACAGATATTATTTAACTTAAATTAGGTACCTATTTAAAATTGTGTTAACATTTAAGTGTCGACAACTATGTAGAAGATGATGATAACGATGATTTGAATAAGGTTCCGAGGAAAAAATCTGACACCATGAAAATATGTAAATGGAATGACATGGAAAACATAAAACTTAAATTTGTAAAAGTGTGTCTTACCGTTAATACAAAACACAAAATACATGAAACATGTGTAAGCATAAAACTTCTTTGACCTCCATAATAATGCATGAGATAAGTTCAAAATGAGCGAGAAAACAAAACATTCCACTTCTCTCAAACTCATACCCATCCTCCTCATCACTATACGAAGTTCGTCAAACAAGCGAACACAAAGACAATTTGTCAAGAATTCCCCCTCGCTGCAGCTAATTAAAATATACTCGCGACTTGCATATGCATATTTCTATATCAAGTAAATTACATATACTAGCATACATTGTATATACAGGCGTACATTATTCCATGCAACATCCGGCATCCGTAGCACAT
The DNA here is from genome assembly GCA_947859395.1 of Eupithecia insigniata. NCBI lineage: Eukaryota > Metazoa > Arthropoda > Insecta > Lepidoptera > Geometridae > Eupithecia > Eupithecia insigniata. The sequence continues at coordinate 13,436,901 of OX402007.1, read as the reverse complement.
GCCGTAGCGAGCTACGAAAGCGTAGATGTGCTACGAGCCTTTTGCATTTTTCGTAGCAACTTTGCGACATGATAAAGTTCTGCTACGCGGATATTGAACTGAAGCGATACGAAGAGATTTTAATTCTATTGCTGAATGAGTTTAATTTAACGGGTTCAAATGAATTGATTGCGTAGAACAGAAACAAAGGTTATATTTAACTAGAGTATAGGTACTAGTTTATGTACAGAAAATACGTCTTTTTTAAAATTAAAATAGAGGTTTCCCATGACAAACAAAAAAATTAAAGAATGTATTGAAATATTAGCAAAAATTTTCTGTCTGATTTCAAGGCTGATAAATACTTCTCCTCATTACAGAAATCTTTCATAATCATAATCATCCACGGCATACGTCTAGTCCACGGCAAGACATATTATTTAGTTATTTCGCATACTTTATTTTGCGTTCCTTAAATATTTTTTCCCAAGTTTTTTTTCAATCTACGAGCGTAAGACTGAATCGAGGATTCTCAATAAGGTACCAAGTTTCGTAACTCTTGCATCTTTATAATAACGTAGCTAAGATAAATATCGTCGTAAGAGGATTACACGGGCTCGCTGAATATAGTTTTTCAATTACGGTTCTGTACGTAAGAAGCTATTATATTCTTCCAATTTTCCCTTATTATTTCTTTGGCATCTTATTTATGAAGACTTAGGAGGAAATTATAATAAGCTTGGGTTTAAAATTCAAAACTAATACAATTAATTTTCAAATCCAGGCTTATGTTGGAGAAGAATTTCTTTCGATTTCTCGAATATAGAGGTTTTAACATCTCATTGTTAAAACTTTTTAACTTACTGTTTTTATGATGAGACAGATAAGAGAAACTATAACATTAATATTAGTTTTTGTTCTAAAGCCTTAACCTTCTATTCAGACGAATACTTTTTACTGTTTAACAGGTTGTAGGTTATTACTTACTGCTTATTCTTTCTAGACAGAACTAAATTAAATAATTACTATTTTAACTACCTAAGGACTATCGCATTTTCTTGTGTTTTGACAAAAACAAAATAAGCTTATATGTCGCCAACTGTACTCAACAACATTGGCTTTTCGTTAAAGGGTGGTTTTCAAAAAACGTCTATCTATCCCAAAAACCATCGATATCGAAATTCCAATACTGGTTATGGCAAAACCCAAACCCATCAATTTCGCAGTTCGTTCCATTAACAAACGAATGTGTACCGGAGTTATCAGTTGGTACAAACATTGGACACAGTGATCTAACATCGACAGTAGGAAAACTAAAACCAAAGAAAATATATGATCCGTCCCATCGGATTACGAGAGTAAGGGAAGAGTGCACCTGTGTTTGCGCACACTTGTGCAGTGCACTAGGAAAATGTCCTGTGCACATGGCTATTCTCCGTTGAGACTGGCCACCGTGACCGAAATTTGGCTAGGAGGATAGATAGATGGAAAAAGCTTTATTGCAAACTTTACAAACAGTTACAGAATACAAAAAATGTGGTAATTGGATATCACCATGAAACAAAAATCCAGTCAACAAAAGACCAATAGTAGACAGAAGACTACAATAAGCTGTTGGATATATCACCTGCTCTATATTTACAGCCTGTGTCCATAATATCCGCCGAGCGTGCAGTTAATTGATTCCCACTTCACTCGGAAACCAATTGAACTTCCTAAAAATATTATTAAACACGTTTTACTCACTTTCAGCCGGTTTCTTGAACGCTAATCAAATCGCAAATCAGTTGACAAAGCAATTAACTTGACACACTGGTCAAATCAAATCGGGTTGCACGAACGATGATTAGACAAAAATTTACTAATCAGTGATCATCTTACGATTGTCAAATCAGTGTATATTTTCATATGGTCACACATAATTTTATCATTCCTTCAGTTCAATCCTTCACTCCTAAACTTCAAAAATGTCACATGTTTGCGCTGCGAATTCTTGTTTCTACTTCAACTTCTTTAACGGCGCGCTTGCTTTTTGCTACGATTCTGCCAGTGTCTGTGTCAAAGATGGAAATATTATTTATAAGTAGGTATTATGGTGAAGCGAAAGGAGGCCTTTACCCAGCAGTGGGTGATCCCAGGCTGATATAACGACTAGTTTGGTGGCATTATGCCTCCGTGCCGAGGGTGTCTCGATGAGGGGAGGCCTGGGAGGATTGCCTTCAAGTTGTGCCAGACTCGGACCCTGTTCGACTTCTCCCTGAGAAAAAGCCTACTCTAGCCCTGAACCTCCTTGAGGGTCCAGGTGTGTTTTCCTCATCAGATTCACTGCTGCTGCTCACTGTTAAATCCGAAAGCGACATCCTACAATATAACAGGTTATTTTAATTTAGGTATAATTATTTTTTTATTGATAAAACGAGCCATAAGTATTGTGAAATGTAATTAAACCACTTTTGGAGTACCAACCTGTTAATTTTTTATATTAACGAAGTTTAGAACTTAGCAAACGCAGTAAATTGTAGTAATTATTTCGGCTAATTAGAGCAAAATCACCGATTAGTTGATCGTTGATTTAACAAGCGCTTGACTAGAGAAAAATGCCTAATTAGCGTTCCAGAAACCCATTTTGATGTTTGACATGAGATTTGCTACTATGATTTGACAGATTGGTCAACTTATCTCTGTTCAAAATCATAGTACGTAATCAACGTTCGAGCAACCCAAATGATACTTGATCAGAGATTTGATCATTGATTAGTTAATTATGAAGATGATCTGCATCGTTGTTCGAGAAACCGGCTGTTACTCCCGTAAGATAATTGTATATAAAATTTAGATAATTGTGTATTTTATTTATTCATTATTATTTAGTTCTATCCCCGCAGTTTTCACTAGTAAAACTAGATAACTTCACAAGCTATCAGAAACTCCTGACGACAATTGAACTTTATAAGTTTAATCTTATTGTTTTATGTTTGACATAGATAGATAGAAAATACTTTATTGCACACTAAACAAAAGAGTTTACAAACAATTTGAAACAAAAAAGAAATGTGACAATTGGCGATCTTATCGCTCACGAGCGATCTCTACCAGACAACCTTGGACACCAACATACATTTTTTTCGGTAGCTAAAACACATATGTCAAGGAATCGTCATGTAAAACAGCGCGTGCTTATAGAACAGTCAATAAATAACAATAAAAGCCAATCCTACGCTCCAATGACCAACCAGATAAATCCGAAATATTGAATTTAATCATATTTTATCTTCCGCTAAACCACACTTACATCGTCACTTTACCCCCCTCTCTTTCCCACGCGTGGAGGAGGGAGATACACCTAAATAATTACCCGCAAGCAGTTCGCGTGATAAATAATACTTAAAAACAGATTTAAGGTCGTATGAATGTGGAAAGACAGGGGCGTTGTGTAAGGAATTTTTTGAATTGAAATTCAAAATACAAAAAGGAATTAGAAAATGCTTCAGTTACAATAGTTAGTGAGATAGTAGCCAGGCGTTTAACAATCACTACATATTATAAAACAACAAAGTCCCCCGTTGCGTCTATCTGTCTGTTCGCGATAAACTCAAAAACTACTGAATGCATTTTAATGCGGTTTTCAACAATCGATAGAGGAAAGTATAGATAAATAATTTATCAAGGTTTTGTGATAATTTATTGTAATATAACGATAATTATTGGAAGTATCGAAAAAAGTCAAGTCGCCTAGGAGCTTTCATCGCAAACGCTGCTTAATCCCTTTGAGATATATGCTCTACTACTACCCGTACGAAGCCGGGGCGGGTTGCTAGTATCCAGTAAAATAAATTGTTTTCAGCAATTAAATCTGTTTTAAATCTTTCTTTGTAATGTTATTGTATCAGGTATGTATGTATGTATGTATATCAGTTATCTATAACTATAACACAAGCTGAATTGTGCACCATTATTATTGTACGAAAGCTTCAATGTGTGATTCTGACCAACAAGGTTCCGAGTCAGAAAATTATATTATATTTTATGAGAAGGATTTGCGATTTGACTTGTTTACTGTCAAATATTTTTCTCGCTAAATACATATCGTACAACGCTTCAAAACCACATACCACTGTTTTTTACACATGAAAAACGTGGATCACAGGATCAAAGGAGTAATGTACATATAAGTAGGGATGATTGTATAAGGTATGGTACATACAAAAACATGTATACACGTGGGCGAAGTAAACTGATCGATCTATTTTCTTTACAAAATATTGTTGGCTTCTTTTTACTTATCTATTTCGTAAGTAAATTTCAAGTATTGGAAGATTGAATACTCTAAGGACGTCTGAAGAGCTCTGCGAACCTTATTATGTACTAAGAAAATAATATTAGCGTTTGCGAAATAATATTATCTTAATTTATTTTGTTGACCAAGAGGAATATTTTATTTCTTTTTAGTGGTAAATCATTCAGTGTGTAAATAAATAAATTTTATAAGAAAACCATGTTTCGAAGTCCAAACTTAAATTAAGCTTAAGCAGAATTCGATCCAACCCTTTGAAAGTCCCAAAGATATACCTTCCAAGATTCTAAAGTAACAAACCTGTAACAAACAAACCTCGGGGCGTCTTGTCCCGTATAATTTTAATATATTCGAAGACCCCCTTAACACACCACGCTCGACAAGGCAAGACTCTCGATTATGCGCGAACAAGATGACGTCACAGTGTGGCAAGCCAGGGTTGCCAAGTTGCCAGTGTTGCCACGCAGTTGGCTACATTGCCGCGGATTTTCATATCATTTGCATAATCAACGCCCTAATATCGGGAGAGAATAGAATCGTTTTGCAATTACGCGGCATTCTTCTCGTAATGTGTCTCAGAATGGATGTCTTTGTTATGAGATTGAATTTCAAGTCTCTTGTATTAAACTAGAATAGGCGTAAATATACCTAAGTAGGTACTTGATATTGGTAAGTTGGTTGTTCCGATTTCGGAATCTGCTTGCTACTAAGAATTATGTTATTTTACGTTTATTAAAAAAAAACAATCTCTTGCAAAGGTCTTTAAGTCTTCTTGGCATAAACGAACCAAATAAGTTAACTAAAGAACGACAACGGGGTCATAAATAAATTCACAAACTTTCAATTCAGTTCAAAATGAGATTTGCACAACCATAGAATTACTTATGGTGTATTTTATTTCTGGCCCTCTTTCGTAGTACCTTATAACAAGATAATAACTACATTTGGAGCAGCTTTTATTGTCGAAAGGTCAAAGTGTTATCTCCGTTTGAGATCTGAAAGATAGGCCTTAATTAAGTTTGTGATAAGCCGTGATAAAATTAGGCTCGACTAAATTAGTTGTTCAAAGATGATTTAATGAGTAAATATATACAATTAAGTCCTATCTTACACCTATACAGTTGGCGAAAATTGATTAAGCAGGTAATTAACCTTTTTATAGCCATACTATATATATATACAAGTTACAAAGATACGTAATCGAATTTCACTTTTATATAGCCTAAAATTATAATAAATAATACTGGACAATTCACACAACATCATCTAGCCCCAAGCTAATAAGAGCTTGAGTTATGTGTACTAGATAACTGATATACATAATAGAATATATTAAATAAATAGATATTATTTACTATACATAAAAAACGACCAGATCAACATGAACAAATACTTGCAGATCGTACAAACATTTGTCCCGAGGCGGGAATCGAACCCGCAACCTCCTGGGTCGCAGGCAAACCTTCGCCCATCGTGCCACAGAGGTCATTACTGATATGAAATCTGTTATTTAATCGAAGCGAACCCACATTATGATTACTAAGCATTTTAGAAATATTTCGTGGGCGGTGTGGATTTCATTTCGTTGAAAACATCCACTCAACCGAACAAATATTTTATAGATCACTAACTGCTGTCCGCGGCTTCGCACGCGCTTTTCATGTACCCTATGTCCGTCCCGGGGATACACCTAACTCCCTGTCAAATTTCTTAGGATCCGTTCAGCCGTTTAGGCGTGAAAAGGTAACAGACAGACAGATTTATTTTCTAATTTATAATAATAGTAGCATTTATCTCGCAGCGGGAATCGAGCGTGCATCCTTTTCAAGTGGAGTTTCTTCACCTGCTATGCCACAGGGGTCCTCTACAAATTCATAACCCTTTTCAAATACGAAAGACAGCCAAAACCCACATAGAACTCAAATTAAAATAATTAAAACTAAGTACACGGAAACTTAAATTATGGCAACAAGGGTTGTTCTAAATTACAATTTGACTTAATTCAGCCAAATTACAAAGTGTAGGTACACCTACGCAACGCCGAGAATTTTACACCCCTACCTTTAATAGGGTTGAATTTTGGGGTGTTTTAATTCTCGGTGTTGCCCGCGCACAGCCACTTTGATAAATTAAAAGTAACGCATAAACTGGAATGCCAATTTGCAACTTCCCGGTTTGTGACAGCCCTGACAAGATTTTATCTCAACTGTCAAAATTGAGACTCATATCGTGACGGTTTTAATAAAGGGGTACATTAATAAAGAGAGTTGGTTGATGTTAATCAAAAGGCGTATGGTGGATTGTTAACTGTGCAAATATGCTGATTATTATCTCCTCCTAATTTATTTTTGTGCCTATTTATTTTCTAGGTAGTTACTAGCAACATTAAAAAAAGTGAAATGTTATTTTTTTCGACAGGCATAGAATATGCGATTAATAATAATGTAATATTATTATTTAGCAATGTTGCCAATATATAATGAAATTTATTTTAAACTAGCAACCCGCCCCGGCTTCGCAGGGTTAGTAGAGCATATATCTCAAAGGGATTAGGCAGCGTTTGCGATGAAAGCTCCCAACTATCGTTATATTTTAACTTTTCATAAAACCTTAACAAATTATATACTTAAGCCTTCCTTCATTCATGAATCAGTCTATCGATTGGTGAAAACCGCATGAAAATCCGTTCAGTAGTTTTTGAGTTTATCGCGAACAGACACACAGACAGACAGACGCGGCGCGGACTTTGTTTTACAATATGTAGTGAAGTAGTTACTACAACAAAAAAGTTAACTGGTTATTTTTTTCATGCTTCGAGAAGCAAAGAATATGCGACAAATAATATAATACTAGCTGATGCCCGCGCCTTCGTCTGCGTTTTATCGGGATAAAAAAATGCCTAAATGTTATTCCAGGTCCCAAACTATACCCATACCAAATTTCTGCGTGAAAAAGTGACAAATATCCATACATCCATCCATACAAAACTTTGACATTTATAATATTAGTAGGATATTATATGTATAATTACAGCAATTTTCCACCCAAGAAAACAGCAAACCCTTTATTTTCATTTAACCATTCAAGAACCTCTAGGATCCCCTCCCTCACAACATACTTTATACCTCCCCTGCTTTTCTAACCACAACCTGCATGTTTGCAACTATATATATGTATATATATATATACATATAGTATATATTTATCAGTCGTGTCTGTAGCTTTGCTGCTCATTATTGCTGTTGTGAATAGAGCCCTCCGTATACTCGTTAGTGCATTCAATGCATCTCTAGCACAGCGTGAACATTATACCAACCTGTTTTATACACGTACTAACGTGTATAAAAACACGTTGAGTGTGTGTGTGTGTGTGTGTACACACTCTCAGTCGTATGTTCTATACGAGTGTGTAAAACGGGGTGAATAGGAATGGACGAAATACTGGAGCAAGACGTTACCTAGCTGGTAGTAGTGGAAGTATTCTTAGTCCGTGACTGTTCACCTACTGTGTCTGTGGATCTGATCTCTGCAGAAGGATGTTTTTCCTCCAGTATTTCGTCCATTTCTATTCATCCTGGAGTCTTTATTCACCCCGTTTTACGGTTTTTTTAATAGGAAGGCCGGGGAGACTGGAAAGATAAATTCTCCTCAGCACACCTATGTACGTCCACTGCTGGACATGCCTCCCCTCCTCGTCGACGACTGATGTGGCGCGGCGGGCGAAGGTTTGCCTGCGAAGGTTGCGGCTTCGATTCCCGCCTTAAACCAGATACTTAGATTTAACTTGATGTTACTCTTTAATTCCTAGGTTTATCTATGGTTTCTAGGGTTCTTATTGGCATGATGATATCGAGAACAATCCAAAGCAAAAGCAGCGCCCAAAATCTTTACAAACCACACGATATTCCTTCCAGTAAGATTTAATCGTGCCGTTATTTATTACACTGCACATTAAACATAAGCAATTATAACACGGAGGCAATTAGTCGAACTAATATTTAAGCAGCAATACTGCAGTATGTTATAATATTATATAAGAATAATGTTATTACTATGAGTAAGAACCAGAGCGCAAATCGGGTCTGCAGCTAGTTACGGTTTCAGATGGAGCGAAGCAAGGTTGTTTTTCTAGGTAGTTAATGGTATTGTCTGAGGGTAATTTTTAATCTTTTATAATAATTGATAGGTAATACGAAACCATATTCTACGCTGTGTATCGGAATTTCTCACAATACTGTGATTAACAAAGAAAATTACAATCAAATAAGAGAAACAAATTAGTTTTTACAAAACTTTGCAAACCTTATTTGCGACTGCAACAATTAAGCTAACTGCAGACTGTTACAAACAAAATACAGGTAGCTCAACTGTGATACTGTGATTTAATTTGGGAGTCGAACAGAGAGTTATCTCTCTATTTATCTAATGCTTCGATTTCGATAAACGACTCTAAAAATTCTTCCACTATTAGGTAGCCACATTATTCTGTAGTAATATAACCTCCGTTTTATACAAGTATCAAGAGACCAAACTGCTAGTGTATTATAAATTTGTATACACCGAGAATATACGGTTTGCTTTGCTAAAGTGTATTTACGAAATTTTCAGCATTATTTACCTACATATTAAAAAACGAAATACAATACAACAAGTAACCAAAGCGTTCTTAAAACATCTTTAATCAGTGTAAGACCCACATAAGCAAGACTAAATCAGTATTACAAAGCTCATCCTCCGCAAATAGAGTAGGTACGAAGGAACACGTCCAATTACATTAACGAGGTTGTAAATCTCTAAGCCATTCTAAGAGGAATGGAACCGTGTCGAAATGAGCGCGCTTACTTATTGCGCAGCTTGTAGATTGAGAATGAAAGTTTAAATAGAAAACTTACTAGTAAAATAATGGCTCACAGTTCACAGGTCAGACGATGACCTTATGATAAAATTTACAAGTTCCGTGCTGGTAAAGCAAACAGTAGTCTGTTTCTGAGAGTCCACAGTCCATCCACATTATATTTCTTATTCTGGATAAAAGTTTACATACCCTGCTACTAGGATTTGTCCGAGCTATTAACAAGTCAGTTAACTGGTGTTTAAGTGTAAGCTTTGTGTTATATTTGTACTAGCTGCTGCCCGCGCGTTCGCCCGCGTTTTATCGGGATAAAAGATGGCCTATAATGTTATTCCAGGTCCCAAACAATAACCATACCAAATTTCAGCTTAATCATCATCACCATCATCATCATCATCAGCCCATACACTGATTGTATTAGCATTTATCGATTATCCAAAAACTTATACTATTCTTAATTACAAGACATTATAAACCAGGAGTTTGTCTAGTGACCGCGGTCGCATTTGACAAAAAGGGTCTTAGTAAAAGTTTTAAACATTTACGAGAATTTATTTATTTATCCTTCCACAAAAAGAGCCCGGTCCAAAATTCCAGTCCATAAAATACAACCGTTTCCAAGCTCAAAGGCCACAAAAAGGTTAGTACTACCCCGACTACTCTCGCCCGTCAATTTTTCCGCCCACCACCAAATCATTCCCTATAAACCGACGATTTACATATCAAAAGGGGAATGGGCAATCAACGAAAAACCCACCAGTCGGAAACGTGTGGTCATATAAATATTTATAAATTCAAATTGGCAACCCCAACTTTGTCACTTTAAAGCTTATTGAAAATGCGATTTATTGGTCTTTTGGTTTAAGATTTTGGTCTCTTCTAGGCGTTTTCACACATTTCAAATAATCACATATTTCATGTTTCAAGTCCGTACGATATACATATCTACTCTGGGATGGCAATCTATTAGATTTCAAATCATTTATTGTCAGTGATTTACAGTGTTACTTAAGTAAACAAACATTTTTAGAACGTCATTCCATAAAGCCTACCTATTTAAATATTACAATATTATTTACCGTATGTCAATAGTAATGCAATTGGACCCCTGGTCTGGTCTAGAACCCAACCTAGTCAAGGTTTGGACTGTGCTGTAAAATAAAACAAATTATGTTTCCTTACCGAAATACACAGGTATTTCGGTAAGGAAACATAATTTGTATTGAAATACAGATTTCAATATAAAAACACTATGATAAAGTTACATAATATTATTTGATTGGTTCTTTTTCTTCCATTTTTGTTTACGAATTATTAAAATTAACTATGATTTGGATAAAATCAGGCAGTTTATTTCAGTAACCATGCAATGGTTTTGCCTAATTCCAGCATTGGGGTAATTCCACCAGGTGGAATGGGTAGGACAATCTCAAGGTGAGTTGATTAATTTATTGCTTCTGTTCTATTTGAGTACCGCTTTCGCACAGAGGGCTCAGTTCCGCCTGAGTCGCAAAATGCTGGTGTGATTCTCGCAGTTGGTAGAACAAAATATTTTTTTATAAGGTGAATTGATCGAGAGACTTACCACCACTCACTCGGTAAATCTTAATAAATTAACTTACCTCAAAAACACGGTAAATGAATTAGAAATAGGTATCGTTTTCGACAACGTTGTTTTAATGTTGTTAACTTTGTTTTTATCGTTTTCGACAATGGCGGCGGCTGCTGATCTGTTTCTGAATCAAACCTACTGTTACTGTGTGCTTCTGTGTAGAGAGTAGCGACTACTTCAGCCCGAAAAAATAATTTATAAGAAGTTCCTTTTTTATAAATAAGGACATTTACCACCTCTTTGCGGTAAATCCTAAAATTTACCGCCGTTCGGGCCTTTATAGTAACATATACCTTGCTAATCTGGGCCAGCACCTACTCAAGGTTACTACTACCATCAAACCGTTGGTAGGAATTCGGTCTAGGAGTAATGTAAGGGTTGTAATCGATGGGGTAATTTCCCGGCGATCTCTCGTTGCTATCTGCATACAAATGACGTAATCTCGCGACGACGACGACAAATGCCTGCAGACAGATTCCTCTTAATCAAGAGAATCAAGGGTTAAGGGTGTGATTTGTGTTGATGTGTTTGTAGTCTCGTTTTCAACCGACTTCAAGAAAAAGGTTTTTGTACGCGATCATCCCAGAAAATTTGTACCCCCAGGGGATTAGTATTTATCCCGCAAAACTTAAAAACAGTGTAAAAGTAAGGGGAAGAGTAAATTGAATATTAGGTTTTTAAAAACAATCAAACTATCACAATGACTGGTAACAAACAGTTTCCATGGCAGCGAGCGTTAACAAGAGGTATATTCAGGAATTTGAAGTCTGTGTAACACGCCAATTATTAGACTAGTTTTGTTGCTTTTGTTGACGTCTCTCAGACGCTAAGGCTCGGATTGGGAAAGCTTACTCAGACATCGATGTATGAACGCTTTTCTATGCCATAAACGTCACTGAAGCATAGATCACTTCTCAGTGGGACCATTAATGTATTCACGGATGAGTGAATTTACCAGTAGGTTTACGTTTGTACTATGAGTAAGAAAAGTTCCAAGGTCGTACACATTCATTATTTTATATTTGGTTTATTATATTACATACTGGTACATAATTTATGTTACTAATATTTTTCTATTCAAACAGTTATAGTTGTTATTCAACTAGTTCGATCAACATTATAGAGTCTGGGTAGGTTTAATATTTGCAAACTTTTTAAATATATAAACGGTAACATAAATTCTACATTACAAATATTACGGAGACGTTTAAAAACAGAAATCGACTTAGCGCTTTTTGAGTATCACCTCTCAGTAGCCAGAATCCTTAATAGATTTAAAAGTATAGCTACAAACTTCTTTTCATTCTCTAAAATTTGCCAGTTGCCTCGCTAGTTTTCTCAAGAAAACTATTAATAACTCGACAACCCCATGTCGTAGAACCCCACGCTTGTAGGTGGGTTCTACGACTGGTGCGAAATTTGACCCCTCTCCGTGACAAATGAGGCATTCTGGCGCGCGTGTACGAGACATATAGACCTGTCATATTCGGCTCTACTATAAAACAGGTTAAGTAGTAATTAAATCAAATTAAAATTCATTTATTTCAGATAACTACGATCCATAATTTGTTAGTAACATAAATTCTTATATTAAAATGTTAGTTTTCTTAACCGACTGTGGTTACTATTGTTACATTATATTCGATTTACTTCTAAGAAAACAAATTCCATAAAATCGAATTACATACAATCATATCGAATTAAATTAAAGCAATCAAATCAAATAATAATAATGTAATGCTGTGATCTCTTCAGTTGATATCGGTTTTCCGTCATTGCAATAAAAAAATTACAGAAAACCTTATAATTAAATCGTTTTCTTTTGATACATCACGCTTGTTTTAACTTTTCTTGTGGGTTGAATGAAATAAACTCGGTGAAATTAAGTTTATAATTCAGTCTTTTTACTGACTGATACGGATTATAACCACTTGCTAAAATCCTTTAGCTCATTCAAAACTCAACCCAAAAATCACGAATTCACTTATTTTAATGAGATAATGTTGGAATAACAATAACTTCATTAAAAATAAGCTTATTCAGAGTCGAGCACCTCTCACATCATAAACTCTTGCATTCCAGAATGAACGTGTCAAACACCTTTCATATTTTCAGAGTAGCACCCTCAGTTTCGGGCTTAATTACGTTGTTGTTTATTAAGCTGGATTCATTCTCCGTCTCTTTCAAACTTGAGAGGTACCCTTTAGGCCGAAATGTCCCATCACTGTCGCACTCGCAGCAATGCGAGGCATTATGATTAATACGCGCTAAACATTTTTTGCCAGCGTAATTGTTTTATTGCGTTGTTAGTATTCGTGTTGTTTTGATTTATGTATGTCTCTTTACTGGCCTTATTGAACATTATAAATGCTGCTTTGGGTTCATCAGTATCATAATAATTTTAAGCCGGAAACACATTTTTTTTTGTTCTGGCTACACTTTTCTGTCGTTTGCTTGAAAAGCAGTGAATAAAGGTGAGATTGTTCGGTAGTGCTTTAGGTACACATGTTAAATCAACTATATAAAAAAACTCGACTCATTCCTCGTCTCCACTTTTTTCCAAATGCCAACTATTACAGGAGACCTGATGATCATTTTGATACCTCATTTCTGAATATCCTTGAACTCTCGTAAACAAAACCCACGCCTTGCGGGTACGAAATAAAATGAATAAGAAGCCCGACCCATCAGGAATAATAATTTATCTGCCAGTCAAGGATACCTAATCACAATGCAAGATTTGGTTTAGTTTTTAAATTTTTTTTAACCTGCCTTTATGGTACTTACATGCTTAATACAATGTTTTCTGAAGCGTGTGCCTTGTTTATAACTTCCATTTTTTTTATGTCGATAGACCTTCGTTTGACCACAATCTTAGTGACGGTGTGGCCGACGTTGTATCACGAAGGTTTAGAAGACACCTATTAACTCTTTGTCTTGAAGAGACCCACCCAGATTGTATTTGGCCGGAAAAACAGAAGCAAGCAGTTTCCATACAACATTTTGCGGAAAATCTATGAATTTGGAACCCTTCTATTTTTTTTAATTGGTTATATTGCCCTCGAACAATTGACTGAAATGCATTGATGAAGTTGGTTCTTCTTTAAATTAAAACTTCTCTTTCACTGATTAACTTTGAAAAGGTCAAACTAATCAGCCACTACTTTAAGACGAAAGAAAGAGATCCAGACGCTTAATTCTTAAAATTAAACTTGTTTTAAGTTCTTTCACGTTTCTGCCCGTAAAGTTTTACTTTGTGGATGTCTACTTACCTTGTTGCGATCACTTCAGCTTCAGTGGTTTGTAAAAACTTACCTGAAACAAAAAATAAGAGATTTTAAAGGATTTTAGTTGATATTGGGTAAACTACGGATAGTGGCCTAAGTGGTGGAGAGATTTCGGTTTTTTGGCAAAAAAAAAACCTCACTTCTGAAATTCACAAGTTAGTTTCCTACATGGAGCCTGTCAAAACTTAAGTTTATTTTCCTACATGGAGCTTGTCAAAACTTAAGTTTATTTTCCTACATGGAGCCTGTCAAAACTTAATTGCCGTTTTCAGGAGATGGATAATTTAACAGTGGGGCGTCCCTCTTTTGGTTGTAAGCTATGATCGACAATAGTTTAAAGAAGAAGTTTTTTGACGAATATTTAACCCAATAACTACATTTCAATTCATATAAAATATATCTTCACCATTTTTATAATTTGAAAACGGGTTGTAAATAAAAAAGTCGTAAAATCAGGATTCTGTAGCCTTGGACATTTTCTCATTGATTCGCATCACTCAAAGCAAATTTCTTGTCTGACCGAAATCACATTTTCGTTCAAGCTTTTCGCCTGAAAGAAGTTCTTATTCCATAAATAATAACCATCAAAATCTATTACACCAGTAATAGAGATGACGTAAACACAACAGGGTGTACCAGGACAACGCTTTGAACCTTTTGATCAAAGGATAGAGTAGACGTCTCATAAGCTATTGCAAAATAAATAAATAGATACGTGAGCCCAGACAGGCCTTTACTGGACTTAATTAAGTAAGGCAAAGAGTGTGGCACAGAGTGGACAAACGATTTTTTGCGAGATGCGAACGGGACAAAGAGTAGGGACAGAACAGACAAAAGGTTTGTAAGGTAAGTATTCCAGATATAAGCGTAACTTTGGACTAGCATTCACGTGACACTACTTTGACAAGTTTTAATAACTGCATCTATACTAATATTATAAAGAGGAAAGATTTGATTGTTTGTTTGCATTGAATATGCTCCGAAACTACGGAACCGATTTGAAAAATTCTTTCACTGTTGGGAAGCTCCACTATCACCGGGTGACATCGGCTATATTATATTTTCAAAAATAATAATTTTGTATAATAGGCACCTGCCCGTGTGAAGCCGCGGCGGGCCGCTAGTAGCTTATAATTTGCTAAAGTTTGTTGTACTTGTCATATGTAAAATCTCTCTGTAATGTTGTTTTTCTGGTGTACAATAAAGAAATTTTGTATATTAAAAAGAAAAATCGACTTTAACGGGAAAATTATTTGGGATCTTATTAAATTTCTTAGAAATGATCCCCCGTGTGAGGCTTACGCACAATAATAGCAAAAACTTAAATTTTTGTTAAGTGTACTCATTTATAAAAATACTTTACAAAATTACGTAGGTATGTCTTACGAGCAGCAAAAATCTAACTAACATGAGTATTTAGTGTTTCCAATACGGGGGTTTTAATATCAAGCCTATAGCAAGCAAGGTCTAAAAATACAAACTTGGTGGCCACTAACTGATACCGGTAACCCTCACGGAAACGCCGCTGACTGGTCCCTGATGGGTCTAAAATGCCCGTTATAGTTATTACAACGTCCGAGCCGTAAGCGGCCGCTGCGGGCGATCGCAGACCAAATTGTGTCATTTGCACACATGGGGGAGACGAGCTTGTATTTAACCGAATATCATCTGGTAAATGTCTACCTACATAGTATATAAGTATACTAGATTCGAGTATAGTGTTTTTACAGTTCATTTATATTTGTGAATACACGTTGGTTCCTTTAGGTATTCATTAAGTAACGTAAAGCTTGCATAAAAGAGTTATAAGTTTTATTATTAAGAGTAATTTAGTAACAAATAGCTTGTATAGAAGAGTTATAAGTTGAGTAATTTAGTAACAGAAAGCTTGCATAGAAGAATTATAAGTCAAGACAAAACCCCTTCTCACTCGAGAGTTAATCTCCATGGTGTCTATGCGAGTCCAGTCGAAGCGACGACGCTAATATCAAATCAAAAGACGACTGACCCCCCGACAATAGGGCCGTTAGAGCAGAGTACCTACTCTCGTAAGTTCAAGTATCATCTATGGACTTATGTTTGTATAATTTGTGATGCTTGGAAGTGACAAATAAAAAAATAGCCCTATTTTTTTAGTAGCTTCTACTCGTGCTTTTGCAATATAATTTTAATTATTTTAAAAATAATAGTTATTTTCTGTTAATTTATTATAACATAACAGTTTTTGTGTTAGTTGAGTTGCCTTGATTTATTGAATAAATCACACACACACATACACCCACACATGTACTGCCTTTGAATTAGAGTAGGCTTAAGAACCTTGTCATTGTTATTTAATTTATTTTTGTGTTATTTCTATATATTTTTTTGATTGTTTAGTACTTATAAACCGTTGTAAGTTTTTTTCTGTGTTATATGATATTATGATGACCTAATTTAATGTGATCTTTGTATTGTGTGTTGTAGTGTCAAATACATATTTTATCTATGTATCTAGTTGGTAGTCCTAATAAATAAGTCACAAGGCTCACATGGTAGATGCCAAAGTTTTGCTATTGCGGATGTTTGTTACTACATATTTCTCGCCAAAATGACTATTTTAAAAACCGGAGGATCTCATACTCGGAGCCCATGGTATGTATATTAACATTTTTTTTTGTAACTTATATCGTTTGAAAACTATCACACTTGAAAAAGTGAAGATGTGGTCTAATTTTTATGTATGTTCGACGATTACTCCGTCAATTATAGACCGATTTTAATGATTCTTTTACTATTTTATAAATAGAAAATGATTCTGAGATGGTCCTAACATTTTACTACCGAGGTATTAGTATTTGTTCCGCAAAACATAACAAAACAGTGTAAATATTTAGGAATTTGAAGTCGGTATTTAGTTTTTTCTTATCAATTAAATTGTCTTGATGTGGTTTGTATTTATTATGTGGAATAACAATAAAATCCTTATGTCGGAAAAAAGCGCGTGAATCCGTGTACAAATAAATAAGCAATAATCGTGAAATCGCTGGATGCGGGCAGCGCAAAATCGGTCATTGTGGAGATCCTTAGGGGAGGCCTATGTCCAGCAGTGGACGTCGATCGGCTGATATGATGATGATGATGATGAATCGTGAAATAGCATTCGCCCCCCGGCTTCACGCGTGCCACCGGCCTTCATTCATTACCACGTATTGTGCAACACAGGACAAACCCCGAATGCCACGCACGTGCAGCTGGAATACTAACATTCCATATTGACAGGGAGGAATGAAATAAAACGGGCAAGTGAGAGTCCGAGTCAAGCGTCGAGAGTTCCGTATCATGACCAGTAGATTTGTATTAGGTTCTAGCTTCTGCTTGCGGCTTCGGTAAGATGACAAAGGGGAAAAACGTTCCCTACACAGCGCTGGAGTAACGAAGGTATACTCATTTATAAAATCCAAGAACTTTTAAGTAAACAAAGGCATTTACATATGAAACCTCATTAACTAAAACTAATAACAGGAACAGACAAACCCCAAGATAAAAGCAAGGTAATCACTTAACGAAATTAAAAACTTCAACAACACAAACATACGCGCTGGAAAAATGTTCATTATCGATTTTGATAACGGTTGATATACAAATGAAAGAAAAAACTTATCACATAGCATTATAAATATACTTCCAAATAATTTTTTTTAGAACTGCTGCGTTTTGCTCCATAGTGGTAAAATTGTTTCCAACAATATTTCTTTGGTATAGCTACATCTTTGTTTACAAAATGTATCTTGGATTCTACATTATATTATGTTATGGAATAGACTTAGCTCCAACAGTGGATACTTACCTTCCTTTACATTATTGTTATCATCCGTGCACTTCTAGAAAAGTTCATGGAAGATAGAATCATTAATGGTTCCAGTTTTTCTTTACAGGCCCGAACCCTAAAAATATAGATAAATATTTGGGCGGTAGAATATCGGAATGGAGATGAATGGAATTTCTGAAATTGGATGCCAGGTATTGGCGTTTTTATAATATATAAATGTCTACGCCATGCCACTGGCCAAGGGTTGGATCCATTGGAGGACTTTAGGGGAGACCTATTTTATAAGTGGCAAGAGACAGGTTAATGCATTCATTGCCCAGCTTAACTTCAAACAACTACCACCGGCTCAATACGTTTTTCCTGCAACAGTTGATTCCTGTAATCGTATGAGGAAACTTTCTGAGTGAAGTTCGGTGAAAGGTTATAACTATTAAGCATACCGATTTTGATGTGAGTAGTGGGGTAAAAGAGAGGCGGGGCACTAGAGTCTAAATATGAGGGTAAGCGAGGGCATGAGTGAGTAAAATGAGTTTCTATGAACAGTGTTATATTTTGTAAAAAAATCTACAGTCCCCTATGTATTATGCCAATCTTAGATCCCGAGAATATATTAATAGTCGGTTTTGTTTCAATACCCTTGAGAATAAAAAACCCAATTTTCCACCCCAGGTTGCATGCAATTTTTCCAGTTGCCAGATTTCGTTTAATTCACAATACAGGGTGTCCGCGTGTCACATTACCAATGTAATTGGATAATCCGACATGTCGATATACAGGGTGTCTGTCTGACGCACCCGCGCGTGCATAAAATGAAGTGGATGGAATCGAAAATTGCGTTTAAATTGATGGGAGTGTTGATTGATAGAGAATTTAATGGGTGGTTAGATGGGAATTTTGTACTTGAAAATCTAGTTTACAAGTAGTTTGCTGCTCAATTAATAAACAGTTAATTTACGGACAATAGTATATAGTAGTACATATATATTAAGTAGTATATAGTATAGTACTTTGCCGCTCGTGTATACGAGCACTTAGTCTGCTTTCCCGCTCGAGTACAATCTTGGTTTTCGAATCCGTTCCCAGAAGGGATTTATTCACTGCTGATGAGCCCTCATAAATCCCTTCTGGGAAAGCGTCCACCTTAGACCACACCTTATCTACTTAAATGAGATGGTGGCTAAACGATTTGACCAATAGAAAAATGGTTTTACTTGTTATCATCTGTTTACAAAAAAGCTTATTTGGTCAACAAGAAGCACAACATAAAGCATCGGTAACAAACGTACTTATATCCCAACTACCTATTATAAAAAACTAGGTAGTTAAGAAAACCTTTCCATACAAAAGTATCCGAAACTTCGCAACTCCAACCCTCAGGATAAAAGTGCAAAGAAAAGCAAAACAAAGTAACAGAACACAATGAACTCAATTACTTGTAATGACGAACAATGGCGCGGAACTCTCGGACAACTTTCTATTGCTGAATCCATTCGAACATTCAGTCAATTTTCGAAAAATACTTTGCTGAAGGGGATTTCTTCTAAAGCGTACTGTAGAGTTACTAATACTTGAATGGGACATTGTTTTATGTTTATGTTGAGAATATGGGCCTTCAAATTAGCATAGAGAGGAGCAAATATGTGAATAGTTGGGAGGCGATGAGCTGGAGGCGGCTCAGGACCGTTATTGACGTCGTAGGGCCTTTCTATGTCCAGCTGTGGACGTGGCTTTAATGATCAAAAAATCTAAGAAATAAAGTATGTACTAAGTACTGTACAAAGATATGACCGTGATGGACTTGCTGCTGGTCGCACTTGATGCCAGGCAGTGAATGTGTTAATGAATTAATAATACTGGGCAATTCACAAAGCATCATCTAGCCCGTTGATAAAATGTATTTATATCTTTGTATATTATTCCTTTGTAGGTTCTTCCTGACATTTTGTTAGTGTACAAAATAGTACATACAGGTACAGTAGACATTTCCCTTTTGATTTTTTTTCCAAGTTAGTCCCATTGAGCGCTCATTGTCATTTCGTCCAATTTGTTGTATGACACGATTTCATTCTCTTTGTATTAGAATCTCCAGAAAGTTTTAATTTGTCCGTCCAAGGTTCCGCTAAACGAACGAAACTTTTGTTGTTTCTAAGAACTTTAATCGCTTGTTTTCTTTGTTAGAAATTAAGTAATTGTTTTTATTTTAAGGGATATTTTGGGGTGTTTCTGAGGGTGAAATGAGTTTTGCACGAATGTTTACAATGTTTTGTGTTTTGAAGTGGCCTCTTAAGAACAACGTAAACGACAGGTGAAAATAAGCATTTTCCCGATAGCCCTGTATATTTACGAAATCAACATAATATATTGTCAAGAACTTGATGTTTAGTTTTAATGAGTACTTATTTCCGGAAGGACATTTCCGATTCAAAGAAAAATAAAATACTAATAGGTAAATAAATAAATAATTCACACCGCATCATCTGGGCCTAAAATAAACAGAGCTTGTGTTATTTGTTATTACCGGTATAGATAACTAATATACTTAATACATACTTGTGGTGGGCGAAGGTCCGCCTGCGATGCAGGAGGTTGCGGGTTCGATTCCCGCCTCGGGACAAATGTTTGTACGATCTGTAAATATTTGTTCAGGGTGTTCTGGATGTTTTATATATATAATAAAAATATTTATCTATGTAGTGTATTATATTAAGTATATCAGTTATCTGGTACCCATAACACAAGCTCTGCTTAGCTTGGGGCTAGATGATGCTGTATGAATTGTCCAGCATTATTTATTATTTTAAATATTTATACTACATAGATATTTTTTATTTTACATAGAAAACAGCCGGAACAAATATCTGCCAATAGTACAAACATTTCTCCCGGGCGGGGATCGAACCCGAAACTTCTTGCGTCGCAGGCGGACCTTCGCGCACTGCGCCACTGAGGTCGTCATAAGGAATATAAAAAGCTTTATTATCCCATAGTATTATGGGTCAAATGTTTCATAAGCTATGTTTTATCAAGCTACCAGATGATGGAAATCTTTTTCTCTCTAGTCCTGCTTCCGACTGTTTTCAGGAAATCAACATTCTAAAACAACACTGAAATCCAAAAGCTTGTTCCTAACGCCGTATTGCGATTGTCAAAGTTCCGAGCTGTCAAAACTTATGACAGATTTGAGGTGGCTGTGACAAGGGACAAACATTAACGAGAAATCTAAATAGGGATATTTTCGCCTAAAGTTTCTTCAAAATTCGGGGAATTTTCAGCTTGTTGGCATTGTTACTTTGAGAATTATTTGTTTTGACTGCTTGGAATAAAATGGTGAAACATTTCTATTTCATTATTAAATCGCATTATTAATCTTATTTCATTTATTTGTCTTTTATGTTAGTACTAAATATATGTCTATATCTTTTAACAAATACCGTAACTAACTAACAAATACGGTCACTGCTCACACGAAAAAATTAAAGAATAAGTTCTTAAAAGAAGAAACAAATAGACGAATTTAATTTCATCAAAGATCCTATTAGCGTACCTTCCTAAACTATCTTTGGATTTCACATCACAACTCGAAAATTGCACATTCGCCCAAATTCCCACATCAGTCTCATAAAACTGAATTAGTTCGTAATACCATTCCCAATTCGGAACACATCGCATAGAATCATAGTTGCATGGGACTATTTCGGCTACATAGTTTGCCCACTTTTGAGCAGGTACTTTTGTGCAAGTGCACATGAGTTTCGCCCGGGAGACGAGCCGTCCTATAGACTCCCCGTTCGTCAGCCGAGCGAAAATCAAACGTAAATTGTCACATAGAGAGAGGAAAATGGTTTGAGGGTCTGCCAGAGTAAGCAGAATTAGCGATTTGTATGCTATGCAACATAGAATAGGGTCTGCTTTCCGAACACTAATTCGTTTATCGCTCTCTATCCTCTACCAATGTGATTCAAACTCTAGTTCATCGCCAATAAGGTCGGTTTTCCAAGGGAGATGGAGAAGGGAGTGTGGGGGTTTATGAATACACCCCTCATTCATAATCACAGGGATGTCGAACGCTCAGGTGGTTTAGATTCCGGATTTATACGCGAGGTGAAGCCGGTTATAATCTACATTGTTTATTGTGGCCGCGCGAAAAATTTGATATTAATTCGGTGGGAAAACGGTTTTATTTGAAACCACAACACTCATGGCTCTAGACAAACATTGATTCACAAAATTAGGAGTATTATCGGTCGTAAATTCAAAGTTTCATTTGGTCAAGATGAACTCAAATGATCCTGAAACATTAGCAGTACCTACTACCAACGCAACGCAACGAATAAATGATACCTATCTGACCGCAAACTATGTAAATTTTAACCCTAATCCATACGTAAAAGTTCACTATGCTTAACTACTACACCGACAAGTTTCAATATCCGCATTCGAAATAGGCGAATGAAATCACTCCGCTTAGGTACGCGACAAGATACTTACGTCGCGTCGCGCTATCGCAAAGACAAGTGACGTTTCGTTATAGTTATAAAAGCTCCTCCCTGCAGACCAGTGAAAACCGCAAAATTCAGTTTACGACCGAAGCTTCCAGAACAGTAGCAAAGCCCCGGACATTAAACTCTATCCTAGGAATCCCATAAAGCCATACAAGTCTTACCATCAATCTTATCTCAACTGAACAGGACTCATATTCGAACAAAAAAGTAAAGGGAGCAATTCGCGCGCATTTTCAGCCGCCATTTTGTTCATCGTAAAAAGCTAATGGCTTTTTCTGTAATTCAAAGACCAGCAACAAGTGCAGTAAAAGAAGTAATAATGATAAGATTGAGTGTTAAAATATTTCGATTAAAAAGATTATGCTGTCTATTAGCATAATATCTGAGTAAATAGTTGTGACAAAGTTACCTAGTTCAAAGCTTCAACACAACATCTTCAAAGCCGTCGTTATGAAACATGGCCTGATGAAGTATTTGTCGAATTTGGGATACTTAGGAAACCTAATCGAGCAGATATCTTTCTATCTGATATTGTTTGATGAAGTCCTTACATTGCTCAATTACATTGAGCTCAAGCTTAAATTAAGAGCTCCATGCTTATACACATAAAACCTAAGTTAGATTTAATAATACCTACAAGTAAACGTACCTACATTTTTCAACTCACTCCAGTCCTTTCCTGTCTTTCCATCACAGAGAGTTTTCTACATAATCTCTCACACCCAAGTATTCTAAAACCCCTTATCTCCACACTTTCACCGTAACATACACTCTGTCCGTAACACACGCCGACAGCTGACCAATTGCGTCCATTTGTTACAATGTCCAACCCTGTATCGCGACGCAATCGTGGCCCGAGTGGCAGTAAGTTTACTTTGTCTCACGAAGGGTTATTGGATTTGCCCTCTCAAGGATTGTTATTTGTAAAATGTGCTTTATTCTTAAGAGGGATAAAGCAATATAGGCACTTGGAGTTCAGTGCTAAAAGGGCGTATTAACCAAAATTACCGAATATTGATCCTCTAGAAGCATTGTATTCGTTTATTTTGTTTTAGTTTAGATAATATAGGTAACTACCTCAATGCAATAAACGATACTTTACATTACATACTTAGACAATACACAACTGTGTATTGTCGAAGTATGTAATGTAAAGTATCGTTTAGTGCATGAAATACATAAATGATACATTCCTTTACTTGTACAGGTGTTTTTATGTCTATGTGTGTCAATGTATTCTTTACGGTGTGCAATATCTTTGTTCAAATAACAAAAATCAAATAAACTTAGCTAACAATAAAATAAAACTGTAATTGAGACTGAAAGCAACTTAAGAATATTGAATGTCATGAAGCAGAGAAATCTTTGTCAATTTAAAATTCATTTATAGCATAATAGCATTTATTTGAAAGAATCGTTTTAAACTTTCTCTGAAACTCCATATTCGGCAGCAGTCTTATAGATTGTGGTAATTTATTATGTATATGGAGGGTACCATAGCAAACATACTTTTGCCCATCATTGTGGTTTTTACTTTTATGTGACAGACTTTATTGTTGTCACGCCTATTGGGATAATGAAATCCGAAGGTCAGCCGAAGAGACTGATTATTTCTTGCAAACATCCGTCTCTAAAATATACAGTTATGGTAGAGTCAACATTTTATACTTATGGAAAAAGTATATATTATATTAATCAAATTTATATTGTTTACTGTCTGTGCACTAACAGCCCTTTTTTTCTTATATCTTTTTCTCAATCCCAAGGTTGCCTGGGAGAAATCGCTCTCAGTGATAAGGTCGCCTTTTGTACTGTATTTATTTTTATGTTAGATTGTTTATGTAATCATAAGAAGTAAAATAAAGTGTTCATTCATTCATTGATGTGTTTAGTTTTGTCGGATTAAGCATCAGAATGCAAGCTCAAGTTAATGAATCGTAAAACCCATTTCTGGCGTATGTACCCTACCAGGGATGTAGAACTATCGCATATAACAATATCTAATACCATCAATTTAAGTTAAATCTGTAGATGTGGCACGTACTCCTGGTGCTTTTAATGGAACCGCCTCGGGATCATCCTATCTACACTGCAAAAAAATCATCCAAATCGGTCCCTAAATGACGGCGAAATCACTGGACATACATACATACATTAAACGTTAAGAGCGAGTAAGACTCGCACACAGATGGATCCGTATAGTTGTTTCTTGCCAAAAATTATTATTCCAAGACAAACAGGAAGTAGGTATAGGTACTCTATAGGTTTTAGTCATGGCGAGAATCAAATATTTTTATGTGAATAAAGTACATATTTAGTTTTAAGGATTATTTCCCCCTTTATTTTTGCTATAAGACTCTAGTTCTTGCCAAATTTCATTATTCCAGGTCACCGGAAAGTGCCCTATAAATTTGTGTGCATGTGATTCCCTTTGAAATTTCAAAATATTCGGGCATAAACGGAATTTTATTTATATCGCGGCTCCAAGAGGTTACGGACTTGGGTATAGGTATGATATTAATATCGAATCGATACCTCCACGCGTTCCTGAAAAAAGGAGGTTGACAGACGGACAACAAAGTGATTCTATGATTCCTTTTTCCTTTTGAGATACGGAACCCTAAAACCAATATGCAAACAGCCGAATACAGAACATCCTCCTTTTTCCGAAGTCAGTTAAAAAGATCTACGTAGCTAATAAGCCGTAAATATTATGCTGCACAAAAACAGTAGGTACCCCCATGACGATGATAACCAAAATATAAAATACGTATTTTAAAAACCAACTGTAATGTTTCATTTCCCATGTCTTTTCTGGCTGTTTCCCAACCATAATAACCAATGATAAAAATCTAATTTTAAAATCTCTAAAAACTCTGCTAAAACCGTGTCATTAAAAGCAGTTGAAAACGAGTTTTTCTGCTTATGAAAGAATTCTGACGACATTTTCATTTGGTTCTTTCATTCCGTTTACATTGGCTCACTATTTACTGAAAGAAATCTTTACACACTCGTTTCACTACACAGAAATAAGCTTTCAGCGAGTATTTTCTGAAAATGCAGTTGAATCAATGAGCATAAATTCGCTTTAAAACGAACGTGTTGTTTCATTTGCAGCGTTAAAAACAATATTTAATAGAGTGAAATTCCTGTATCCTTTATCATATTAAAACTCAATTCATACTTTACGAAAAATCCTTAAATATGGTAGTCATTGACGGTACACAAAGATCATTGACATCAAAATAAACATAACTCGCACTTGAATAACCTTTTAAATTTGTTATTGACAAAGAAAATAACAATCAAATAATATAAACAAATTAAACTAGTATTTACAATTGAAACAATTGAGCTAACTGCAGACCGTTGCAAACAATCTACAAATAGCTCAACTGGTCCATATCAATCCCAGTCGGAAGCGTCCCCAAGACGCTGGCTGCATTGCCCCGCTGTATGGCAATGCTAATGCGCTCCGCCAGATACTGACCAGGTCTCGGGTCACGCGTCGCTTTAAAATGATTTCGAAAAAACAAGGATCTATCTTCGCATGTACATATGTACATACTATGTGCATATGGGTGGATGAAATGAGGATGGAATGTATGTTTGTATGTATGTGTTTACATCTACACACATATTTTTGCCATTTTCTCGTCAATTACGGACCAATTTTGATGGTGCTTTCGCAATTGTATAGTATAGAGGATAGTTGGTCCCATAATTAGTATATGTCCCGCAAAACTTTTTTGCAAACAAATAACTTTGAATGCCAGTAATTTTTACTAAAGCATAAGAACCCAAAGAATTCTCATTCTGCTTGTTCCTGTGCCCTCATCCGCTTGTTCCAATGAAAAATATCACGTAAACTTAAATAGAAACCTGATTTGATTAGATTATCTAGTACTGTGTATTCAAGTTTAACAATAATTAAAAGTACAAGTAAATCGCATTAAAATTCGTCATTCAAAAACAGCCTCTCATCAAACACGATCCTGTCCAAACATAAACATTTATAATTAAAAACAACACGTCGACAGCAGGCCTACAAAAAGTACATGTTTGCAGAGGGCGTTAGCGGTGTCCTTTGAAAAGGACGAAATCGGTGTGACAAGTTTTGAAAAGGCGTGGGTTCCCTAGGTATATTTTCCCGAATGAACATGAAATGTTTGTATGACGCAGAGTCACCAAGTAATACGCTAGCGTGATGTCTTGGCGAGTACTATAGCGGATGGTTGGAGAAAAAAAAGAACAAAATAACTTGCGAAAATGTAGAAAGCTTTTGCCTAGGAGTGGAACAAAATAGGCTTATGAAAAAAAAATATGAGGAGGCATATTTTTTTTAAACAAAGAATAATAAAATTACCCGACCCAAGATATCAGATTAAACGCTTTATTTTCATATCAACGACCAAAACACCCAGAAACCTAACATACTTAAACGAAATCACTCATTGTCAGAATTACACCTAGGTCGCGATCAACCTGTCCGTTTTCCCATCACCACATCCACCACGGACGGACCCCTAAAACGGGCTTAACAAATACAAAAGTGGCGCGCTGCGTGTTTTGTCACGCCATAATCAAACATCACGTGAGTCAGACGTGGGGGGGGGGGGTTCAGCCCCCATCCTTCCCTCTGAGTAAACACACGCTTACCTTACAAGTGGTGGATTAAGAGGCACGTTTAGTCGGATGAATCGTAGCTTATTGGGAAGGGCCTTGGCAGGTTAAAATTTTTATTTGTTTTTCATTACGTCTAGGACAATAGTGCACACTTGGATTTGGTTTGTTTGATATTGACATACGCGTTCAGCTTGAGTTCTCAAAACTAACACTAAAGATTATAATAATGGGATATTTACCATGATTTGAGTTTTGAGCCCTCCATTATTTCGGCACAGTTTCATACGCCATGATGACGGAACAACTAACGTCACTGCGAGTTAGAGTTTCTTTTATTGGCAGGCATACCGATCATCTCTCTCTTTCAGTCCTGCTGTCTTTGCTATGAATGTTACCACTAAAAAAATAATTAAATATCCCGCTATTAACTTTAGTGTTGTATATAATCATGATAGTTTCCAAAGTTACCAAAACTAAGTTTGCTAGATTAATTCGTAACCTTATAAGAATAACTGACCAACAGTGAGAACCTTAAATTAAATTAGGCAAGGGTATAGATGGTATCCCAGAGATATTCAATATTTTCGTATAAGATAATAATATCCCACAGCTTGTCACAGAATTTCTCCACACTCTTCCGAAAATCGAGTTCGATTCCAACCTATTTTTTATCCGAAAAAAAACGGATGCAAAAAATTGCTTAGTCAATGCTAGCGCATTGACTAAGCAATTTTTTTTTTATTTATTATATTTAAACCAGTTTAAAAATAAGGCACGTCATATTAAATTCTATACTCTTAAGCTAAACTCAGCGTACCCAGTTTTGACTAGCAATAAATGTTTGTAGAGCATTAGGCATTCTTTCTCAGTAATAATGAATAAGGTAGGCGTACGAGCTGAATGTAAAGAGCTTTGGCCTTTTCGTTCAAAGTACTTGACGGTTTGAAGAGGAAAAACAATTTTGTTTTCTCTTTAACGGGATGTGTTTGGTGCAGGTTATTTTTAAGTAGCTTCTGCTAAAGCTTTGCTCAGTTGGTTCTTTGATAAAACGTAGCTCATACCGTTGTTTATGACTTTTCCGAGTTTACGTGATTGCATCAAAAATTAATAAATGAATGAACTGAACTGCACAATTCTATTCGATCTATCGATTCTATCTAGTTCCCAAGCCCTGTTTAGCTTGGGGCTAGATGATGTTGTGTGAAATGTCCAGCATTATTTACTTATTACACTGCTTAAGTAAGTCGATACCAAAGTTTCACGTACAATTGGCTCCAAAACAAAGGTAGAATTTCACTGCAAACTTCTCTTCAATTAATGTTTGTAAATACGTTAAATCTCCTTAATTAAAATCGACTTGCTTTGTTATGGGAGGAACATTGCCTTTAGCTGTTTAGAGTGTTCCCTTACTGATAAATTGATTATCACCACAGATTAGGTAATGTTACTATCACTGACAAATAACAAAATTATCTTTACCGTTTAACGTGTTTTGAAGCAGAAGTTGTTCATATAAACTTGATTCTTAAATAACGTTACCGCGCAGAGAAGCATGTTGATACTTTAGTATGCAAAACGGTAAGCATCGCTTATTTCATTTATGAAATTCATCACAGAGATATATAATATGTAAATACTAACGATGAATACGAAAGTTTGTATGTTAGGATGGATAACTTATCCACGTAATAACACAATTAAAGAAACTGTATTGAAATTTCCACTGTGCAGGGAAATTTTCATTTAGAACTGTAACTTTTATATTTTTGCCTGAAAAATATATTCTTATTCAGTTAAATAGGCGGGCAAAACCACGGGCTGGCCTCCTTAAAAAGGTGAAACTACCGTTTAAGCAGCGGCTACGTGCAGAATAACGAAATTGCAAGGTATGAATGCTTAATGGCGGAAAGGGGAAGAATTGTGAGATTAATTTCGGCGAGGGCAACCGTTCGTCGAGCTCTGCGGTCCGTGCTTATTACGTGACGGTTTCATCTGATGTGGAATAAAATAAAATAATTGAGATATACATATGTACATATAAGATTGGCGTGAGGCCGAGGCAAACGTCAAGCATGGAGAGACGCCAACGCCCACTAGTACTGAACTGATGTATGATGTTACGGATGATGAAGAGACAAATTCTGTCTCGTGTAATAATGGAGTTTTTTTACACAATAGTAATTTAAGGACACAAATTGCAAACGACCGGGACCACTGGTAATCTCTGGTGTCGGAGGGCAAGATCCATATCGGGTCACTACGCACCCCAGTAAGAACAACATTATTTAACTGAAAACTGGCTAATGAGATAATTTATCAAATTGAAACTCTATAAACAACACACCAAACACACATTCAAGTTAGCTAGTAGTCTCTATCCAATATTAAGGACCTAGCAGCCATGAATTGCAACTGACCTAAAGAAACTTTCACGTAATACCCCCGCAATCACCCTTCAGAGCTGTCATCGATCGCGATTGGCCAATACAGAAACATTATTGCTGGCAACATTACTGGGATATTTTCTCGAAAAGAACCTTAAGAAGGTTCTCGAGTGAAGGGAGAAATAAATAAATGGAACGCGAGAGAAAAGTTTTAGGTGCATTCAAGTTGTATTGAACACTATTTTGTTGAAATGAAGGAAAATCCTATTTCTATTAATAGGTTTCAACTTCAAGGGTTAACCTACTATAACTAGATATTTTAGGTATTTGATAGTTTGGAGTCTCATATTTATTGAGAAAACTCAAAAAAAAATTGGATTTGCGAAGTGATGTTGTGTGAAATATTTGGAAATTATGTAGACAGATTATCCTTACCAGCAACAAAATGTTTCTGACAGAAGATCACCGTTGTTTGCTTGCTAGCAGTCAGCCCATGCTGAGACAGAGTCCATTTTGTCTCTTTCGGGCTTACATTTAAAAGTATTTTTTATGTTGTTTTAAATAGGGTAAGTTTACACACTTCTCTGATTGCACAAATAAATTATTTTATTTGTGCAATTCTATTATTCTATTATTGAAATATTTAGCATATTTTTTTCATTCACGATTTATAATGTATTGGTAGTTTTACATACTTACCATCATTTTGATGGGAACCTGGCGTGATTTTGGTAGCTGATCTATGAAAACTATCTATGTCTCAATTCGTAACGATATTGTAGAGCATTGTAGACCTTCAAAGGTTTATACGTATTTTGATACACTCTAAGCTGATATTCAATGCATCATCCAAACCATTCGTAAAACGAAAACGAGAATAAAGGACAATTCCCCTTATTTCTTCCTTTACTTTTGTTATCAATGGTAGCTACGGGGGTCATCGGGTGCGTATTCAATGATTTGAATTTAATTTGATTTGATAAATACGTATATTCCTAAAAATAGGTACAGAGGTGTGCTTGCATCGAGACGTCAGAAAGAATACAATTTTTAAATATGGTGGTGATGCCACCTAGATGTGTTTATATCGACGAAGCTTTTCTTCTCTGCTTAACCGACGTAGGTAATTCTTCAGAGACGCGCGTGTATCGATATGTCGTGCGTCGAGCTTCCTAGTTCCACCAGTAGATGGCGCTCCTCAACACTTCCTTTTGCGATTACCGGCGCGAACATACCGCCCGCCTTGGAAGCACCGGCTTCCAACGATGGGATAATCATGGATCACTGGCTGCTGCTGTCGGTTGGCTCCAGCGGCAGAGGGCAGATTTTGGAGAACGCCCTTCGTATCGTTCCGGTTGCCGTTCGTATCTCGGCAACACGTGAGACACCATCCGTGCCCGGGAACACCTTCGTGACGCGACCCAGACGCCATTTCAGCGGCGGCAGGTTGTCATCTTTGATTAGAACTAAGCTCTCTAGGCTTATGTCCTTCTGGTTGGACTTCCACTTCGTTCTCTGTTGAAGCTCCGATATGTACTCCCTTGACCACCGCTGCCAGAAGTGCTGACGTAGTTGCTCTATTCGATGATACTGGTTCAACCGAGACGTCGGGACTTCCGTGAGGTCATCGTGTGCAGCTGGAGCAGTCAACGGTCGGCCAATAAGGAAGTGACCAGGAGTCAATGGAGTGAAGTCGTTAGGATCTGGAGACAGAGGGGACATAGGGCGGGAATTGAGGACAGATTCTATTTGTGCTAAAACTGTGCTCAATTCCTCATAAGTAAGTTTCGCGTTACCTACTACACGACGTAAATGATATTTACAAGACCTTATGCCACTCTCCCACAGGCCTCCAAAATGGGGTGAATATGGTGGAATAAAATTGAATTTAATTCCATCGTTAGCTGTATAATCTATTATTTGTTTAGAATTTTTATCTAAAAAAGTATAGAACTCTTTTTCAGCTCCTACAAAATTTGTTCCGTTATCAGAATAAATAGAATCAGGTTTACCTCTTCTACTAATGAAACGTTTTAATGCCAAAATAAAGTCATCAGTGGACAAACTTGAAACAAGTTCTAGATGTATCGCACGTGTAAGGAAACAGACGAAAAGACATACATACGTTTTACTAAGACGTGCTCCTCTGCCCCTTTTGTTAAGGACATAGAATACACCTCCTAGATCCATCCCTGTACGACAGAATGGAAATCCTGAGTCTAATCGCGTAGAAGGTAAATTGCCCATTCTAGGCTGTAAAGTTTTACCTTTGATTCGCGCACAAGTAACACATTGACGCACAATTTTTCGAACTAAGTTTCTTGCACCCAGTGGCCACCAACATTCACGTAATGAGGATAAAAGTAGTTGTGGTCCACTATGAAGCAAACGTTTATGCTCGTATTGCACTATGAGCGCTGTCAAATAATGTTTATTGCACAACAACAATGGATGTTTCTTTTCATAGAGAAATTCTGTTGAATTTTCCAGTCTACCACCGACTCTAATTAGCTTATTCTCGTCTAAAAATATATTAAGACCAGAAATACGATTTGCAGATTTACTATTTGTTTTTATGGGAATATTATTTAGCAAATTACTGTATGCGTCCGGAAAAGAATGCATTTGCGCTAGCCTAACTAGCATCATTTGCGACGCATTGAGCTCGGTTACTGATAAGGAACCGGTTTTACGTTTCTCGGACTTCGAGCGCAAATTTGAAATGAATCGTAACACATACGCACCTATACGTTTAAGTTTTGTGAATGATGAATATTTATTGAATTGTATGATTTCATTTGGACAAGAATTACATGTTAAATTAATTGATTGCGATTTTAATTCAGGCAGCTCGTTAAGATTAATCGATTCATTAATAAATTTATTATTTGAGAAATTATGATTGTTATTTTGTAAACGCGATGGACCGTTCCACCACAACGTACAATCGATCAATGAATCGAGCTGCAAACCTCTCGACAATAGATCAGCTGGGTTGTCTTTGCTACGAACATGTAGCCAGTCTGCGTCATTTGTTAACTCATTAATTTCGGAAACACGATTTTGTACAAATGTTTTTAACAAATGCGGAGACATACGTAGCCAACCAATAACAATAGTCGAGTCTGTCCAAAAGTATACACGAGTAAATGTTAACCGTAATGAGTCGATTATCTTTTTATAAAGCCTCGCACCCACTAAAACACTTGAAAGTTCTAACTTCGGGATGCTGAGAAATTTCAGTGGAGAAACTTTGCTTTTTGCACACAGCAATCTAACGGTAACCGGAGAATCATCACCATCATATGATCGTATGTATGCGCAGCCACCGTATGCGTTTTGAGACGCGTCTGTAAAAATATGAAGTTCCGTGAATTGAGCTTTATTACCGATTACATGACGAGGTATGCGTAAGTTCTGTAAACAACTTAACGTACTTATAAAGTTATTCCACGTCAACGCGAGATCTTCCGAAACGGCGGAATCCCAACCTATCTTATCGAGCCATAATTTTTGGATAAGCATTTTTGCTATTATGACTACAGGCGAGAGTAGGCCTAGCGGGTCGTAAATCTGCGAAATTACTGATAACATAACCCTTTTTGTCAATTTAACATTTTTGTTATCGCAATCTATTTTTGTAGTGAAATGTAATTCGTCTTGAACGTTTTGCCATCCTATACCTAGCGTTTTGTTTTGTGTATGTTCACCAACAAAGGTATAAGCGCAAGATTCGTTAGTTATGTCAGCGTTGAATGTCCACTTACGTAATGGAAAGCACCCAGACTGTAGGACTTGCGACGTCTTTTCGCATATAGCTAGCAGCTCGTGATAGTCATCGTGACCTGTACAAAGATCGTCAACGAAGAAATCCTGATTTATGACCCTAGCTATGACGTCATCCCTACACTCTAACGCTAACTGACGTATGCAACGCATGGCAAGGTACGGCGCTGATGCGGTACCGTAGCTTACTGTATTCAAGGACCAGATACCTAAAGGTTCTGCTGGTGTATCCCTCCACAGCAAAAGCTGGAGTGATCTTTGATCTGGTTGTACTAAAACTTGTCTAAACATTTTCTCAACGTCAGCGCAAGCTACGTTCTTATACTGCCTAAAGCGTAACAGTATTGAAAATATATCGTTTTGTAGTGCTGGACCTGAATACTGTATATCGTTAAGCGATTTATTCGAAGTTGTCACAGAACTACCATCGAAAACAACGCGTAATTTAGTAGTAGAACTACTTGCCCTAAATACACCGTGATGCGGTAGGTAGTAATTAGGTTCATCGACTTTGTCGACTCGACTCATATGGCCTAAAGCCACGTACTCACTCATAAAGTCGGAGTACATTCGTTTAAAGTCGGGTAAACGCTCTAGTTTACGTTCTAGTGACAAAAACCTATTCTTTGCTGAATTGTATGAATCACCCAATGCTTCAGGCGATTCTTTCAGCGGGATGCGGACTGAGAATCTACCATCTGATTCGCGTTTAGTTGTAGTGGTAAATAATTCCTCACAGAATTGCTCATCTTTAGAAAGAACGTTATCTACATGAGGTACATTCTCTATTTCCCAAAAACGTTTAAGTTGCTCGTCTAAACCTATGCCTAAGCCTAAGGTTTGATTGAAATTGCAGTGAACTTTAAAATGGCTATCTAAGTTCTTAGAAACGTATAAAGGACCCGAAAGTAACCATCCTAGCTTAGAATTCTGAAGAAATGGTCCGTTTACCAATCGGATTCTAGTTCCGTCAAGTATTTCCCAAAACAAATCCGCACCTATCAATAAATCGATTTCCGAAGGAATATTGTAAGTAGGATCGGCTAGGTATACATTGTCTGGTATTCGTATGAGCGCAGTATCAATGCTTGTCGTGGGTAAACTGTTTGTTATACGCTGCAAGACAAAGCATTTAACCTTTGCACTGTAATCGTTTATTTTTGAACGCATAAATAATTCGCATGAATGATTTGATTGTGTCACAGATTGTGCGACACCTGAAATCTGTATAGTGGACTGTAATAGAGGCGCATTGATTCGCTTTCGTAATTTATCTGAAATAAAGCAGTGTTGAGAACCATTGTCCAGAAGGGCTCTGGCTGTATGGAAACGGTTATTACTATCTGCTACCTCAACTAACGCCGTGCATAACAAAACCGGTTGCAATACGTTACATGGTGTAAAACTAGCGCCGCCGTTGCTAGCGCCTTCGTTTACACTGCCGTGGTACGTACCTACACTACCTACTGATAAGGAGTGCAACGCAGTCGATGGAGCGGTCCGAGACGAACTCTCAGCTGCTGACTCCTCGTTACCCGACTGAAGGTGCAAAAGTGAGTTATGTTTATTTTGACATTGTTTGCAGGGACCGAAAATGCAATCGGTAGGTGAATGACCTGCACGCAAACAATTTCTACATAACTTCCTATCCTCAACTACCTTTAACCTATCTTTGACAGGCATATTCAAGAATTTGAAACACGTATAAATCGCATGATCACCGTTACATAATTGACAAGTAAAGCCTTTACGCTTAGGCTTACTTTTAGCTCCCGACTCGCTTGTTGATACATAGCTATGTGCAGAAGTACTATTCTTTTGTGAGTTAGGCTTTGATTCATTTTGCGACCTTTGTTGCGGCTTGCATTGATTTGAACTGATTGAATCTAACATGTCTGCCTTTTTCTTTAGAAATGAAAGAATATCGTCTAATTTTAACCTTCTATCGGAACTAGCATGAATAGAACCTTTTTCTATTTCCCACTCTCGCTCGGTAGATGCATCTAACTTCGTCTGTACTAGGTAAATTATTATCGTATCCCAGGTACTAGTGGGTTCGCCTAGCGAAGTAAGTGAGCGAATGTTTCGCAAAACGGTATCTATTAGCTTCCTAATCTGTGCAGACGATTCCTGTTTCAAAGCTGACATTTGAAATAAAGCTTTTATGTGATTCTGAATTAAAAGCCTAGTGTTGTGAAACCTATTCTCCAATAATTCCCATGCGTGAACGTAGTTCCTAGGCGTGAATTCGAAGGAACTTATTACTTCTAAGGCGGTACCAGAAAGTGAAGAACGCAAATAATGAAACTTCTGGATTTCGTCTAGATCGGGACAGTTATGGATCATAGTAACGTATGCATGTTTGTACTCAAGCCAATCATCAACTTTCCCACTGAAGGTAGGTAGTTTGATTTGTGGTAACGAACGGAAACCGCTATTTTTTGCAATATTCGTACACTTGTTTGCAGTTTCTACACTTTCGACTAAACTTTCGGCTATTGCTAGAGCTAGAAAATATGAAGATTCAAACGTTTGAACATATTCATTATTAGAATCGGCATCTGACACTGAACTCAGAGATTCGACTTTACTTTGAATTTCATTGAACTGTTTGAAATTATCTTGACACGCCTGCATTCTAAACTTTATTTGTTTTACTTCTAGTTTAGATGGTTGTGTATCCCTAAAGAGTTCTAGATAATTCTGAAACTGTGTCAACCTACCTTTGAGGTTGCCACGTTGTCGTCTGAGAATCGAAAGTTCATCGTCAGAACGCTTATTTGGAGAAACTTGAGGAGTTTTATTACAAGGGACACCTAATCTATCTTCACTACTCATTATGAAGGCCTATGTAAAGAATAAGATAAGGTACTCACGGTTTTTATTTGCGCGGGAAATGTAACGGTAACTGCCACGCGGCACTTGATATCTTCCTGTAATGCACAAACGACACAATTTTAGCACAAATGGGAACGTATGGAAGGAGTAGACGGGATCAATGACCTGACCGTTGTCTAGGGTGCTGGTTTCCAAGGTCCTTGTGATGTCTCTGGATGACTTGGGACTTCTCACGAGCAGGCTGAAGATGGATTCTTCTCCCAGCATAAGCAGCATTATCCGGTTCGTAGGAACATTATGGTAGCTACGGGGGTCATCGGGTGCGTATTCAATGATTTGAATTTAATTTGATTTGATAAATACGTATATTCCTAAAAATAGGTACAGAGGTGTGCTTGCATCGAGACGTCAGAAAGAATACAATTTTTAAATATGGTGGTGATGCCACCTAGATGTGTTTATATCGACGAAGCTTTTCTTCTCTGCTTAACCGACGTAGGTAATTCTTCAGAGACGCGCGTGTATCGATATGTCGTGCGTCGAGCTTCCTAGTTCCACCAGTAGATGGCGCTCCTCAACACTTCCTTTTGCGATTACCGGCGCGAACAATCAACATAAAGTTAACTATAAACCTGTAAAAGGTAACAAAACGGTAGTACACCATTGAGTATCGATCTAGAATCCAAACATCTTCCTTTACGAAGAGGTGTGTTTCTGTCCCCTTTACGTGACGCCCCCTGTCGCCCTTTCAGCCCTCAGTTACAAAATATTAAGGTTTTTCACCGAAAATGTGCACAAAATATAAATGTTCAGGCACCGTGAAATTCAAATCATTGTTTGTATTGAAGAATATGGTAGTTTTTTTTTAACCGACGAAATATACGACAAGGTTCCCAAGAACACGTATTTTTGTGTTGTTCTATGGTAAATTCAGTAGTATTCTAATAAGTTTAGGTATCTAAAGAGTACATTTGACTATCGGCTGAGCAAAGGCCGCCCAAATTTGTTATGGAGGTGATTATATTTTTATGATTAAACGCGACCAGAAATTATTGAGCTATGATAGTTTTAAAACTTGGCAAGTATAAAATTAATTCTTATTCCCGGTGAAACTACGGAACCCCTACTCAAACAGACAAACATAGCAAACACGATTTTTTTAAATAAACTACATGCTGCACCTTCGCTGGCGTTTTATCAGTATAAAAAATTGCTTATATGTTATTCCAGGTCCCAAACTATAGCCATACCAAATTTCAGCCCAATCAGTTCAGTAGTTTTTGCGTGAAAGAGGAACAAACATCCATACATGCATCCATCCATTCTTACAAACTTTGACATTAATAATATTACAAAATTAATTTCGTTTATCAAACTAAGAACAAGGTACAGTCTGAAAATTCTTTTGATTTGTTTAATAGAACAGATTTTAAACAAAACTTTTCTCTTCCACTTTTTAAAAGCCTTCTGATTCAAACGACTGAGTTATCTTGTCCACACACGACCGTTTCCGAGCGAACTCATATTCCTTTGATAAATTAAAAAACTCTACACTTCAGTTCACTCGGGTAACTCCTAAGGATGCTTGAAAGAATTATAACAGATGAGTTTATATCAAATTGAGGAATTTTTCACTTTGGAAATCAAATGTATGTTGGTTTCTTTTCTTTTTTAATATTATTTGTCGATCTACGTAACGAAGGAATGAGATACACTCGTCTAGAAAAGTATGTATATATTAAGGATGGGAGTTATTGGATATTTTGGCTACCGGTTATTAGTTGGGTATTTTGTTTCAATACCGCTAGTACCAACTGGTACCCAATAACGTTACAATACTCTATACCTGTTCTGATTTCTACTCAATATATTTCTAACCGATTTGGTTAGAAATACCATCTAACCGATTTGGTTAGAAATACCAAATACTTGTTGCAGCTACATAACTTTACGGGTGAACGGTCCGCTAGTACCTATGCGTAGATGATAGTTAGGTAAGTATAGGTATTGAAGCGTTGGGTAGTTATGGCTCACGGTCGGTTAGGCGCGATGCTCGCTTTGCACAGTTATTCCCTAGCGGTATGCGGATTTTACAATAGCGTTAGATATTTTAGGACCATGCTAACAGGTACTGAGTTAGTTATTGAATACCGGACTCATCTCTAGTATATATACAAACAAAAAGACTGGTTTAATACCATCCTATTTGAACCCAAGCTTTAGATTCTGAAAACCTAGAGCGTCCTTGTATGTTAATTCCATGCATGTACCAAAGTCACCTGAACCTCTATTCTGTGCAAAATACAGTCCATTTTTCCACATAATCTGTCTCGGAAAGCCCAGGCTGGTTATAAGGAATTAAATTCATCCGATTTCCGGCCGGTCGGCATAATAGAACGGACCTTTTTAAATCGCCGATAAGAAGTAATGACGTTGAAAATCTTAAATTTATATTCGGAAAATGAATTCTCTGGTAAAAAAGAAAACGGTGGTAGTAAAAATTTAGGTGTTTCGTGGTCTCCAATCCTAAATTCTTATTTATTCCGAATCTTGTTTCGGGTTTAATAGATCGCTAAATACGCTACATAAGCTTAGATGGTTATGGTTTTGCAAACTATTTTTGATACGTAGATTTTTTATGGGTATGAAACTTAATGCGATTGTAAGTCTAATAAAATATATGTCAGAGACTTCAAACTCGTGCTTTCCACTAGAACGAGCACCGGTGTGGGAATTTCTTAAGAGGGTAGAAATAGATAGACAAATTATCCTATATTTCATCACCGTATAATATATATGTATATTTCATCATCATTCAGTAGGTACATTATTAAACGTATCCTATAGTAAGGCAATGGAATTTGGCGGCCTTATCGTTTAAAGCTATTTCTTCCAGCCAACCAAGGTGTACGGAGAATATCACAGCATGAAAATGCATAGTTGTCAATTTCACAAAGTATCAGCATCAT
Organism: Eupithecia insigniata; assembly: GCA_947859395.1. Classification (NCBI taxonomy): domain Eukaryota; kingdom Metazoa; phylum Arthropoda; class Insecta; order Lepidoptera; family Geometridae; genus Eupithecia; species Eupithecia insigniata. The sequence continues at coordinate 13,397,961 of OX402007.1, read as the reverse complement.
CTAGCACCAAAGTAGCAGAGCATCAAATCAAACAATTAAAATACTCGTAAATAGAGAAGTTTATTCGGAACTGCAGCCATCCCAACCCAACAGCAACTACTTTAATATTTATTTTCGTTATAATTTAAGTTAAATAAACCCTATGTAAACCCATTTTGCGAGACGCAGCAAAAACACTTAATAAACTGATCCTTTCCTTTATACGCGTAAACTTTTCAAACTAAAAATATATTTTCCGGAAAAACGTCGCGTGTATTTACTTTACAGGAATGTTTCTGTTCCCTCGGTCGCTAAGATGAAAATGTTGGGAATATTTTAAATTTTAAAAGTACCTTTGGGAACGGAATCACTTTGTTGGCAATAAGGATAGTATGCGGGTGGAACGTCTCAAATAGTTTTTCGATCAGCTTTTAATGTTGCAGGTATTTTTGTAATTTTTTTTATAATAATTTATGTTGAATAGTAACGACTCATATTTTGTGCTGTCGGCTGTCATGTGCTGGCTGGCATGAGGCCGATGCAACTCTAACTAAACTATTATTTTCTTTTTATTAGTTTGGTTACGATACATTTCTGAAAGAAACAAGTCTATTTGTTATAATACCTGAACTTATTCAACACTAGCTGTACCCGCAACTTCGTTCGCGATTGTCATGCATTTTACCACAGTTTCTCTCATATTACTTACCTAAGTAACGCTGTGCAAAAACCCTTCTATGTGCAGAATTGGACCTGTTTGTTGTGTGTGACACTTTTAATATACCTTATATACCATTTCCATGTCAGTGTTTAATTTTAAGAATTTGACCTTTTCTAAGTGAACATTTATTGGATTTACGGATATAAATAATTTTGACTTTGACTTTGAGTAGTTAAATTGTGTATTACTCGTGTAAATAAAGAGTGCTATTTAAAACAAAATTAAATAATGCGGGACAGCATGCTGTGTCGCCATCAGCCTCAATCCCTTTCGTTACCAACAACGTATTTTCAAAGATATGTTTTTAGGTCAGTTTTCGTCGATATACCTCTATTTGAGTTATAACAAATTATTGTCAAGTAAAAAGTGTAAAATACTCTTCGTACATACACATGTATTTTTGTCAGAAATTTAAGACGAAGAACAGGATATTTTTTGGGGAAGGACCACAATTTTTTTGCCACAATCGCACCAAAAGTAACTTAAAGCAATACGTATTGGACCCCAGATAGTTTTGTCTCCCCGATAAAATGTGCTCTCAAGTTAAAAGTTCCCTAAGTTCCACCGTAAGACCGATCTTGGGAACCACCCCTATTTAAAATTCCCGGAGTAAGTCGGTGCGATCCATCAGTAAATGAGACTTCGTATTGGACCTTTTCGAGATTGATCTCCTTACTGGGAATTTACTGCCATGACTACCCCCCTACTATAGGTTGCGATATTCAGATCGTATCTTGGATCGAGATTCGAATGAAGGTCGATGATCTTGAAAGATAAATTCCAATTGTGTAGGTGGAGGCAATGGTTTATGTGGAGCTGATGAAAAGGCAATCTATATATGCCTCGAACGTGTTACTCTGTTTATTCACTACTCTGTATATTATCTATTTTCTTCAAACGAACAGAGGATTGTTGGCTGTATAATATTGGATCTAAACTTTCTTGCTTATTCATAGACCACACTAATATTATAAAAGCAAAAGATTGAATGGATGTTTGTTTCTCTTCCAGCCAAAACTACTGAACGGATCGGGCTGAAATTTTGCATAGAATCAGTTCTAGGCTGAGAATGAAACAGGCTACTTATTCCTTAACTTTTTATTCCATTAATCAGTTTTCATGGGATAGAAATAACCTTAAAACGTTTCCATAGAAACGGCACGTGCGAAGTCGCGAGACGAAACTAGTAATTGATCACACACAAAAGGCTTCTACAATTTAGGTAAGTTGAAAGTGTGTATCATAATCGTGTGACAGAATAAAAAAAAAATACGACGTCTTAACACAGTTTAATGAATAATAAAACCAGTGAACAATATCAATGGTAGGGCCCAATAAAGGTGGAATTGTAAATGCGACCTTTTTCCAATAAGTTCACCCCTCGCAACATCAATCAATTAATTCAGGTACTTACCCTGCCTTTTATCTCATCCCCTGTGAAAATGTACAAAAACAACGCATAGAAACAAATTATTCTTTTCAGGGGGAGATCCATTATGTTTGTTACATTTTCCATGTTCGATTTTTGGGCAGGAATTCATTATTATTGTGTTTTGTACGGTGAAATACGGTTGAGGCAAACCTGGCGAAGGGCGCAGAGGGTGGAATGCAAAAAGACTAGAAAATATATAGAATTCCTGTTTCTTTTCAGTCTCGCCGGGAACAGGGTGTTTTCTGTTGAAACCGTTTCAATTTTCATCCCAATTCTAACCTTACCAAATACTACAGCTTTTGGAAAAGGTTCAAAAGTAAATTTTAATGATAACAAAGTTGCAGAAATTCGATTTCATTTAGTTTCTGTATTTCGACTCAAACCTCGCCAGTACCAAATGATCCTGCTTTACCATAACTTTTCACGATCATTTGGTAGACGTAACAAATTCTATAAAATAAATTTTAGGATTGAAATTATTATTTTTTTCAATAATCAGACAGCACAAACACCTCGCTTGTAACAAAATTAATTTTGCACCGAGCAATTTTAGCGCATTGGCCTCACTGACCTGGCCGGACGTTTGGAGCGTCTAATATTTTTGCAATAGGAAGGTAGAGTCGTGAAACTATGCTAATTAATAACAAAAAAAATGTTTTTGTTGGGGTATTATTTCTGCAAAAACGATGCCTGAAATAAGTTTTGTGATGGAATAATCTTGTCGTTTGGTATATGTAAACAAAACAGTTATTTCTATTTCCGTACAAATAACTGTACACAACTGTATAATCTTCGATTCGCTTGATACTCTGATACTCTTTGTGCGCGTCCAATTTTCGCCCGCGAATTTTCCGCTTGGCAACACCGAGCGGTTTCGCAGCTATCCCGACTATTATAAAAGCAAAAGCAACTCTGTCTGTCTGTCATTCTATCTGTCCTCTTTTCACAAATTAACAGATTTTATTACCCGACTACGAGAGGGTTATGATTTTGACACCCTATGTATGTGTGTATGTATGTATGTATGTAGCCGATTTTTATGTTCCCACGTAGCGCTGAAACTACTGGTCCGATTTCAACAAATGAGGTGTCGTATGATTCGTCTTAATAGTCCGATGGTTATAGGCTATGTGACGTCAGATAAAAATGGGGGTCTAACGAGATAGCGGGGGTCTAAGAAAGGGTCGAAAATCTCAATGTTAGTAAATATGCTCGTGTGTGGTATCGTTGCAAAGATCTTTGTTTGTACTTTCCGAAACCGTGTCTCAAACTTATGTGAGATTAACAATTTCCAAACTATTAGCAAAAAGGTGTAAAAAAAAATAGTTAAAAACTAAAACCCGACTACATAAAAGTCTTAAACAAGCGTTCACCTATTGTCCATAGCATTTTCTTTTGATACTTAGGTAGTCGGAGGCACTCACCCCATATACCTAGGGTACAATTAGTAACAAAGGCCTCCGCTACAAATAATCTAGAGTGTGGAGTTCCTTTACTTTCAGCTGGGCAGCTGATCCAATCTCAAAGTGGAGTTACTTTGATATTGGCAGCCTACGTAAGTGATGTTTTGTTTATACTGTAGTAAAGTAAGTATGTCTGTTACCTTATCATGATTTAACGTCTGAACATAATTTTTATTTTACCGTTTTTTCGGCCAATTACGTCCTGTGTCTTCTAGACCTTCGTGATACACCGTCGGCCTCATCGTCACTTTCCATCAGGTAAGATTGTGGTAAAACAGTCAACGGATTATAAAAAAATATACGCGCCTTTGCACTTGTTTTTCCCTTTCCGATCCATTTCTCTTTATTTTTTATGAAATACTGTTAATGCCGGGAAATGTTTGCAAAGTCGCGGGCACAAGGCAGTCCGCAATAAGCCTGCCATGGGCGTCGCGACTGATTGAAATTCCATTATTATTCAGCCCTTTGGTGGTAAATCTTTGTAACTTGATGGTTTTTTCCTCTCCAGCGGCTGTCAGACCCTTTGCTGAGGGATTTATTTGAGATTTGGAAAGGATTGATAGGCTATTTGCTTAGGTTGAGCCGTTATAAAGTTTGCCGAGGATCTAGCCGGAAGCCTTTATTTTTGTAGTTTGGATTTTTTTCTACCTATGACTGCTTTTGCATGGTGGATGCCTACTGTTAGTCGTCAACTACTTACCCCGAATACTGAAACGCAACTCGCATATACGTAACGTCAGAATTTTTTGTAGTTATCAAAGAAAATCAGTAAAAAATTGGCATTTGAGACCTGCTTAAATCTGAGTTTCGTTTGAGTTTTCTTTTATAAATCGTTTATAATTCGGGCGTCAGGTATTCATTATTGAAACATCTAATAAACAATTGGTCAAATACTTGAAAATACTAAAAAACAAGTGCCCTACTATGTACAGATTTGTAAGTAACTCATCATCATTAAAAATAATTTTATAGCTCTTGAACTTTATAATTATATATATAAAGTTCAAGGGCTCCCCTTTCAAAAAAACGTGAAAAGCAAAATGCTCTTCACACCTCAGGAAGTAAAGTCTCATCAAAGTTCTCAACACAGACAAACCATTCAACCTCCCCAATCACGTTCCTTGCGGATCATAACTCAGCTTCTGGATCTCTCGATCCATCAGGAGAACACAGGAACGCTGTTAAACTTTTTTTTATTTTACCTTACGTAAATTTTGGTTGCAAACTTTCTTATTAAAGTATTATGCAAAGCGCTCGTCCGTCATATAACATTGGAAGTCGGCTGGTGGATAGGGCTACCGAAGCACAAGTTTTTCTTGCAGTCTGCAATTCTGCATCTAATATCGGTAAAATTTTAACTAAACTAAACCAAATCTTTTCGCTCTTCACAAAAAATACTTTGAAACAATCTGGATTGCAATTATTTAATTAGTTATGGTAATACGATCAACCGAAAAAATACAACTTTTTAAACATTCTATTTTAAAGCAGTAAAAGCTTGCTTTTTTATAAAAGATATTCTAAGACATAAACAGCTAAACACCAAGGGATATTATTCATTTCAAATCTCGAAAACAACATTTTCACCAGCAATTTTTCTCCAAAACCAATTTTACAATGTGACACCATAATACCTCACAAAAATGCGGTTTCGCGTTTCGCGGCCTTTGTAATTTTACAGGTGGCAACCCTGTGAATATTCCATTAGGGATTGCGACAGAATGAATTATTTTCGAGTGAAAATTAGGTGAGCGTCATTCGAAGGTGATTAAACGACGTCGTAATGACGAGATCCAGGAGCGAGAGACTTTAATCGGGTACAGACAATCGAGTCACTAAAACCGATTCATATATATAATGATTTCGTATTTTTAGAAATGACTTTTCATCATTAATGTTTTGAGGTATAAAATATTTCATTTTGAACTTTCCGTATCATGTGAATTTTAAAAGTTAAGCGTATGAATGTTGTATTGTTTGATGCTGAAAGAAATGTCTTGAAAAATCTTTTTTTATTTATTCATTGTTTTCCAATACAGACTTTAAGCATAGTGATTATACGAAATCGTATCTATTATTCGCGAAAGTAATAAAAAGCAGTTGAGGAGATTCTTTACAAAAGTTCCTGTTTCATATCACGTTGTTCATGTCGTTCTTTACATTTACCGCATCTGAACCGCCAACCCACATAACTCAGTGTACCTCATGCCTTAGTTTCGTACCGCATCCTCGAAACCGCATCGCATCGTTTCGCGGTATTATGCGGTAATCATTTTAGAGTATCTCTCATCTTAATGTCACTGGAAACGCGCAATTAAGAATTATTTGGAGTGCTGTGTTGAAGCTGATGCAGTTTTTGTGGATGCTTTTGAAAGCTGACCTATCTTCTTTTGTTTTTATTTGTACAAACCAACATTATCTTTTATCGGCTTCAAAAGAGGTCGGCTAACAAACCTCCTTTGTTAGCTGAATTAATTTGTTTTTTTTTGTATGGACGTCAATTTTTTCGTCAATTATGGATCAATTTTAAAATGCTCCCAATGTCTCATAAGAATATTATTCAACGCAAAATTTATACGCAAAATTAAAAACAGTTTAAAATTAAGGGTTCGGTTGTTTGTCTTTTCAAAACCAACAAATTATTAAACCATAAAAAGTGTGATCGTTTCCAAAACGACCATTTACCCAGAGATTAATTTTGACAAAACCTAGTAGTTTTACTTGCTTTGGCCCGCGGTTTCGGGCGTTTTTCCTGTTTCAAAAGGCTTTCCCAGTTCGTTTATCTCCATGTTAAATGACATGATCCCACCTACTGCTTAGTCATACAAACAGATAGACAGAGTTACTTTGTCATTAAAAATATCATCATCATCATCATCAGCCCGTACACGTCCACGCCACGAATAGCGGTCCTGAGCCGCCTCCATCCAACTACTCCCTGCGACCGCTACGATGTCGTCGGTCCGTCGAGTGGGAGGGCTTCCCACACTCCGTTTCGCATTGCATCGCGCATCATAAAAAATATACTATGGCTAATAAATTTTCAGAGATACATTAATAAAGCTTAATAATCTTTATAGGCCATGAAACAATAGACACATCAATCAATGAACAGCTAATAAGGCCCCATTCAACGTTAAGGATTGAGACACATTTATAACCGTATCTACTCGTCCGCAACAAGTTAATCAAAGTTTATGTTTTTACGCGCCATTTGCGGCAGTAATCGTGCGTAGGTGATCGTGCGGTCCATTACGTGCGATGCGATTAACTTTCGGATCAGCTTACAGTCCGACTTCCGACCTCGACCTATGCCTCTACTAGTTAAGACAAGTTTTCCAGAAAGATAATGAGGGAAATGACCACATGCCGAAGTAGGTACTTTCCTGCTTCCTATAATTTGGGTTACTATTCTATCAGGATCTAAAAATTACTCGGTTGTAGAATCCAAGATTTTATATCAACAAATACTTATATATATGAATGAAAACTTTAGTAAAAAAAACTAATAACAATATCACAGAACAATAATGTAAATATAAAGTAGTAGCAAGTTAAACTCTAAAAACAAAAACACAAACTTCAACAACACCTAATTTCACAAGCGCAGAGAAAATCGTTTGCAATTCGGGAATTGAAAACAAATAACATACAAATGAAATGAATGAAAGTTTCATAACCAAAAACTGTTTCGATCTTCTGCGATTTGCAGAAGATATCCTATGATGGCAGTGTCATAATATTTGCCACCAATATTCCATTGATTTGTGAAGTCTTTGTTTACAAAAAAATCTAGGATTTGGAGTATAGAACCTAACATCACTTTCCATAAGCACAAAGGACTTGGATGAAGCGACGGAACTTACTTCTGCAAAAACGACGCTCATTTGACCTCAGCCTAAAAACTGCTCAGATCAAATGCGTCAATAGTGTTGATTATACCACTGCTCTTCAATAGAAACTCAGGCCAACAGTGACAATACAAGATAATAATTATATAATTTGCCTCATAGACATCACAGGCTGTGCCACCAGTTGCGTCCATGTGGAATCAGACGGCATTTACGCCGTAATTGGTCGTGTCCTGCCAAATGACGTCATGGCCAATGAGAATTATAAGCTGTGAATAAATAACATAATATCACAACATATAACATAGTTGAACGAAAGTCTTTAACCAATGTGTGGTACCAGTTATGATTTACGGATCCGAGACGTGGTCGCTGACTACGGACCTTTTGCGTAAGCTCTGTTAACATTCCTCCCCCTAGAAGGTACACTAAACCTTCTATTTTAATACTTAAAAACTTCTATAACTTCTAATCTATGAATATATAAATAGCAGGACGATTATGCATCAATCTTTTATCGTTTTCTTTATTTTATTAAAACTGACACATATTAGTGACACCTGACCTTGATTTATGGCACAATGCTGGTAAATCCGTCCCACCAGGGGAACGGATCAGGTTGAAAATATTTAAATAATTAATGTCGTACTAAAAGATTGGATAAGTGCATGCCAATACAACGTTGAAATTTTCTCATTAACATAGATATTCTGAGAATAAACCTGCTTTTTTTAGTATTTTTTAATATAAAGCTACAGAAAAATGCACTTCGATTGAATTAAACTTGTCAGTATAGTTTTACTTTCCAATATTTATAGTTTAACGGAGAATTGAATACCACCTACCTTTTAAAAGTGTAGCAGAATTTGCAACCATGGCAAGAATAGCAACGGTTGCATGCTTGCGATGCTTGCAACGGGAATACAATAGTTGAACACGTTGTGTATTCAGTTTTTAATCCCATAAAAGCATGTCCATTTGGCTTAGTATACGGTTTTTGCGTAAGCGGCTTGGCATGCGTAATTTATTTTTGTTTTCGGCCTGCGGAATGGTGGATGCTCGTTTTCTGTAAAGGTCTTTCGAAACTTAACTACGATCGACCAGTGAACATATTTTTTAATTCAGAAGTTAGTATTTCCCTAATATGCATACTAACGCATAACTACCTTGCAAGAGACAGAGATGATACAAATTGTGAACTTTAGTAGAGATTCAGATTCTATATAAAAGGAGACGAGGACACGTCTACCAAGACAGGAAGACGCCCAACGGATTAAGGTGGTCACATAGTGGTAACTGGTTGGTGTGAGGCGTCTCCGAGGCAGACAACCTGCCAAAGGATCTGAAAGCAGCTGATCCCCAAAGATGGGTTGAGGTGGTGATGTTCATTGAAAATCATGAAAAAATGTTCACGCGCGGGCCGAAGATATACTAGTTTTTTTTTAATTTTCTCTTTTCGCAATCTAAGTTCTTGCGGTCCGAAGTGAGACTAACCCGTTTTTTCATTATGGTCGGATCATAGAGGGAAAACCACACTGCTGACACTATCGTCAGGACAGGGATAGTGTCACTCAACAATTTCCTTTTTTTTATGGCAAAAAGTAACCTACGTGTGAAAGAAGACCCGTGGGCTGATATGGTGTCGACTGTTGATTTAGATTTAAAAAAGCTCATAAGAAACATTATTTCGTGATGGTGAGTTGGCAGCAACATAAAGTTATTTTTACACTACTCGCACGCGCTGTACTCCATATAGGCAGTTTATCGACCATAACGGCATGCATTCTAACTCGTAGTTTACCTGTCCGCTGGCGGCCAGCCAAGCGGGTCACTGTGCTGGACTGATCGAGATCAACCGGAACAGCTGTTACCTTTCGTAATGAGTCCTTTATTTATAGATATTATCGAGAGGAACTGGAAATGATTACTTGATTTAGGTTCAAGTCAAAATAGAGTGTTAAATTAAAGTCTTATTTATGATAATCCATACTAATATTCTAAATTCGAAAGTATTTCTATCCATCTATCTGTTATCTTTGCACACCTAAGCGGTTGAACGGAAATTTGGCAAGGAGGTATCTCCTAGGAGGTAGCTAGTTTTCAATAATAAATGTAAAAAAATCGCTGGATATAGGGCGCGCAGCGCTGCCGTTCTGTCGATTTTGGAAAAGGTTTATAAGAAGCTGTGGACGTCTGTCGCATGTGATGTTGATGATAAATTCCTTAACATGGCAGCTGGACAATTTGAATGGTTTAAGTGCCATCGAACTAATGGCGGATTTAATTACAGGAGTGTAAAAAGAGCAGGACTTCGTTCTGCCGTACGACACATAACAACGAAAACATAGTTTCGTACGGCGGCTGTTCCACATATCCCTACCCCTACTAATCTATCCCTACTGGTAGGGAAGAATGGAATTTTTTCTATCTATTTTTACCACTATATGTAAATGGAAGGGGGGATACCTTCCATTTACATATATCCAGGGAAGTATGAAATGGCCAATCCGTTAATACCCAAGCTGCCTAAAGTCATTTTCAAATACAAGGATCTCACAGATTCGCGACTCAGCAGTCGTATGACGTTGGCGGGCTGCCAGCCCCTCGCAGTGGGTTCGATGGTGTCAAGTAGGTACGTCTCTATCCTTCGAGTGTTGCTCGATGACGCCGTACCACTAATGAAAAACTAGTTTCGGAAAAGGAAGTATTGAACACTCGCCAATCTATCAAGGGTTATTTCAGTATTCCCCCTTGATAAATCCTACTTTATTAAAAACCAGAACTAGCATTACAGAGTATTCTAATGTGAATGTGTAGTGTTTGCAATATTCCTACAATGTTGTAGAAACTGTAGTTTAGTCACAAGTAGGTAAGTGTGTATTTCTATGTAGTTTAGTCACAAGTAGGTAAGTGCGTATTTCCTAAACCATTTCCTAATAATAACGTGTAAATCTTTTCTGGTTTCATTATAAGTGATCACATATAACCACATACTATTTATTATGCCTGATGTTGATGAGCTGTGATTTACCAATAAACAAAATATAAATACATATGTAGTTCGATGGTTTTTCAAGCAGGTCGCGGAAGTACCGCGACCTGCTATCTACTCTGTTAATCTTAAGTTCTGTAACAATTTGGTAATTTTTAGTAATTGTAATGTCTTGTGAAATGAATTATTTCATTTCACGTAAAAAAGTTTTCTTTTGGAAATTTTCCTTTAGGTGGTGAGTCAATTGTATCCAGCACAGCACTTTTGGGAGCACTAGTAACAATTACCTAGATATACCTCTAGTAGTCTAGATAGTTTTGCTCTGGTGGGCCTGCTCGCTGTAGGTCACAATAAAAGTTGCAGGACCGAGTCCCGATGAAAATTTCACTAGCTCACTCTTGGCGTACGGCCAAGTACTAGTGCTACACAGAAAACGTAATGTGAATCAGAATGAACAAAATTCTGAGCAATTTAGCGAGGAAACAAGCTAGGAATCGAGCGGGGAGGTATCAAAACCCAAGAACATCATGCCTGGAAGAGATAGCTTTTAGCAAATAAGCTGCCTATTGCAGATCTTAATCTGTCTATTTAACTTTTACTGTTTGGTGTTTTTGTTAGTGAGGATTAACAAGTAATTTTATAACCCCATAAAATTTTTCATTATATTCAACCATCCAGTGATGCCACCTTGTTTCATTTCTATTTCATACCTATTCTGTCTTGCGCTGGATCTGAGATCGTATCTGCCTACTCTACATGGTTCTGACTGAAAATCAGCGCTCTTTCACAAACTACCCTAGGTTTTTGTGTTAGAGCACCAAGCTGAGTCAGGATCTGTTAGACCTGCGCACACGCGCTCGTCTACTTGCTGAGTGGGCTACTTATTAACAACCTAATGCTTACTAGTGTTAGTACCTACTTATTGTCCATCCATATTGTCTATGTGTTATCTAGTAGGTTCTAAGTAGTCTTATTTCTTTGTTTGTTTGTGTGTTGTGTTGTGTTTAATAAATAATTTTCTTTCTCTTTCTGTCACGACATGTAGGTATTCAATATTCTATAGGTACACTTTGCACCAGTCTGCTCCGTTTTCGTGGAAACCTACCTGTACGGTTTGAATACCGTACAGTGTAACATGTTACCGCGGCTCAACAGTTTACGTTATGACGTGTTTCTACGGCTAATTAGAGCCAGTCGCAAACAACTGTCCTTAGTGCAACACGTCACGGCGGCGTACTCTCTTGGCCATCAACATAACTTTAAACTTACGTAAGATTAAACCGTGAAACTGAACAAACTCTTTTAACTCTACCAACAATATATAGGATTGTCGGGGGTACACTACGCACCCTACACTACCCTAAACACATGAAATATTGAGGGCACTGTCATTTTAATTCCAAACTCTGTCTCTAAGGAAGACAAATAAACATGGCTGCATGTATGATTGATGACTTGATTTATACTTAACTAAACAAAATGTTACTAATAGGTGCACGATTCCTGCGCAAACCAAAACAGCTTCTGTGTTGATAAAAAAGACTTTTCGCCTAATCTGCAATCGAAGCCAATTCACATTTACTAAGAAATCATTTTCATAGTAGGCCCGGTGACTCAATACATTAACAGTGTATCTTTCCCGGATAAACTACACCTTTCTGCTTTACAAGCGGTGATCGTTTGTAACTCCTGAGCGATATACACGCTTATTGCAGATTCAGACTAGTTACTCATATGAACATACGTGCTGACTAACGACTTTGCAGGGTATTTATTTAAAAATAATAAAGTTTGTAAAATTATAATTATAACGTTCACATGGTCAGCAACACTTTGACTTTCAACTTAACTGACTTTGAAAAAAGGAGTAGGTTCTCTTGAAAAGAAACAGTGTAAAATTAAGGAATAAGAAATCAGTTTTTAAAACTAGAATAAAATAAAATTTATTAAGCAAACACACAAAAAACTAACGGAATGTTAAAAAAAAAACTTGAGTTTTAGTTTAAATACTATCAAATTATTAAAGGTTTTTAAATAAGAGAGTTATTCTACATAATGGATTTGAAGAGGCTAATAAAACGTTAATTAACTAGGTACATACAGGACTATTAATTAATCATAGACTAGGTATTAACAGTGGTATGTATAGAGTAGGTACATATTATGTATACAGTGGTAATTGAATCAAATAATGATCAGAGGGATCCTATTAGCTCGCCTTATTAGTAGACGCGGAATGGAATATTAATCAGACGGTATTACGTTGATTAAGGTGTTATTGTTTACTGTAATGGTGAAGTTACTTATAGGATAATGTTTGTATTGGTCTTGTAAATGAGCTATTAAATTCCTTATTTTTAGGATAGTATATCTTATAGGGAGTCGATAGATGGAGGAGGCTCAGGACCGCTATTTGTGGCGTCGTATTGGGGAGGCCTATGTCCAACAATGGACGTGCATAGGCTGATATGATGCGTCTGAGGAAAATTCGCCGAAAATAATTCATCGAGAACAATTCGCCGAAAACACAATTTTTCAGATGTAGGACAAAACTGGGTATTTCCCGCTATAATTGAAAATCTTTATAACTTTTTTTGCCAGATTGTATTGTCGGCGTATTGTGTTTTCGGTGAATTGCTCTATGTTTCTTAAAACCTCCAGTATTAAGAAACATGATTACATTATTCATTCAGTAATTAATAAATATAAACCAATTTTCAATCTCTTCATTACCAAAGTCCAAACATATGTAGAAAGTGTATGTTTAAAATAATTGATCCAAAATCAATGATTTATTGTTCTTACACGTTCAATAAATTACCTTTATATAAATTAAATATATAAATATATATATAAATTATATATCAACCATACAAAAAAATCCTTTCATATGACCCAAAATCCGCAATAAGAACCTCAACGTAATAACGATTAATAATATATCAAAGAAAGTTTATGATAGAAATTAAAAGCTTTAACGGGAAACATAAATCCTTCAATGTAACGGCTAACGGCCGTTTCAAAAGCGATGTCCAAAAACTCTTCCTAGAATGTTCAATTTCACCTGAGAGAGGAAATTAATTCCCCTGGGCCGTAAGGATATAAAGAAGATATCAGTAAGTACAGACGTATAGTTTGTTTATCTTTTTTAAGCTTTAGTGTGACCATAATGTCATTGAACATAAGTGACGAACGACAAAAAAAAACAATAAACAGTTTTGGTTTTATCAGCAAGGAGTAAGAGTAAAAGTGCAAGGAGAAAAGAAATACATTTACCCAGTGGTGGTACAGTAACGGCTTAAAATTTAATAATAATAACCACTTAATTTTAGTTAACTCATGTTGGCAAAGGTAACGCGGTCGCCTCCATTATAAAATTAAAAGTGACTAAGTCTAAAGATTGGCATAAGGCAAAGTAGCCTACCTACGTTCCGTGTTATCTTTGGTTTAAAGTAAATGGTTGAACATTTAGGTACCTATTGGAATCCAAGAAGCTCTTTAGATAGATTAGGTAGATGGTTCGAAAGTGTACATACTATACTTACTTAGTATTGTAGAAGATATAGAAAAGACGTAGATACATAATACTTCCTAGAGCGTACTCTAAAAAATCAACTTATCCGAAAATAAAAAAAAGATTAATCGTTGTGGGAAATTCCTTAATTTTCCACAAAAACCTGACCTACTGATGATAAGGTTACTAATAATGTGCTACAGAATCCAATATTTAATTAGGGGAAAATCAGGTGGGAGAGTAAAGTAAGGGCCCGCCCTAGGCCGATAACACGCCTATACTTTACGTGCTATACGAGTTAGGGGCATAGTTTTAGAGCCCTAAAAGTACCTTGAAGTCCCATATAAATGTTATTGCAAAGTGTTCGAATTTATTTAAGGGATTTGACACCTAAACTCTAGCCTGCAATTACTATTGCTACACTAAAATCATTTTTAACGGGATATTTACCATGATTTGAGTTTTGAGTCAGCTCCAATATTTTATGCGCCATGGTCAAGGAACAACTGAAGTCACTGCGAGTTAATTTTAGTGGTAGACATAGCAATCTACCCTCATTCTTTGTATTTTGAAACGAACGTTAACACTACCACCGGTTTCATTATCGAACGCAACTCGCAACTCATACCATGGTAACTATCCCGTTATAAAAGAATTTAGTGCTGTGAATAAGCATGATAGTTTCAAAAGTTATATTATAATGTTATTCTATTTTTATTCTTAAAGACTAAGTAAAATAATGTAGAACTGTTGTATATAGTACCTACTTTTTTAAAGCGACGAATCTAAAGTATTAATTATTAGCTAAATCTCGGTCTAAGGTTTAACTAGGCACAAATTCAGGTTTTAGGGCACTACTATCCGAATACATAAAATTGTTTTTTACCAGACCAAATAATCTTTCAATCTTGGCAAATTTTCAACGAGTGACCAATATCAATGTTGTAATAACATGTGTTTTAGACACGTTGGTTATGGCCAAAGCTTTTAATCCGCGACAATTCGTACAGATTTCAATTGAGAAAACTTGGCACGCTCTTGTCTAATAAGCGTGGTTCATTGACCTACATCTACGACTTTAAGGTCTACGAACGTCTACGACATGCCTTATTGAAAGTGCTACGGCGTAGCAAAAAGCGTAGCAATCTACGAACTTACTAGAAGTTCGTTGATCTTGGTTCTCAGAATTACAGTAATTTATTGAAAAAAACTCATTAAAATCATTCTTGGAACTGAGTCAATGTCCTTTATCCTCGTTTATAATCGAGTTTCCTAATCTTCATTCCATTGATTGAGTGGTTTTGATTATTGCTGATTTGATAAAGCTTTTGATGAATTTATTGAATTTAATATATTTTTTTATGTTCAAAGGTTTTTAATAATGATCACGGTCTCTCAGAGTTTTTAGCGTATGACAAAATGGCGGCTTTCAATTAGATGCAAAGACACACTTCAGTGTCGACACTTGGTCGGTGGTGGTCGCTTTTATGGTCATCAGTTAATATAACTAAGCAAAGACACGTTTTGGTGGTTATCATAAATGGTTCAACGTCATTTAATAGCAACAAAGCGCCTCTTATCATTAAGCAACGTGTATTTTCAACGACCACACCTTTCCCAAACACAGCACGTTCTGATTAAGCCATGGTTCAAGACTCAAGACTCAGACAAGACCGAAGACAAACCGCAATTTCCCAGGTAGCACTTAGGTTGGGAGGGTTCAAGTACTTTAATATTAATAGAGCACAATAACCGAGGCATTGTAAAATAACCGAGGTATTGTATAATAACCGGGCTTAGATAAAGGTGTCCGTCGTAATTATACGGTTAATAGTTTGTTTAAACGAGGATTATCATGCGTAATCGAAAACAGCTGGTTCAAATCAATAATAATCGTTTCTTTCATGCAACGTAAGAAAAGTACAGATGGTCAACTGTATTTTTCTTATTTGAAAGCCCATATACATACCTAATAAAATTACGTACAAAGAATATTCAATCAAATTAGTTTAAGTTACGTTTAAGTGGCCGCGACGTGTATCTTACACAATTATGGTGCCCGCTGTCTACGATGCACGGCATGACGATAGCGGGCTGTCATGTAATAACATCAATACTTACTATATAGGTACAGGAAACAAGAAGAAGATTTCGTAGCAAACTATTGGATCGCTATCATACTATGAAACTCAAGGTAAGACAAGGATGTAAAAAACGAATGGGAAGGTAACAAAAACAAAAATCGTTTCGTAAACTTGCACAACTCATAATAAGGACACTGATGAAAAGACAATCTAATATTAATTTGTGTCGTTCACCTCGGTGTTATAGATACTGTTTCTGTGTTCTGTTTGTCTATTTTATAGGTACTTTTATTAATAAGTACCTATAAAATAGACAAATAGAAAAACATTTAGTTGAACACAAAAAGTACCTATAAAATAGACAAATAGAAAAAACATTTAGTTGGACACAACCTGTGTCCAACTAAATGTTTTTTCTATTATATTCTAATATAAATTCTGATATAACCAAGCTGTTCTCGCACGATCATCCTAATTCTCCAAAATGGCGGTTGTTTACGGGCTGCCGGGGCCTAGCCCGAACGGCTCCGAATCAATTTTGCGCTCATCCAGAGATCAGAGGCATTAATACGATATTACGTGAATACGATACGATTACGTTGCTTGAGCATTATTTCATTTATGCTAATCCGTGTGACCTCTCACATGGCGCGCGGTAAATAATGGGAAGGGGATAAATATATCGACAAGCGAAATGGATATAGCAGGAGTTCGATCGAAATTTGAGGACATTACTTCAATTTATTTAACAACTTGTTTCAGCCTACGGCTTTGAAGTTAACCTGGCTATACTAGAAAAAACCACTTATAATAATACCAGAGAGCTCGCCGCGCCGCGATTGGCGCCGTCGAGGACGCCAGTGTTCAAAACGCAGATCGCACGCGGCTAGCTCGCTGCGCGCTTGCGACGTCGCGTCGTCGTCCTGGCGTGCTCGCTGCGCCCTAACTTATATTCGAAATAGCTCGTAAATCGCCAGTGTAAAAGGGCTCTAACGGTCCAATTGAGTCTAAGTGCGGAAAAACAGTACTTCGACTTAAAACTTAAGATCTCCCTGCGGCTTTGCAAGCGCTTTTCCGGGATAAAAAAGGAGCCTATGCCCTTCCTCCTACACAAATCATAAATTAGTTTTTCATTTAATTCAAGCGTTTAGTCCTGAACAGACAGATAGTCAAAAAACTACTTTCGCATAAAAAAAATTGTAGGTATCTATACAGCTATAAGTTTCCAAGAACGGGAAACTGATCTGTTTCGAATCAATATTAGTTTTCTTGTATGAATTTGGCTGCATAAACTGTGAAGATTGATAAGACCCAGGCGCTAGTTCTATTTTTGAATTTGGTTCTTCAAACCAAATTCACTTCTTATTTAAATTATTAAAATTCTTTTTCTATTCTTAAAATTCTTTTTCTATTCATAAAATTGTTAAAATACGTACATTATTATATGTTATCAAAGCTTTACCTCAAAATTAGATTTCAACTTGAACATGTGAATAATAAAATTATAAAAACCGGAAAACTTGACTATCAATGATTTCGTCATTTCCCTCCAAACTATTTCCACCGCGTTTATTCAGGGTCTGATTTGGTGTCACAAATAAATATCAACCCTTAACCATAAAACATACAGTCCTGAATGCGGTGCCATAAACGGCGACCCACATAACCGTTTCACAACATAACATTTAACAACATGACAAGTTGTAAGTCACCATTGTCATAATATTCCCCTGCAATACAAGGACTAAAGCAATTAGAGACGACTTCTGTGGTGCAGAGGGTGAAAGTTTGCCTGAGACCAAAGGATACTGGTTTGATTCCCACATGAAGAAGAAAACTTTAAAATATTGCATAGAAGGTTCTGACTGCGGCTTTTCACACTTGTTTTCCTTATTCCTCTACCTCTTTGTTATCCTTTTAGTCCTCAGTTATTTTCGAATAAATTATTTTTTATATTTATCATTAAAGAAGCCAAATGCAATCTATTACCTAACTAAATTTCATTGATATGCGTTTAATCGTAAAGACAAAGGTACCAGGTACGCGGTAACTTACTCGCATTTGCAAAATAAGTATGAAATTAGTCTTAAAGACGGTTTATTCTCATCTGATCATATGATCAGTTTTTCGTTGCATCTGATCACACAAAAAGTTCCCAAGGGTTCTTTGATCCGTTGCAACTGCTTTAAAACAGAGGGCACCTTGGTTGCCTAGAAGAAATCGCTTTAAGCGATAAGGCCGTCGATTTCAATGCCTCAGTATAATTTAAATAATCTACATATGTACCTACTGAATCTTTTGAAAATTATCTATCTGTTTATCTATCTACCTCAGGTGTTTAGAAACAAATATAGAGTAGTATTGCAAGTAGAACTGTATAGTTATAACATTTTCCTGCAATATAACCAGAGCTGCGGCACTTACTCAACGGATGAAACATCGCCGGAAGACCATGAAGTGTTTAAAATACGACCTCATTATGACGTTAAAGGGTTCTTTTATTCTATAGTGTGCGAAACTATTGTAAATTATTTTGCTGCGCCAATACTTGCTGAATATTGACCATTTATAAATAGGTAAAAGTCTCGTGTAGACGAATATTCTGCCTTACTACTTACACTTGGAGCGGAGCGAGCACGCAGATTGTGTTCTACGGTAGAAAAGAGAAAAATTACGTCACTTTGTTATCTAATGCGTAAATTATTTGAAATGCATTCCTCCAACTTTAATAATGTACGCAATGTATGACGATGTGATGTTATTATTGTCTATTCTACCTTGGAGAACCATCCCCGTGCTTGGCCTACTGTAATCGACATGGCTGGTAAGGTCGATTACTGCAAGTGCAATTAGTAGGACAGTGCTTTTGTCATTTGTTGGCCGAAGCATTTGTCGACACAAGAAGCTTCTGGAAGGTTGACAATATTCAGAGATTTTTGTCGAATCTCCCATAGAAAACATTTGTTTTGACGCCCGGCCCAAATGTTGTTCATCGGTTGTGCTCAACTTTACGCTGGTATAATCACATTTCGTGCCAAATCCATGTAGATACGTGAATTGTATCTTTTCCAGATAGTATGCATAATTGTGTACATGTTGGAAATGAATCATCATGAGATACAGCTCCATTTTTTTTATTAACCACGATTACTTCGCCTCTATTGTTCTTATTTCTCTAGTAAATGTACATACGTATATGTCTCTGCCTCCCCGAGCGAGTTCGCCTCTCGCACTCGCATACTCGCTTATAGCAAGCACTACGTACGACAAAACTATCGGAATAACACACTCGCTTCTCGCTGTTCGCCAAATAGTTTCTATAATAGTTTGCTATAACACAAGTACTACCAACATGCTTCTCTTTTATCGTTGGTGGTCGGACTAGTGTCCGTCTTGACGGCGAGACGTTGCCGATCCGTTTTAGAGTTGGTATTCTGTGCGACAACTATGACGACAACCTGTAACAAACTACTTACAAATTCAAACAGAATTTCGAGCCTCGTAGGTAGTATTAGCGTAACCATAGAGCTCACACGCCCTCGGCTAGAGAAGCAACATACAAGACCGGCAGTATAACGATTGGGGTTTATTAGTTGTGTCTATAAAAGGGGCAGGGGTCGTAAACCCCCACAGCACAACATTGTTTTTAATATCGTGTGTGGGTGCGAGGGATGAAAGACGGGATGATACTGGGAATAGGATTAGGCTTGTTTGTGTATAATACATGACGTATTTGTAATCTGAGGTTGAGTGAATAAGGTTTAGCAATCTATTTGTTCATCAATTTGCTGTTTTTTGTGATATTAGCTCGAATAGGTATCTCAAAGTGTCGAAACGACTAAGATCGTCGATCTTTTGTGAGTTAAGACAACAGGAAACTGGAAAATGATAAGCCTTAAACATTTATGATTTTTACAAGAGCGTCTAAAACTTTGTGTTTCAGCATTAACCCCAAGATAAGCAGAGCTTACAACTACCACAGTCAACCAACATATCAGAAGCAGATAATTGATTAACAAGGTACCTAAATTACCTTTTATAAATAGATGCAATAGAAATAGAAACACCCAAACACAATACTACTTTTAAGATTCGCAGAACTTTCAAACATTTGTTTCTATGCCAGATGTCAATTTAACCCGCAGTCATGCGGCCCCGGGGCCCCATTCTGCCAGCCAATAGCGTCACTATGACTTTGGTATCGTCACATAATGGCCACTTAGAGTACTTGTATTACAGGAACTGCAGATAGTGCGTGCGGTGCTATTTGCGCGGAGAGGTTAATAGAATGGTTTCAAACTTGACACTTTGAACGTGCCTCCTGGAGGGACGCTGTGGTTTATTTCCAATAAGGTAGAATACCAAAACGTGTCAATCTGTGACGATATCATTGTCATAGTGAAGCCATTACTTTAACGAAATGGTCACTTCTCTTTTCTCTCCGCCAAAACCTCCCACTTGTGCCACAAACTATCAACTACAGAATGCACCACCCATCCAATTAAATTTCGACTTTGTTGCACCAACATAAAAGCTAAGGTGGCACAGCAACTTTGTACCTGTTACCGTGTCTATCCTTCCATCCATTACGTTGTGTTTGTATGTATTTTTAATGAGCTATTGATTGTGTGTTGACATTTGTTTGTGTCATTACTATGATTTAAAGCGGAAGGTAAAAAAAAACTTACTTCCTGTGTCGATTTTCAGGAACGCCCACCCCTCCTACCTACGAGGCTTTATTTCGACTTCAAAAAAAGGAGGTTCTATGTTCGGCTGTAGGTATTTTTTAAGTACATATGATCGTCGATTTCTCCGTCAATTTATGGACTAATATTGAAAATTCTTTCGCTATCCCGCGATCCCGAGGTGCTTCCAATTTATTTCTAAGCGATAAGTATTTGTTCCGCAAAAACACTGTACAATTAAGGGGATTCGAAGTCGGTTTTAGCTTTTTCAAAGTAATCAAATTATTCTCATACAAATTCAAGCGTCCAAGATCTCATAATGGGTCGCATACGTTACACACGTTTGACGATTATTTTTCTAGCTCAAAACTCATTCAGTCATACCATTATTATGAACGTAAGTAATACATTAAGAGCACACAAATAAGGAGGAATACTTCCAAAAAAAAATACAATAATAATTTTGTCAAAACACAACTGGAGGCAGTTTCAACGAGGGCTTTAAGAAGATTAGCTCAGTTATGCGATGGGGCGGAACGACGTGAATAAGTTAAGAGAAATGTTAATCTTGATTTTAAAATGAAGGGATCGCGGTGTGGGGACTCGCGGGAATGATATAAGCCTGGCCTTTTAGGGTTCCGTAATAAATGGATGGAAGCCACAGAGGCTGTGTGAATGTCTAAAGTAGCCATAATGACCGTGAGTTAGGTAGGTAACTGGAACTACAAATGTTTGTTTGTGTGTAACTTATTTCAATGATTTATTGTGCTATTCTTTTCAAAATATTTATCTTTATTCTCTTCTTCCCTTCTATTTAATTAAAAACATACTTTTTAAGCCAAGACTAGACTTTCGGAAATTAACACGTAGAGTGCCTATTTTGGACTCGTTTTAATTACACGTAGAGTGGCGATATTGGGCTCATTTTAATTACGTGTAGCACAGAGAAGTGTCCAATCAGATTGCATAGTTAAACCGCATTGGCACAGAACGGGTTAGCTAACTAGACGATGAATATATTCAAAATAATGAAACTCCTACTAACGGAACCCATTTTCAAATACTCCAACTCACACTTCACCGGCTTTTTAAAGCAAATGGATAATACTCTGCTTGTGCAAACAGAGAGAGAGATTGGATCTACGAGATTACGTACTCTTAAAGAACACAGGGTGGGAATAACGTTTTAGATCAATATCTTAAAAACTACGTGAGGAATATAGAACATAATGTTTCAGTTAACACTTTGAAAGTGAAAGAGCTTTAGCCGTGGCGGGCATGGCATTAGAATAGGGACTCTATTCTACCCAACTCCACCCGTAGTAGTAGAATAAATAAATAATGCTGGACAATCCACACAGCATCATCTGAAGCTTAGCAGAGCTTGTGTTATGGGTACTAGATTACTGATATACTTATTTTTAGTAGAGATAGAACATACCCAGAACACCCGAAACAAATATTTGCAGATCGTAAAAATATTTTTGTCCCAAGGCGGGAATCAAACCCGCAATATCCTGCGCCGCAGGCGGACCTTCGCCGCCGCACCACATACGGACGTCAAAGACGGGAACCTACCAGAGGAAGGGCGTAGGAAGGGAAGGGAATTTGTGTATTGCACACCTGAACTGCGATCACCAACCCACCCGCCAAACGTAGTAATTATCGCAAACCCCTCCATGGGGAAGCACGTTCAATCGACGTACATTCGTATGTGTGCTGAGTAGGTATGCATGGTATTTTTATAAAATATAGAATCGTTGACAGAAAGCATTCTTAGAGACCAAACAGCAGGCTAACTGGATTTTGCCACGCAACCATTTTGGAAAATCCGTTCATGGCGGAATTCTTGATATATAAAAAAAAGCGAAACGTATGCGTGATACGCCGCGGGCAAAACCTAGTGACGAAGGAGTTTATAATGATGACTTTTTTTGATAAGGAGTATATGGACTTAAATGAAGGACCCTCTGAATCAACTGTTTATTCAGTTCGTTTTGTGTACACTTATATCCGCACCTCCATATTCATCGTTATGCGTGCTGTTATCAGTACCTACTACTGATAACACCACGCAAAATCCACCAAATGGAGTCATGTTATGAAGATTTCCCCGAAAAACTCTACTGAAACATGGAACATTCCATAACAGTTTTTACTCCTGAATATTTCAGTAAAACCACCGAACAAAGTGAAGACCATCCCATTTACACGTATTCAAATAAGAAACTCCGCTTAACCTTAATGCCACTCAGGATTAACATAATTCAGGGTGTAAATAAGAGAATTCATAAAGCAGGGATTTGCCTAATCTGAGCAAAGAACTTTTGCATTACGGTGAATATGGAGATGTCGAAAATAAACTGGATTGACGGCTCTATGATGGATTGAGTGAGTCTTGAAAGTCAGAGACACGAAAGCTGAGTGGAGCGGGTTTGGAAAACTAGCCGAATGCACGATGTCAAAAAATACATACATAACGCCGAATAGTCATAGACACCTTCTCCTTTTTCGAAGGCGGATAAAAATGGCGTCACATATGTATGTATATCACCACCACGAGATCCAGATTTTTTCGATCGCTTTTTACACATGTCACTTCTTCGCAGTGATGATCACTAAGTTTTAGGAAGAAATAAAAGGAAAGGAAGATTGTGCAATAGGTATTACTTGTTAACAAATAAAAATCCAACTTCAAAGTCAAGATCTCTACTGTCCAGTATATTTGACGTTTTAGTACCTTTTCACACGTCCCGATCACCGGGTACCCGGTGGCGAATTGTACGCAAATAAAGCCGGTACGTGTGAAAGCTATGAAACATGCCCCTACACTTTGCCGCCGGGTACGCGGCACCGGCTACCCGGAAACCAGAACGTATGAAAAGGCACTTATGAGACCAAATTCAGACCTACTTTTTCCAATTAAAAGCCTATGAAAATCTATGAATGATATGCTGTTCTGGGAAAGCTATAGCTATCAGCTATTCGTTTATAAGAAATCTATAATATCCTGCAATTTATACAGAAAAGCCTTGAAGGCGACAATGACAGGTAAATTACAAGCACACGCGACTTTCCCACTGCCATACTGCAGTGGCCTTGGCATAAAAACACCTAGGGTATAAGGTATCTATTGATTGAACTCAATTTCCTCCGTAGATTGAGCTTTCAGTCAGTACCATAGTACATATCAGTGTTGTTTTCATGTCGTTTATACACCAAGGTCGATAAGTTGACAAAACCTCGATAATAGACGAGACGTATAAACCTGCCGGGCTGTGTCGCCAAGGGCCTAATTCTGCTAACCAATCACATTACTATGGTAATGTTATCGACGCAGAATGAAACACTAGATTACAACCTTGACATTTTTACATGCGCCCTTCCATCTGTAGTTTCTTTCATCAAAGGTAAAATTCCAATACACACATAAAGGACTGGACTGGACCTGGGATAACAATACTTTTATTCTAACAAACGCGTGCGAAGCCACGGGCCGCAGCCAGTACTTAATAAGCCTCTCTTTGTTTATATCAGTCAAACACAATACTGCGCATGTTTGCGCCAGGTCCACGGTCTTGTCCTACCATCGACTTATTATGCCAGGGTAGGACAAACAAAAGATACATTTTACTGGGGAAAACGAAATATAAAATGATAGTGATAACAACGTAGATAAGAAAAATGAAGAGGTCAACTACAGTAACTTAATGAGTGGTCTGGCACAGTTAGTAAAGAGAGTGAAGAAAATTTTTGACTCGGATGATAGTTTCGAGGAGAAGTTAAAAAGTGTGTGTAGTTTAGTATTACAAGATGTTATGCGATATGTTTTTAGCGTGGTAAAGAAAGAGATACTACTTAGTCATGTCATCACTTTCATAAGTGGTGACTCGTATTCATAGGTGGATCCGGCCCAGCCCGTATCAAAAGTACACTCTTTGAACTTAGTCCAATGGAACGAACGTATTTTAAAACCTAAATCTGTTGTCTTTGATCTCCTTCTAACACAAGAGAAAATCCATTTAGCTTTCGTCTCGGAAACTTGGTTAGATTCCGAAACTCAGTTAAACTTTTCAGGTTATGATATCTATAGAAAAGACAGAAGTGACGGCTATGGAGGTATTGCTATAATATCTCATAGAACTATTAGAGCACAGGTGATTGACTTTTCTCATCCAAATCCAGGCATAGAATGCCTATGCATCAAGCTAATGAATTGTGGTAGTTTGAAATATATTTTATCTACATACTGCTCACCATCAGTGTCAACGACACAGGCAGATTGGGATTTTATTTTTGGTAAGTTTTCTAGTAATTGCTTAATTGTGGGGGATTTTAACGCGCACCACACGGATTGGTCTAGCCGAAATGATGCTAGGGGTAGTAGAATTTATGATGCTGCTTTAGAGTTTAATTTTGTGTCATTAAATAATGGTCACTCAACAAGAATAAAACTAGTAAATAATATTATTGTTCAAAGCTCCTCTCCGGATATCTCTTTCACATCTCCAGATTTAGCGACAGATTTTGAGTGGCAAGTACTAAATGAGAATTTAGGTAGTGACCATTGTATCGTTAAAATGAGATTTAAATACAGCGAAGCCTTAAAAATTTTGAAGAAAAGAAATTTTAATTTAGCTAATTGGGACGAATATTCGAACTATTTAGAAAGTATTGATTATCCTCTAGACGAAATCGAAATCCAAAAGTCATATGATTATTTTATTGATAATGTTATAAAAGCTGCTGATAAGTCGATTCCGATGAAAAAAACATGTCTCAGACCCACAAATAAATTTAAACCCAAACCATACTGGAACCCTTTATTATCTAAATTAATCGCAGAGCGTAGATTAGCACTAGGCAATTTCAGGAAAAATCCCACCCCGCGAAACTTACAGACCCTGGAAGAAAAAACATCCAAATCTAAACTAGAAATAAGGCAGGCAAAAACACTGAGTTGGCAAAACATGTGTAACAGTATGGATGAATCTACCTCGGTTACCGACATGTGGAGACGGTTACGATGGATGAAAGGATATAGGACACGAAAGATACAAGTTTCTATAGAAAATAAGGACCAACTATTATGTAGCCTGGCACCTGATTACGTCACTCCCTGCATACCTACATTTACCTCGTCTAACGAGAACTTGGAATCTAAATTTACTTTGCATACAAGACACAGCTCCTGGTAATGATGGAATAACCTATTCTATGATTTATCAGATTACCAAAGAAAGCTAAACTTTATCTTATTAGCTTGTTTAATAGAATAATTAGTCACGGTAACATTCCTCTACAATGGCGGGATATTACAATAGTACCTATACCTAAACCTAATTTATCAAACTCAATCGTAAAAGTTAGACCCATATCCCTAATAAATTGCTTATGTAAAATATTTCATAACATGATAAACAAAAGAATTGAATGGTTTGTGGAAAAAAATAACTTGCTATCTCCATTAACAACAGGATTTCGAAGCGACCAGTGCTGAGTGCGCATTATTACAATCATTCAACTAGGTATAACACACGATAGCGTGTTTTCTTGACGTAGAAAACGCTTACAATAATATTTTGATCGAAAAGACCACAAAAATACTTGATGATATTGGAGTGGGAAAATCAATATGTTCGTATTTATGGAACTTTTTGAGCTATAGGTGTTTGCAGATTAACGATGATTTAGACAATGAAGTTCATAATAACATTACGTATAGGTACACTAGTAAGGGTTTATCCCAGGGGGACCCCATCTCACCCCTTTTATTTAATGTTACTACTGCCAGAATTTGTAAAGAAATTAATTTTGTGTACTTATGCCAATACGCAGATGATTTCGTGCTATTTAAGAGTGACAGGAACTTAGTTGAGTGTGCAAATGCCGTACAAAATGCCTTAGATATATTAGTGAGTATTTTGAATGAGATACGTTCAGAATTATCCATCCCTAAAACTAAATTTTGTGTTTTTAGTAGGGGCCGGAGAAAACGGCCTCTGAGTATTAGGATTAATGAGTGTGTGGTCGAGCGTGTATATACACATAAATATCTAGGTATGTGGTTAGACAATTCATTGCGATGGGGAAAACATGTAAATGAAATTGTGGCAAAAACACAAAAGTTTTTAAATTTATTTAAAGTTTTAACTGGATCTGGTTGAGGAACACATCCACTTCATTTACGTAAATTATACATTTCGTTAATAAGGAGCAGACTGGATTACGGTTCTTACCTGTTCGATAACTGTGCTAAGGTACATTTGAACAAACTAGATGTTGTACAAAACCAATCCATGAGAGTCATTGGCGGGTTTATAAGAAGTACTCCTATTCATACAATGGAAACTGAGATATGTATACCTCCACTCCATATTAGGAGACAATACCTAGCCTACAAATATTGTTCGAAAACTCAAGCGTGGACCGATAATGAATCAATAAAATGCATAACGAATTTATCATCGCAATGTTTAACTAGCACATATTGGGATTCTAAAGAAAAACCGCTATTGGTCACTTGTTTGGATTTTATTAAAAATGATGAAATATACGCTTCTGCCCATTTAGATATGTATAGCTTGAAAACGTGGGTTACTAATGTTAATACCGAGGATTCAATTAAAACACATTTGGACTGCATGCAAAAATCAAAGAAACACCAGGAAGTTAATTTATTAAAAAACGAAACAATAAAAGAACTAAATGAAAAATATTTTGATTATTATGCTCTTGTGGTTTAAAGAGTGATTTTGGACGAGGGGCAGCATTCTATGATCCAAATTTAAGGATTGGTTCCATCGACGTAAATAATCAGTTTAAAATTAGTGGTAATATTTCGATAATGTCAGTGGAACTCATTGGAATCTCGGAAGCTCTTGAGTATGTTATCAGGGTTCCAAGAAATAAATTTGTTATTTGCAGTGATAGTAAAAGTGCCCTTCAACATATCTCTCGATGCGCCTCTGGCAGGAGAGGCGTCTCGATTGCATATAGAATCTTATCGCAGCTGATCGATTTGAACGATCGGGGTAAAAAAATTAAACTTCAATGGGTTCCATCACACATTGGTTTGAAAGGTAATGAAGAGGCTGACACACTGGCAAGAAAAGCTGTTACGGAAGGACTTGAATATAGAATTCTACCAAATTATTCGGAAATGCTAACAAAATATAAATTAAGGTGCTATAATAATTGGAAAGAATATTTTGACAAGAGATCAGTAGAAAGGGGCATTTGGTACAAGTGCATTCAGTGTGAGCCTCCTCACGTACCTTGGTTCCGTTGCACAAAGCTATCGCGCAGACTTATAGTAACAGCACATAGGTTAAGAACAGGTCATATGCCTTTGAAAAAATTTGCTTTTTTAATGAAAAAGGTTAATTCACCTAACTGTGACACTTGTGGAATTGTGGAGGATGTATATCATCTATTAATAGAATGTACACGCTTTCAACAAGAAAGACATAATTTACTTACATCCTTCAGTCTAAATCAATATGATGTAGGACTATTTAACAAAATTTTAGCAGAACCGACAACCGACGCAGCGAAGCCGCCGTTCGCAGCGGTGAGTCAATTCAAGTGATAGCTTTGTGTACCTACTTTACTGTATATTGTTCAGTTTTTATGTATCTGTTCTTTGATGTGATTGTTCTTTTTTAATTTCTTTCTAGTTTAGACAATAGGACCGCCATGTAATATATACAAAGGTTCTTACGATAAAGATGATTAAAAAAAAAAAAGATGCCACAAACATATATAATACATTTTGTTCGATCTTACAGAGAATGTTTTGCGCTAAATTGTTACTAAATATTTTCATCTTTATTATTTGCAATATTTTTCCGCAAATTAACGCTTAAATCTATTATTTATCTTAAAATAGGTAATTTATTTAAGGCATTCACTGCCCAGCCCTGCCGTCGCACGATGAAGTACTTGAGCATGTGCATCGTGGACATCCAAAGTGTTAATAAAAGATACGAGATTAAGTTCATGCTAGAGCCAAAGTTTTATCAACGCATAAAGTTAGACACGGAACGGTACCGACAAGAACTCATATTTATAACGAAAGTTATAGTTATGAGTATAACTACAGTTTTACAAGGTGCAAAGTTTCTACCGGTTATGAGGTAACCGTGACGTGAGTGCCTTTGTACTTACAGCTGCACACAGATTTGTTTATAAACTTTTTGCACTAGCTTCTTCCTGCGGCTTTAGTCACGTGGTATTATGATTTTTGTATCAAAACTATCAAGAATCTTTCTCAATGTAACCTAGTTTCTTGCCAAATTGCTTCTAGGTCTGTTCAACCGCTAAGTCGTGAAAAAGTCACAAACACTTTCACATTTAAAATACAATGAATATAATAGAAGAATAATGATGATGACCTCTTAGCCAAATTTCGACAAGGTCCCCCGGTCAGTATCAACGGAGACCAGCCAAGTGCGCAGGTTTTATAGTGTACAAGTGTGTGCGCAAACACAGTTGCACTCTATGCCCTCACTCTCATAACCCGATGGGATTGTGGGAGTGAGATATAACACATTGAAGAATGTATTGTCCATCATCATCATCAGCCCGTACACGTCCACTGCTGAACATAGGCCTCCCCCAAACGACGTCACAAATAGCGGTCCTGAGTATTGTATTGTCTTGTATTTTTATTTATTATTTATTGTATTGTCCAACAAGGTACTAAATAATTTATCATGAATTGTTTGTAATCACAATGCGGACAAAAACTCTTTTAAATTAGTATTAAACGTCTTTATTGTCTGGTTCAGCGAGTACATGCATTGTGGACGGAACAATCAGATGGCCTGTGAACACGTCGAGTCATTTGACAAACTGTTTACATATTATATAACCTATCTAGATCTGCTATTTTCAGTCCAAATCACTTAGTAGTTTTGCTTTGGTGGTCGTACGTAATACATCAATCCGAAATTTCGCATATGTTCGTAATTAGGATACCATTTTTGGTTAGAAATAAAGAACTATTGAATTATTAGGAAACTTCCTACACAATGACGCCGTAATGCCTAAAACATGTTGGCCTGAACAATTACACGGAATAACCCTAAAATACGACACAGACACATTGTAACATAAAATTAAAGCAGTAAAAGACAAAGTAGCCTTGACGAGGCAATTCCCCGTTTAGTATTGAAGCGATTACCGTTTATAAGGCTTTGACAGGTCGCCCTGTAATTAGGTCAAATCAGATTGCCTCGTAACGATAGGGTTGTTTACGGTTGTGTTCGTTTGGGTTTATTTCGACATTGGTTATGTAAGACTGAAATAGAAGTCGTGTTTAGAGTTCAGGGTTCTTTGGAAGCCATATCGTTAGGTAATTAAAATTATACGTCATTTTAACATCATTTTACCGCTTTACAAGGTATATTAGAATAAGATACGAATACCAACAGATTTTATGCCAATATATGGCAAAAATATATGAAGCAATAAAATTTTGGGTAGCATCGACTCGCATCAGACGACTTATATCTGTCTCAAAAATGATAAAAATAAAATCAGTACGAATACAATTGCAACGTAGACTTCACCTTGCGTGGTTCAACATGCCCTTATAAGTTTTCTGAGATTTTATATCATTCTACATCTAGCACTCACCGCGAGAGAGAAGCAGCCAGCTGACGACAACTCCAAAGTGGGAAACTTGAACACCCAATCATGATCCACAAAAAGTTTGGAAGCACGTCCTCTCTCGCATTGACGATAAAAGTTATGGTAAGCTCATCACTGCTTTTAACCATTACATAGCTCATTAAGTCGAATAGCATGACACCTACGGCACGATCTTTGCTATGGTATTTCTGTGTTTCCTATAAAGCGTTTCGGGTGTTTTTTAAGAGTTCTATTTTGAAACCTGACCTACACTTAATCAGATCAACAGAATTATTAAGAATTTAGCTAAAAGATGTTATATCTACCACTCACCCCTTGTATAAAGAAGTCCGCATGCAGACAGCTGACCACTCCAAAGTTGGTAAACTTGAACACCCGGTCCATGATCCACATGAGGTTTGGCAGCACGTCCTCTCGCGCGTTCCACGCTGCCATCAGCATGGGAACGTCAGCTGTTGATTGGTGGTTGACAATGACGAGCGTGCGTCGGCCGAGGCAGGCGATTGGCTCATCTCCAGACTCCTCGACTGAGAAAGAGAATATTTGACATTAATAATCTAGTAAAATCTACAAGCAGAGAACTGGCAAAAGACTGAACAGACCAAAATAGTAATTTCTCTTGTTAGAGTCCATCACTTTAAGGGTTGCTGAGCCATAGAAATGATAAGAAAAAATATTAAATTGTGTTTTAGACAAAACTACAAATGTACAAGGTTATAAAAATATTAAGGTACAACACGGAAATACTATTTAAGTCCGGTCTTGTAGCTAATTTAACAAAACACAGGTTAACAGCAGTTACTAAACTAAGCAGCCCATCCATAGGCAGATTAGTAGAGTGTGTGCACCATGGAGTAAGTAATATGGCAAGGTGTTGAATCTCGCAAGAAACCACTAAATGCGGCCAGCGCAGGACCTGTTCTCGTGATCTTTGGGGGTTGTCTGATCTTGAAATGTTTCTATGCTTTCATCATAAAAGGATCCTCACTGATTTTGATAACGACGTTCGTCGTTTATATGGCTCAATTTCATCATAAGAAGTGTTGTGTCATTAAATCAACTTATTTAGATTACTGTGGTTGCATTGCAACCGGAATGAAATTCTGGTTATAAAAATAAAAGAAGAACCCAAAATTGTTATAAAACCCGGGGTCAGAGTATATTGTCTTTTCTTGTCGCAAGTCTTAAAATAATTTTCACAAAGCCAACACTAAGACAAACTTACAACAAAAGTACAAAACAAGGTACAACTGTTCCGAACACTTTACAACAGTGTAAAGTGCATTACGAAGTCTCAAGGAGGTATAAAATATTCCCAGTTTTAGTGTCGTATCCTGAACAAATAGTCTCAAGAGCCGGAGCTGTAATAGTTTTAGTGGCGGACATGCGATGGACTGTGTTCGTCGGTTTACAGGCTGGGGGTATCGCCTTGAGACTCTCTGACGGCAGGGATGAAGGGAAGGAGCAAGAGGGCCAAAAAAATCAAACAACGTTATGTGAGGTAGTTAAAGTGGCGGACACGAAATGGATTTTGTTCGTCGGTTTACAGGTTGGGGGAATAGACTTGAAACTCTTTTGAGGTATGGACGTAGCTAGAGTCACAGGGTCAGATATGACAACAGCCCATAAAGAGTTTTGTGGCGAAACGCTATGGCCTGTGTTCGTTTTTTACAGGTTGAGGAAGGAGCCAGAAAGAAAGAGCCAAGGAGTGGCTGACGAATTTGTACAAAGATTTGAAAATTTAGTTAAGTGGTGGCCAAACAAGAAAGTATTCAAACTTGAACAAGCTTGCAAATGTAAAATTGACGTAATTCTAAACAAATGCGACAAAAAATATTGATATGTTTGCATTATATTGTTATGTTTTGTATTACGAGATAATACTTCAAACTTATATATTATTTCAATTTCCATATTTCAAACACCTCAAAATTCGTACTTGGTAAAAGAGCTCGGATTCTTGTTATTTTTGCAATTTACGAAATAAATGATTATTGAGCTTTTCCAATGGAGCTCATTTTAAAACTTTTTCCCTTATAAATCCTGACTACGTCCACATGGGTTGTTTATTTCCCGTATTTTAATGTCGAAATATGGAGGCAGTTCCGTTTCCGGAACACGTAATAAACGAAGCTTCTGAGAACTTTTGTTGGTTTCCACTGCAACCTTCCAAGTGCATTAAATCGGCATTGTCATGAGGCTCTTACACCCCCAGGTACCTACGTAAGATGATAATATTTTGAGCCTTGGAGTTTGCAAAGCATGACATTCACTTTTTACCGAAAAAGATTCGTATGTTTAGTCATGCTTTCTCTTTCAGGGGACAGTGATGGTTGGGTGCAAGATCAAGCAAAAGAAATAGTGGAAGTCCGAAAGCACGTTAGATTGATGAGATTGGAAGTCGCTGGGCACACCTGGATTCAAAAAGCACTGGACAGAAGAAGTTGATGGAGGCCTGTTCCCTCTTTATCCCGCTTGACACAACCAGTAGTGGTATAGGAAAAAATATAACCCGCGATACTAGTACTGTGCTAATACTTTACATAGCTTCTTGTTTCCATATTTCCCGTAAACTCAGTAAGTTCCTACTGTGATTCTCCCAGCAGATGGGACTTTAACCCTATGCAATATTGTGCATGCTTCCTCCTCAAATACGGTAACAACCGAGCGAAGAACGAGTGGTTATGCTTGAAGGCTTCATTGGTGCATATTCATGAAAAGTATCCTCGCATCAAGATTAAAATCAGAGCATCTGTTATTGCTAAAGCTGATATCATAATTTTAATTTAAGGACCATTTTATTTGCCTTTCTTTTAAATATCTAAGGAACGTAAAACGTAACTAAAGATAAACATTAATTAAAGACATGCCGCAACCTCGTTAGGGATATGAAAATAAATAAGAACGAACCTCTTTGAAGTTTCCAGTACAGTCAAGGAAAAACTACTTAAGTTTAGATGAAAAATTCCTGACTGGATAACATTAGACTTAGGACAAGATCAAGAGGTCAATGTAGAGCCCACTTTACGAACGTCTTTTCCTTTCCACATGACATGTAGGGGTGAACGCCATTACATTAAGGAAACGAAGTACATCGTGCGTTTGAAACTTTTCTTTCAATCCATTAGTTTTTGTTTACTTTTCACCCCAAGGAAGAAAATTTTCCGTAAAATATTAAGTAGGTATCTATTATAACTTATAAGCAAATGGATCGTCATATTAACTTTAATCACTTAATTAGTTAAATCACGAAGAGTGAAAAGAAGAGATGGGGTCGGTTGCTTTAAAGTTGAGTCGGCAATGACTCAGTAAGAAATGTAATTGTTAAAATATGCCACCATTATTTTGAGAGGTTTATTATCAGCCCGTATCATTCCACTACTGGGTAATGGCCTCTTCAAATGTGCTTTATAAACCGGTTTTGGACAGATTGTATCCTTGTCTTGTTGGCAATCCTCGCTATCACATCTTATCGATATACTTTGGGTGCGTACTACAAAACGTCTCTATTTAATTTCTCTTTTGGAGATGTGAAAGCCAATGTCGACTACAATATTTCCCCCACCAGTACCTCGTCAGCAATAAATGCTCGACAGCAATAAAGGCCGTGTATCCGTTTGCGCGGCTCTTTGGTAATTACTCGCCGTCGCCGCCTCCGGGCAGTTTCAGATGATGCAGGATTAAGATTTTGTTATGGCATTTTACAGGCAAATACTACTCTGATGTCATAATTAATATAATTTTATGAGTTATATAGAACAAACAAGATAAAATGGTTTTCAAGCCCATGTTCTTACAAACATTATCCTTGTTTATGATAAATGACAATTGAGGGAATTCTTTAGCTGGTGTATAATTGACCAGCATTAATTTGTCCATTTGACATCATCTGCCATAAAAATTGCAAAACCAGATCGTCGCCTTTATGTACTATGTTTGAAAGAGACGGAAAATGAAAACCTGTGTTGTGTGCGTGTGTTTATGTGTGAGCTATAAAATAAATCAAATTGGGTTATGTAACTCGTAATTTTCAGACCAAAGCCGTCACTGCTCCGATCTACAAACCACAACTAATTTATCAGAAAAACAAACACAGTCCCCTGTGCGCCCTCGCAACACTTAGCTCCGAAATGTCCGCTGCACTTTTGCGGGGAGTTTACGGGTTAATGAAGAGTTTTCTTTCGTTTTACGATCTAGTCTGTGTTTACAGAGCTTTATTAATATTGTACAGAGGGGTGTTTGTTCGTTTGTAATGTTTTTGTTGTAGCTTTAGTCAGAGCAACGGCGATTTTAGTGCCACAGGCTAGGCAGCCAAAGAGCCATCCTACCACAATTCCGTAAATTTTTAATACCTTTTTCTCTAGTTCTATCGTTTAATACCTTATTCTCTAGTTCTAGTAAGGCTAGGAGAGCTATGCTTTAAGGCACGTATTATCCTTTAAGGCATAGTAACCCCTAATTTTGGATAAGAAATCTGAGTCGGGGTTACAGTCTTTGACCGGTACATTGAACTGTAATGTAAGTACTACGTAAGTAAGAAAAATAACCACTCAAAAGTATTAAATTTGAATATTTTACACGTATTCTACTGCAATTTAGTCTTGATCAAAATGCTAAGAAAGTCGCATGCAAAAGTTAGTTGAAGTTACTCTATCTTCTTTCGCCCGCGGTAATGTTGCCAGTGTCGACCAATTTCCTAACCGCACGCCTTTGAGATCGTTTACCCGTTGAAAACAATCTAGTCTTTCAGAACTTGCCGGTGAATAGGGTTCTTCTACTGCTTGCAATATTACTAGTTAAGGAGTAAGTTTCTTTATGATACCACTTGAAAGAGAAATGGAGCTGATGGTAAGTGGCACGCAAGCCTTACGCTATAAGAATCAGATAAACAATAGATATATTATGGATGGAGGCGGCTCGGGCCTATGTCCAGCAGTGGACGTGTATCGGCCGATATGATGATGATGATAATAGATAAACTAACTGCCCTAAATTTGTCAATTCAATAAATAAAGTTCATCTTGAGGCCCT
The DNA here is from genome assembly GCA_947859395.1 of Eupithecia insigniata. NCBI lineage: Eukaryota > Metazoa > Arthropoda > Insecta > Lepidoptera > Geometridae > Eupithecia > Eupithecia insigniata. The sequence goes on along the minus strand of OX402007.1, from coordinate 13,362,552 downwards.
CTTTTGTCTGTGGAACCAAAGTCTTCAAGATATTGCGTTATTTTGTAATGAAAAATACTATATAATATCCGCGCGAAGTACCAAAATAGTAGTTGGTAGGTTATAATTATGTACCGAGTACATAATATATATTCTATCAACTAAGAGTTCTAAAACAGTAAAATATTTATGTATCTTCCCCTAATTAAAGATGCAATAGTCTAAATATAAATAAATAAATAAATAATGATGAACAATGCACACAACATCGTCTAGCCCCAAGCTAAGCAGAGCTTGTGTTATGGGTACTAGATGACTGATATACATACTTAATATAATATATTACATAGATAGATATTTTTTATTATACATAGAAAATACCCAGAACACCTGAAACAAATATTTGCAGATCGTACAAACATTTGTCCCAAGGCGGGAATAAAACCCGCAACCTTCTGCGTCGCAGGCGGACCTCCGCCCGACGCGCCACAACGGTCGTCACATATGAAGGTTATGTCCCTGTAATTTCAAATATATATTTTCAAACCCAAAGACAGCAAAGACAGCAGAATGGCATTGCAGCAGAAAGTATATTTTCAGAGTGTCATATCGATATTTTTATCGTCATTAAAAACGCAAAACGCATTTCGAAACACCTTCCATCTCCTTCACCACCACACAAGTCACGCAAACACTTATACTGCTGATAAATACTATATTAATACATCTCGAGTAGAGCAACACTGCGTGAATATTTCACGCTGGCAACACGAGCGTTTCTCCTAGATCACCGAGAGAGCAAACACAATTACGAATTCATGAAAATGTTAATAATTTTTACGGAGGTATCTTTTTTTCGCTCAAACTGATAGAGGGTGGTATATTTATCTAAGGGTGGCTCGGGGTGGCACCGCTTAAGTAGATATACTGTAATTTGAATCTTAATACAATCCCATTATTTATTTTAAGTCGGGAAAAAAATGCATAGGACTTCATTGTAATGAAAATTTAAACGATTTAGCTGTTAGCGGGGTTTTCAATTTGAATCCAACGTCTGAAGTTCTGAGATTTTTATTAGTTAAATTGTTTAGTTTAAGAATGATTAAAACTTCAATTTTAAAACAGATTTTATGGTAACAGGATTATGTATGAGATTTTATAACTTTCTACGTAATAATTACTTTGTTTTGAAGGAATTATAACTACAAGTAGGCACTTAAATGGCGTTACCAAGAATAACTGCCATCTTACCAGGATAAAAGGCAGGCAGTATAAATAAATAATATCCCGAATGAGCCCTTCGGCAAACAAAACTTATCATCTTTGGTTTATACCATTGAGGTTTATACACATTTCATTCTATCAATTCGCCAAGAGCGTGTCGAACGTCCGGTTAACGACACGTTTCTGAAAAAAAATTTTTTTTTAGATTTAGGTATTCTCATCGTCTTTTGAAGCCTATTTTTTATTCAATACCATCTGTGTCTTTAGTTTTTTTAATTAAATTTTTTATTTATCGTTCTGGCCCAGCACCAGAAAGAATAGTTCAATAGAGAAGAGGCCTATACACAGCAGTACGTGCTCACAGACTAAATCCCTAATTGCGCCGATATCCTCAGTGCTGAGGGTCGGGACCTTTATGTAGAACATTGGCATACACGATGTTTCTCCATCGGGACCTATCTTCCGCAGCGCGGATAGCGTCGCTCATGCTGGCTTCCAGCATTGAGCGTTTAGTTAGAGCGGATTAGGTCACACCAACGCATAGGGCTTCGTACTCCGATCATTTTCCACCTGTCTAAATAGAGAGATATATTTCTTCAGTAATTGGGATGCTGGTGTCAAGAACAAGATAATACGTTTGTTTTCAAAACGTGAACTAGAGAGTCCTGGGAGCATATTAATTTTTCTGTATATTTTTAGATAATCTTGGTACGGAACCCAAAACCCGCAAACTAACAAATCACAGCAAAGCGATAGGTTCCAGGTTTGTCCGTAAAACAGAGGATCCATCTCCCCTCCATCTTCGGAACGTCACGTTCCGCAAACACGGAATATTGCGGAACGTATGAGCATAGGTTGAGGTGCTGCCTACGGATGGCGTTACAGAAAAAGCTCTTTTTTTGTATTTTTGCCTGTTTAGCTTTAAAATCTAGTAGCAAAATTACGTTCGTAGATGTTTGGTTGTTAAATGTAAAAAGGGATAATCGTCAGAACGACTGATGTATATCTAAAGATTGTTTCTAAGTTATGTTTTTTCAGGTCCTACGTCATCATCATCAGTCGTATATAGAAGAAAGTGAATTTCAACAATACTTGCAAATCTCTAAACGTCGCGGTTTATTTACATGCATATAAAGCTAATACATCCAGTTTACAAAAACATAACCCTTCGTTTTATTTTTGACACAAACGGTACGCGATAAGCCATATTATATTTTTTTTATTGTTAATGGTAAAGCGTTTGTCCACCATAACTTATCGATTCAATGTTCATGTGCACTAAAGATAATGTCACTTTGCCTCAGCCTCAATACAACCGGCCCTATTTCAAAATGATGTATGACAGTCGATAAGTCAGCTCAACTTGAATAAACATTGAGTAAAAGTAAAATAGAAATAGGACGAGTGGCAATATTAAAATCTTTTAAAACATTTGTACATGTTTTTTTTATTATTATTTATAATGGTAAAGCCTTTGACCAACATCACTCTTGATAAAGTGAAGATGTGGCCTAAGATGGAGCATGCTTTCCCAGAAGGAACTGATTATTCACTCGGGATTTAAGATTTCAAGATTGTACTCTACCGGAAAAACATAGAATGAATATATAATTGGTACAGTTAATATTAATACCTACCGCTTCTGACAGTACCTATACTCCAAAATCTCATATAAAACTACATATTCAATTGTTGTTCGTGAAGCCTGGTCGTTACGAGCCACTTATTCTCCTGAAGCCTGAATGTATCCCTACCTCCAACAGGGCCCTCTGTGTATGGACAAGAACTACATCAATGCAAAATTTCAAACCGAACGATCCATTCAGTACCTTTGAAGAAAGAGAACAAGAGAAAAAAGAAAATGGCTGACCAGTAAAGACGTGTATTTTACACAAAACTAAAGAAAATAAAACTAACGTAAGACAAGGCAATATGGCTAATAAGGCTATCGCCTGTTCATATAGAAAATGAACAAGAAAGAGAACAAACATGCATCCATCTATATCCGCGCACGCGATTTTCCGGGATAAAAATTGCCTTCAATATTATGATCTACGAAATTTTCAGCCCTGTCCGTAATTTTTTTGCGTTTTGCGGTAAAAACATCCAAATACTTATTCAAACTTTCTAATTTATACTATTAGTGTTAATATGATACCTAGAAGTTCGCCAAGCCTGCCGCTCCAATAATTTTGTGTGTCGTATCAAAAGCTAAGTCGTATCAAAGTTCCATATAAAACTATTGAACCTTGTTCGCGAAGCCTGATCGTTACGAGCCACTTATTCCCCGGAAGCCTCGTGCACATCCGCGACTGCGAGTGGATTCCTATTCCTTTATCTACGTACAGATTACAGCAATACTAAACTGGAGGCATATCACTTGAAATACAAGACATCCTAAGCTAGGATGGATCGGTATCTTCTAGACATTACTTAATGCATAGTAATCAACATAAACACTTTATTACAATTATTTTTTAGTAAGAGGTAAAATGAAATTGTAATAAAAAAGGTGTGTTAATGTTGATAGAAAAATCGGCATGACTTTTAATTTAGAGCTTACTTGACCGGTAGCTGGTAGCTGTTCCTAATGAAATAAACTTCTGGTATTAAATAATCTTATCTACAATCTATTTTATTTGTAAAGTACCTATTTACAAAATTAAAGAGTAATCTAGTTACATAAAGACATGACTTTCCTTCTCAATTTAATTTACTTTGTAGCAAATTACAACAAGCTATTGTAGGGGTTTGCCCAGATCTAGGCTTCACATATTCTTGGGATGACGGCGGCGTCATGAAGTTAGTAATGTCTACCTAAACAGAGAGAAAAAAAAACAATTTATGAAAACACAAGCTTAACTTTTCAGTAACAGTACACTCGTCCTATTTCTATTTTACTTTTACTCAATGTTTATTTAAGATAAGCTGACTTATCGACTGACATACATCATTTTGAAATAGGGCCGGTTGTATTGAGGCTGAGGCAAAGTGACATTATCTTTAGTGCACACACAGGAACATTGAATCGAAAACCAATGGCACAAAGTTCATTTTCCTCTAAAGGCTGATGCAAAGCGGCTGGGTCTAGAACTGCTAGGATCAAATCCAAACTTGAAGGAGGCAGGATCGTTTGCGACTTTGATATCGCTTGAAATACAAGATTTAGATGCAATTTTGCATCTGGAGTGTTTTAGGCGCACTCGAGACTGAAGGAGTACCCCACTCTGGAGCAATAAGACAAGATACTTATAGATACGTAGGTACCTATCTGAAATTCAAAAGCACATTAAGGAAATATAAAGGAAATATGTTTTGCTTATTGCGACATTGAAATTGACATTGACATATTTTCAATGTAAGTAAACGAAAATTTGTGGAAAGTAAAGAGTTCAGAGATTTATGAAATTATCTGTAGAAATTACCCTGTAAGCTTAGTGCTTTCTCTTATTGTTAGCTACTTCTTGAAATAAGTCCATTATCAATAATACATTTCTTAAATACAATAATACATCTTTTAAATATACACTTGCGAGCTATAAACTGGAATCACTTCATCGCTGGCAGACCATATTTTACAGTTTCCATGCAATAAACTGTAGGTTGTGGTATATTATTTTAAAGATAATTTTATTAGCTTTCAAACTCTTTCGATATCATAGCGAAAAAAATGTTCATCATATGTCATGGAACGTGAAAACAAAAGACATAAATTTTTGGAACGAAACATCAATTTTTTCAAACTCCTGAATCCCTATAAAAACTGGGAATTTATGCAATTTTGTCATCAGTCCATATCACGCCACTCAAAATACTGGAATTACAAGAAAATGGAAACCACACCAATAGAAGCCGCTCAAATCGTCACCCTAATCCAGCAAAGGTTCTCTCAGCGTACTATCGCTCGACAGCTTCATCTGAGCCAGTCCTGTGTCTCCAAAGTATACAAGAGGTTTAGAAGAATGAAAACTTAGTCCGAAGACCAGGATCTGGACGACAGCGATGCACTTCGGCGAGAGATGACCGATTTATTGTCAGCACTTCTCTCCGAAATCGACATCTAACCGACGTTGACGTCCAGCGGGAGCTCGGAGAAGTTCGAGGGAGAACTGTCAGCGAGTGGACAGTGAGGCGAAGACTCAAAGAAGCTAACTTGACCCCAAGAGGCCAGCAACGGGACCCAAATTGTCTACAGCCCACCGACAAGCCCGACTTCAGTTTGCTCGTGATCACTTAGATTGGGATATACAGCAATGGAGCCGAGTTTTGTTCGCGGACGAGACTAGGATGTGCCTGCATGGCAGCGACCGTCGACGGAGAGTCTACAGGAGACCGGGAGAGCGATACGCACAATGCTGTATAGCGGAAACAGTGGCATATGGGGGTTCGTCTTGTATGATGTGGGCGGGGATTTCAATTGAAGCTAAAACGGAGCTGGTATTCGTACCCGGTGGAGGTCGGGGAGGAGGACTAACCGCAGAAAGGTATATCAACGACATTCTGCTGGGCCATGTACTCCCTTACGCTGGGTTTATTGGCGAAAATTTCCTGCCTATGCACGACAATGCCCGCTGCCACACCGCTCGTGCGACTAGACAGTACCTGGAAGAAGTAGGGATTCCCACAATAGACTGGCCAGTCGTCAGCCTTGACATGAACCCTATCGAACACCTGTGGGACGAGCTGAAAAGGCGGGTACGAGGAAGATCTCCAGCTCCGGTGTCAATAGAAGACCTAAAAACTGCTCTTATCGAAGAGTGGCAGGAAATTCCACAGGATTCCATCAGGAAACTCATTAGGTCAATGAAAAACCGTTTACAAGCAGTCATTAGGGCCAGGAGGGGCAATACAAAATATTAAGCGGGAAATAACAAAGATTTTAAATAAAAATTTTATATTTTCATATTACTTCTTATTAATTTAAACATCCACAACTTCGACCTATTGTAATAATTCACTAAATGAAGGTAGGAAACTTAATTAAATTTAAATAATTTTTATACCATTCGAAAGCTAACAAAATTTCTTTTCAAATGGTATACACCAATCTGCAGTTTATTCCATGGAAACTGTAAAATATGGTCTGCAGAAACCAGCGATGAAGTGATTCCAGTTTATAGCTCGCAAGTGTAGTTTAACACACTAAATTTTATTCAATGTTTCAGATTTCAGGTTACAATAACTTAATTTTTAGGCACTTCTTTCTTCGTAGCACTTAGACGACAAATGAAGACAAATATCAACAATCAGCAAGTGGTGACACAGTCAAGCTTATACTTATGATCGATGGTGACACAAACACTTGTAAGGTGACTCTAGGTCAGGAGTTAAATACGTACCATGATGGATAAGCCACTCTTTGTACCCGATAAGGACCACCCTATCAATTATGATACGAGATGACTATGGATAACGGAACAATGGGTGATAGTTCATAACGGTATGACAAGAACATTGGAATCAATTTGTAAATAATTATCAGATTGGATATACTCGTTTATCAGTATGCAGTATTAAATATTTTATTGCTTAAAAAATATAACAGAGATTTTTTGATAGCCCGAGACAAAATTATTTATACAAGAAATCAGAAAAATACACTGTTTATTCTGAATTGGTAGAACTAATTTTGCCCAGATAAGGTCATGTAATCATTTCAAAAAGCCAACCAATCAAATCCTTAAAAGCCACCGACTTATCATTTCAGAGAACCTATTTCGCAAAATAATTTAAAACAGAGCAATATCTATGTCACGTTAAATTCCCGAGTGAAATTTAAATGAGAAAGGATACTGGTAATTAAGGGAACTCAAAGGCGAGTTTGCCGAAGTAATTGAAGGTTGCAATATTCCTCCGGATTTGAAGGGAGGCCATTTTGAAACGGTAGGTGGCTAGGGAGGAAGCTTGCGGATTCAGATAATAGTGTGGGTAACAGAAAATGTTACTAACGTTACAGACAGTGGTTCAGAGATCATTATTATCGACTAGTTGCTTTGAATTTTGACAGAAGTTGCATGGCGCAAGAACGGTTTTTTTTACATAAACCTCTTATTAATTCGTACTGCTAATAAAACAAGAACTGTGTTAAGAATTATTTAAAAGTGCCTCGTTGTATGATGAAACGATGGTGTTCTTCCAACACAAACTAAGGTACATAGTTTTCATTATTAATTGCATATATTCTCTTACTCTTACTCTTTTAATCTTTAGCCTTGCAACAATTTGGTCATGTTTAGTTAATGGTTATGTGTCGTGTCAAATAAATTATTTCATTTCTTGATTTCATTTCATCTAAACGCAAATTTAGTGAGTAAATGCCGCCATACGCCATGCTGTGCAGAATTTTTGGGCTATCTAAAAAAAGCTCTTTTTAATTTAAACGAATGCTGTGAACGCCTGTTTGATTGAAATTATGTAACTAATTATTAACATCCAGAGATTATCTTACAACAGCGTGTATTATATTTGTGCCTGTATTAAAACCAGCGATTTCACATAAGCGGGTAAACATTGTGATAAAGTGGATATCGCCATGTGGTTTCGCAATTAGCGACTGTGGTTAAGGTGAACTAAATTAGGACTGTATCTATACCATATGTATGAGTATAACTTTATTAACAATAAAGTATCAGATGATCGAAAAATAGAAACAAATTAGAACTAGTATATCTAGCATATCTATGTAGCGGCATAATGCTGAGACAGGGACATATTTGGCGCTTAACACTGTTCCTATCTATTGTCTATAAGTACATATATTTATGTTTCCTGTACTTTCCTTTATCTGTAATGTGTCGTGCTATGTTATGTGCTATGTATGGCCAAATAAATCGAAATTCTTTCTTTTCTTTCACATGTAATATGTACCTTAGGTAATAGTATATCCTGATGTAAAATAAAGAAAAATGGTTTATCCGGATTTTCCCATCCCTAGCTCGTTATTAAGCCGCGGATATTAAATGAAGAAATAAGGTTCCTTACAACAAACAACGCTTAAACTCATCTCTCTTGAATTATAAACGTGCAATGTATCTCTACTCCAACTTAAAGAAGAAAATGTGCAAATGCTTCGTTACTAGAAAAATAGCATCAGCGCACATTAGAAATATTATTCAGGCATCATCATCATCATCATCATATCAGCTTATAACACGTCCACTGCTGGAAATAGGACGCCATACGATGCCACAAATAGCGGTCCTTAGCCGCCTCCATCCATCGACTCCCTGCGACCGCTACGATGTCGTCGGTCCATCGAGTAGATGGTCTCCCATGTAGGGGGGTTTTTGCCATAATCACCGCGCTTGGCAGGCGGATTGGTAATCGCAGTATTGGCGTAGAAAAATACTCAGAAGGAAGCTGCTGCCCTTCCTCTGGTAGGTTCCCTTAGTCGGCTCTTATTATTATTCAGGCAATAGTATTAAATTTTCTTCGTAACCTACAGTATCCAGTTTTTACCAAGCGATAGTTTCATTTTTAGCGTATGGCATATATTTTTCATTGGATACCTGGAAACATTAATGCTTCTAGGCAAAGAGTCCTCTTTACAGAGTCATTTGTAGGTTTGCCCTGCTGGGTAAGATTTTTTTTTTTTTATAAATGCTTTATTTCAAAAACCTTCCAACCTCTTGCCATATTTAATTTAATATAATAATTTAGTTTTGCACATGTACTTACATAGTTAAGTTTTCTACTTGTAGCTGATAATGAGTATAATTAAAGACTTTTAGCGGGTATTTATCGCGTACATTTTGTTCTAATTTCCCTTGCGTTTCCATCGCGTTAGAGCGATCGTGGTCAGGGGGCGACTGGATGTTCTCGGACACTGACAATGTAGTGAGTCGTAATGTGAACTTGGACATTCCTTATTCTGAAGAAGAATTGAGGGCAGTCGTGGATGATGCCGTCAATTTTTCGCCCTATTACCACGATCGCTACAATGCGATGGAAACGTAGGGGTAATTAAAATAAAATATACGAGATAAATACCTTGGTACAGGCTGACCATCAACAGATAATTATGATTCGTGAGTGTTTATGAACACAGCAAATAAAAACCTTAATAATCCGTACATCCGTTAAACTTAAAACTTCACTTAAAGAGAGAGGTAAAGGGCAGCCCCCGCTGTGCAAGTGGACAGTAAGGAGCCCTAAGAGACAGCAAGGCGCCGCCCCGTAGGTCGAGAGGGATTTTTACGTTATTTTTATTGACTGAAGAAACTAAAGTTGTAATCCTATGTAAATCATACTTAATTAATAAGATTACAACTAAAGTTTCTTCAGTCAATAAATTATTTTTCTCCTTGCAAACATCCAATACAGTCTCACCACATCAGCAATCCGGGGCCTGGGGCCACAGTCACATCACTTGGCAATTGGATTGATGATCGCAATGCAGGTATCAAATTCACAGAAGGAAGCTGCTGCTGCATCTATATCAACGGGCTAAGTTGGAGGGGTGGATTCTGATATCGCGATCGCCACTGCTAAATACAATGTTAGTATTACTATTAATTACTACAATAAATAAATAAAATAAATAAAAAAATAAAAAAGCCTTTTATTTCTTTGCAGTGAATTGATTGACAGATTATCAAAAGTCTATGTTAGTAGTATCTATTTATATTTTATGTTAGTAGTTAAGTAATTTTAAGTATTATTACAAAATTTTAACTTAAGTATATACTATTATTGTTTGTTTAGTTATCTGCAAGAACCCCTCTGCAGGTGAAGGCCTCCTCCAAAGATAGCCAGTGTTCTCTAGATTGAGCGGTTCGAATCCAGTCAGGGCCAGCTGTTTTTTTGAGCTCGTCTTCCCATCTAGCTAAAGGTCTACCTCTCTTCCTTTTTCCTTGAGGGCCTAACCACGTGGTCACCCTTTTGGTCCATCTCTGGTCTTGTAGGCGCGCTACATGTCCGGCCCACTTCCATTTTAGTGATTGGGCATGTGTTAGTCCTATTGCCTTAGTTAATTTTCTTATTTTTGTGTGTCTAATTTTTTCTATTTTTTTAATGTTTAGCATACTACGTTCTATTCCACGTTGGCATGAAATTATTTTGTGTCTTGTTTTTTTGTTGAACTTCCACGTTTGGCAGGCATATGTTACGCATGGTATAAGGCAAGAGTTCAGTACTTTTGTTTTGATTTTTGTCAACATGGTGCTTTTAAATATGTCCTTCATTTTCCAGTATTTGTTCCACGTCAACTGTGCTCTGCGTTCCACTTCTTGGTCGTTGCTTTTCTGGTCAAAGCTAATTTGCTTGCCTAGGTATATGTAGGTATCCGTGTATTTAAGAGGTTCACTGCCAATATATAGTGTTCTCTTGCTGCTGTTAGTCATCAACATTGTTTTGAGTCGGTTCATTTCTAAGCCTACTAGTTTACTGGCGTCATTTAGTGATTTTATCATGTATTCAAGATCTGTTCCTGTTTCTGATAGGAGGACTAGGTCATCTGCAAACCTTAGGTGGCTAAGGTATCCTTCTTTGATCTTTATCCCGCGTCCTTCCCATTTTATATATAGATAGTCGATTCTAATGTGGCTATAAATAGCGCTGGTGACAGCGGGTCGCCTTGCTACAATAGTTTTATGAAATTAAATTCAAAAAGAACCACCTCAAAATAAACTCTTGATTCACTAGATAGATGAAGCATTGATTTGCTTCAACTAGCTACATAACTTCAGAAGATAACGGCCAAGGGCAGCCCCCGCTGTGCAAGTGGACAGTAGGAGCCCAACTACACAGCAGGGCGCCGTAGGTCAGTACAGGCTCGCGGGGTGTCGTTTATTGAATCTGTGGAGCCCTAATAGTTGTGTTGGCTCCCTACTGTGTAAAATTTTAAGGAAATCACCTTTCAGCAATGTACAAGATTTAAATTACACTGCGTGACCCGAGAGCTGGTGAGTATCTAGCGCAGCGCATTAGCATTGCCGTACAGCGGGGCAATGCAGCCAGCGTCTTGGGGACGCTTCCGAGTGGTATTGATATGGACCAGTTCAGCTTTCTGTAGATTGTTTGCAACATTCTGCAGTTAGCTCAATTGTTTCAATTGTAAATACTAGTTTGATTTGTTTATATTATTTAATTGTTATTTTCTTTGTTAATAAATTACACTAATATTATAATAGATGTGAAGGTTAGGATGGATATGTGTTACTGCTTTACGCCAAAACTACTGAACGCATATTCAGTAGTGGGGCTGCCCTACATGAAGGTATGTACATATATCTAATGAAAATTGCTACAAGTCCACTGCTTGACAAAATCCTCCACTGATAAGCGCCTTACAAACGTTTACCTCATTATAATATTTTATCTCATTATACTCAATATAAGTTAGTTTCCTTAATAATACCATAAACCGTTCGTAAAATAAACAACTTTGTCATAATAAAATATGTCTTTATCTAATATATATTAAGAGATTATTTTATTTAATAATCAGCACTCTTGTCGCCTGAAACACAGGATTACCTAGTTCAGGCAAAATTGTTACACTTAGCTATATTTATTTATTAAGTGCACTATGTATTATTCTATGTACGAGTTTCTTTGAATAAATTTTAATTTATTTTATTTTTTTAATAATACTATGGCTTTTTACAGTAAAATACTCATGAAAATAACATATCAATCGAACTAAGCAAACAATTCGTCTAATTTAAATTTTGATAACAGTTATAACTTCAGAATATTCAAGGAAATGTCTGCTTAAGAAGTAGTGACGTTCAGTAGTCAGTATTAGGAGAAGTAGACCGTTTGGAAGCAGCCGCTTCAAACTGAATCTTCCGTTGAATTCCTTTCAGTAGCAAACATGTCTCTAGTTAAATTCAAACAAACATCCGCTCAGCTTTCATAACTCGCTCTTCAACCCTGAATGAGATATTTGCAATTCGACGCGCGGGCGACGAATGCTAATGAGCGCATTGGTGCGTGCGCGCATGTGCATACGCAAGTCCACATGACGTCAATTTACAGGTGGTGAGGCAGATGAGATTCATTCCGAAAACTAGGAAGCTTCTGGGGCTGTCCCAAAGATAATATGTTAATAATTTAAATTTATTGTCTGATTAGAGGCATGATACACAATCCTCTAGTTTTAATGAATATTGGACTGCACGTACCTAACAAGTATGTATACGCGCGTCGAAGACCTAGGCTACTTGCAATTCCGAAGGCAAGAACTAACCTCCTGAGCAAGTCCCCGTTCACACGGGCCCTTCGCGCTATTAATAGTTTATGCGCAGATGAGGCTGTTGATATATTCCATATGTCCTTGCCAAAATTCAGGGATGCGGTTTTAAAATTTTTGGATAGGACGCATAGGAATAAGTGAAGTTGTTTATTTTAAGTTATAGTTGGTAGATTGATTGTGTAATTTTAGTTATTTTTGTATTATCTCTTTTTTATATTTCTTTGTCGCCTTGGTGCTCTACTGTAAAGACAATGTAATATATTTAACTAAATATATAAGTATGTACTTACCAACACTGAACGGAGACTGAAGTTTCTGGTGTTTTAATGTCTTCAAGACACGTTGGGTCCAAAATGTTTCAATCGATTTTACAGCAAACTGCACAAATCAAACGAAAATAAATTTACTTTAGCTAAATAAAGGCTTTAAACCTTCCAATTTACCCTTCTCAACATTTACCGAATCAATCACAAAAAATATTTATTATTTCTCCAATACGAAATCCCGAAATGGGCAACCTCCCTTTCCGAACCAATAACGAAAATTGACACTCACGAAAGCAAACTCCGAAACAGCTGACAGGTACAATAAGAGAAATAAGGCCTCGATGACCCAGCAGAAAATAACCCGTAACAATTTCAAAACAATTCCAACAAAAGATGGCGCTCCACAAAATTCCTTTTTACTTTATCCTCAGTAACGAAACATGACATGTCATCCTATAATTTGCAGAAATCCCTAGCATATCCTGTTCCGTAAAAACCAACAGTCTAACTCAGGCCAGTGGAAGCAGACCCCTGGGCATACAGCCACGCCATCCAATTTGGTGTCGGCTCGTAAAACTCGTGACAGTCTCGGGAGGCCATTTAGCGCTGGTCGCCGCGGATAGGTAAATGTAAAAGAAAAACTCCAGCATTGAGATATATAAAGATTGCATTCGGGTTTTGGGAACGGCGACCCGCCGTTGAAAGGGTGAAATAGGGGTTTTTAAGAATCAACTGTTTTGGAAATTTTTATAAGATCAAACTAGGAAATAAAAATGTTTTTTAAGCTTAGAATATCGGATTAATTTAATCACCGGAACATACAAACCGGGGTTAAAAAATTTCGACACTAGTAACATGGAAAAAAATCTCGCTTGGCCACCAAACGTATGTATATATATCTACCAAACTGTGAAGCTAACCTATGTTATATACTGTAGAGAACGAATAAAGTCTACCGTGTAGAAAGTAATAATGCAAAATAACACCATATAATAATACAAAATAATGCTGGATAATCCACACAGCATCCTGACACAGACCTTCGCCCGCCGCACCACATTCGGTGCTAATGTTTGTTGGATTTAAAAACTTTGTCTTCTTCAGAAAAACCACGTCATTCGTAGTAGCAGGCCTGGCAAAAGTTCAAGTCTCGAAGACAAGACTCTCGTATCTTATCTGCCACTTGAGAACAGCTCCTTTAGGTACCAAAGCACACTTAAGGGATGAGTCGAGATGTGACCTTCCAAGGTCGGGTGAGGTCGCGTTAAAGTAACAAGCTCAGTATTCTTCTTACACGCAACTCAGTGGAACAAAATGAAGAAACACTTTATAAGACTGCCGGTCTCATGAAATGGAAATGCTATGCAAGAAACAAGAAATGTGTATCTAGTTAATTACAGAATCCTTGCGTGAAGATAGGTTGGTGGTCGTGTTGTTGAAGAAGTAACATTTAGCAACATTCGGACCATAGCGAAATGCTTGATTGTGTGCGATATCATGCGTAGGAACGGTTGTATTGATATTGAAGAACTTACTCGTTGGTCTATAAATATATAAATATGTATGTTTAATTTAAGGATTGTTGGCTCATGAGACAAGCTTGTCAAAAGTTATTTTTTTCAAAAGGATATTCATCGGATTGTCTTAGATTTTATTGTAAGTATATCTATAGTTTAAAATATTGTTATTATTACCTTTTCCGATTAATATACCTACCTAGAGCTACCTGTTATGACCCCCTCTTGAACAGGCAGGTGAGAACTTATCTGTGTCTAGTTAAACCTAACATAACATACAAGTTTAAGGCAGTTTTTTTTACAAATAAATTTACCGTTATCTGGTGACAGACAGCGGATTATCATTCTTCGCTGAGCCATGGTACTACTATCATAATATTTAAATAATTTAATACTAGCTTCTGCCCGTGGCTTCCTACACTCTATTCAAGTCTATATCCGTCCCCGGGATACGATTTACCTGCCTACCAAAGTTCAGTCGTTTAGGCGTGAAAAAGTAACAGACAGACAGATTTATTTTCGATTTTATATAATACTAGCTGCTGCCCGCAGCTTTGCACGTGCTTTTCATGTACCCTATGACCGTCCCCGGGATACCATCTACCTCCCTGCTTCATTAAGATCCGTTCAGCCGTTTAGGCGTGAAAAGGTAACAGATAGACAGACAGACAGATATACAGTTACTTTCAAATTCATAATATGAGTAGGATTAGTATGGTATGGATTATACTTACTACTCAGGACAGAAGAGGTTTGTATTGCCAGCACTAGAAGACTTATGGGCTGTGATGAAAATAATATTCTCTTACGATTCTCAGCGACCAAAGGTACATTTGCCTATACATTTATTTAGCTCTACAAGAACAGCCCATACATACATATGATATAGCAGATAAATGTATAGGCTCTACCAGAATAGGTGGTACAAAGCTGAATTCACAGCGGGTTCGCGGTGTTTAAGGACAGTACAATAACAAAACCAAAAAGAAGGTCATAATTATTATAACCTACTTTTTATTTACTCAGTGATATTGGAATAGGCCTAGTCCCTAAACTTTTTAAATCGATTTTTGAAACACAAACGAAAGATAACAATATATTTGGAAATTTTACTTAAACAAAAACAGTAGCCTCGTTACTTAATCGATTTATAATAACATACCGAAAAGACCCTCTGTACTAAGTAGCTTTGCGATAGATTCCTGGACAGCATGAATGTTAGCGATACTGAGGCTATACCTTCTTTAACAATGAGGACAATTTTTATTAGAAATGACGGAACAAAAACGAGCCATGAAAAGTGTGTTATTTATTGTTGAAGCTAATATCCACTTTGGCTGTGTTCTAGAGGAGTACCTACGTAAGAATTATTTCTAGCAAAAGTAAGAAACATAGGTAATATACCTGCACAATTCCTGAAAGAAAATAATATAGGGCCGCCTAAGCCCTACTCAAATCGAATTTTAATTATTATGTTTAGACTTCTTATTACTATCACAAACAGATGATTATTACAACTCGAACATCACACTAATATTATAAATGCGACAGTATGGATGTTTTCATGTTTGTTACTTATTCCGTAACTTCTTTTTCTTACAGGTACTTCTAAGCCTGAAATAAAACCTAGTCTACTTTTTATCGCGTAAATCTGTTTCCATGTGAAAGAAATAACCTTAAAACGTTCCCATAGAAACAACGTGTGCGAAGCCGCGGGAAGAAACTAGTGGTGAATAATGCATGGAAAGAGTGGAAGAGGTTGACGTAATAGAGGAAATCTACCCTGTGCATTGGGTGCTCTATCAGCTCTATGTCTCAATAGATAGATATTGCAAATAAAAGCTATCTGTAAAATTTAAATTGTTTTTACTTACAATATTTTTTTTCTTCACTTATCTGATACCAATGATGAACCTTAAACTTAAATAAAACATGTAGTTGCGCCCTATCCTGCCGCTCGGAAGTCTACCCTAATGGAAGGAAGTGATATCAATCGCCGCATCACGGAGACATTGTCACGAAACTATTGACGTAAATATTTTAACGATGTTTTATCGTTAGTGTAATTTTGTAGGGATAGTAACACAAATTGTACAACTGTCAGGGTTTGTGATTGTCGATTAACTGGACGCATATTTCTACGAGACGAAAGCGCCCGCGGCCGAATGAATCGAATTGTAGAATTCGTTGCATGAAAGTATATGAAACCTCGCACACTTGTCAGCAGTGAATCAGACGCTTGTCACAATTCATAAGTTTTCTTTGGGTTAGTCTCACTTCGGACCTTACAACGATAGATCGCGTGAGCCGAAGAGAATTCAAAATTTTATATTGTCGGACAATGGTCCGGCTAGATGTGCGCTCAGCTTTAAGCAGAAGGAAGACGGTCGGCCGTAGGTTATTTTTTGTCAAACTATATTGTGAGTAGGAGTATTAAATTTAAAAATCTAGGTACACAGACACACTTATTACAATTAATTCAAAGAGAAAACACTGGTAGTGTTTTTTTATATTAGAACACTTAATGTTAAGATTTTATTTGTTTCTTCCGTTATAGAAGTCCCAGTAAAAAGTTATAGTAAATTAATTTTCTACCACTAGTATGATTATTATCTAGACAGCATAAGATATGCAGCGAGGTCATGACCGCAGCCCGTATGCTATAATCAGATTACCGAGGGCGGCAACCCCTGCCTGAACGTATTGACCGAGTGATTTGATTACCGTCATTGTCCTGCTTCCTGTGCTGCTGCTGTGCTGTCTACCAAGTATAATTTGATAAGCTGAGATTTATAAGCTCGGCGGCTTTAGTCATGATTAAACAGACGCGGTAGATAATCCAGCCGAATCCTATTTGATGGTCTGAAAATGGTCTGAAATAAGAAATTAGGTATAATATTCAGTTCAATGCGACGAATAAAATTCAAACGCTTTGAAAGAGCCTGAATTGGGCATTTGTGCGTGTTCCTACAACTTTATATCGATTCCTTCATAACAATTATCGCTAATTCATAAAATCTTACTTTCCTGTGCCCCAGCGATCCAAAGTGGATCTTGGCCTTCGACACAAGAATTCTCCAACACATTTCGGTTCTGAGCTGTCTCGTAGCTCGCCAGCCATTGGCGAGAGACAGTAGAATATATTCATAAAGACTCATCAAACATTTTGAACATGATTAAATTCTCTTCAAACGATTCATATTTTTGTGTCCCCAGCACTTGTAAAAAGAGCCGAGCTTGAGCTCTTCTTTTCTCGAAGCTTTGGTGCACCGCTGGATTTAATATCCTATAGTTTGAAAATCTAGTCTTCTTTCTTACTTACAGGCATGGTGCAAAGACCTCTGGTGATGGAGTCCAATATGTACATCTGGTACATATTGGACTCCGTCACCAGAGGTCACCAAGTCTCTCATTTTCTTCCCACTATTCTAACGCACGTAGTTTACAGTTTAGGCGTACTACCATTTTAGGTATCCTGAATCTTAGGCATTTTGCTTTTTAGACATGACATTTAGGCATTTTACTTCTTCGGTAACTTAGAAATTAGACTTTCTGATCAAGAAGCGTTCACATCATTATCGCATTAAAAAGAAGCCCTATTTCAAAACAGACATTACAGTACCATCTATCACTCCAACCGGCGCCAAACAGCTAAAATCGCTCATAAAAATAACAAGCAGTTCTTAAGCTACCTACACATCGGTTCACATCCTAATAATCAGGTCTGTAGGTGGTCTAATGGAAGCATCCTGTTGTAACAATTGTCTAATTGTGAGGACGCTGCCCTATTTAGTGTTTGTTGTGTTTTGCAATACGTTGGTATAAATATCGTGCGATATTTATTAATATAACGTAATTAAGCGTAATTAAAGACGAATTTTCGGATAAAAATACGAATATTCCCGTAAATCTCCCATGGGAATTTGATTTTTTTACCAGGACAAAAAATCTGTCAGCCAATGTTACTCTCCATCCTTTCAACTAATTTTAATGCCAAAAATGAAGTCGATTGATTGCTTAGTTATGGCGTGAAGGACAAACAAACACACTTTCGCATTTAAAATATTAGTTAGGATTAAAATATTATGTGCAGGTGGTTTTCCACAGAGGTCATATTTTCGCGATTCTCCATGAATATTACGAATTTTTTAAAGACACTGGCATAACTTTTTCTGTATCACTCCGACCACAAAAAGCCTGATCAAGAACTCTTAAATCATTCAAATGATTTTGAAAAAGCTGTCTCTGGATTTTAAACTAGAGGGTCTTCTAGATTTTTGTGCTAAACCGAAAGCCACATCGTCACTTTTCATCAAGTGAAGTTGTGGTCACAAGAAGGTCAACGCCTATAAAAAACCACGGCCACGCGAAGGATGATTAATTTTTTGAGGAGGATTTACTCGTGACTAATATGACCATGCCTTCATTATCAGCCCGTAAATATACGTCCACTGCTGAACATAGGCCTCCCCCAAAAGACGCCACGAATAGCGACTCCCTGAAAGTAAGCCTACCTTCTCATTAGCGCTTAAACGTCAGCTGCTATTGTGCCCCCTAAACAAAGAGGCGGATTGGTGTTCGCAGTAAAGGTTTTAAAATACTTACATAGAAGGAAGCTGCTGCCCGTTCTCCGGTAGCTTCCCTTAGTCAGCTCTTACGACATACGGGTTAATTAGATGGGGTCGATTCTTACGCCGTGACCGCTACGGCTCATGCAGTATCCTACTAATATTATAAATGTCAAAGTTTGTATGGATGGATGGTTGTATGGATGTATGGATATTTGTTACTCTTTCACGCAAAAACTACTGAACCGATTAGGCTGAAATTTGGTATGGGTATAGTTTGGGACCTGGAATAACATATAGGCTATTTTTTATCCTGATAAAACGCGGGCGAGGACGCGGGCAGCAGCTAGTATTTCATATTTCATTTATTTTGCTTACATGTACACATATACAGCATAGATCTAGGTAATATAGCTTATGTCAATAGGTACATGCACCCTGCAATAAGATGTTTATATGTTTTTTGGGTAAATAAATGGTCTCTCTCTCTCTCTCATGACCATACCAGGCCTCAAAGCCTTGAACGACCGAGACAAAAATGATCTTCAGTATAATAGCCTTATCTTTTCTTTATTAGTAAAAACCATTTCAACGAACGACCGTAAATCTTAATTTAAAACGGGAATTAGAGACAGAAGTCTTTTCTCTTTTCTCAGAGTCAGATTGGGAGGGAAATTACTTTGCAACATAAACAAAATCCGGATCACCCCAGCGATTAATCTTTTACAATCCAAGCAGCACCTGGTACAGTCAGCGCGCGGTCAAAATAGGTTAGAACCTTTTCGAACTGACACAATACGGATAAGTCACTATCGTCAGTCTATGAGTTACCTTTTCACGCTTAAACAGCTAAACGGATCATAATGATATTTGGCATATGAGATATAATGGAGATAGATTGTATTCTGGAGAAGGACAAATAGTACCTTCTCATGCAGGCTGGCAGAAACTAGTTTTACTACAAAATCTATGTTAGTTTGACGAATTCCTTGTGATTATGTATGTACAATACATATATTGTGAGTATGAAGTGAATCTCATGCAAGACAAAGATTGTAACATAAAGGTGACGTTAATTTACTATGATAAGGTTCCGTCTTTTTCTGAAAGCACGCGCAGTTTCAATGTAAAAGCCAGGAAGCGTACCTTTGAATGGAGCATTGAAAATTGACAAATAAAACCGCCCCTCGTCGCTCAATCGATAATGTCTCGGACTGGGCAAACTAAATCAGTACCCTCGGCGCGTCCCACCATACAGCCTGGTAAAGTAAGTACAGAACGATAACTACAGCTATCATTCTTTCTTTTTTTTTACTTAGTACGCATAAAGGGACCATCGTTCACCATCCGATTTAGATTTTAGATTACAATAACTTTATTTCGGTAAGCTTACAAAATAATCACTTAGACAAGTAAATTTTTATACAATAACAGCTTTATATATACCTAGAAAAATTATCAAATAAGAAATAAGGTGTTGTTGGTTTTCTCTCCACTTAATTTTCTTGTCCACTACTTAATTTAATTTTAATTAGTGGAAGAAATGCTGGGTAATTCCCGTTCGCCATCCAGTCGTGCGTCTCGAGCCGAGCACGAGTGGACGGCTAACGGGAAGTACCCCAGAGTGGACATATGTACATACATTTGTAAGTTTTTATTATTTAATACTCTTAACCTTGTGCATGAACGGTGGCCCTATAAGCCTACTAACTAACTAAGTAGTTACATAATGCAGTTCCGACTCTGAACTATCCGAACACGATCATGCACAAAACCTAAGCTTCTAAAACGGGTTAAAGGCAGATGGATCGGTTGGTAATCGGCATAAAGTGTAAAGTATGTTTCATACAGATTTTTTTAGAACTGCCGCTAGTGGTTTTCCTATCCCTATGATTTATATAAAAAGAAATCTGGAAAAACTGTTTTACTGTGGGGATAGATGGTGTGTGTTAAATGTCCAGCATAGTCTCCCTTTATGCTGAATATTTTACACACACATCATCTAGCCCCACTCTATGATACAACACAAATTATACTCAGTCTCTAAGTGCTTATTTTGTAAGCCTAAAGAAATAAAGTTATTGATTCTGATACTGGCGGCCACCGCAGGCAGGCCACATCTGTCTGAGAGAGGCTTTTTTTTTCATAGTATATGCTTGTCCTACTGCATGCGCTGTGGCCATACTTGGGATATTTTTCTGTGCGCAGAGGGGGTAGTATTTACTCTGGACTTTTATTTGAGACAGAGCGCTCGATTTTTATATTAATAAATTGGTGATCGAAATATTGAACATTTCGTTGAGTTTCCTTTTATTTTCAGCGAAATATTTGATCGTATGTCATGGAACATGCAGCAATGCTTTCTAGCCAGCACTCATACGTCCACTAAACGTACTTGGTTGCCATAATATGCCGCTTGGCAATCCGATTGTGATCGCAGGAGAGGTGTTAAAATACACAGAACCTATGAAGTCTTATAATGAGTTAATCTTCTTCACAACGCTTGCTCAGTATCATAAATTATAGAAGTGAATAGAATTGAGTCATTCCATATTCGTCCAACTAGCTCTGGCTCAAACTAGTCCGAACACGGAGAAACCAATTTAGTGGTGATTTCCTTCCGCATTCGTCCTATTTTTCAAAGGCAGGCTTTAGTACTGTCAACCACACACTTCTAATGTGAGAAGCGGTCCCACTTCATAACGTTGGGAAATACAGGCAGAAAATAAGATATATGTATATAAATCTCTTACAATAATATGAAAGTTTTGCTGCCGTGTAAATTAATAACGATATAACAAAGTAGAGAAACAGAATAGGATCCTTGTTTAGCTTTTATGTAATTAGGTAGACAGAGTACAACGAGTTTTCATATCCCAAACGTAAATTGATGAATAATGCTTTGGTTGAATCAATGCCAGACAGAGAATTGATCAGTTCTGTGAAATACAGACACAAAACGAGTTGCGCAAAATTTAATCAGAATCTCATCAGAGCCAGGGCCCTGATCTTGTAACTTGGTTTACTTTTCAAAACAGTTCCAGCCCCCCGATTGTTCTCTAGGGTAGAATAGACAATAATAACATCGCATCGTCGTACATTACGTACATTATTGAAGTTGAAGGAATTAATTTCAAATAATTTACGCGTTCGATGACAAAGTGACATATTTTTTGTCAGCGCACGATTGGGATCGTTTTAAGAAACTAATAAAACTGGTACCTCTTATTCTTATATTCTAGATGGATACTGGTATGACTGATTTGTGTATTTTGTTAACTGTTTTAAAGTATCAGCTGAAAGGCAATAACTATAATTTTCTACAATATCGGATCTTCAGTTCCTTGTTCTCGAGACATCGACACAATGTTCCAAAGTCAGGGCCCAGGTGTGAATGCTGAAGGCAAATCACGGCCCTTATCGAGTACGCCACGAAAGTAATTTGACAGCGACGGAGATGTCAATCAAAATA
Source organism: Eupithecia insigniata (assembly GCA_947859395.1). Classification (NCBI taxonomy): domain Eukaryota; kingdom Metazoa; phylum Arthropoda; class Insecta; order Lepidoptera; family Geometridae; genus Eupithecia; species Eupithecia insigniata. The sequence goes on along the minus strand of OX402007.1, from coordinate 13,340,329 downwards.
TTTGTGTTACAGGTGGGAAAATAACAATGTTTCGTTGCAAAAGGGAATTCGCCCTCTGTTTAGATTTTAGGAGTTTTAGAGCAAACGATTCAAGATATAATATATATTGACATAGACTCATAAAGATATTTAATTTTACTATTATAAATGCGAAAGTTTGGATGTTTAGATGTTTGGAACTGCTGAACGGATTGGGCTGAAATTTTACCAGGTTATATTTCTAAGGTCTCAGGGAGTCGTTGTATGGAGCCGGCTCAGGGCCGCTATTCGTCGCGTCGTTTGGGGGAGGCCTATGTTCAGCAGTGGACGTACACTGGCTGATGATGATTATATTCTAAACCTAGAAATAAATTATAGGGTACTTTTTATATCAGGATAACGCTTACAAAGCCGTGAGCAGAAGCTAGTAATTCATAAAGAATGTCGCATTCTAGAACGGAATATTAGTTTAATGTAGAACTTAACCCTTGCCATATCTTATTTTCAAGGGGAATATTTTATAATTTTCTTTCCAACAGGATAAGAAACAGAGTCTACTCGTCTAGAAGACTACCTCAGTGTGAACTACCCTTATTTGTGATCGCTTTCGGGGAAACTCGTAGGGACACTCTGCGTTATTGAAATACAAATGAAATTTGTTTTTGTCCGTGTTATTTGATTGAAGTGACAATAACAATGACTGTGAATGTTATTATACTGAAGAGTTGTAGGTGTTTGTGCTTGGGCGATTTTGTATGAGGAGCTGAAAAAGTGATATTTTTGTGATAAAGTAACCGAAAATGGACACTTAATAAAAGAAAATCTGAAGTAGAAATGATCCAAATTACGATTTTACTCACAACCTTTTGTACATCTTGATGAAGAACGAATTATAAAATGTTAGCGATGATATGTTACTTTTTGGAGTGTTCCTGAATACGAAAGTAAAACATAAGTAAAAGGATTTTTATTTGCCAGAACAGATAAGTAATTTATAGTAAGTAACTTAAATAAAAAGAAAAACTGACAAAATCGGACTCCACTCAGCATAGTAGAGCTCAGTAGTAGTAGCTCAGTAGAGCTGATTATAGCTCTGGTCTCCCGTGGAAACTGAAAGACTCGATATTTTTTGTTTTAATAACTCCCAGAGGTTCTAACATTTATATTCCCTTCTCAACATTTAAAACATTCGCAGAATTGGTATTCCAAACCTATAAAATAACCATAATCCTGAACACTCCATCATGCGTTGGCAAACTGACATTTCAGCAGAACATTACACAGGGACCTTTACGCCTAATGAATTCCTATCGTGTTACAAGTCTACCTTACTATGCCCAATACAATTTGTCACCGCGTAATCGAAAATGACCCGTAACCCTTTCGTAATAAGGCAATGCCCCATATGTCATGGCCGCCCGATTCTCTAAGGGCTATTATTTACAAGAGTCTGGTGTGACTTACAGCGGAACAACGTTTTTGGGTTGTCACTGTGACAAATTTATACGAGAACGCGTTTATATGAAGCTTTAAATAAGTCAGGGGTTTGAAAAATTGGTGTTTTATTTTATTAATACGCCTTCTGTTGTTTATGCTTAGGTTGTTTACGAGGCGCGTTTACTTCGTTACTTTTTGAGCGTCTGTCGAGACTTTGAAATATCAGGTTCAACAACAGCCGGATAGGGTAAAGGAGCGACAGTAAATATAGGTATGGCAATAAAATGACTGGTTTTCGAACATCAAAGCTAAAAGAGTTTGTTATCCTACTAATATTATAAATATCAAAGGTTGTATGGATGGATGTAAGGATATTTGTTACTCTTTCACGCAAAAACTACTGAACCGATTAGGCTGAAATATGGTATGGGTATAGTTTGGGACCTGGAACAAAATATAGCCTTTTTTCCCGATAAAACGCGGACGAAGTCGCGGGCAACAGCTAGTTAATTATAAAGATAATAATGCCTCAGTAGACCATTTCATGTAAGTATCATGATATTTCAGCGAGCAACTATATTTATCAGTGATGCTACAACGGACAAAATTGATGTAACAAAGCAAATTTTCACCATATCTTAACAAAGCGAGTCAACAATCTATTTGCCTCCCATCTACTGCAGTCCTAAATAAAGCCACCTCCGCTCCTATGCATCACCGAATGTGCATCACAGATTGCGCCGCGGAGGCGTTGCTTGTCGACAATACGTCTGTCTACGGGCCCTGTGACGGCCACAGGCGGCCTGACGGCTACAGCCGTTCCTGGCACTATTTGTGGCTTTGGGTTGACACACACATTTCAACACGGAAACGGTCAGCAATACCTCAAATGTTCAAAGGTTGTGAACATCGGTCATGAAAATCATACTATACACACATACGCACAAGATGTTTTACTTACATAAATCCAGAGAATGCAAATGTCGCCATAAATTTCTAAGTCCCCGACGATGATTTCACTTTATTAAGCTTAGAACGTATGCACCGACTTCCATTGCTCTCAATCTAAGGAAGCTGATTAGTCAGTGAAGTCACATTTTGCAACAAAAAACCAAACCAAAATACCGTCGATTAGGAGCTACCACGGCCCAGAAACACGTAGGGTAACTTTTTTATACCAAAGTTTTTTGTTAAAAAACTAAGAAGACGAGATGTCGTTGTAACGATCCTGATAAGCGTGCGCTGTAATACAGACATTTATAAACTCAGAGGCCAATTCTAAAAACGAAAACAGATGTTTCTGATTCGCTTTTGTGCAAAACCTTCTCTTATGTCACCTATAGCCACCAAGATAGCACGTGCACCAAAAAGAATCATAAACTACGATTTAATTTTTTACTAGTACGACCCTGATTAGCGTGCGTTGTAGTAAGGAGATTCATACAAAGAACTCTGAAAGGCTCGAGATGAGACGGCGACAATCCGTTTCCGAGTTGATCAATGGGCGACAACCTTTATACCCGTGAGTCGTAGCGACCAAGCCTTAAATTTAGTTTATGGGATCCAGTACAAAAGCCAGGCGAATGTATTGTTGCTAGAATCCACTAGCAAAGATAGGAAATTGTATGTTGTTGCAAGAATATACAGTTGTTTCTATACATTTTGTGGAACGTGACGTTTATAGCGCCATACAAAAATTACGGCAATCCTTGAGATATTTCAATACAAATTAATAATGCTATAGAGAATTTAACGTAGACACGTTAAATTCTCTATAGCAATGATTGCACATTAATTTTGAAAAATACGCAGTATTTTTAATAATAACAGGGCGAAAAACAGAGCAGATTTGTACACGCAATAATTCGTACTCTGAAAACTCATATAAAATGATTTTTATGTAACCGTACGCCCGAGGCAAGCGCAAATAAATTCCACGACAAGTCCCATAATGAGGAGCCCAAATCAGAAATTTGCATAGAAAATTTATCGCGGAAATTTATGTAAAAGGGCCCAAAACCCTTTCCTCGAATCCACAATACAAAATATAAGCTCGGCGAGGCCTGCTCGTATGAAATTTTCACAAATGAAAATCGTATCCGCATTCAAGTTACAGAGACTTCAATTTCGCTTACGCCGCCATTGCGAACTTCTTTTTCAGCTTTCGAGTTAAATTCGATAGAAAGCGTTGACTTATAAAGTCCTTTCATAAAATACTTATTTCATATGCTTTTCTATAAATGTTTTTACTGGCTGTGTTTTGATTCGAAATAAGGGTAAGGACGAGATGTGTTTTTATTCGTTTTGTAAACATCAAGATAATTGTGTTCTCGGAAATAGCGTACGTTTTCGGATCTGAAAACGCAAAAATCTTTAGGAATTCAGCAGATTCACTCCAGTGATGAAAAACCCATGAAAAACGACGTCGTTTTCCGTCAACAACAGCGCATACATAAATATGCACCGATATTGAAATGTACAACGCACTACAAATTCAAACGGATTTAGTTTCAGTGCCAATAAGACTCTGTAGTTCGTATCAGATCGGCACAGATATTATTCTTTTACATGTACACACTCTCTCTTGATAATAGCCTCCGGTCTAAGTACAAACACAAGGGCTGGTCACTTTCCACGACGAGAGAATGATGGGAAAAAACTATGCTAACGAAATATCACGCGATCTGAAGTGCAACTAAGAGTTAGTTGCACTTCTTTAACTATTTTTGCTGATATTTTTGATCCCGAAGTGTGGAATAAACGCACACTCGAAAAATCAGAATCAGAATCAATAACTTTATTTCTTTAGGCTTACAAAATAAGCACATAGACAAGTCAAAATTGTATACTATAAACATAATTATTATTATCAAATAAGAAATAAGGTGTTATTGATATTCTCTTCACTTAAATTTTTTCTCCACTAGTGGAAGAAGACATTTACTATTATTTTTCGCCAGTAGTGGTGAGTATTATTTCCCCTTTTTTTGCTCGCTTACCGCAGGAAGTGACTATTTAGAGCTAGTCACTTCGCGAGGACTATGCATATATGTACATTATACATAATCCATTTTCATCACCAATCGCAAGGTAAATAGAGAACAAAATAAGTTCAAGTTACAATAACACTACATTTCCAATGTTTTAAACGTAGTTTTGCCCTTTAAAACCTGTAGTGTCGTATTTACAAACACTTCGCTCTCCGTACAACACAATATACGTCACGTATAAAGCACGGCACGAACGACCCAAATGTTTTCAGTGTCACATTGAATAGTTTTCAGTTGTGGGTGAGTCATTGAGGTTATACCTTGAATAACAGTTTTGGAATTCACCATGCCATTATAAGAATGGTTACTGCTAGAGAACAAAATCACAGACAAAATGTTAAATGGACTCGCCGGCTCAGATGCATTGCCTTGCAAAGGGAAAAATGCTAAAATATAGCTTTGGCTTAGTGGTAGTTCAGGTCTAGAGCGTCTATTTTGGACTGAGGGTTCATAACCACACATCGATATCGTGCCTCTGCCTAGGCTAGTTTGTCTAAAAAGTTGTTGATTTCAAAGTCAGTATCCAATAGGTCCTAGGGCAATGGACACTAATAGGTAAATAAACACGGTATTTTGCTTTTACAGTGGTTTTGACGCTTCAATTCTATGAAACAAATATCATTTACTTAAAACTAGGTACATGTTTGACCTAATCTTCTATTGAAGTTTGAGATTGCATCATTTAGCATTCCTCCAGTGGTTGCAAGGTCTTTGTCCACACGAACAGTTTTCAGCTGAGGTGAAAATTCGATTGCGCGGCCGCGGTGCCCCATTGTATTGGCTCCCGAAAATGCACTTTACGTGTACTGCACTTTTGGATCTGGGTTTTGTTTGTGTGCCGATATTTTTGCAATAGTTACAAAAAAAACGATTTTTCAAGCGCTAAAACCTTATAATTTTAGTAACTGAAGAATTTGAGGTTATTCTGTTATTTAGAAATCCTATAGGATTTAAGAATCGAAATGTTAAATATTTCATAAGTAACTAGCTCTGGCCAGTGGCTTTGCACGCTCTTTTCCAACATAAAAAGTAGTCTATGACCGTCCCCAGGATGCCGTCTACCTTCCTACCATGATCCGTTGAGCCGTTTAGGCGGCGAAAAGGTAACGGAGGACAGACAGAGTTATTTTCGAGTTTTTAATATTACTAGCTGTTCCCCCGGTTTCACCCGCGTTAAATTCGAATTTCACATAAAGTCTTTTTTCCCGTAAATCTTCCATAGGAATTTGATGTTTTACCAGGACAAAAAGTATGCTACTTTCCATCCTTTCAACTAACTCTATGCCAAAACTCAATTCGATTGCTGCTTAGTTAGGGCGTGAAGGAAGGACAAACAAACACACTTTCGCATTTATAAGATTAATTAGGATTGGGATAGTACCTATTTATGGATAAAATTTCGATATGAATAACTAACATTATTAGAATGTTCTTTCTAAAGATCACCATTTAAGGTAGATATGTATAGCTTAGTGCCAACTTAATAAAAAACCAGTTAGGATCCTAAGTAATGATAGGGATACTATAATTAGGGTCCTTTTAGTTTGATGAAAAAGATTAAGACCAAACTTGATCAAACTTTATCTTTGTGCACCAAAATCTCTTCTGAAACATCCCAACAACGCCTAAAATTAATGTATTTTAGTTATATTTCTGTAATATTAAAGTTAAATTTAAATCAGAGATACAGCCTCGATACACCCACTCGCTGAGTAAGAAGTTTTACACTCCAAATTGATATTTGAGCAAATTATGTTCAAAATTGATATTTTGTGAACGTAAATTGAAGTTAGGAGTTTGGAGCCACTTCAAATTGGCCGTGCTGCTTTTAAAGGGTTAGATTTAATGTAATATTAAGGGTTCTAATGAATCCATTCAGTATCCCTTGTGCCAAAATAGAGAAGCGCCCTAGAAAATGCGCTAAATATACCTTTTATAGGTTTAAAAAACGGTCGAATTAAACCCTTTTGGGGTCCTGTAACCTGTTTAGCGAAGGTTCTATACATTAAAAGGTGTAATCAGGCTGTATAGGATGAGTTAGGTTGTCCCCTATTCAGCAATTACCTTCAGTAGATTGCATTATGCCATTGAAAAACTTTCTTCTATATTGGTGCAGGAACTGTTTCAATACAAGCACTCGCGACTTTCTCCTGCGATTAATAGGGACAGAAAGATAAAGATAGATAGATAAATCTTTATTGTACCATTCAATCACAAAATATATACAGAAGAAAAAATTTACAACAATGAAGTACTATATATAGTAAAGGAGATGATAATTTTTGACAATGTTTTGAACACAGTGGGTGCTGATCCACTTGAAACGCAGAAGGGTGGATGAGGGGATTCGAATGTGTATCTAAGTAATGGGTTTTGATAAAGAAAAGTAACACTGAGACGATAACTGATTCACCAAGCAGTCAGGAAAACAACACAAGCTGAGGCTCTATTCATTGGCTGGGCTATACAATGCAGTGTTTAATACCCAACATTATTTATAGTTTTAGGTGGAATATATACACCTGGCTATGCCCGGTATTCCAGCCTCGGTGGTTGTAACCGCGGCATACCGCCAGCATTAGCGAAATAACTGCCCAACAGAATGCCTGATTATGCGAGCCTGATTAGGAATCCGATCCAATGCGGATTCTATCGGAAATACTGAATACTGATACTGATTGATATAGAATTGGGTTGCGAGATTGGAGTTTATGTGTAACTTATTTAGTTCAGTGCGAGATGCCCCCACTTATTTACCGTATTTTCGTTTCTTTATCCGACACTTCGTCAAAGTAACTTTACCCTTTGCTGCTAAGAGGTCTTTTGATAAAGATATCTATATACGGTATAAAATTGTGGTATTAAAAATGATATTTGAACTCATACTTAACTTTCATTTCAAAAAGACTTTTGAGATACAAGGATAGAGAGACCAGACTATAGAAACATTAAAAATTCAACAACATCAAATATTTCCCCACTTTTATTTTAACTTATTTCCATCGACTATTATTTACAAATACAATAAATATACAAGCAGATCGAATGAAGTACCTACGCTTCACCACGGTAAAGTGCTTCACTCTCACGAATCTCATAAATATATCTTTAGGTAACCATTCGGAAACTAGCAGATTTAACTTTTGCTCCGACTTATCATCAAAATGGAAGCCTACCCTCATGGCATACTAAGTAGGCGCGGGTCCGGTACAGGTAAGTCTACCTACAGCATCTATGTATACAGAATGTAAACATTTTGACTGACTGACTCCAGGGCAGACTTCTTAAAACAATTCCAAAGTCGGTTCTAATTCTGATATCAAGCTCACCAAATGGTTGAATAAAATTGAGCAAAAGGTATATTTATTTTACTTTCTTATGATGTTCCTCAAATTTATCATTTATCGTGCGCTGACTTGGCATTCTACAAAATCGTGTAGGTAAAGAATTAAAATTAAATTTTGTAATAATTTCAAGAGTAAACACCTACGAAATAACAGTGACATTATGAATGTACCGCTGCTGTTGAGACATATATTTTAATTACTTTTACGTCACTTATTACTCCATGAGACACTTTTTTTAAATAAAAATAAATAATGCTGAGCTATTCACACAGCATCATCTAACACTAAAGAAAGCTAAGCTTGTGTTATTGATACTAGATGACGAATATACTTAATACAATACACAACAACATAGATAAATCTTTTTAACCATACATAAAAGATGCCTAGAACACTCGGAACAAATATCCCCAGGTCGGACAAATGTTCGCACCTCGCAACCTCCTGCGTCGCAGGCGGACCTTCGCGCCCTACGCCACAGATGTCGACATTTTCAGAAATTTTACAACGACTTTTGCCGTCAGCTGAATCTCTCTTATGATAAGACTGTTTTTAGATAGACTGAAGTTCTTGAGTCATTTATTCTACAGAACAGAAGTAAAGTCACGGCTCTCAACTAGTGATGTGATTATATATCCGCGGCAAACTGTATTATTGGCCGGTCCATCCGTGGCATACTAATTGCGACCCAAATGTTAAGAATAATTTACTACCGACCTGGATCTCTAGGGATGGGAAAAACGGAATTTAATCAGAACAGAGCTTAATCTGTTTATTAGTTCCTCATTCGAGTCGCTGGGAAAACTATGTTATATTGGAAGACAACTTATAATGGCGTAGTGGATAGATAGCTCATACGCTGGGGAGTCAGCCTCGGACAGTAAGTAAAGAGAAACATTAATTCAGTGTCACAAAATGAAAGAAGCCTCAAATAAATAAATATTAATGCTGGATAATTCACACAGTAGGTATCTTCTAGCCCCAAGCTAAGCAGAGTTTGTGTTATGGGTAGGTACTAGATGACTGATATACATAGTAAAACAAGTACAATCTATCACCAAAATACAATCTTCTTGCAAATTTTCTAAAGAAGATCTCAGTGTATTTTAGTCGTAAAAGGTGAAGAGGAAAGTGAGGAACATGAGTTACTTTCGCACTTAGGAAATTATGGAGGGATAGCAAGTCCTGGTTTATTTTTAACTCGATAAAGTGCTTCCAACTCGTCATATCATTTAATAAATGTTTCAATAATACCCACCCATGTAGTGTAGGTAACGTAAAATAATGCGCACAGATCCCCGTATTCAATCCAACGATCCTTTCCATCCAAGGTTGTCTGGTAGAGATCGCTCGTGAGCAATAAGACCGCCAATTGTCACATTTCTTTTTTGTTTCAAATTGTTTGTAAACTGTTTTGTTAAGTATGCAATAAAGTATTTTATATCTATCTATCTAACGTTACCTACTTGTGACGTAAAACTACCTCCACCCCTGGAATCCGGCCAAAAGGAAGCTCCTCGACTATGAGCTAACAAATTATGAATAATGTAACGCTATATCTCATTGAAATGGAAAATACCGTTAGGTAGGAGACATTTTGTTCAACATTATTCGCTCGGACTGCCGCCGCAGAGGGCGGTTTGTTAGGTTGCGCATACAATACTGATGTGTGAAGCCAAGTTTTGATCTTGAAACGTTTGTCGTATGGCAAGGTCATGGTAATTAAGGTTTTTTAACCGACTTCGGAAAAAGGATGAGGCCATATTACGGCTGTACGTTTTTTTATATAAGTTCATCAATTTCTCCTTCATTTAAGTACCGATTTCGAATTAATCCCGAGGTGTTGTCACAATTTTTTTATTCCCGAGGCATTAGTATTTATTCTGCAAACTTAAAAACAGTGTAAATTTAACGGGTAGGTAGAATAATAAAATTATGTTCCCATAATAAAGAGTTTATTGAAATTTCATTCGTCAAAAACAGATCTGTACATACGTGTAGCTCGTAGTATGACCAACCCATAAGCAAAAACATGAGTAGCCAAATATGGATAGGACACGAGCTTTTAATAATCCTAATAAATTTTACTATCAACAAAGTATAGCACAATTAGGTTTAAGTCAATGTACATATTGGACAGGATTTCAGGGCGAATCTATTTTTATTTAATTTATGCGCAGAACACCCCCAAAAATATTTGCTAAAGTAAATGTTGTTTTTTAAACAAAAAATTATACTAAGAAGTAAATATTTATTGACAAAGAAAATAACAATCAAATAATACAAACAAATTAAACTAGTATTTACAATTGAAACAATTGTGCTAACTGCAGACTGTTGCAAACAATCTACAGATAGCTCAACCATATAAATACCAGTCGTACCCGAGACGCTGGCTGCATTGCCCCGCTGTATGGCAATGCTAATGCGCTGCGCCAGATACTCACCAGCTCTCGCGTCACGCGTCGCTTCGACCAGGCGCTCAGAATTTTTTTTGGAAACCCAGAGAGTCTCGGTATCCCACGGACCTAGGGTCTCGACTCCAAGGGGAGCAAATGCGTAGGCTCTGTCGAGACCTCCGACACCGAACCAGCCCTCACGGATGTCCTTGAAAGATGGGAAGGCGCAAGTGTGTCGACACATGTAGCGTCCCACACAATAGGCCTCCCCAGCTCCCAAGGGACTAAAGTCATGCCGTCGGGCCTCTTACCATCGTCACGCAACAAACCATTCGGTTCGAGAATAGCTGGTACACTAGCGGTGACAAAGGCCCGCCGGATGATGTCGTTAAGGCTGGCCTAATAGATATCCGACCGGCAGCCCTAGTACACGATAATCCGTAAAGAAGAAGTAGGACTTATATTTCCGGTAGTTCAGGATTTGACCAAAAAACGGGTACCGAAACCAATCTGAAAAGGTAGCTATGTTTAGAAGAAGAAGAAGAAGAAGAAGAAAATAATTTATTAGACACAACACACAGTTATACAAAGAAATGAAAGACTACTTAGAACCTACTATATAACACATAGACAATACACAGATGAACAATAAGTAGGTAGGTACTAAGACTAGTAAGCATTGGGTTGGTACTAAGTAGCCCACTCAGCTAGTAGTAGTGTGAAGGTCTAACAGGTCCTGACTCAGCTTGGTGCTCTAACACAAAAACCTAGGGAATTCGTGAAAGAGCGCTGGTTTTCAGTCAGAACCAAGTAGAGTGGACAGACACGATCTCAGATCCAGCGCAAGACAGAGTAGATAATATTATGTAAATAGAAATGAAACAATGTGGCAGCACTGGATATTAGAGTAGAACAAAGATACGAAAAAAATAAATATTGTATGTACTTGTAAGTAACATGAAAACATAGGAACTAAGCCTGCCAATAAACATAATAAAATATACATATATATAAGTATGAAGGTAATTTAGGTAGAACAAAATAAAATAAAATAAAAATATTTATATAAAATAATAATGAAAATATGTATGGTACACTTGGACAATATTATATTCAGAACGTGATAAAACTCAGAAGCAGCGGCGGCGGCGCGGCGGCCCCTTTGATCTATGGGTTCCTAGCTAGATAAGATTTTATTTTATGTCTGTGAGTGTACCCTTTCCTAGCTATGTGATGCACCTACTCCTAAAAATATTGATTTTGTTTGTCCAGAGTTACAATTGTCATTCCGCAAAACTGTCAACTTCAGAACCGGCTGCAAGAGAACGGATACTGATAGAAAAGTGGCAAACCAGACACCTATTCATTGCCAATAACAAAGAAGTCAAGCTATGATTTGCTTTTTCCCTCCTTAAATTTTAATCTATTGTTCCTAAATGCGCAATTCATACCACTGGCAGAATTGCATCAATCCAGATGCAGAGCCAAAGCTAAAAGAAGAAGAAGATTTGCTTTTTCGTTGGAAAAACACGCTCGATCGCATGTTCTCCAAATTCGACATTTACAAGTGATTTACAATTTGCAATTTATATTTAGTTGGTTCGCGTAAGTCAGGCTTTATCTGCCCACCTTTCGTTTCCCTAACTCGTGCCTCAAGTGCTGTGTGAAGTGTTTAGTGCAATGCTTCGAGACACCAGAGTTGTTGTGAAGAACAACTGCTTTCTCAAATACCAACCCACCCATCCAGAGGAGCTCCACAGTACAATGTCAAGCGTGCATTAAGTGATCGGTGAGTTCAAGCGTTTGCAATTATGAGTTGAGTTGAGTTGTAAGTAAATGCCTCCGCAGCTTGAGTCTGAAAGTGTGTACTGTTTTACATCCACGAATCGGCGGTAAGAGGACATTCCAGCAGCTCGAAGCCGCAAAACTAAAGCTACCTCGAAAAGCCACGGTTTTGTGCCTGGGCGTAACAAAAACTTTAGTACACTCTCTTCTGGCGTACCTAGAACCTTCCTTCGCCCACTCTAATTTCTTATGAAGGTACATGGGAGTTTTGCAACCAATCACACCAAAAAGTAGGGTTGCTAAATGGAGATTCCGACGTGCATTCATTTTTAACATGTTAGATGAATTTAGAAAAGGAGTAACATGGGTGCGTGGAGGTATGTGAAAACAAAAACGTGCACAGGCATTTTGTACTCGCTGCACCAGGGTTTGGGTTCGTTTTAACAAGCATGGGCCATAGACTATGTCACAATAATTTAACCGTGATAGAATGAGGGATTCACAGAGGTTAATTCGTATGTCCTCGCACAAATATTTTCTGATCTTATACAAAATTCTTAGCCGATAGAAACAGTTACGCACACATTCAGATACATGCTTCTCAAACCGGAGGTTGGAATCCATTATAAGCCCAAGGTTTCTTGCTTCAGTTACCTGAGCAACCCTTTCTCCATTTACCTCAATATTAATTGTTTTATCTGCCATTTTAGCAAGATTCACTCTGGTACCTATAAGCATAAATTGGGATTTCCTTGGGTTAAGAACTAATGAATTTGATTTAGACCATTTGAAAACCTGTTCTAAGTCATGGTTTATTTTGCTCACAGCACTGGGGCAATCAGAAGGCAGGAAGGAAAGATACATCTGGAGATCATCGGCGTATATATGATGTTGGCAAAAGGAGATACCATTAATGAGGTCGGCACTGTACAGTATAAAAAGGATTGGACCGAGAATGGAACCTTGAGGGACTCCTCTGGAGACTGGACGAAAAGAAGATCGAACAGGAAGGCCACTAGGTGACTTCAATTCAACACATTGAAGTCTCTGATCGAGGTAACTAGAAAACCATTTAATCGCATTTGAGTCAAAACCATAAAAAGCAAGCTTAGAAATTAGTAATGGTATATTTATTGAGTCAAATGCTCGTGTAAAATCTAGCAGTACCAATAAAGTGCACATTCCATTGTCCTGAGCAGTTAGGAAGTTATGTTTCACTCATCATTTTGTTTATTTGTAAAACAAAACAAATAAATTTTGATTATCTTTTACTTTTAAAATCAGCTACTTCACGTAAACAAAGCTTCGCAACTAACAAACAAACTTTTCCACTTATTTAACCTATTATTTAGAACAAACAAAATGTAAATGTTTGTACAGTAAAATAGATATTTCACGCAATAAAAGTCAAGTAGCTGCGAATCAATTTCAGTGGTAGGTACTTTTTCACGAAATAAGCTCAAAATTACTGAATATAATATCCTACATTAGACTAATATTCAATCAGTTATTCATGAAGTTTCCAGAATATGAAACTCTGCTTAATTTAATGTGCCTAGGGATGCACCCTGACTTCACTTGCAACGCAACGTAGGCTGTTTGATCTTAGCTTGCAGCACATTTCCCTAGCAAATTCAAGGACTTATTCAGAAGATAGTGAGACACCTTGACTTTCAAAATATCGATGATATTTTAAAAACGCACAGTCCAATTGGACTTATTGTTCAATGATGAAAAGGGTAGCTTAAATTAAGATATTTATGAACACAGTAAATAATCTTAATTCTGAGTATATTTTCGGGTAACAATAGCAATTTTTTTTTTAACAAATAATAAAAATGATGAGCTACCAACCTTTTGAGATTGCTTTGGTAGTCATTTAGTTTTTTGGTCAAATCGTGAACCACCTGAAAATATAATACCTATTTCTTAGTATGTTTTTTGTGTCACAAAATATATTTTCTAATAATAAGAAACATTATATATTGTATATAAAACAATTTTCGACAATAATTACCGTCAAAAATCATACGAGTGCCTCAAAAAAAACCGATCACTTTAAGAAATGACTCCTTATGATAAAAAACTCTTGAAAATCTCAAAGCATTATGGGGCAGTCTCAGTAGCAAAGTATTTAATTAACGAAAAGTTGAGAAATTCAAACAAACAGATTTTAACTATTATGAATATGAACTTCAATCAATGTTCGGAAGTAACCGATCGGTACTCACTGCTCCCTCGGTTAATAATAGATATGTTAATAATCAAACAGCTAACTTTGACCTCTCACTCACTCAGGGCTGGTTTGACTTTAATGCCTGATCAAACATTATCAGTTATAATACCTAATATCAGACATACATCTATGCTTGGGTAGAATGTATACCATAGAAAAACATTACTTAAGTCTATATCAAAGATGACTAAGCAAGCTTTCATAAAAAGGACCTAGAGAAGATGAATTCCTCAATCATCTTGGAGAATTAAAAGAAAATAAAAGATAATGTCAAAGTTGTAGGGCGTACATGGATGCATTGTGTATATGCATGCTTCTGCGAAGGACCAGCAGTCGGTGGTCCCGAGTTTTATGATGATGAAGTACCTCAAAGTGGGTACTGGAGGGTCATTTTCGACAACGAACGCATTTGACGGATGACGTCGGTCGCACAGCACTACAAACTTAACACGAGTTGCTTCAGGAACGTCATCAACTGACACCTTTCGTTTCGGATCTCTAAGAAATTAATATCAAAATAATTTTATCAAAGTAAGGTCATTGTCAGAACGGAGCGGAGCCGTGGTCGTTCGTTTTGTGCGATCCGACGTCATCAATCATCGTCGTTCGTTTTTAAAGTAGAGGCGTAATGTAACGTGTTACACAGCGAGCGTTTGTGCAGTCAGTAAGGGGAAAGAAGACGCTCGCAACGAGCAACGAGACAGATTTTAGCACACGGCGGCGTAATGTAACACCGGTCCGTACCCGGCTTTTATCGACAATAGTATTTTCGCAATCGGTTCATATTGATGTTAAACTATTTTGGCGGCGTTAAATATTCACAAAGATTTTCACATAGGTAATAGTAATAGTCGCTTATACAATCCTAGTAAAAAGTACAGTCTGCCGTCGGCAAGTTTCTGCCAACGAAACAATTTTAATAGCCGCATTTTCTACCAGTAAAAAAACAATCTTAATCCATCTGTTTTAAAGTTTATTATCACTATTTTTCCCTGAAACTTTATACATGAAAACTGCCATAATCGCTGCACTAAATTCGTAATAGCATTTCATGTAATTATGTTCATGAATCTGGGAGCGTGGCTTTAATTTCAATCCTCGTTTGTTTTACTGATGGAAAAATTGTAATGTTTTTGAATTCGTGACTTTTGTGAGTTATACTTAAGTTTCATTACAGCTTGTTGTTTGTCGCAAGAACAAGCGTTAATCGAGTCAGAACTAGCTGAAAGTATAACATTGTAAGTCACCACTTTGCGTTTTAAGTTTTTAGACATTTATTTTGTAGACAAACGAATAAGTATCAATACTACACGGTTTGTCATGACAATGCGTAAGAGTGTGATTTTGGAAGGAGCGTTGGTAAGAGTGGAAGCGTATTTTCTTTTTTAGAGTCCTGTAATATTATGTTGAAAATGACTTTGTTTCTAAAGTTATACGTACAGTCGATAATAAAAGACCTAATCTGTCGCATTCAGCTTTTCATCGCGAAAAGATTGCAGATTAAGTCTACAATACAAAAAAAAAACTTTATTGTAAACCAGAAAAACAACATTACAGAGAGATGTTACATAGGACAAGTATAATGGGCGGCCTTATCGCTTAGAAGCGATCTCTTCCAGGCAACCTTTGGATGGAAAGAATTATGAATTTAAGAGAGGCAGAGGGTATATTCTACACAACAGAAAAGGAACCCTTGCGATGTGAACTCCTACCTTATGCCAAACAGATCGAATAACTACCGCAGAGTACCTAAAGATATTTATAGCAGTGACCTCGATATTAACAACACAGAATCGAACTCGCAACTTTTTACATCCCACACCGTCAGTCACTGCGCCAAAGTCGATTGTAACTACCGCAGACGTTAAGATATTCATAGCGGTGACGTCCAATCCTGGCAGAGGGCTAGGGCTCTCGATATTTCACACACGGGGACGTACTTATTTAAGGGATCAGAGCGCCCGGTGATTTATTCACGGAACTACTCCGGCTGGATTGTTGTCCCGGCACGGAAAAGGGACTAGGGAGTGGGGACAGACAGAAGGAAAAGTTGTTTAGGTTTTAAGAGGCCTCTTTCCAGTGAATTGCCCATACTAAGCGTTAGTTTTGAGTTGTTGACATGGTCGGTAAAGCGCCCGACACTTTGTGTTACCCACCATTGTAAATTGAGAAAACTGGAATAAGCCAGCTGAAAGGGCATAAAGTAAGTCAAGAAAACCTATAGGTTGGGTATGACCCGTTATTGTCCCATAGGCCCCAACAGAAAACCAGCGCAGGTTGCTAAAACCTGATTAAGCTGAGTTGGGACCATTCTGTAGCTTAACTAATTGTAAGATTAAGACCAATACTTTCTTCTCTAATTAATTTAAATAACGGTTAATTAATTGTATTTATGTAAGTTTAGTTACTCGATGGACCGACGACATCGTAGCGGTCGCAAGGAGTCGTTGGATAGAGGCGGCTCAGGACCGCTATTCGTGGCGTCGTATGGGGGAGGCCTATGTCCAGCAGTGGACGTGTATGGGCTGATGATGATGATGATGAAGTTTAGATACAAATAAATATTTTTGATTTGATTTGATTTATTGAAGCGTTAAAATGTTCCGTAAGGAGGAAAAAAATCCAAACTATAAAGAAGAATAATTTTTTTTTGGTCCGATTTTATAATTTCTCACACTCAAGCGCAGCCTATAACGAGTCTGCGTATGAGCTTCTTGGATAAACGTACATAGATAAAATGTACCATAAAGCACTTGGTCAAATAATGCAAAACTAAACTAACACTTTCATCGCCCACTACGCACGTGTACAATTATTGTAAATCTGCAGCGCCGGGCCTGGGCAGTGAATGCGTTGAGGTCAACCTTATATACATATATACTTTCACTTCTGTCTGTGTGATCTAACGTCCATACTCGCTCCTGTGTGGTTGTCGAAGCGGTAGGCAGACCCGCGATAACACTAGATTTAGCGTCGTTACGTCGAACTCACCTGCTTGGTATGCAGGCCGCTCGGGCACCTCTCGTTTGTTACCAGGAATTAGCTGTCAAAATGGAGGGAGCGAAAAACTCAAGGTCGAAGGACATGATGATTTGTTGGCTTGGCTTTAGCTTTTTTATTGTCAGCTTACTTGTTTCATTCACCTGGATGACATAGCTACTAACTCAAATATCAAGTGCTTTATTTTCTTTAGACCTTACAGGACTCTTGGACACGTCACAAAATTAAAATTACATAAGTAAAACAGGGAAACAAAAAATTAAAGTGATCACTTTGATTTTTTATTCACTTCAATATTTTTAAGGTAAAGTAAAGAAGCGAACAAGAAATCTTTACCTTGTTAGGTTGTTAGTTTTCGAGTTGGTGCAAAAGTCGTCCCATGCTTTTTTATACTCTAGATAATCTGATATTTTGTAATAAGCCTTTTTACAAAGGATATGTTTGATAGTTTGTTTGAATTTATTTATTGATAATTTTTGCAACTCACTCGGAGTTTTGTTGTAGAAGCGTATACATTGCCCTTTAAAAGATACACTAATCTCGTGCAGCCGAGTTTTGGGCAAAGCGAGTTTGTTCTTATTTCTAGTATTTACATTATGTATGTCGCAATTTTTAGAGAATCGATCGATATTTCTATGACTGTACAATAAGTTTTCATAAATGTTTTGACATGGTACTGTCATTATATTTGTTTCTTTGAATTTATCACGCAGGGATTCTCTAGGACCCATGTTATAGATAGCACGAACAGCCCTCTTCTGCAGCACAAATACGGTATTAATATCTGCAGCGTTTATTAACTCAATGGATTTATTGAATCGTTTGCCTAAATACTCTTTTTTCAGTCGTTTAAAAAGGAATATGCTCAAAAACGTAGCCGTCCTTTCTGGCCACGACCTTAAGATTAAGACTAACGTTATCTAGTGTCAACCGTGCGCTAACTTTCTTAAATCCCTAGCTAACGATTCTTAAAATCCTAGAATTTGGCATTAAATTGAGAATAGATATTGATTTAAGGAGTACCTTACCATAAGCAAAGCAACCATAACTATTAATATATTATTAGTATACTGGACAATTCACACAGCATTATCTAGCCCCAAGCTAAGCAGAGCTTGTGTTATGGGTACTAGATAACTGATATACATTAGTAGATTGTATCATAAGGGAGCAAAATAGTATTTTTACGGCGAGGGCGCTTTTTTGAATCCAGAGCGAGTGAGGAAAACGCGGGCTGTAGTTCAAATTATAGATCAAATTAAAAACGCATGATTTCTTTTTTTTTCATTCAGCCGGCGCGGCGGCGGCGGCGCAATATGGTCCGTCGCGTCTTACCAGCCAGTATTTATCCAAACAATATTTGCGTTCGATTTTGCTGGCGCTGAAAACTAAGACGTTCCGAATTCAATAACTGTGCGGCAGTACACATTTCCGCGCACTTTTTGAATTAGGCATTTATGAAAAGGAATAAAAGTTATTTTCTGCCCGCTAAAAGTTCCTTAAAGAAAACACCACCTTTGGGTGCACATAAAGGCGAACAAAGTCGTCTTTTTCGAATAGATGGGATGAAAAATATTTTTACATAGATATTTTTTATTATACATAGAAAAGGGCCGGAACACCCTGAACAAATATTTGAAGATCGTACAAACATTTGTCCCGACGCGGGAATCGAACCACCTGCAGTTTTTCTGGTGAATTACAATCTGGGTCTCTTCAAGACAAGAGTGAATAGGTGTCTTCTAGACCTTCGTGATACAACATCGGCCACATCATCACTTACCATCAGGTGAGATTGTGGTCAAACAAAGGTCTATACACTATAAAAAAAAACCTGCGACGCGTCGCAGGCAGGCCTTCGCCCACCGCGCCACAGATACGTCGTTATTATATTATTTCCTCGCTATATCTAAATTATGTAACAGAAAACCTTCATACTATGTATTATTATAATCACAACTTAAACTATCCTAAAGGATTCCATTACAGTATCAACCCCTAAAGCTAAGACGATCTTCAGCTTAACCCCTCTAGCTATGTATGTTACAAGCGTAATTTTACGTAGGCTATAATGTTTCACCCGACTTCACCCCTTTGTTCGCACTATTGCCACAGAATAGCCCGTAGCTATCAGCATGCTTATGGTTAATGACGTAAGAGGAATACGATAAGGCAAATGTCTTCGTTAGTAGACAGAGAGGGTGTTGTGAATAATTCCACCTTGTACGATACCAAACTATTTAATTTAAATGCCGGCTGCGGCTTTGGTTTCTAAATTATCAAAATAAAATGGTTAGGGCTATCATCATCAGCATATGTTAATTCACAGTTATTCTATCGTTTAAATTAATTTTTTCGTTCTAATTAAATTTTCCAACTAATGACCTATCGAGTACGTAGACAATTAAGGACTTCTTAGGAGGACGGGGAGGGGGATTAGAGAATTACGAATAGTGGGAATTGTAATTGGACATTATTTCAATCATTTTGACTAGTTACTAACGCATCGATAAATAGAAAATGCTTTATTGCACACTTTAGAAAACAGTTTACAAACAATTTTATATAAAAAAGTGACAATTGGCGGTCTTATCGCTCACGAGCGATCTCTACCACAGCCTAGCTTCATGAGCCTTGATTAGCTTCGGTTTGGTAGACAATGCACAGAAAATTACACTATATGAGTATAATATTAAAGCACACTTCAAACGAGAACACGATGAAATGTGGTTCAACAACCTATCTCTCCGACTACTCGATTCAAATTCAGTGTTGTATAGCACAATGTGCGGATAAGTACAATGGTAATGCCCGCATTGTTGCTGTGAATGGGAGATAATGTATGCTAAGATATAAGAAATTGCGCGAAAATCTGATAAGGGTGCCATAAAGACGTAGAGCGCTGTATCTTAGCGAATGAAAGCTGACAAAGATATCTGTGTTTATCCTGATAATAATAAGAGAATGTATGAGATGTTGTTACAAAACAATTAAGATAAATAACGTACATTACTATAATGTTAGGAAATCAAGTATCTTAGAAAAATCTAAGAGTAAAATGACTTGATATCATTATGCTGCTTCTGAACTGTGGGTCAAAAATTCTTTATTTCTGTAGTTACACTTAGAAAAAGTCAAATTCGTATAAAAATTGTTATGTATCTTTATGGATACGAAAAGCAGTTATATGTTTGATTGGTTTTACAATCAAAGAATAAGAAAAAAATTATTGACTTGACTAAATCTGGAAAAAACCTCATTTTTTCACAATCGACAACACAGAACAAGAAATCGACAAATGACAAAATCCACACATTACCAAACATCGAAATTCACAAATCATTTTTACAAGCCATTTCTTTACGACAGTACCAATAACGATTTGTACAATCGAAAGGTCAAGTGTTACATCCCACAGCTACTAAACTAATCTTAGGTAAAGGTCAGTTTCTGATGAATTATACTTCTAGACATTTATTGTACTGTACCGATGATGAATGTACAGCTAGTTATCTCAGACCTTGACTTATAGAGAGGAAAGTGAATTGTTCTACCGTTAATAGGTTTTGATGTGTAGTCGATCTTAACTGTATTCCTGAGATATGATTTCGTGATTTTTCATTGTTTCGGTTAATAGAAGCCTTAAGTTTATTTATTTATATAAGGGGATCCTTCAGCACAACATACATAATAGCGATGTCTAACGAGCTATTAACAAGATTCCACGTCATATAGAAACAGTATACTTTACAGAGAACACAAAAAACAATTATAAAGGACTAATATTCGCGTTTACCATAATAGATATAAACTAGAGATGAAGGTAGTGTTACAGTTGTTAAAATAAATTTATCTTAGACTAGCTTCAGTCCGCGGCTTCGCTCGCTCTGTTCAAGTAGCCTATGTCTGTCATCCACGGGAAACCATTTACCTGCCTGCAAAATTTCATTAGGATCCGTTCAGCCTTTTATGCGTGACAAGGTAACAGACAAGACAGATTTACTTTCGAATTTATAACATTAGTATGGATATGATCACGTTTATTGGCACTAATAAAAAATTGTGCAAGTGATATCACACGACGATAAAAGATAAGGTGTCAGGGGTTTACCCAACGATGCAGTTCACAGTACTTATCACAGATAGGTACGTACGTATCACAGATAGGTACGTAGGTATCACAGAATATGTACGTACGTATCACAGATAGGTACGTACGGATATATACCACCTAGATGTTTAAGTAGGTATAAGTAAGTATTCCCAGAGGGTGCTCGATATTCGTCTGCAGTCAGTGGAACGTGTCGGCGACGTGTTCGTGATCTGAATGATAAGTGAAGCAGGTTCTTTTAACCGATCGCGAAGTGTCGTATGTAATATTGTTAGGAGCTTCAAGGGTTATTGCCACTTTGTACCTAATCATAAAAAGTTTGTACCTAATCATAAAAAGCTTGGGACGGATTTTGCTCCAACTCGAAAAATAACTCTAAAAATAACACTTAACAGGCTAAAGGTTTCTTCGTCGCTTCTTTACTTTAGTCTACATACCGAAGCGACCGAAATCAAAATATCACTTTATTTCCAAATCAGTGTTTAATTTTAAGAATTTGACCTGTTCTAAGTGTACATTTATTGTATTTACGGAAATAAAGAAACTTTGACTTTGAATCGTATAGATTTTAGAGCGTTCAATTTTCTTACTTTACCGTCATAGTTTTGTAAGGTTAATTATTAATTTTTCTTCAAATTTCATTGTAACTTATTATAAAAATCAATTTCCAACGATTTTTTTTTAAATTTCTGGTCTATCAGCCAGTAGCTTGGTTATTTTCACTATAGTTCAAACGACAAAAAGTTTTTACTCCGAGTCCGCTATATATGATACTATCTGTGCCCGCGACTTCGTCCGCGTGGAATAGTGACAGAGTGTGATTTTCATACAAACTTTCATCCCCTATTCCCTTTGATATTTTACCCCCTTGAGGGTAAAATTTTGTAGAAACTTTAAATGACATTTTTATTTATATCTAATTAACAGCATTACAAATAAATTCCACGCTTATATCTTTAAAAATGACGTTACTTCTATACAACCTTTCAACCCGTTATAATCCTTTTTTCGTGTTAAAAAGTAGCCTATGTCCTTTCTCAGGCTCTAAAATATAATGTGTACCGAATTTCATTTAAATCGGAATCGGAATTCGAAAATCATTCATTAGTTTTGGCGTGAAAACGTGACAGACAGAGTTACTTTCGCATTTATAATATTATATATAAGTAAGGATTGGTATTTACCGTTTGAGGAATAATTAAAAAAAAAACAAGTGAAAATCTGGCGAGCGCGTATTTTATTGCCATTTGAATTCACTCGAGTGATTTTTAAGATTCTAAAACATTTCCTAAAACGATGATTTTCCTAGTAAATGTATTATTTATGTATCACTTGGGATGAAATATCGATTCCTATCTCGTGTGTTACTGGCACACATGGTAGAAATCGGACACTTGCTCGCATAAATGAACAATATACTATTGTGCTAGTTATACCCTTATCTGTTTTATTATGTTCTATACCTACCTATATTTTCGAGTTCGCCTGTGTCGGTACACATAAAGCGACATATCGATTTTAACTGTAGCTTGAACAGATATTTTCTGATTATTTATGCATTACTTCACCACCTCACTCCCAGAGTCAGGGCTTTTCCACATAGCAACGTCAGCAGCGTCGTTAATTCCGTCTGTCTGTAAGTTTGTTCGAAGCTGATACAGTGTGCGCGAAACTTCTCGTGTAGGAGTTACGGCTTAGGTGCAAGGGTTGTACGGTGCTGCCACTGCTGTATTTTAGGAAATCTGATAATAAAAGACTATGTAAAAATTATGTCAAATTCATTATGAATGTGCTAAAGGAACCTCGTTTGTGTTGGAAGAACTCGAACGCTTCATCCTTCATCGAGGCGTCCAGAACCGCACGCACCCTTATGTCATCAACATTTCATAGCTTGGTTCTTCCAACACATACTAGGTACGTTGTTACCCCGCTAACATTCATAGTCAAATTAATGAATGGACATGTACGGATACCTATGTATGTATTTTACGATGTAAACTTTAACAGGAGAAGTTTAACGTTACGTTCAACATTCATTATAGATTGCATTGAGATTTGGGATGACTGGTCAGAAATTTTATTGAAATGAATTGGAAACGCAAAGTTCTTGGTTTGACTTCTGTCTTTCTCCTTTCTCGCATTCGCAGCAGTGAAAATGGCTATGCGTGGTTATCTTGCTATACTAGTATAACCAACTATCTTGATAGAAAGTACCGTACCAATGAAAAAATTCGTAAACAGCTTAAAGAAATATTATTTCGTTTCAATTGCGACCGTGAACTTTGACAGTGTTTTATGCTACAAAAATTATAATTTACCGGAGAAACGAATACGTAAGTGGCTTCACCTCAACAGCACAATACCTCCAAATTCAAGTAGGGTATGTAAAGCAGGCGGGGTAGGGTAACACAGTTAGCGCGAGGTGCAAACTGCCTAACTGAGTCGCTTATTGCTGGGGTATGCAAATTGTTGGCAAACATGCCCGTTTGCTAAGATGAGCCTCTTTGAAGACATTGTATTGTTTTTTAAAGGAAAACTTATATTGCATCATCGTCAGCATTTGCTAGCGATTATGTCCAAGTGAATGTGAAAATGAATGTAAATTACTTATTTATTTATTACCGTACCTACGTATTGACATAGTTTTAGCTTAGGTGGTAGTTAGCTTAAAAGTACATATGTAAATGCACCCTGTAAGGGCGCAGCAATTCATCTTAAGATATGTAGGTATTTAATCTATTTATTGCTACAAAGAATTCGGAAAAATATAGACAGTTCTAAGGTTTTTGTTATTAATTTATTATAGTGCACTCAGGTTAATTGTATGTGAAGCTAGTTAAAGAACAGTGCAGAAAAACAATAATTATGTCTTGCTATTTTCAGCCAAAGTAAAACAAAAGGAACTATGGTAATCTATAATTACGAAAAGTAATAAAAAAAAAAGATTATCAACCTTTTATGCTCCAAAAAGATTATGATATCGTTCAGAAAAAAATATTTATATTAAGTATTTTTCTCATAGTTCAACCATTATAAATAAATACAAAAAATATATATTATATAATATTGGACAATCCACACAACATCATCTAGCCCCAAGCAAAGCTTGTGTTATGGGTACTAGATGACTGATATATACATAATAAATATATTACATAGATAGTTATTTTTTTTACATTATACCTAGAACACCCGAGACAAATATTTTCAGATCATATAAACTTTTGTCCCAAGGCGGGAATCGAACCCGCAACCTCCTGCGTTGTAGACGGACCTTCGCCCGCCGCGCCACATAGGTCGTCAAACCAAACACAAATCGTTTATTCTCTAAAATAAGGCCCTGCATTATTCAGGGACCCCACTACATAATAATATCAAGTATGAATTTTCTTGATATTAATATGTACATACATACGAGTATAATTCTGTTGCAGGGAGTCAATGAATGGAGGCGGCACAGGACCACCACAAATAGCAGCGTATGGGTGAGGCCTATGGTGCAGATGTGGTCGTGTATGGGCTGATATGAATACAAGAATTTATTAATAAAAATACAATTTTTTTTACACGTCCATTGTTGATTTCATAATTATAATACATTATAATTAGAAAATTTATGATTCATCTTGTGAAATATTATAATACTTATCTAAATATTAACTATACATACTTATGTATATGTACCTAATGGCTGATTAGTTGGTAGGGGGGTCTTCTACAGTTCGGGTAATTCGAGGAATTCACCCATGCTGTAGAAAACCCTCTCTAACACCATGTCTTCAAACGACCCTTAAACGCTGCGGTTGAAGAATCAGAATCAGAATCAATAACTTTATTTCTTTAGGCTTACAAAATAAGCACTTAGACAAGTCAAATTTTATACTATAAACATAGTTATTATTATCAAATAAGAAATAAGGTGTTATTGATATTCTCTTCACTTAATTTTTTTGTCCTGTGACGCTGCATTACGGATACTATCTGGTAGTCTGTTGTAGACTGCCGGGCCCGAGATGAATACCGATCTCTTCGACTTGTGTAGCCTAGGTGTTGGCGTTACCAGCCTGTGCTGGTGTTTATCGCTGCGGAGAGCGCGTACTACGGCGCTGGAATAGGTGCAAATTTAGGTGCGTGAACAAGGCTACTTGGTATATTTGTTCACCATGTAGAGTCATGATGCCCAGTTACTTGAAGTGTTCTCTGCATGACTCATCGTTTGGGATGCCCACTATGGCTCGGACAGCCTTCTTCTGCATCACGAAGTCTCAGCATCGCTGGCTGGCGCCCACAGTTCCACGCCATATGTAAGCGTACTGTGGACTGTCGCAAAGTAACAGGAGCGCACAACATCAAGGGTGGCGTTACTCGCCAGCCTGCGCAGTGCAAAAGAAGCCCGTCCAAGTTTCGAGCAGACTCCATCTATGTGGGCGTCCCATATTAGGGAACTATCGAGCTGGAAACCAAGCAGCTTTGTCGTTTGCACCTGCTCTAGCCCCGTTGTTCCTGCGTGTACCTTGAGGGCGGCTAGTCTACCACCGTTGAGCTTAAAGTTGATGAAGCAAGTCTTGTATCTGTTCAGTGCGAGGCCGTTTTGACTGAACCATACCTCCAACTGTTCGACCACCGAGTTTAGCCCGCTCTCAAACTGGCTGTCCGTGGGCGCGGTCACCACAGCCGCTAAGTCGTCTGCATACATGTAGATTGCCGCGCCCCGGACTGCAGCGGGTAGAGAAAAAGTAACGATTGCGAAAATGTGTTTTTTGAAAACATGTGTAACTATTGTGCAAATAAAATTCAGTGAAAAATACCCACACCAAGAGATACTTACACGGAGACACGAATATTGCTTTTGACTTGAATTCTACAAGTCACCGTAACTAATAATTAGCCGAAAAAATTGCATTACCGTATGATTACAGTACGGTAGAGCATCCGTCCTCATTTCACTACAAACCTTTTCTTGTGTAGCAATTCTAGCAGAATTCTATCAATCAATCATCTGTCAAGCTATTTCAAGCTCAATCTTAATGTTACAAAGTCTTATATCCGAGGATGTCACCAGCACATCCGAGTGGAAATGAGCTAGTAATTACGGGACGTGTGTGATATTTTTTGTATTTCACCCACTTTTGGGTCATTATGTGACGACATGGATTCTTTCCGAAGTTCAAGGAATGTTTATAAAAACTTAAACTTCAACTGTATAATTATAATAGAAGAGAACTTAATGACTGTTAAAGGCTTTGATCGAGAACTATACCTTAACGACCTCTGTTGTGAAAAATTATAAAACCAACCAAACGTGTTATTTTTCTAGCTATTAGTGTCTAAGCTTTCGTACCTAACCTATTTTATCAACCCAATCTGTGACATCTTTTTCTTAGGTCTGGATCTACCTACCTGGTTAGGCCAGGTTCTATACAGTTATTCTGTGGTAGGTACAGATCTAGGCTAGTTCTGTTACTAGGCTTAGGCAGAATCATCGGCCCACTTTTATAATTACCTGAGTAATTGGCAATTTGACAGACGAGAAAGTTGTCAACACTTTTAAAGTTAATAAGCGAGTTCCTTCCAAGGTTGCCAGGAAAAGATCGCACAGAACGACATCTATTTGCATTATATCTATTTTTTGCTTATAATTCTGTATGTGGCGTGGAATAAAGTGTATTGTATTGTATTTTGTAGCAGCAACCCACTTCATGACAGTAAGATGTAGTCAACCTCGCCACTCGAGCCATAACGTTATTGAAACTGCATATTCAGCAGCCAAGGAAGTGCTAACTTACCCAACTTTACTGCTAACTATAGAAACTTCACTGCTAACTGGGTTAACAGGAATACTAACAGTTCTCTTAAGGTTTGAGGAGTTGAAATATAAATACTTGTGTTGTAGTCGGACGATTCAACGAAAATTGTCTGATTCTATTTGCAATGTACGGAGGAGCACAAACCACAAAAAAGGACAGGTCATTTATTTCTATAATTTGATTAGGTACGGTATAACGGTGGGCTTTTTAATATGAAAATATGAGGGAATCCGAAACCATAGAAGAAACAGGAAACTGTTATTCTAAAGGTAGGTGACGTTTATGCCAACGACATCGTTTATTTGAACTTGCGGTCTAAAAGGAAATCATCATCTTATAGGAAGCTAAATTATCTACAGTAGGTACCAAGTTACGGTTTATCTGTCGGTTTACGAGTAATTCATGAAGGCAATAAAAACAATAAGGTTCTCTTGTTGAATGGAACGAATATCAATAAAAATAGGTACTTTAAACATTGTGACGACGACATTGAGAGAGTTTAAGAGAAAATGCAGAAAGCATTGTTTAATGGTTACTAATATTGCCCTTGCAGCTTTGGACCCCAGAACGCAAAAGCCCGTGGGTTCTATTTAAAGAAGCAAACATCAGGCAAAAGCTGCACTCTGGAGGTTGCATCATAAATGCACGATCGCTGCACAGAGACACGTGAAGACATGCTTGAGTAGACGCCGATCACACAGCTCAAGGGAAATGGCTGGAATGGTCTATGATTGAAGAATATGAAGCCGCGTGGTGCCTGCTTAGAATTTGTGCAACCTTAACTCTTCTCGCGGTTGTCTTAAGAGGCATTGTATGGCTAGAAGGGTGGCAGGCAGCAGCGCCCCCAGGGGAATAGAATAGAACCACAAACGAATTGGGATCCCCAACCCGCATGCCCAGCGTGGGGATTATGCCATACTATAAGTATAATCACTATAAGAAAACAGTAGATGAGTTTATATTATACCTATATAACAACCACAGGTTTTTACAAAGATCCCTTCACAATAAAGATTTTCTCATAAGACAAGTGTACTTATCAGCAAAAACCTAATACAAAACCTAATAAGAATTCTAACCACATTAGATAAACAAAAATATCTTACTTTTAAAATTATGCCATAATCGAAAGTCTGAAATCCATACCCGAAGATCTGTACCCGCTGTAAACTGCTACCAAATTACAGTTACCCTAAGTGAAGAGTTAAAATTCAATGAAAAATATTAATTTTAAAACTTTTGAAACTATCATGGTTATTTACAACACTAAAGTTAACGGGATATTAGATCGATATATCTGCCAATAAAAACTAACTCGCAGTGACTTTAGTTGTTCCGTGATCATGGCGCATGTAACTGTGCCGAAATATTGGAGAACTCAAAACTCAAATCATGGTAAATATCCTGTTAACTTTAGTGTTATTAATTTTAAAGTTTTCGATTTGTTAAGATAATGAGTAGGTCTCACTCTCACTTTCTTAACTTCTCTCTTAGCTCTATCTAGAACAGACTCAACTTTGACAATTTGGTTTGATTGCAATGAACCAACTGCCTCTCGTATAAGCTACATGGACGTCCGCAGAATTCCCAACGGTGTTGACTCGAATAACAATAGGAATGCTAATCAGGGTTACGTTTATTTATACTTTGATAACAGGGCAACGGCCAGCGAACACGGTCAAGAACGTAATCAACTCTTTTCTCGTTTCTACGTAATTTAGTTTCTTATAATCAAGAGGTAAGTCGCAGGACCAACGGCTAAACGTGCTTTCTGAAGCGCGGGGCGGGGGTTTAACACCGCCAACTTCCTGACCCCGATCGTGTCGGTCTTTCGTCCCATCGGATTATGAGAAAGAGGGAGCACATATGTTTGCGCAAACACTTGTGCACTAATATGTCTTGCGCACCTGGCTAGTCTCCGTTGACACTTGCCGTCGTAGCCGAAGACTCGGCTAGCAGGACATCATCAAGAATCAATCATAATCAAGAGTCTAAGTCCTAGTTTACCTGATAATTACAAATATTTTCATAAAATCCTTTCATTCTATAAGATCTCGGTGACCAGCCGAGAGAGTAAATTGAAAAACAGCGCTACATGCGTATTAATTTATTGAATGTAGCAAAACTGAATTTACTCCTTTTGCCTTATTTTTTCCGTCGGACCGTAATTAGTTAATTAATAAGGCCATAAATGATTTTTCTATTCTATTTTATTCCAAGATGTTTTTATTACATTTTAATAAGGTACTTTTGATTCTTACAAGATTATGACTGTCCCTTTCAATCAAGATGTTTTGCTGAAATTATCTAAGGACCTGCATGGGCGTTCTTGGTTGCAAGTTTTACAATAAATCTATTTCATTTCATTTCGAGAGGAATATGGCACAAACAAAATGAAGGTCCAGCAGTGGATAGTGATTGAGGAGTAATTTGTATTTTCTTCGTAATTATATTTTCCTTTGATTTTGTTCATCTGAATCGAAACACAAATAACCCTAAGAAAACAAAACGTTCGTTGAGTAAAAAGGCAAAAGGTCGACCTCGTTATCATAATTTGCTCTTGTCCTTTAGCGGTTTGAATATATTAAGTAATTTAACTCTCTCTCAAATAATACACTAATTTCTTGATTATCGTATAAAACACAGCCTCGTTAGAACTCTCTAAACTTGCTATGATATTACGAACTATTTTCTACCCGCGACTACCCTCGCCTTGTTTCTCTAGAAACTTTTAAAGGTTATTTATATCCCATGGGAACTGATTTGTGGGATAAAAAGCTTTCGCCTATAGCGTATTTTTGATTCCAGGTTAAAAGCTACAACCTATGCAAAATTTCAACTTAATCTGTTCACTAGTTTTGGCGTAACATACATCAGTCCATCCATCCATCTATGCGAACTTTCGCATTTAAAACTAGTTTTAGCCTGCGGCTTCGCATGCGGGATTTATGATATAAATGCTTATGTTTTATTTCAGACCTGGAAGTACCTGTATAATTTCAGCCCGATCCGTTGAGTAGTTTTGGTTGACGTGGAGAGGTAACAAACATCCATCCAAACATCTAAACATCCAAACTTTCGCATTTATAATTTTACTGTGATATTATTGTGATATCATGATTGGAAAGTGTAAGCGTGTGCTGTGCACATTATTTAGAAGATTGTCATAGAGTGATATATTTCACAGAAGGACAAAGGAATAACCGTTAAGAGATCACGTCGAGACAAGTTCCAACTCTTGGAAGACAAGTGGGAGAGGAAAAAACTTCTGGTGTGATTAATGTTACATTTGGAAGGGTTCCGTACAAAAATATTGGACTTTTTGGAGACCTGATCTATTGTAGTGTAGCAATAAGTTGCACTGGATTAGTAATTGTAGAGCAGAGAATCGCACATTTTACGTGCAAAAAAAAATACATTATTTTCTTTAAAAATATAATTTTAATAAATTGTGTCTATTAGGTATATAAGGTAGGATTAATCCAGATTAATATAGCAAGTAACAAAAATTATTCGGTTTACATTTCATTGCATACGAAACCCTAAAAACATAAAAAAACTTAAATAGCCTGCAACAAAAGCAGCATTGTAAAACGTGCTGGGGACTAACAAAAACCTTTTGTTGAGCAGCAAAAAAACCGAGGGATCGCTATAGCTGTAATAGTTTAGGAGAAATTAGTGGCGGTGACACCGATGTTCGAATAGGGGGTTATTTAGTAGGATGATAGCTTCTGGCCGCTTCGTACGAGCTTGTACTACGAGAGTTCGTATTTCACGGTATTTACTATTTAGCCTTGCTATTAATAAAATAATGTACTGTAGGAATAAAATAATGTAATGTAGGATCCTGCATTCCTAGCATTTTAACTAGCTGTGACCGTTTTTGCCCTACTATGTAATTGATATAATTCGTGGACAACGGGGCTGATTATACTTAGATTAAGACTACATAGGTTTAATTTTGTTTATAATTGTTTGTTGTCGTGAATAAATAAAAATATTAAGTATGTATGTTTGTACAGGTCTCGTCACGGTTTAATGGCGCTCGACGAAAGTGGAGGGGGTTCTGCGCAGGTGTAAAACGGAGTAAAAGTCTAAAAATTGACTTCTGCGCAAAGTCAATGCTATTAAACCGTGACGTGTAGCTGTATTATTTGCTCCAAAAATAATGAATACTAGCTGCTGCCCTCGCTTTCGCCCAAGTTTTATCGGGATAAAAAATAGCCTATATGATATTCTAGGTCCCAAACTATTACCCATACCAAATTTCAGCTCAATCAGTTTAGTTATTTTCGCGTGAAAGAGGAACCAACATCCATACTCACAAACTTTGACATTTATAATATTAGTAGGATGTAAATTATTATTGTCGCACAATACACGCAATATTATTTAGCCCCAATGTAAGCAGAGATGGTGTTATCGGTACGTGTTACTATTTAAAGTTCATCCTTAGCTAACAATAAGTGTTACTGCTATTTCAGGTTACAACGACATTTACCAATGTTAAATTTCAGCAAGATCTGTTTTGTAGTTTTGGCACCTCATCTTGCGATGACGATCGTGAAGATAGTGGAATGTAATGGTAAACACATTGCGTTAACTAAATGGCTATGGTTAACGGATGCAATAACTATGAAATCACCTGAGGCTAATCGGCCTAATCAGGCTTAATTAATATTGGCGAATGGTTCTAATTAGACTTGGTGTTAGAGCATGTCTATAAGCGGGCTCGTTCGGTAAAGTGCCTTGGTTACGATATCCACCATCATTGCCATGTTAATTTGAGTGTAATCTAATCGAAGAAGACCACTTTATCATCCCATACACGTCCACTTCTGGACATAGGCATCTCCCATACGACGCTACAGATAGCGGTCCCAAGACCACTTACTTGTTACTTGTTTCTCCACTGGTTTCCGCAACTAGGCCACACGTAGGCCCTTTTTGGGTATCGGGTGGTGGGCTGCTAATCTAACCACCCGATGTCCAACCAGCTCGCTGACGCCGCGTGCCTCCCAGGCGTTCTTGGTGTCCGGAGGTAATGTAGAAGAAGACCAATAAAGAAGGACACTCTATTACAACGACTGATGGATACTAAATAGCTTGACTTACTTAGTCGGGTAAAGATGATGCCATAAATTAGGTACTTATCCTGCTTAAACTATTAAGGTCAAAGTTTGTGAGTATGGATGTATGAATGTTTGTTCCTGTTTCAAGTAAACACTACTGAACTGATTTGACTGAAATTTAGTAAGTATGTGTATAGTTTGGCACCTGGAATAACATATAGGCTATTTTTCATCCCGATAAACGCAGGCGAAGGCGCGGGCAGCAGCTAGTAAAACATTATATGGGTTCTCATCCCGAAGAGTCGTTCTTATAAAACGATATTTTACAATTTTTCGCCAGGATATACATAATAAAGAACACTAATGCAATATCTTTTCCACCTTGATGCAAGAAGAATGCCAGAAGAATTAGGAAACCAGTGTAACTAGAATAATCTAAAAAAAGCAATTCTTTAGATATAAGAGACTAGATTTTTCTATAGTAGTAGATAACAGATCCGATGCCCAAACGAATTTAAATATAATTTATCTGAGCATAGTAGCCTCGCGCCCATTGGCATCGCCCATCCGGCGGCGAGGCGATAATTGGAAAGGTCTGGCTGATGGATTAGATGCTTTGGAAGAAAACTTAACAGACGTACAGTTTATATACAGTCTAGCCTTATTGGTCCGAAACTACATATTTGTATATTAACGAATGCTTTCTGAATACAGCCATCTAATTTACATAAGAGAGACTGCTCGGAACACAATATGCCTGGTGAACTCAGAGAAGCGGCCAAGACAAGAACCACGTTGGGCCTGAGGGTCTTTGAAGCAGAAAGATAATGGATCTAAAATTAACAAAGTTAAGGTACAAAGATGGCTTCACAGTGACAACGATCAAAACGTAGAGACAACCCACCATGAAAAGACGCGGCAGAAATAAAATATTTTATAAGAAACTGTACCATGAAGGCTCTTTAAATTTGTATTTAGTAGGTATGTGACTACTGGGTATCCATAGCAATATTTATAAAAGTTTTTCAGATCGATATTAAATACTTTTTGTAAACGTCAGAGGCAAATCTAAACAACAACGTAGCAAAACCAAATTCCAATTCAAACTAAAACTTTGTATACAAGCTCCTCAAGTTGAATATTGCAATCCATTAAACAATGCATAAGCATCAATTAACATTCAGCTCTAACTCGTTTAGAATAAAGACTAATTTGATGTGTAGAACAGGAGCACCATAAAAACGAGTCTTTAGTACAATTAAAAGCGAGATAACATTGTTGCCGTGACAACGTATTTACAACAGTACAGTTTGTACAGTGAGTATGCGCCTCGTGAGTAAAGGTTCTCGAGTGGCGACCGCGATGCAATTGGAAACGGAGTGTAGGAAGACCTCCCATAAATTATTTCAGTTGATATTGATTACTCGATGGACCGACTACATCGTGGCGGTCGCGGGGAGTCGTTAGATGGAGGCGGCTCAGGACCGCTATTCGTGGCGTAGTTTGGGGGAGGCCTATGTTCAGCAGTGGACGTGTACGGGCTAATGATGATGATGCGCCTCATGACCATCGAAGCAGAGGTGGGAGAGGTCCAGTGGTGATATACATGGGACATAAATTATAATATGGAATGTTTTTAGAGAGACGAAGAGTAAGGTCAGTATATGACGTATACTATATAAAAAAAGTGTCGACGATGAGTTTGACACGCTTGTCTGCGTGTTACATATCGGATTTTTACAAGAAACGCGTTACTTTTTTCTACTTTGATTTTTTTGCTAACTTATGACGCCAATGTTTGCGTACTAGGTTTAACAAGGACGATTTTGTTGTAGCTCTTTAAATTGGACAAAAAATTATGTTCTATCTACGGAAGGTGCCATCGGAGCCCACAAACTGATGAATCCATTTTGTTTAACTTGTTTTTTATTTTATTGTTTAATTTCATGCATGTTCATGCTTCGTTGAAAATCTAAAATCAAAAATCAAAACTTTGCCAATAAAAACGAACTGTTGTTGAAACGAACGTTTTCTTAGTTTATAGAACGTATTAAAGTTGTCATCACTGTCAGCAATTATTTCAAGATGAAATTGATTACCTTAATTATAAATCACGCACATACATACAAAAATATACTTGAAGACCATTGAATTTTTTATCCCGCGGTGGGATCTAACCCGCAACCTTCTGCATCCCAGACGGGTCTTACTCACTACGCCACAGACGTCGTCAAGTCCCGTTACGAACAAAATAGACTATAAATAATCAGCAAGTAAATTAACTTGTTCTCATTTTCCACAGATTTTTTTTCTCACTTTAAGAAATATCAAACAAACGGTTCGCCCAATGCTTTACTTTCACAAAAGTAAAACCAATTAAGATAACAAAAGACATAACTGTACTCTCAATAAATAATAACAGGCCCACCGCAAAGGCAGAGTAAAGTTGCAATTTTCAGTTGATATTGATTGCTTCGTAAATGCTTCACGAGAGAGTATATTAAGGATGTGAACCGCAAATTGCATAATTTCGCTTGCCTCGACTCCGTCATAATAACAACACGACACAATATCATCAAGTTTTGGTGCAAGTTAGAAGCAATAACTTTAGGTACATCTGTCGGATAACTAATTGTACTTTGGAAGAAAAAGTAGGTAGGTAAGTACCTACAATTCTACCGAAACTTTTTTTATTAGCCACGGCTGGAGCCCCAACTACCTTCCTGTACTGTTCGCGATGGCGCATGGCGTGACGAACTAGGCACCTATGACAGAGCGTGGCTTCAGCTGGCCTAGGACCGATGCGTGAAGCGACAATAGGCTTATTGAACTCAGTCAGCGAAGGGACCGTAGTTCTCAGTGGCAGCTTGGGTGATTTGGCTGTATGATGAATAGACACACGGGTGTCCATAGGGGGTAAAATCAATCAATTAAATCAAATTGACACAAATAACAAATGGGTCTCATAAGAAAGGTATACTCGAGTAGCTCTCAAAACAGTTCGTTTTTTCTTGTGAGTAAAGCTTTTTTTTTTTAAATTATCCGAGTTTTAATATGTACCAAAGTCGGATATTTCAGTGCATACTCGGTGCATTCATGTTAGAAGACCTACGAAGTCATATCTACCTACGAATCTATATCAAATGATGGAATGAGGCTAGATCGAACTGGCATTTAACTAAATACGTGAATTAGTTAAACGAGACTATATACCGCTATCAGCTCCTATTTTGAGGCACCATTCAAACCGCCAGTCGATAGGATCTCCAATACGGTCGCCAACAAAAAGAAACGCGCGTTATTTCCCACGGGGTGTTGAATTCTTGGCCATTTGGGACGCGGGGCCTCCGACACAGCGTGCTCAACAGCTGGTACACTTCTTTGTTCGACGAAGTTTGCAGTTTCAACACGTCGTCGTCGTCGGGACGCGACGTGTTAAAATAAATTGCTTCCAAAAACCAATTGGTCATCAGATTTTTTGTAATTAACTAAGTAATTAGTACCTAAGCAAAGTGTCTATGGCATACATTAGCGTAGGTACCGACAGTTATTGGCTGTGTTTTACAAAAAAAAAATAACTGACTTCAAATAGCTTTTCCAAGTAAAACTTTATATAAAACCTATTTTCTGATTTGATTTAGCTTAACTTTATAGAAACAGGAACAAAGCATTCCTATTTTCTAGTTTGAAAGAGATAGCATAAAAGTAGCGTAGATAAAGATTGGGATTAAAATGATTGCCTCTCTCATGCTATGTCCCTTAGATAATGATCAACAACAGCAGGACAACATGATGGAGGCGATCATTTTCCAATCCAATCTTTATCTACGCGACTTATACTTACTCCAGAAAAGTTGTTTGTATTAATATCTAAAAGTCACACTGCACATCATAGAAGACAAGTAACTAAAAGCGAAATTCTCACTTGTTTAACAATCCAGCTGCTTTCTACAAACTGTGTTGTAGTGGATCGGTGTATCCGATAACTCGAGGTATATTTTAGAAGGCTCTATTCCGAGTCGTTGGGTTTTGGCAAATAACGGAACGCTAACGATCTCGCAGGCCCGATGATACGTCAAACTGTGATAAGGAAACAATCCGGTTTTGGGAGATAAATCCACCATCTCTATGATAAAGTGAGATCCTAGTATTATCTGTAAACTTAGCGTTACAAAACATAAGAAATATTGGTGTGAAAAATATTTCGCGACACTGTTATGATCGGAGGAAATAGCATAAGTACGAAAAAAAATTGTTTTGAAAGTTCTGTCATATAGTACACGCACAGCGACAAAAAATCGAATTTTTGTCGCTGTGGGTGTACAATTCATGCAGTGTTGGAGTTTCTTTGTTTATTTTTTTTAGTGATTACCTTGTTGTTTTTCTGTTACTTAGTAATATAATACAACAAGGTAATCAGCAAAAAATATGACAACTTTGCAAAAATACATATTACTTTTTGTTAAGTTTCTTTGTGTACATAAAATATCTTGGACTCTCAAACTAAGTAGTATAGATTACTACGGATTGCACCAGATATTATAAGATGCTTCTTAAAACTTTATAAATATCGGATGTACCAGTAGATCAACAAATTCATTGAATAGAGTCAAATGGGTCAACCTACTAAAAGTGTTATAGTCTTACATTAGAAACAATTAAAACTGAAATATGCTTATGTGTTAAGTAACTTTCAGCTAAAATATTAGCTTGTTCTAGCTTAAAATTCAAAATACAAAGTGCTTTATTTCGTTTAGACCTTACTCTTGGATACGTCTTGACACTTAATAATTGCTGCTTTTGTAAGTACAGTACAATCAGTTAACCTATATTGTGGTGGAAGATAACACTAGAACAGCACTAATGGTGGTACGGTTCCGTCCCAACCAGTTCCAGGGTAGGCTTCGTGTTAAGTTGGGTCCGCATTGTCCCTCCTTTAGACACATTTATAGAAGTTCATTAAAATCAAGAGTGTAACAACTTATCTATCTTAAATACCAGCTCAAAACTAGTAAATTTCAATCCTAATTTACTTAATTCTTACTTCATAAGGGTGATCGTCACGGGTTGGCGCGAGATACAAATTATTTTGTGATTTTAAATTTTTTCTGCATTTTACAAAAAATAAAATTAACGGAAAAGTAATTTGGCGCAATTCGTGAACTATTTTTCTATGAACTCATGATAAAACCAACTGCGATATAATTTTATTTTGGGGGCATTTGGGATAATGTTGATTTTGAACCCAAAATCTCTTATTTTCTCAAATGTAGGAGCAAACTACCAATGAGCCGAAGTTCATTTTTTCATAAGTAAATAGAAAATGGTTTACAATTTGCACCAACTTATTTTTCCGCTAGATTCATTCCTTGAAGAAAGCAGAATAAATTAAAAACTACAAAAAACAAGCGTAATCTCGCGCCAACCCGTGACGAACCACCTTAAACCTTATTTTTCCTCTATCATGCACTTTCCGTTAAAGAATGCATCTCAAAAGGCGAAACAATGTATCGCATTATTCAGGATGCATCTGTTGTAGGTACCTACTTTGCAAGTAAAGCGCTGGATCTGCCCAGAATGCGATATTTCGCGGCTCGCTTGATATTCACTATTCAGCTATTCCGTAGAGAAAGAATGAGACTAGAGGAATTGCTGCTCGCAGTGCATGCAACTCTGCAGGATTTCAACCTACTTCAAAGAGGAGGTTCTCAATTCGACGTGTATTATTTTTTTGTATGTTTGTTACGCGATATTTTCGCCAATTATGGACATTTTGGAAATTCTTTCACTATTGTAATATAGAAAATGATCCCGAGTTGGTCCAAAGGAGATCAGTATTTATCCCGCGAAACCTTAAAACAGTGTAAAAGAAAGGGAATTTAAGGTCGGTTTATGTTTTTTTTAAACACGCCAAATTATGTTGTTTGTTGGACGATTAACGGAGACTTGCTAATTATAAATTGACTTTACCGGAACCGAAGTAACATACAATAATTTAAAATACTTATCCCACTCAACCAAAAAAAACGCAAACTGTAGGTACCTACCTACATAATGAATCAAATAATCCTTGGCATAAATCCGCTGAAAAGACACATCGAGTGAAAATTCGGTCAAATACTATGGTAGGATAGTCCCTTTTGGAGCAGTACATGGTACTTATAATACAAATTTTAGTCCAAGACAAATAAGATTTGTTAACACGCTTACATCCGTGAATAATGATTTAACACTTTTATTGCCCATGACGCACATGCCTAATTACAGCCACGACAATGATTATTTTGATATGTACCTTATTGGTAGTGGATGGTAAGGTTTTTCGTTTCGTGCCATTCGTCGTCACAAGAAACTGCGTATTTCGTGTTTTAAAGAAAGCGCACACGCCTTTGGCTGGACAGTGAACGCGATATATTAATCTACCATTTAAAACATGGTACGCTACAACTTAAAAGGAAAGTACCAAGTACCTGCCTACACAGTACCTAATATTAATCACTGCCAAATAGAACCTTCAATTTTCACTTCTTGTGATAGTTTTTATTTATTCATCGATATAATTCTAAGAAGAAGACGAATAAGAGGAGTCGTTTGCCCGACAGTGGAACGACCTGCGCTGAAACGATCGTTTCAACGTAATGAAACGTTAGATAGACAGCAGATAATAAAGGTCAATGAACTCGAGCAATAGACAAGTCCCTGCTGTTATTTGTTTGTTATAAATTTCAGCCGAAATTCTCAAAATGTCTGTCGTCCCAAAAGACAGACACATTGTGTTTGATATTCCTTTGTAGTCAAATTTTTTGACAATGTTTCAGTTCACTTACCTCGAAGATCAATGGGATCCGATCAGAGACGACTAGTTACTTACCTGAAAAGAAAACAATTTCATTAGATATCATGAAAGTAAGTACGAGTATAAACAAAGTTTAATACTAGACCCACCTAATAGCAAATAGAGAAAATATGTAAAAACTACAAACTTTAACTATGGTGGGTGGATCAATTGCGCATAAAAATAAAATTGACACGCACGTAGACTAAATTTAAAACTGCAAAAAAGCTCAATATCAGCATAATCCGGCCCTCATTAATTTACCATTGATGAAACTACAGATGGAGGGACGTGTTTCAAAAGTGTCAAGTTTGAGACCATCTATCAATCTATCTGTGCAAATACCACCACACGCACGCACTATTTAGAGTTTTTTTCATCTATGAACGATTCTGCGACGATACCATTCTCATAGTAGGAAAGTGATCGGTGAGCTGAATTCGGCTGCAGGAGGCGGTTAGTTTTCAAGTAAATAAAACATTAGATAATTTAAAAGCGATCAAACCGCTGCCGTCACTGCCACGATGCCAGATAGCCTTATCAGCTAAGTTGAATTTGTTCAAACCAGTGTAAATATAAAAACTTGTAAAGTAATACGAGTTTTATCTGTCCACTATCTAT
Organism: Eupithecia insigniata; assembly: GCA_947859395.1. Classification (NCBI taxonomy): domain Eukaryota; kingdom Metazoa; phylum Arthropoda; class Insecta; order Lepidoptera; family Geometridae; genus Eupithecia; species Eupithecia insigniata. Next base: position 13,300,650 of record OX402007.1, on the reverse strand, counting down.
ATCATCTGTGTAGTTTGGCGGTTTATGGAGTTTTTCAGAGAGTGATAGTTTTAAAGGCTTTTGAAGGATCTACGTTTGTGTATGAACGTTCATGGCGGCTATCTGAACAAGTTTGATATATTATTATAAACGTATTACTAAATATAATAAAACTGAGTCCCCAGCTGCTGCATCGCGTCTGCCCGTCTGTCCATACGCGATAAACTAAACAAAAACTACCAGATTGAGAGAACTCCAGATTTTCATGCGGTTTCATCGCTAGAATTCGGAGTGTTTCATGAGGAAGGCTTAGGTGTATAATTTATGAAGGTTTTGTTTCAATTGGATGAAATATTATTGAAGATGTTGTAGAAAATCATGGCGACTGGCGAGTCGTGTAAGCTAATAAAGTTACATGAAACATTGTTTTAAGGAATTAATAGGATCTATTAACTGCTACCCGTGCGAAGCCGGGTTGCTAGTATAAAATGCTATAATAGTCCACGTATATTATCATTGCTCCATCATTTATCCAGTTTACGAGTAGTCATAAAGTATTTAGTGGGGCGCATACCCAAGTAATTAGTATGGATTCCGTATTTTATATTCGCTTATTTTATTTTACTGGTTTTATTGAGGCTAGTGATTTATTTTAATTATCTTATGGCAAACGTACCTATGTGACGTGTATGGCTTGGGTCTATGTTGGTTTTAAATTCCTTATCAGGATTCAAGAGGTACCTAGGTAGGTACCTCACCTACTGAGGTACTTAAAGATTCAGATAAGTAAATAAGTTAAATACCTACCTCTATCAGTTACATTCCTGGAAATTCTTTGTTACAATTAGGTACAATTAATGACAAACAAAATAACAATCAAATAATATAAAGTAATTAAACTAGTATTTACAATTGAAACAATTGAGCTAACTGCAGACTGTTGCAAACAATCTACAGATAGCTCAACTGGTCCATATCAATACCAGTCGGAAGCGTCCCCAAGACGCTGGCTGCATTGCCTCGCTGTATGGCAATGCTAATGCGCTGCGCCAATAAATACAATTAATTTCATTTAAGATCAGATTTAGGAAGCTATACCACAGATGGATACAATGATTCCAACCTTGACACTTTTGACACGCACCCCTCCAAAAAGATAGTAGGTAAGTAGCTACTGAGCCTTTTATTATGCGTAGCAAAAGAGCATAAAGTAATAGAGTAAGAATATAAGCTTGCTTAATTTCAGCTATTATGGCTTCATTATTTTAGCTCGTGCACTGAAGCAACTGTTCTGAAATGTAGAGAAACTCAAATCACCACAAATCATAGAAAATATCCCGCTATAAGAGCTTTTGACAGTGTAACAACATAAGTACAGCTTGAGGAAAGCACCTAGATTGAGAATGTTCAAGAACAAACGTTAAAAAAGTTAAACCTATTGCAGAGAGTTCCTTCCCACCGATCCAACCACGTGATAACAGATGAGGTCACACATGCTTGGCATGCGGCAGGAAATCCTTCTGATAACGTTGTCGACGCACTAGAGTTGCAGCCTGATAGTGATATCAAACTTCAGGCTAGTACTCATAGCTAGTAAGTAGATATCTGCGAGGTCTACGTAGGTATAGACAACTGTGCACTGTGAGTAGGTTCTTACCAACTTTCATGATTTGTTTTACGATAGAGAAGATAGAGATCAATAGAAAGCAGACCTCAAAAGTGAGACTATCGATTCAAGGAGGTGGCAAAAGAGGGAAAGGAGGCCTTTGGCTAACAGCAGACCAGAACAGGGTCCAAAAAACCTAAGCTGATAATACCTACTCGTTTAGATTTTTTACAAAATGTACTAATTCGTATTCTCTATTTTGTAGAGTTTGGCACACTTAATTGCTAAGGCATGATTGGGAGTTGGAATAGGTAATGTAAACAAAATAAACATTTGAAATGAGACCTTTCAAATATTATGTGCATTTAAAATTTTATTTAGAAAAGTACTTAATTTTCTACCTATCATGCTGTCCTATAACATGGATTGAAATCGGAACCGTTTTCAAACTCTAAGAGGAGAGCTGATTTTCCTATGAAAAACCCCGGTAAAAGAAAAGGATATAAATGATAGACATAATTCGATTGAACAGGATAAAGCCTGTCCTAACATGATTGAGTGAAAGACCCGACATTTCTATTAAACCCTCGCACCTGTAGACAATTGGACAAGTCTCGTCATGTTTGGAGCGGTTGCAACATGTCGCCATATTGTCCGGACCTTAGTTATAGTCTTGGGTTATACTAGGCAAAATTCGATACCTGTGACTTACGTTACTGTGACTTCAAAATATCTGTTACAAATACCAGTGACAAAATACTAGCTAGTATTTCTACCAATCACGTTCCAATTCATTGTTTTAATGATTGAATAATATATTTATTGCAGCAATAGTACCGCTACGTAACGAAAATTCCTCTTGAATTGTATGTGTATAACAATATGTATGTAACAATTTCGTTACATTGCAGTATACATTTCAAATTTCCAAGTATAAAATACTAGGTGCGTCTCATTCTTAGTGATACTATCAAAGAGAGAATATAGAAACGATATTATCTAGCTGAAGCGATTTTTTGCGTAGGAGGTACCTAATAAAATAACAACGACATAATATCGGCGCAGCTCTAACATGTCTGTGATATTATCGTCCACTCGTGACACTGGCACTACCTGTGAGACAGTCACAGATATATTTAATTTTTGTCACTGTGAAATACCGCCAATTTTCTATACCTGTGACTTTTATCAGTGACGATAAATACGCCACAAGCCTACTTAGTTATTTGATGCCCTTTATCATCTGCCAGGAGTCGGGTTACCGGCTTGTTTATCAACATAATGGTGTTCGTGCCTGCTTAGGTGGTGATATTTGCACAGCGTTATTGTAAGTAGTTAGAAACCGTTGACTGGTATATACGTACATTCTAGATACCACTTATAAAAAAAATTGTTTACCGTGTATCGGTACAGTACCTAAGTTCATATATGTATAGTATGAACGACCAATAGGAAGGGTAGAGTCAACGTCAAAAAAGGCTAAATAAAATAATCTTTTGGCCTTAATTATAAACGCGATTATGAATAATACAATGTTGGTTGGTATGTTCACGAAGATGTTTCGTTCACTGACGATGAGCGCAGAGTTAATAAATAAGGAAAGAAAGAAAAAGGGAAAAACAATTAACGAGGTTAGAGCAGAGATAAGGAGGGTAGAGTGGTATGGAGGACCAATCCAGCCTACAAAAATCAACGGCATGTCAACCCAGCTTAGCATGATCAGCAACCACAGTTTTACCACGTGCTTTCCATTCCAACTAACATATCTGGGCTTAAATCTGAAAATGTACATTTCAACATTTCCCCTTCTGTCTTCCCACAAAACAGATACATTCTCCAGCTATTTAAAAAGGAAATAAATATCATTATCGGTGCGCCAGTTGTATGCACTTTGTCGGTCGTTCCGCCAATATCAACGCTGCGGGCGCCACCATGTCTGGCGCCGACTCTTGCGATGACAGGGCTGTCGCTCTGCGGTTGTCATAAAAGTCAAGACATTCCATCTTATAGTTTTCTATTGTCACCAAAGTTAAGACAATCATAATCTTTTATCGGCCTTGGTAATTTAAGACCGTCGAAGGATGGTTTTGCAGTGTTCGTTTAAGAGTCCGTATACATCTACACAGTAACAAGATGGGCGAACAGTCTTGTCACCATTTTAAGTGTTGGTCAGCAATGAGCTATTACAACTTTACATTTAATCTTTAAAGGTAGGTACGAGTAATTGCCAGTACTATGTGGTTGACTTGTAAGGCCTGAGAGGAATACAGGCGGCTGTAACTACAATAAATTCACGATACTTTATTGAAATGAAATACATTAAACTTACAGAGAGGTTTACTTACCGTTTTTACAGGTATGCATTTGGAAGAAAGGGAAAGGATTGTCGGACGTTTGCGGTTGTCACATCTGCTCAAGTCCAAGACATTTCATCTTGTATGTGTGTGTTGTTTTCGATTGTCACCAAACTTAAGTGAAAAACTATCATTTAAGGCGTTAAATTAACTAAATTTAAACGATGGCAAGAGTAGTGCTGCCCAACAAACACTACCCTTGCCATCGTACCTAGATAACTTGTAAGGCCAAGAAAAGGATACGAAAGCTGTAGGTAAAGGTACCCATGTACCGAACACACATTGTACGAAAATAAAAAATCAAAGAACAAAAATCAACCTCCCGGGGTCTGGATAACCCCTTTCCGCTTTACCTACACACGAATTTATTTTACGGCTTTACTTTGTAATAGCAAAAATAGACAACAAAAATACTAAGAAATATAGCGACTTTGCCATCCCTACAGTATCTTATAGCATGAGACCATTTTGAGCACGTAGAGGTGTTTTCCTTTGTATCTCTTTATTAAAACTGCGTTATTACCTCCTCGGTTATTTAGCTGACGGGACAATACCCTGTTGGTTCACAATATCATTTTGGGTCTTTGCACACTAGTCTGAACTTATTTCATCGCTATGAGGGCAATGAGGTCACCGATCATGAGGTTATCGACCTCAATTTTAGCTCTATGATAAAAGACGCAGCAGTATCTTCCTCCATAATCTCGATCTCATTGGCTTAGATAATTATATCATGTCTGCAAGCGCTTTTGATCGACGACACATAAACGTTGCTGGGGAAGCTTAGATGTGAGAAGCACAAGAAAGAGAAGACTTGTAAAAATAAAGAAGGTAGATAAGGAAAGAAAGAAAATGAATTTATTGACACACAAAACCACTAAAATACTTAGATTTAACTCTATCTTAAAATAACAAGTGCTTGCTTGCGCTGTGAACCAATAAGCTCCACCTCACCTTACTGTTACTCCACAAAAGTTGAGCAACGCTGGTTTGCAGGCAGGACCTTCAAGATGTAGCTATGCAGATGTCACCACCGCCGGATCGTAGAACCAGCCCATTTGTAGAATTGCTAGGCCGATTGCAATAAGGTGAAATTCTGATAATTGACTATGTTGATTGTTGAACGATCAACGTTCAACAAAATGGCTAAACGCCACTTCGACATCTCTTCGAATAAAATGAACTATTTAACCAAAAAATCGGAATTCGTTTTGCAATCGCTAAATATTCTACGAATGATATGAATCTTCCCAGCAGTGGATGACTTAGGGGTGAGGTGGCTATGTTGGTAATGATTAAGATAACTATTAAAACTGAAGAAGCATTGTATCCTGTAGATATTTAGAGTTACTAATAACTATACGATACGCGTTGCGATACGCTTGCTCCTGAAAGTGAACCCTAAACTGTTCTGTAGAGATAACCCTTACGAGACAAAAGCAGCCTTAATAGTAAACAATTTCAAATCCAATTCCGAAACAAACACAAATAACTATAAGATACATTATCCACCGAGTGCGGCGGACAGCGCGAGTGTCGGGCACACTCGATACAACGGATTTATATCTGAACAACTATTAAATATATCGAATCGTACACAAGGCGCTTATTCTCTACACAACATACAGCATATGCATGCTAGGAACGCGGGGTGCTGCGTTATGAGAAATTGGAATTTGAAAAATGATCGAGAGAATAAAGGTAGATGGAGCTTATTAACAATTTCTTTATCGAGTATTATTCTGAAGACGAATTGAGAGTAATCGTGGATAATACAACACAACCACTCAATTCGTTCGATCATTCAATCGTCAATTCATTCGTCAATTGGGTTGGCTGTAACTCCGAGAACATGTAGTCACCCCATGACCACGATCGCTGCAACGCGATGAAAACGTGGAGGAAATAAAAACACAACGCACGCGAGAAATACCCGATTTATAGGTAAATCAGGTAAAGTTAATATCTTAACAAATCGCGAAAGCTTAAGAAGAATGGGGTTTTCAAGAAGGCTAATCAGGGAAAACAATCGTGGACAGGACGAGTCGGCCGCCCTGGGTATCTACCGCTGAATTTGGTCATTTGGTGCCCATACATAACACAAGCTCTGCGGACCAGATGATGTTATGTGAACAATGTCGAATATTTATTTATTGTTAACCTTATGTATTACGTTATTGTAATGTTACAGCGAATACAGGCCCTGAACAACTATTAAATATATCGAAACGTGAACTGAAAGTTTAGCTGAAAAATGCTGCTCGCGCCCAAATGGGCATGTAATGGCTTTACGACCTTTTGGAATACGGAAAACAGAAACTAATTTTAGGCTACTGTTATATGGCGTTAGTCAATAGTCCGGAGAAAAAAAATAACTAAATCAGTAATATCATAAATGCAAAAGTTTGGATGTTTATTAGCTCTTCACGCCAAAACTACTGAACAGCTCGGGCTGAAATTTTGCATAAAGGTCCAGTTCTAGGCCCGGAATAAAACATAGACTATTCTTACTCCCATTGATAAGTCAATGCTCATAGGATAGAAATAATCTTTAATCACTTCCATAAAAAACCGCGTAAGTAGCCGCGGGTAGAAACTAGTTCAATATAAAAAGACGAACTGAACGCATTTAATCGCGAGTGCCTAAAACTGAGTTAACAAAACCATAACCCTCCGTGCATCGGGTAAAGACAGGGACGAAAAGTGGAAAGGGACTGTTTGCTCTGAAGTGGGATATCAATCAAATAATAACCTTCCTTTCTGTAGAATCCAATACATACAAACTACGTGGCAATAAAGTCACCAATCTGGGCCCTATTCCCTTCAATAACTAGGTACCTACCTAAGGTATCAAAATTTATATAATCGGAAAGGCAGGACCCTACTTCCACTAAATTATTCGGTTCATCATAGCACCAATATATCGCCCAGAATTACACGTTTTCTTTTTGATGAAATAAACTAGGGACGCGCGTCGAAAATGTCAAGCTTAAAACCATTCTATCAATCTCTGTATTCAAATTATATAATATAGACAACCTCTGTGGCGCGGCGGGCGAAGGTCCGCCTGCAACGCAGGAGGTTGCGGGTTCGATTCCCGCCTCGGGACAAATGTTTTTACGATCTGCAAATATTTGTGCAGGGTGTTCTGGATGTTTTCTATGTATGATAAAAATTATCTATGTAGTCTATTATATTAAGTACATCAGTTATCTAGTACCCATAACACAAGCTCTGCTTAGCTTGGGGCTAGATAATACTGTGTGAATGGTCCAGCATTATTATTATCAAATAGCACCGCACGCACTATCTAGACAGTTTCTCTCATCTTTCTTCTGGATTCTGCGACGATACCATTGTTATAAAGTTATTGGTAAGCAGAATTCGGCACCAGTTTGTTCTATCAATACATTACTTGACAAATTGAAACGTAATGTCGTGACCGAATTCCTGACAACCTGAGGCCTTGACAATGAGGTGAGCGTGAGGCCACAATTCCGTGACCGTCAAAAATACTTGAACCCTTGCAGTCAAATTCTTTTAAGTTTGAAGTTCAATACCTTGATAGATGGTTTAAATCGGTCGTTTAATATTAGGGGACAATATGTTAATAGAACACCATCACTACAAATATATATTTTTTTATTCATTACGTATAGGATGCTACTTTGTTTTTTATTCTACCATGGTCTGTTGGAAACAAATTCGTTATTATTATTAATTAAACATAGTATTATATTTAGACAGCCCGCGCCTTCGTCCGCGTTTTATCGGGATAAAAATAGCCTAGGTATAATATGTTATTCCAGGTCCCAAACTATACCCATACCAAATTTCAGCCTAATCGGTTCAGTAGTTTTTGAGTAAAAGAGTAACAAATATCCATACATCGATACATCCTTCCTTACAAACTTTGACGTTTATAACACATATTATGGAGTTGGATTTATGTGTATAAAACAATGTCGCTTCCCGCTGTCTGTCCCTATATTTATATGCTTATATGTATCTTTAAAACTGCACAACGGATTTTGATGCGGTTTTATTAATATATAGAGTGATTTAAGAGGAAGGTTTATATGTATAATTAAGTAACAGCATTGCACCCGTGCGAAGCCGCGTCGGGTCGCTAGTTATTAATAATTCTGTATTTTTTGGGACGCAGATAATTAGGCCTACCTACATACATACATAAATTTATTCCCATCGAAGAAGGCGAGTACGAACAACATTGTTTTAAACCCACTTTCAGAAAAAACCATCAAAAAGAATCCATCAAATAAATAAACCACCCTATTACTTAAGTGCTAAATCGTGTACACCTACTGAAAGAAACCTAAAGTCATTAGTATAAGTCCTAGATCCATTAGAATCGTGTTCTATATTGTTTTCACGTTATTTCGGATTAAAAGTCGAGGATTAAGCCTGACCCCAGGTTATTGTGGGAGATTAAAGTCAGGTCGACTTAGGTCAAACATGTTCGGCTTAAAAGCGGTACAACGCGTGTATAGTTAAGTGAAGCTAATTTAGTTGGTAACACAAAATTACAAGAGTTTACAATTATTTTAGTTGGAAACTTGGAGATTTTCATATCAAATAAGAGATTATATATCATGCATTTAACGCAATCAATATCCAGACTAATGTTATGGAAAAAAAATGATTAAAGGTCATCATTATTTTATCCAGGGATCAGCCCACAGCTGGGTAAAATGGCTTATGTTCAGCAGAGAACGTATACGGGCTAATGATGATGATGATGATAATGATAGCCACCTTCGGTCTCCAACATCAGACTAGCTGGATGGTACCATGACATTGCATTGTCACCGAATTTACTTAAGTATGCTAAATTTCAACTAAATCGGTTGAGGATAACTGTCTAAAATTCAGTTGCAAGTGCTCTTTCCCACACATACTAAGAGGGCAAGTATTGCTTAAAATTATTGAATTTGAAGGAACGAATTTCAAAAAATTTACGCCTTTGATGACGATTTGACGTACATTTTTCTCTCATCTACCCTATCTATACATTACAACAAACAATCCCCGTGCTTGGCGTAACTTCAGATGAAATTGCGTTAAAAAAAACTGGGTCGAGTCAGGACAAAAAAAAACTTCTTGCATTCAAGTATACCCTGCGACATTGACGATGTCGTCAACCCATCTTGACAGAGGACGACCCAATCAAGCAGCAATTTTTATCCATCTATTTGTACTCGGTTCTAGGATTCAAGATATTCAAGTATACCCTGCGACATTGACGATGTCGTCAACCCATCTTGACAGAGGACGACCCAATCAAGCTGCAATTTTTATCCATCTATTTGTACTCGGTTCTAGGATTCAAGATATTTAATGTTAACAAGGGCATTTTTGAATGCTAACTTCACAAAAACAGACAAAAATAACAGAATGGAAAAGGGTAAAATCAAGGTTATTACTAAAAACCATAACTCCAATTTCAACAACACATATTTGCACGAAAATTATTAAAATTCGTGTTCTAAAACGGATATCAGACGAATGAAAGCTTTCAAAACGTAAAACTGTTTCGAACTTGCGCGATTTGCTTCGACAAAACCTAAAGTATTTTCCAACAATAATCTTAACATTCTGTAATCCCTTTGTTTAAAAAATAAATCTAGGATTTTTGAACCTAGTTTATGATAAAAATTGCTGATGCTGTATTAAGGGATAAGCGTAAAGGGCTTTTACAAAAAACAGAGAAAGGCTTTTGAGGGTTATTGGTACCTAGTTACAATCTATTAAGGTCTGAAATAGGGCTTCGAGTCTCAACTGGAGGCTTTAGCCGTTAGCCGTTCTCGTATCTAAGCAGCCATTCTGTACCTTCGAATAAAATTCGCTTGATAGACTTCTCTTTCCAATATTTCTTAGTAACTTTTCAGACGTAGGTATGACCTGGTTGATTTTTCTAACGATAATAAGTAGGTATAGGTACTCACATTATCAGCCCAATATTTCAAAGAAACTTATCAATATATATAGATGCAAGTAAAGCACATACTTAGATAAGTTTTTTCTTAGAAAATCGTGATCGACATGTTTCACTAGCTTGAGTTTACGCATGTTTCACTAAGAGTCCATGTCACATTAAAAAAATATAGGTACTGGCGATGGCTAGGCTGTGTGAAATTAATACATATTTAACGCTACTTAGGTCCTTACATAACGGCAGGCAATAGCGGCGACCGAAAAGAAGTGTGGGAAGAACTCATACACTCTTAAAAGTGTATAGTCTATGGGAAAAATGTGTTTAATATGTGCATCATTATCTATAATAAGTTACCAGAATCTATCAAAGACCTCAATGGTAATTTATTTAAACCAAAGTTAAATATTTAGCTCCTGGACAAATGTTTCCACATTGTAAATGAATATATTAATTTTAAGTAGATAATTTATTATGTTTGTCTATGATTTGAAGTATCGGTTTGAAGCTATTTATTTTCAATTGTATTAATTAGTGTAATGAATTTCATAACTTATTTTGATATGATATTGTTATATGGGAAATTAAATAATAAAATGAGGTCACATTATTTCCATTCGTTTATTAGTTTACTCACGCTGTTTGAATGTTTGTATTACTCACGAAATCAATAATTATCATACAAATATTTCTTGGAATATTTGCACTGTGACCAATGTGACCCATTGTTTATCTGTTTACAAACTGACCCATTCAACAAAACTGGAAATAATTAAAATGTTTATTAACTTTGCATGAATATACTTTTGTACTTACCATAAAATTAATTTCATTAAATACATATTTCGTCCCGTTCAAATTTTGTAATGGCAATCAATGCAGTGCTGTGTTTTTATTTTTGTTTTTGCCAGCGACTTGGCACTTATAATAAATAAATAAATAAATAATGTTGGACAATTCACACAGCATTATCTAGCCCCAAGCTAAGCAGAGCTTGTGTCATGGGTACTAGATAACTGATATACATAATATAATTTATTACATAGATAGATATTTTCTTTTTTATTATACATAGAAAAACGACCAGAACACCCTGAACAAATATTTGCAGATCGTACAAATATTTGTCCCGAGGCGGGAATCGAACCCGCAACCTCCTGCGTCGCAGGCGGACCTTCGCCCACCGCGCCACATCGGTCGTCATAATAAAATTGTCCTGGATATTAAATAACTTATAATATCCTGGATTGTTGTAAATAATACCTACTCATATTTCAGGAGTTATTTTAACATTTTTAGTGGTAGCTCGATTTGCATTGCGCCCGGGATATACTTTTTACCATTTTTATTTTCTTTGGTGTAGGTAGAGGTATAAAACCAGCGGAAAATTAATTTGCCACAAATCGCAAACATCTACGCTAATGATTTTGATTTCGTTTTTATAGTAAATAGACCTTCGTTTGAGCACAATCTCACCTGATGGAAAGTGACGATGTGGCCGACGATTTACAATATTAAGGAATAATAAAATAACAAGCACTATAATGTCCTGCGCAGATGGCTAGCCTCCGTTGAGAGTGACCGGCGGCCGCCGCCCGGGGCCGAAATTCAGCTCGTAGGACAATATCACATAGTATAAATGCGGAAATATCACACTATTATGTGAAGATGACATTGCCCTCAGGAATATTAAAACTTTTAATCTACAGGCATAGTACAAACAGGTTATTAAGATGAAGGCTCAATAACTCTGCCGATAAACTAGTCAAAAGTCCCTAAAACATTATTATTAATAACTTCGTTGACCAGACGACCTGCTTCTCGAGGACGAGGCGTTTGGAGGTTGAATTTGCATCTGAATTATGTTTTAGGTAAAACCTTCGTTTGACCACAATCTCACCGGATGGAAAGTGACGATGCGGCCGACGGTGTATCACGAAAGTCTAGAAGACACCTAATCACTCTCGTCTTGAAGAGACCCAGATTGTAATTGGCCGGAAAAACAGAAGCAGGCAGCAACCCTATCTCGAACATAAGACCCAAGAGATCCTAGTGCTGCTGTACTGACATGAGGTACAATATCGTTAATAGCAGTTTAATGTCCCTATAAATAACGTAAAGTGACTAATGGCTGACCTGACCAGACGACCCACTCAAGTCTGGAGGACAAGACATAGGGGCAGACATTCAAATTTACTACTTAATTCAAACATATTCTGAGACCTGCTTAGTGAAATGAATAACATTTTAGACAGATTTACCAAAGAAACCTTTGATATATCATAAATATGTATTCTTCTTCTATCATTTTGCTCATTGAAGCTCTATAAAGGTTTCATCTTTTTATGAAACCTTTCTAAAGCTTAACCCGTCTACCCTATTCGAACACCTATAAACAATTAAGGCCAAAAATAAAATACATATGCCTGTACCTTTATACAAAACTAAGGTAAAATAATTTCAGCCAAAGCCTAACAAGTCTGGCCTTCAGCACTTTGCAGTAACAGTACACAATAGAGCATGGACAAAGGTCATCGCATACACTATTAACCTATAGCCCTCGCGAAATTGCAGCGAGACGCCTTGTACGTACGACCAGTCAGTCTAGAGCCCTTGCACGGAATACGAATATGGAATGCAATGCGACTAACAAGTAATGGGAATGGGTATAACAGGTCATTGCAATGGTGTAGTTTAATTTATTTATTTATTGAGGAACAACACAGAATTATATTAAAGTTAGCATAGGATTACTACCAACCGTCATGTCGTCGGTCGTCGCCCTAGCTACGTATGGAGGAGGATCGGGCTGCAAAATGAGCTTTCCTTGGATCACCAGTCCACAGGTGATACAGGTGGAAGGATGAAATGGAGAAGGACCTTCGCTCACTTCAAGTCTTCGCACAGGGCTAGACGGAGGCAGCGCAAACAGAAGCCGGTGGCGAGCTATCGACTAACTTCGGGGTTGATGTTCCATACTTACTCAGAATCAGAATCAGAATCAATAACTTTATTTCTTTAGGCTTACAAAATAAGCACTTAGACAAGTCAAATTGTATACTATAAACATAGTTATTATTATCAAATAAGAAATAAGGTGTTATTGATACTATAGTAGTAGGTAAGCCATTTGTCTTGGTCTGTCCATCAATCTCTCGATCTTATCGACCCCTTTGATGGCTAAAATTGGCCCAACCGAAACTGCTTATTTCGGTTCAGCCTTTTAAGTCTTTAAAAATTTAAAGTTTTTGAACATTTTCTTTAAAAAATCGCTTATATCCTAAACATAACTTTGATCTATTAAAATGAGTAGTATGGAAGCTCAATGAAATCGTGTAATAAAATATAGAAAATTTTATCTAAGGCCACACCAGAAAATCTAGATCTTTCAGGTAAAGGTTCTGAGTTCTTCTTAGGCTGGCTGGCTGCTGAATCTGTATGATATGATGCTATCCTATGTATGTACGCTTGCCGTAATGTAATCCTCCAAAAGCGGTGTACGAGGTGCCCTATAATAGAAAATGTAAATACCGTTTTGCTCAGGCAAAAATCATAAATTACTAGTTTTCGTCTACCCCTGAAAATACTAAATTAAATATTTGTATGAATCAGTCATCTTGATGATACCATATAGTCGACCTAGCTTATGATAATAAGCTCTGCTAAATTCGGAGCTTGATGCCTATGTGCTTTATTTCTATATTTAATCATTTTGGACATTTATTTATTTAGATTTTCCTCTACATTATTTGGTTTGAATATTTGCTTTGCTCACATTGTTCATGAGCTGTAAGTACAACTACGAAGTTGTTTCTGCAATCTGTACGTACCTACTTACTCGTTCCTCGAACGTTTCGAAAACAGTAGCAGTTCTTGTGCACCTTACCAGCTCTGTCGTAATGAGAAGACCACCTGTGCATGATACTTCCATTACGTATGTAATTTGGTCTCCATTCAAAAGCTTCATTTAAATTCAATAATTAATTTCGAGGAATTCAGTTCGAGCTTTTGATTTTTGTTTAATTACTTAACGTTCGTGTAGTTTTCGTTGGTATTGTTTATAGTTTTGCCTTGAAATATCTTTAAATTAAATTATTTAAATACGTTTAAATATCAGTTTTATTTGGCGATCTAATTCAAACCCTAATACAACGTCAAATCAATATTTTCCGCACAGGGTCGTAGCCGTCTTCGAACATTCGTAATTAGAATCTCTTTGACGCAACTACAACAAAGGGTAAACTATAAACACATCAGCAATCTAAACCAATACCTAATTAGGTACTACGAGATCAACCATCACGCATAATAACCTATCAAAGCCAAACCTTTGAAGCCAAAATGTCTGCTCCAGTACAGGATTTACCGCAAAACTCGAATGACAACCCGAGCTCAACTTTGAACCGGGTCGCTCCTAACGGAGCTCAAACAGGGAATCGAACCCCCGCGGTGCTTTACAATAGCACTCGTCAGGCCATCACTGCAGGGTATATACCCACGATCCACTCCACAAACAGTATAGAACTCTATATGACAAAAATATAGAGACGAATGTTGTAGAGCAAGCAGATCCCATCTATCTCCTTTCAACAACTCGAAAGCCAAACAGAGAAATATCAAGGCGTACCGTACTGTAGAAATGCAGTCACGACCGACGTAAATAAAGCTGGAATCTCTACGATCTACGCCAGTGCAATATAAACTTAATTGCGTAAACGAATAAGCTCAAAATTGGTGTAGAGAATGTTGAGTGCGCGTGAGAGGAGAAACGAACAATTCATAGCTATTGTATCGAACAAGGATGGATGTATGGTGAATCGTTTGGGTTGGACGAGGATGGTAGATGAAAGGTGGATTTGTCGAAGGTATAATTTTTGAGGTATCAGATGAATGGACTTTACGCAGGGCACACGATTATCGTGACCAAGCGAGGCATTTTAAGATTTACCGTTGTATAAAAATTGCGGTCAAGTTCGAAAAAACTGGGATGTTTGGAAAGGACGGACAGTCGGTCAGATTTCTTTATCAAAGGATTCGATGGAACCAAGCAGAGATTCAAACCAATTTTTTTTTTTCAATAATCGTACACCACGTTTCTTTGAATCGAAGAATACCTAGGAGGTAGAGGAAAATACAGCATGGAATGTACCTACTACGCAATGATTTCAAAACTACGATTAAATTCTATTTTCGAGTTTAAATAATTAGTTTGAGAACGCGTTTAGGTACACCCACAGAAACTAACACAGCACCCATTGAAAAATATTTTGAACTGAAATCAAATTTTGGACTTTTAAGGTGTTTTACGAAAGTATACAAAATATCTGTTGGACGACGACGCTGAAGCTCAATCGCCTGTCCAAACCAGGGACTGATTTGGTTACCCGTTCAAGGGTTTTCTATAGGGTTTTTTTGAAGAGGTTGTTTTAAAACCCTTTGCTTATGGGTTACACTTTCAATGAATAACCGACTTTTAGGGGTAACCCTTTCAAAACCCTTTCGACTGGGTTATCTATTGAAAGAGTTTTGGGTTTTAGATAGATTTGATAACCCCTACGTTTGGGGTTACCCTTTCCATCATTGTAACACGGTTACCCTGTGCATTACTAGGTACCTAATCCTAGGATTAGGTAGTAAATCATCATCATCATGAAGGTTGCGGGTTCGATTCCCTGCCTGCAGTCTTTCGCAGGTTGTCATACCACCTGGCCTGAAGCCGTCCTACACTACGTTTAACGAGTGGTGGTCTCCACTCAAGAACACGTTTACCCCAGTGGCTGTCGGTTCTTCGCAAGATACCTATGGCCGGCCCACTGCCACTTCAGCTTGCTAATTCTTAGAATGTCGATGACTATGGTTCTCTGTCCGATGAACTTACCTATTCGTTACGTTCATCATTTAGGTACATTCCTATTCCTATCCTTCCGAAAAACTCAGGGCATAGCTCGCTGCGCGACTTTGATTGAAGTTCTAAGTCGAGTTTCTTGAGTGCTTTGAACTGCCGGACCAACCCTACTGTTTTATTTTAAAGTAAGTATACTACAAACTAATCTCTATTTGATTAGCATAAGGGTGAAAATAATATTTTTTTATGTGTAAAGAGCGCCGCCGCGCCCCGACCGGCGCGTGTCGGCGCGAGCGGCGCGAACTCAAAGCGGGTTGCGGCACCTTTGACCTTATAGCGGCAAATTGTTTGATGTGCCGGTGGCAATTGTCTTAATTTTATTGTCATTCGCCACTTGGACTCGGAAGTAGGAACTAGGAACATCGTAGTGAGTTAAGTTTAAGTGAGTGAATGATGCCTTTGCCGAGAAGAGATGCCGTGCATAGATACTTTGAATACGACGCAGAAAATAGCAATAGCAAATGCAAATTATGCCGAAATTATATTAAAGTAACTGAACTATAAATCTTACCTACATGTATGTATATATATTTATATATATTTCCAGAGTAGGCAGAAGCAGAACTTACAGCCAACCCGATAGGTACCTTACCTACCTAAATGTAAGTAGGTTAGTACTTAGGTTTGAAGACCTCTGTGCCGCGGTGGGCGAAGGTCCGCCTGCGACGCAGGAGGTTGCGGGTTTGAATCCGGCCTCGGGACAAATATTTGTACCATCTGCAGATATTTGTTCAGGGTGTTCTAGTCGTTTTCTATGTAGGTATAATAAAAAATATCTATCTATGTAGGTACTCGTATTGTATTACCTGTATACCTATCAGTTATCTACTACCCATAATACAAACTCTGCTTAGCTTGGGGCTAAATAATGCTGTGTGATTTGTCAGGCATTATTTATTTACTTATCTTGGGGCTAGATAATGCTAATGTGGATTGTCCATTTTTAATTTTTATTTTAGGTAGGTAAGGTGTCTAAGTAGGTATTATTAAGGAAATTTCGTAGTAGTCGGTACCTAGGTGCCTAACTGCCTACCTACTTACTAACTTTTAGTGAGTACCTAGGTAGTCACATAAAGTAGGCAGGTACCTAATCTATGACCGAAGTAGGTAGGTACGTACTTATAATGTAGATAGATATACAAAATATCTAGATAGGTTAGTTGGTACTTTATCTACCTATAATGTATCTACTAACCTACCTAGGTTAGGTACCTAGACCACAGATTAGGTAATCTTACTTCGCTTAGACTACCTAGGTAGTGTAGATTGCTGATAGATTGATGCCTACAAGAAACTTAGTAGGTACCTAAGAAAATAGGTAGGTACCTACTTACCTAAATTTAAGCTCAAGTTGCGTTTCAAGAAGTCTCGCGGCTATAGGTACATATGTACATATATATTAATCTTTTCGCGGATCCATTCGGGAATCTGTATCCTTGGTAACGCACTGCCCGCGCCGTCGCCTCCTTGCCAGATTGACTGCAGTTGTTCGGCGACCCGAATTAAGGCTATAATTCAGCGAAATTTGACATGGAATATTTGTAAACAAACCGCTCATACTTAAAATTACAATTTACTCTGTTATGTTATGATGTATTTTAATACACAATTTAAATTCCTTGTCAATTTGAGATCGTTCCTTCAATAAATATTGCTAACAAATATAAATATCTAAAACTCGACGCCTAGCATGCGTCATGCACTTTTTTGTTATTGTTTGTTTACAAATATTTCATGTGGAGTTTGGCTTGAACAGATCTCAGTATTTTCGGGATCCTCACCCGCGCCGCCGCTGCCGCGGTTTTAAAAATATTTTTTCAAATCATTTGTAATTGTAAGTAGGTATGTATGCATTAGGCGTTCATTAGGGGAGGCCTATGTCCAGCAGTGAACTGATAAAGGCTGATGATGATGATGATGATGTATGCATACCTATCGAACAACGTTAGTCAGTGTTCAGATATTTAACTGAGTAGTCATTTCAACTGCAATAGAAATGATAATCACAGTGTAACACTAAAAACCATTAAAAACCACATACAATGAGGTAACTTCTTCAATCGGAAAGGGTAACCCTTTCATTGGGTTATAGCAACAATAGGGTAAAGGGTAACCCTATCGTTGCTATAACCCAATGAAAGGGTAACCCTTTCATTGGGTTATAGCAACAATAGTGTAAAGGGTAACCCTATCGTTGATATAACCCAATGAAAGGGTTACCCTTTCACATGTGTTTTATACGGGTTACCCGAATAAAGGGTAACCCAATCGAAATGCGCAGATCGATGAAAGTGTTACCCATTGCAAGGGGTTAACCCAAACTCGGGGTTGTACAGTCCCTGGTCCAAACGGATTTTTTACCTATTGACCTATTATTTCTTAAAATCCAAACCAAAACTAAATTCTACGCAGTCTAATTACTATTTTCTTAATAATTGCCTACCTACGGTGTTCTTCCAACACTAATTACGAGTAGTTAACCCGCGCACATTCACAATGTATATGAACACGTCCAACTATTATTGTTTAATGGTAAAACAATGAGGGGTTTTCTATGAGAACTTCTTTCTTCCTCTATGTATGTTATTTGAGAAAATAAATAATCTTTAAGCCAAAAGAGTGGTTGCCATAGACTAAGATAGATGGCGCTGTATGAAACTCAATGTCAAAAATCTGCCTAAAAATGTGTAAAATGGCATGTAGGGCTAGCACAGACTTTCTTGTCTAGGTAGAATAGATAAAAAATGACGTAAAAATTACATTAAGGTGTAGAGAGTAGAAAGTTTTCTTCGTTCGAGAACACGGCGTTCGGAAGAATAAGCGGTAGGGATGTTTTCTATTCTACCCTAGAGATGAGTCTACCGATGCGAACATGGGGATCAATTTACTCGTTTCTTGACATTTGAGAATAGAAACATTTCTTCTAAAATTGTCTACACCTCTCGAGACCTAGACAAGGTCTTTCTTCCCTCGCATATCGCAATATTTGGATGTTTAGTTATATTATTATAATACTCTTTGATTTTGGGGTTTTTGTGTCTAGTTAATGGCCCAGCAGCAATTACGAGCAAATGCAACATAAAAAATCGGAGAATAATTTGTTTGTTTGTTTGCTCCAAAACAAATTAATCTCCGTTATTCTGTATTGTATATGCTATGAGTTCAATAATCTTCATTTGCCGCCTTTGCCAGAGACAGTATTTCACCGAAACATTTTGAGAAAAGATTTCGGTATTTCTTTCGTCCAATAAAAGAAAAATACATCTTTGAACGAAAGAAATTACCCTTCAAAACATTGTAATTGACATTGACAAATACAATAAAGTGACATTTTGGTGTAATCAAAAAACGTTTCGTTTTACGGGCTCAGTTTTCTTTTTAGCGATACGGCTGGTTTTATGTTGATTTTCTTGGTAATGAAACGTAAAGAACGAACTTTTTACAGCATTTATATTTTTTCTGTGGTTTGGTTCCCGTTGCAATAGAAAGCGCTTCTCTACGAAGAAACTGTTTTAGGGTTTGTTTCTCGAAACGGCATATTCGGGCAAGAGAAAGATTATGAAGACAAGAAACTTTCTTCTCTAGTCTAGGTAGAGTAGAAATGAAAAGCCCGTGCTAGCGGGGTTGTTTCGTTCTTAATTTTATGACAATTGACATTTACTCTAGACTTTTGTGCAGCGCCATCTAGTGTCAAAATAAAAAGCATGATTGTTTTTTTTTAAAGATTGCGTTGAAAAGGCCTCATTGCCTACCTGTTTCATAATATAAAATATAATAATTTTATTATTAAAAAAACCATCTACGACCAAACTGCTCGGGAAGAAAAATCCAACGAATCCAAACTCGACGGGGTTACATCGTTCTGCGAGTTTTTATGGTCACTTTCTATCTCCATCATCAGACAAAGTCCAAAGTGAGATATTAAAAAAAAACTAGTTTGTTGTATTTTTGTATTCTACAGGTAATCATTCATACTTACGAGTTGCGCAAAACTACTTTTCTCCTAGTTCTACATATAGAACGCACAAAATACAAAACCTCAATGTTTTTAATTTGCGGGTGAGAACAGACAGGCTCGTACGAAGGTCAGTGAAGGCTGACGAACGGACCGGGTGTGGGTGCCGGCGTCCTAGGCATTAGTGTTAAAGTCATATTAGTCGCTTGATACTTTTATGATGGGATTGACGCTCTAGCTAGTTCTTGGAGTTTCAACTTGGGTACCTTGCTAATGGGCTCACCAGATCGGATGTATTCGTGTATCACTCATACATACAAAAAGAAAATGAACCAATCAGAAACGAAACTATCTCGTTACTCATCGGTTAATTAATATTGTTTTTTAAATTTTGCGGCGATAATAGCATGCGTCATACTCTCGTGCTATGATTCTAGGTACCTACTATCTGAATTGACAAGCAGCTGTTTAAATAGCCCCAATATTCAGAAAGGATTGTTTGTCCTGAGGGTAACTGTACTTGCGATCACTTCATAGATAATCGTCTTTTACACAATTTCTTGCCTATATCAGGATACAGTTTTAAGAACTGCCAGTGTACTTACTGAACTGTAATCATTCCTGCAATAAACTTTATGTATACATACATAAATTTTTCAAAAAATGTTTTGTTGACGGCTATCACGACACCAATTCGTAGCTAGATGATGTTGTTTGAAAATTTCAAGCAGGATTTATTTATTTACGGAATAGCACGACCTGCTTCAAAACAGGGAAATGAAAACTCGGTTATGTACTTCATTATTCGACAGACACTTCGCCCAATGCTCTTCGCGTATGTGTCTTTCGCGCAAAGGTTCAGATGTGGTAGCTTGATTGATTTTCACAAGCCAATTGAAAAGCTATTTCATAGACGGAATATTCCACATGTAATATTATGATTACTGATAACGTCCATCAGAAATCTATTATCAAGGTGGAGCGAGCCGCTAAGAAGTAATTAAGGTTTTTTTAGGAGCTCAACGACTTGTTCTTAATCAGAAATCCTATAACCATAGTAGCCAAGCACGATATCAAAAATAATTACCGTATAACGTGTCAAGCATAGTATTACAGGGTTGCCATTTGCAAATTAGCGACACATTTGTTTGTTTGATTCTATGTAACAAAAGTTTGATTCTATGTTTTTCTGAAGATATCTTTCAGACTGTTTCCACTTCAATAAATATCAAATCTTAACAATAAAATATAGAAACAGTTCGATATCGCCAACTTATTCCACGACCCCTACCGTCTCACCCTCACCTCAAACTTTGTACATCAAAGTATTTCTTTTTCCCCCTGGCAACCCTGACCAGAGGTAATTCCTTGTCCCCCAGCGTCCCCCATGGAAGGTGGGGTACAATGGCCTGCATTGTTTGATAATGGAAGAATTATCGCACGCTCATGTGCATTACCTACGATTATACTTTCATTCGCATTTTGTCGATGACTGTACTTTATTTGACGTTTCCAATACTGCCAGACTGCCACCCTATGATTATTCGGCCCCCATATGGGCTTTAAATGAGTAAGATTAATAAATTTGAAATATTATAAGCTGTAACAGTCAAAGTAGAATTTATTGTGTCTGCTTGCAATTACTGTAATGTATACTTGTAATAAACAGATACATATATCAAAAAAGGAACTATTACGGGAAATCTTCAATACATTTATCTGTACGAAGACAAATTTACCGATCATTTTCGACTGATAAATCAAAAAAAACTTTACTGATCATTAAGAAAAAATCACTGAAATGATCTCACTTAAGTAATTCAATAAGTAACAAAATAAACAAAAGGAATCTATCTTTTAACCGCCGAAAATAGAGTGTTGAAAAAACTCTCCCATCTATTCGGAACAAAAAGCCGCAATCAGGTGCGGTCTTAGCAAGAGCGATATAAACAGCTTATGACAAGTGCTCGCTTAAGATTATACATTAAAACTGTGGGCATCGATTTAAATTAAACTATGCGCATCATAAATTATTAAATTTATACATGGGCATTGTAAAACAGAATTTGTTGCAGTAAATTCGATCAATGGATACAAATTTCAACCAGCTAACACCGAAATTATTGCCATTTCCCTCAAGCTAAGAATGTATAAACGTTTGTTCAGAATAAGCCCGCTGTCTTATCGCTGTCACTTGTGCTACACTCTTACACCCCTGTCGCTACAAGTCCCGCTATCCGCTGCTATTCCAGCGAGACGCAGTAACCTTGCGTGCAACCGTACACACAAGAACGTTCACCGCTCGGCTGATGACTTTTATTATATTTGTACTGCACATTTGCACCCCTCTATATCCGCTACATGACCCGTTATCCGGTGCCACTCCAGCCACACCCTAATATCGCGTGCAACCGTGAGAACGTTCACCGATCGGCTCAAAGGCGCCGCGCGCGCCCTAATCGCTGTTATTTGTACTGCACCCTTGCACCCCTCTATAAAGCCTTTAATAAAGAAGTTCCGGGCGTGATTTAATCTTAGGACGCTTAAGTTGTAATTTAGACAACATCTTTGTAGGGGACTATTGTATGGTGACTTATATACGTTATTTTAATATTAGGTGTGAAAAATATTTTGTTATTGATTTCGAGATATCCTTAGGTATACTTGTTTACCCTAGATCTTCTGGGTAAGGTACTGTAGGTACACGTCTCGTCACGGTTTAATAGCACTCGGCGAAAGTGGAGGGGGTTCTGCGCAGGTGTACAATCGAGTTCTGCGCATCACCAGCGTGACGCGACCTATACTTTACTGCAAAGAGAGGAAATAGCCTAGGGAGGCATATGTGCAGTGGGTCAGCGGGGGCTAATCTAAAAAATAAAAAAGGATAATATTATGTACCTATACCTCAATGAAATATAGCCTACATTACCTGGTAAGTACTTAGCTTGAGAATAGTATCTAGTATCTAAGTTACCGTGAAACAGCAATAAGAGAGTGTTGCCGTAACATGTCAGCCACTCGTACCAAACGACCGGCTTCCCAGAACGTCTGGCCATTGGGCCTTGCCTATGACTCACTGCACACAATACCCATAGCACGATAACAGTGGCGACAGTAGGGTCACTTAGATTTGAGAAAACGGGGCGCTATACGGAAAAGGATTTACAAAACTTAGATGCTAAGGATAGAAAAATATGTTTAACTAATACGAAAATTTTAAGTAGGTACATAATAATAAGTACCGTTGAACAAAACTTGTTCAGCGGCCGGCATCAAACCCTCAAAGTTCCAATACCCCTAACATAAAATAAAATAAGTTGTTATACAGTCTACTTTGTCAAGTAAATTTAAGTACAACATAATTCATTACTAGGTATTTCTACATCATATTTTGTCATTATTACTTTTACTACAAATAATAATTAATTTTGAGATTAGAATAATATAATTTATAGCATTTCTAGTTATTTCACATAGGTCATCATCATCAGCCCATACACGTCCACTGCTGGACATAGGCCTCCCCCGTACGACGCCACAAATAGCGGTCCTGAGCCGCCTCCATTCATCGACTCCCTGCGACCGCTACGATTTCGTCGGTCCATCGAGTGGATGGTCTCCCATGTAGAATTGGAATTGGATTGGATTTGCCATAATCACCACGCTTGGCAGGCGTATTGGTGATCACAGTGTTGGTGTTGAAAAATACTCAGAAGGAAGCTGCTGCCCTTCCTCTGGTAGGTTCCCTCAGTCGGCTCTTACGACATCCACGGGTTGAGTTGGAGGGGTCGATATTCGTACGCCGCGGCCGCACGGCATAGGTACACATAGGTAACTTAGTTGTTTAAGAGGAGCCCAGTTATCGGCTGGCTACCCTAATCTACTTCATGTTTTATTTAGGCCTTCTATTTAAATGCATGTTTTTCTTTTTAATCTCTATGTATAACGTATACGTGGATAGCGCTGTGGGCTAGCTATATTGTGAATATTTCTCATATTTACACAGTAAATAACTAACATAAATGTATAATAAGTTTAATGTAGTCGAAGTAGAAATTCATTACTCTAAGAAAGTTATGCCGCGATTCAAACCAATCTAAGACTGAATTTAAGTGTGTATTCTAGCTAGAATATACAACCGACAAACAGCTGGTAGTAATTAGCTACTTACTACCAGCTGTTTGTGCATATGACACACACATACAGTCATACACATACCAGTAATGTTTGTGTAGTATGAATGTCGATGATTAGATCACCGATAACGCGCAAGGTTAATGTGAATCAGGCAGTTTTTGTGACATCGGGTATGTTTAGTTAGATCGATTTTTGGGAATTTTTAATTCTCTGAAACGAAACAATAACTTTTTATTTCGAAGATGATGCATAATAATAGTTGCTGCACATATTCTTATTCTTAGTGGGGGAACTGAGATCTGCACCGACATCTCGCATAGGAGCGTATTGTGCATTATCCCCCTGCCTAGACAGGCCCTAACCAGCCCAACTCCTTGAAGTACCGGAGCAGGACTTTTGGTGTTTGACAGCTTCGTTTCAGCTTCTCTGTGGGTGTGGATGCGGTTTGTGTCTCAATGAGACTTTTAGTCCAGTTTTGTGTCTGGCCTCCTCTGTGGCCGTACAGTGTACAACAACGTGTTCCACTGTTTCTTCTTCTTGGAAGCAGCCACGACACAGAATGCTGTCTGTGGCTCCAGTCTTAAAAAGATGATGGTTCAGTTCGCAGTGACCTGTGATGATACCGACCATCATTCTCAAGTCCTCGCGGCTCATCTTGAGCATCGTGTTAGTGGTTTTCCGATCTTTGGAAGGGTATAATGATTTAGTATGCTTGCAGTCTGTTCGACGCTCCCAAAGTTTTTGGTGTTCTTTTTCTGAGTTCAGTTTTAGTCTATTTTTGACTTCCGCTGTGGGCGGGTTAGAAAGACTAATGTCATGTTGTGTTGGAGTCTGTCTCGCTCCTTCCTTTGCCAGTCTGCATTTATGTTGCCTGGGCAGGATCGACTCTCAGTCCATTCTACGTAGACTGCTGTGTTGAGACAGATCTTGTAGAGCGTTGTGGCATTCTACAATTGATTTTTAATCTTGTGTCTGTCCTTTTGAGTGCGTTTATTAGTGCAGCGCTGTCCGTTTTGAAGACCAACTGCATCGGTCTGGTTGGCTCTTTGATGATTGTTTCCAGAAGCATCTGATTTGCTGCCAATTGTAGTCCCAGTGTTTCAGCCTGAAAGGCCGTGGTAACTGAGTTTAGTAGTTGGGCTATTGAGAGTCCGATTTCGGAACAAGAGTAGCCACAGCCAGCTCTTGTTTTGTTCTTGGCCCCATCTGTGTAGATGTGATATGTGATAACGTCATGTGAGGTGCTTGCTTCTGCGTTCTCTTCATGCGTTATTACATTACGTAGGTCTTCCCAGTAAGGCATATAGACGCTACCCTGTCAGTGCCATTCGCCGCCTCTGGAATTGCACCAATGGCTTTGCCTAGTATTCTGCAGTGGGTTGTTAGGCGTGTGTCGCCTTTCCACTGGTTTGTTGATTTTATTCTTAGACGCCGCCATTGCTTCTTGTTGTATGTGAACGTGCAAAAGTGTCAGTCCTAAAACTATGTCCAGTGCTGCAGATGGGGTTGATTTCCTGCATCCGCAGATGAGTGTGCAGGCCATTCTTTGTACTTGCTGTAGTTTGTTAATGGTGGTGACTAAGTTTGTTCTAGGCCACCATACTATTGCACCGTATGTTAACACTGGGCGGACCATGACTGATACAACCATAGGCACAGTTTGGGCTTTAGGCCCCAGTCCTTGCCCACCGCTCGCGTGCATTGCCATAAAACGTTTGTGGCTTTTGTTACAATATGATCTAGTTGTTTGCCCCACAGTAGTTTACTGTCTAGCCATATACCAAGGTATTTGACCTCCTTACTTAGCGTCAGTGTTGTACCTAGCAGTAACGGTAGTTCAAGTCTTGGTAATTTGGTTTTACGTGTAAATAGTACAAGTTCTGTTTTGTTCGGGTTTACTGACATACTGTGTTTGGTGCACCATGTTTCCACAGTCCGTAATGCTTTCTGCATCTTCTCACACAGAGTAGCTTCGAAAAGTCCCGATATCATGATTTCCAGATCGTCTGCATATGCGATTGTAAGAAAACCGTCTTTGTTCAGCGAGTCCAAGAGTTCATTCGCGACCAGTATCCACAGGAGCGGCGAAAGGGCCCCGCCCTGTGGACACCCCCGCGTCATCCTGCATTTGGTTGTCTGCCCCAGGGATTCTGATCCTTCGATTTTAGTTGCTCTGCTGGATAGCATTTCAGTTATCCACTCATTTAGGTTTTCATCAACATCTTGATTTCGCAGTGCGTTTTCTATTGATGGGAAGGTTGTTTTGTCAAAGGCACCTTCTATGTCTATGAAGGTGACTAAGCACGATTGCTTGCTTTCAAGCGCGCTTTCAATCTTGTGTACTACTTGATGTAGAGCTGTTTCAGTAGATTTGCCTGATTGATAGGCATGCTTTTGTTCACTGGGTTTGTAAGTAGCGGCCCACTTCGAATGTACTTGTCGCATAATCTTTCTAATGTCTTCAGTAAGAACGAGCTTAAGCTTATTGGTCTGAATGACTTCGGTTGGGTGTAATCTGTTTTTCCGGTTTCGGTAGGAAGATTACTTTGACCTCCCTCCAAGTTCGAGGGATGTATTTCCATGCGATGCAGCTTCTGAATATAGAGGCTAACGTCGATGTTATCCTTGTGAGGTTCCACTGAAGGAGGGCTGGGAAGATACCGTCCGTTCCAGCAGCTTTGTACGGTTTGAAACTTCTGACCGCCCAGTCGAGCGCTTCTTCTGTAACTATCAGATTTGCGAGTTCCCAGTCTTTGTTTTGGGGTTTGCGATGATTTCTGGTTTCCCAGCTAGTGTTCTCCTCCAGTTTACAGTCCGGAAAGTGTGTTTTCAGCAATAACTCGAGCTGTTCACGCTCGGTTTTTGTGTATGTTCCATCTGGCTTTTTTATTGAACCCAGCTTTGTTGCCGTATCCTTGGATAGAATTTTGTTGAGGCGAGCTGTTTCGCTCTGGGTGGCTATAGAGTTGCTATATTCAATTCAAATCGTTTATTTCAGCACCAATAGTACCATATACACACACATAAAAATTCATACAGAGCGTTTAAAATTGATGTAACTAATTTAACATTTTATAAGTTATCATCAGAAAATTTAATCGGCCCAAATTACACAAAAAAAAAATGCAATTACAAACCGAGCTAAAAAAAATAAAAATATAACCTACCTCACACAAAGTCATTTCCTTTCACATGAAGCTGCGACAGGCGCCACAGAATAGGGCAATCAGGTTTTCTCGCTAAAATCCTCAGCAGGTTATTCGCGCTAGAGTGGACGCGGCGCAGCAGTGATGCGGCTCTCTTTCGCATGATGGCATGGAACCCATCTGTCTGAGCGTCAGCAAACATGCCTGATGCGCTGCAGCACCTGGGCAGACGCACTAGCGCTCTAAAGCCGTTGTTGTATTGGACGCGTAGAGCGTTGACTGCCCTCTTGCTATACCTGACCCACAGACTGCACGTGTAAAATGACTGGCAGAAGGCCTTAAATAGCGTGACCTTTACTGCTCCCGTGCATCGTGCAAACCTGCGGGCCAACATATTGCTACGGACCGCCAACGCTCTACGCTCCCTCTCTATGTCCTCGTCGTCGCTGAGATTTTCTGTAACCCAGTGACCCAGGTACTTAAAGCGCTTCACTATTGGCAATTCCACCCCATTAAGGAAGACAGGAGGTGTAATAGATACCTTCTGTTCCTTCGGGTGGAAAACCAGAAGTTCACTTTTCTGAACATTGTACCTGAGTCCGTAGGCCCCAGCATATTTCTCACATATTTTGAGCAGCTTCCTAACAGCACTGATCGAGGGTCCTAGGAGCACCATATCGTCGGCGTAGCTTATGTTGTTAATAATGGTGCCGTCAATAGAACAGCCAACTCTGGCGCTCCCTAGCTCCTCGATCAGTCCATTGACGTACAGACTGAAGAGGCGCGGTGATGTTAATCCTCCCTGCCGAACTCCGCACCTCAGCCTATACGCATCAGACATTGCGCCTGCCCATCTCACAGCATTTGTTTGGTTGTTGTACCAATAATCAAAAAATTTTATAACCTCTTCTGGTAACGAGGTCTCAGTTCTCATCTTATGCCAGAGCACATCGTAGGACACCAAATCGAAAGCTTTAGACAGGTCCAGAAAACATGCGTAAACTGGAGTCTTTCGGTCAGTATAGTAGCGGACTGTCTGCTTCAGACACAGAATTGCTGTTTCCGTAGACAGGCCAGGCCTGAACCCGAATTGGGCGTCGTTCAGGTTTACATGCCTACTCAATATGCGATCAAGCAGACTGTCCAGTACTTTCGCCACAGATGTAGCTAGCGATATGGGCCTATAGTTGCTGCTATCTGATGAGTCACCAGTTTTATTTTTGATAATTGGTACAACAACTGTTTTCATACACTCACTTGGCATATATGAGTGTCTGACGCAGAGAGTGTAAAACATTGCCAAGACTCGTGGCAGGTGAACGCCTGCGTGCTGAAGGTGCTCCACACTGAGACCATCATGTCCTGGGGATTTTCCTCTCGTCATGTTTTTAAGAACATCTGCAACCTCTTTAGCCGAAAAACTTAGAGGAGCAGGAGACGAAACGTTCTCAGTATGAAGCACCGGCGGCGGCTTTGGCGGTAGTGTTCCTGTCAGGCGCGAGGGCTCCACGCGAAAAAGCCCGCTGAACATGTTAGCGATAGCTGAGGGCTCTGTCTTACCATCGACGCAAAGGGGGACATTAGGTCTAGGGTTAAGCTTTTTCGTGGCTTTCCAAAAGTCTTTGAAATTTTTATTTGCGTGGTGTGATGCCAGTATATCCATTCTGATTTGTTCAGCATTACTCTGACACCACTTGAGCTTTGACTTAAAAACTCGCCTTGACTCCGACATATCGTCGTATATTTTCCCCTTCGTCGGTTTGCCATGCAACAACCATGTATGAAAAGCACGCCGCGCCACCTCATGACTATTTCGTACATGCCTGTTCCATCCCACCACCACATTCTTAGGCTTCCTAGCTTTTCCCGAGTTTGAACTTGTCATAGCAGCTTCACGCAAAATGGTCACAATATTTACATACAACTCGTCAATAACAGCCCTATGTTCAACTTTGTGACATATGGTATCACAACTGTTAGCTGAAAGTTCTGAAATATCGATTAACATCAATTTATCATTACATAATTTATTATACATGTCAATTTGCTCTCCATCTCTTTCTCCCCAAATTATTCCATTATTTAATTCCCTAACCGCAATAGTCTGAGACTTTAATAACGATAAGTTACAAGTTATTTCAATAGGAAAATGGTCTGACCAAGCGCTATAGCGTGTCCATGCGTTTTTACGGCTACTTTGAATCTCTCTTTTATATTCTTGTCTTATTATTTTATAGTTAGACCAGTCATTTTCACTTTTCGTGTTCTTTATCATTTATCTTCGCGATGAGCAATTTTATTACTTTCGGTAAACAAGGGGCTCACTTGTTCATAGCTGGCGGTTATATGCGCCGTCGTTTATTTACAAAACTTTGGTAAGTGAAATAATTGAATCTTGGGATCGGGGTATGCCCTCGGAAAGTATGTGACACAATAAAAGAGGCAATCGAGATGACGACTACTGCTATCTGCACCGTCACGGTAGAGGGGCGGACGGACCCACAGGTCACATGTCTACCTTACCTACCGTCTATCGCTCGACTGTGGACACACATCTCGAGCAGGGGCTTATGGTTTTGTCTGACTATGGACTGAAAAAATCAGGACATAAACGAATGTCGCAAAAAGCAAAAAGGCATAAGAGTAAACAAGAACATAGAATAAGGTTTACTTTAGGAATTTAGGTAACTTGACAGATAGATAACCTGTTCAGACCGGTTCTTCGATTTTAATCGATAAGTATTTTTAGATCAGTCGGATATTTCACACCTGCGAAATGGGATATAAGCCACTTAAGCCTTTATTTTAAAAATAAAGGTTTATTAAAGTAAAATATTACCAATGTAAAATTAAATCAGAGCAGTACTAAAGTTACCATTTCTAAATTCTCTCTCATAGGTATTTAAGTTATGTGTGGGTTTATCAGAATCAAACGTTTTTAGTTCTATCGGACATAATAATATCGGTTAAAAGTTTCATAATATGCCTTCGTTTAGTCTTAACTAGCATTAGATAAGTCACGTTGTAGACTCAGTAGTCAGTGACATCAAAGCCATGTTATATCAGTGACGTCATTCACGGATATTCTCCCCACCAACTCATATGATGTACTTAGGTAGGTGATAAGGTGTTAACGTACTAAGCCAACGCATCAACCTTGTCACGTGATGTCTCAATCTCACATTTGCACTAGCGACATCTAGTTCCAACGTTTGTATCTGACCTACTGCCACCAGCTTACAGAGGGTGAGTCCAAAAGACAGACACTGACGGAGCTAAACTTGAGCGGTCGATTGCACACCGATGTGTAACAAAGGTTAGCAAATTAATGGTCTAGGCGGTGGTGGTGGAAAAACCGAACTCCTACTCAAGTACCTAGATGTCTTAAAAGTTGACTAAGGGACTGCTTTTGGAGGCTTTCAGATGAAGGAGCTCCTTTTGTGTGTTTTAAAGCCTTTTCTGAGATCACCGATGCAAAGCGTGTTAATTATGGTAAAATCCTCCTTTTTGGGGAACGCACGTTCAGTGGTGGACATATACGAGCTAAGGTAACAAAGACGTAATCAGTAATTACCTACACACTCCACACACTACACACTCTCCTTAGTAATTGTTCTCCCAATGTGATGGTGGAGTCTCCGTTTTCTTTTTCCACATTGCTCTATCTAACACATCTTTATAAAAATTGCAATATTCCTCTTATTTTTGCCTTTTGCCTGCTACGTTCACGTATACACACGTTTTTTTTTTATAAATACAAATAAATAATTTGGCCAATTACATCTAGAAAACGGAAAACCTGGAAGAAAGGGAAAGGCCTCTCGCAATTGCCCTGCTGTGGTGTAATACATGTGATAAAATAAATATGTAGAAAGAGGATTACCAATCTAAGAATTATAAAACATAAAATACCCGTTTTAACTCATAGATAGTTTCGGCCAGCAATCAATACGAGAGAATTGATAAATAATCTTGAAAGTTAATCAAGCTGAAAAGGTTGCAACATGAAGATTGAAGCCTTTTGGAAGAAATGCAGAATCATTGTGAGTATCGTAACGTTACGCTTGAATTGATATTACACGAGTAGGATGGGAAGGCTGATGGGTATAAAGTTGATGACGCTGAACTGACTGAAATTATCTACTGAGATAAAACCGTAGCGTGATTAACAGACAACGTAGAGAAATATAGATCTACAGTATGTCACAGACAAATATTCGTATACACAGGCTAAAATGCTAAATTCTTTTGTTTATATATGGTTACGATGTCAGCAATGATACCTACATAGTTTGCGGCATCTTTGTGGACGAAAGCGGACGACAATCGAGTTTTAAGAGGTTACAAAGGATATTTTAATTCAGTCTATAGCACAGGATATCTTAAAGTACTACTCTATAAATCAAAAATTTACCCTGAGTTACAAATGTGACGTATTTTGACGTAACTTTAAAAAATGAGAAAAAAAAACAAAGGCTTAGACTTCTAGAGTAACTTTCTGAGTCATTATTTGTTTGGTAAATATGATCCATGATAATTTATTTATAAGTTTGTTGGTACTGCGCTATTAATGCACGTAGCCTGCTAGCCTAGGTAAATATTTTTATATGGTAATTTTTATTTATTTCCCTTTCAGGCTGTACACATATTTAAAGTGATTGACTAGAACTAAGATATACACGCATCAGATTAAGAGCTATCTGTGTATTACAAATAATAACTAAAAACACTAAGCATTAGTCGGGCGGGTTCAACAGTATGTGCAGATCATGATACTGACCTAACATTCTGACCTTAGAAAGATCAGTGACACCAACTGAATTTAATAACTGCCGCTATTTAGGTCAAAGATCGTGTTGTCGCCTACCGTCTACTGATAAAACATGAATCAGTCTTATTTATTGATAACTTCAAATATGCTTTACTCATACATAAGTTATAGCTCTACAGTGTATTTGTTATTCAATTAACACGTTTGAACTAAAAACTCATTATTTGATTTGAACAAAAAATATACATAGGTTTGATATACAACTTCTCGTTTATGACAGTAGGCCAAGCACAGGGATCGTTGTCTATGGTAGAATAGAGAAAAATTACGTTACATCGTCATCGAATGCGTAAAATATTTGAAATTCATTCCTTCAACTGTAATCATTTCAACTATGTATGACAATGCGATGTCCTTTATGTTTATTCTACCATAGACAACAATACCTGTACTTGGCTCTTCCACTTGTGGACAAAAATTTAAGTGAAGAGAAAATCAATAACACCTTGTTTCTTTTTTGATAATAATAATTTTATTTATAACTGTTTATAGTATAAATATTGACTGAGTGCTTTCTTTGTAAACCTAAAGAAAGTTATTGATTCTGATTATGTACCATTTTTAACTTATGCCCATCGTTAAAGCGCTAGTTTAATTAAAGGAGCGCTGAAGTCCTGATTTTTTTAAGTTTTTTAAGTCTAGATGGCTGCTTTCAGTGCATATATGGGAATAAGGTAAGGGGCAATGGTTTTTTTAATGCTGGACTATTCACACATCGTCTGCCATCCATCATCAGTTTCTCCAAGTTAACTCTCAAGAAACCAATAAGTGCCTAAGGTTTCTTAATGCTAATAAATTTTGCACGAAGAAACACTTCCTACATCAATCCCTCAATATAATATTGTTACAGATCCGTGTAAATGCTTCCAACAAATCCAGCTTTAGCTTGTTTGCCAGTGACGTCACGAATGCAGGCTGCCGAATTCGTGCACAGGATAACATGGAATGAACACTTACTAATTTAGTTGATGTTTTAGTTGACGCTAAGCCGTCTTAGTGAGTCTTTAGACATACAGACTCTGGTTGTTTTGTAAGAAAGTTTACTCGTCTGGGATTTCTAATTAAGTGATTCTATTCGACTTTAAATTGTGTTGCTGGTTATTATTGTTTTGTGCGATATTTAAAAATCATTCAGATAATTAGCTGGCAGTAAAAGGTACTTATTAAAAACTAAATTAAAATATATTTAGTTCTGTTACTTACCTACTAAGTATATTAGTTACAATAATATGGGTTATCGGGGTGGGGGCGGAGCGGGGGTTCTCTTTTAAGCATGAGTATGCTTGTGTTAGAGAACCCCGCTCTTCTACAACAATAGGTTTGGTAGGTACATTGAAATTTGGTACTTTAACCTGGTACCTAGTACAAAAATAAACAAATAAACAATAAACAAAATAAATTCTGTGATGCAAGTTTGATTTTATTTACGGGAGGAATTCAAAAAGTAATCAGAAATATCAGCGAAATATAATAGAATCTTGAAGAGATGTAGAACTTTTCTGCTGTTGTTGAGAAAGCAAAAAACCACCTGGTACTGTTGCACTGACTATAGCAGGGACCAAACACAGACCAAAATCTTGATGGTTGGCTGTTTGGCGGTCATATTCACAAAACACTCACGGATACTGTAGAAGAAGTTCACAGATTTTTGATAGGACGTCTATCTGAAAAACTTAACACGATTAATCCCAAGAAAAAATAACAAATCATGGAGGCGCATAGCGGTTGTGTCGAGCCATTCGTAGTTTTCTAGAATACTTGGCAACGACAACTATTCTCAAATTATCAGCAGAATAGTACAGTTTTAAATAATGGGTTTTGACAGCTTCTGCAATATAGTGGGTGAAGGACCGTCAGAGACGTGTGATGAATGTTTGTGATAAATTATCTTAACTAGTCTACCAGAAAAACACTCAAAGTCATCACTGCGAAAATACGTTCACAGCTGCAAAAGGGGTTCTCCAAAGAACGCTGCAAGGAACCAATCGTTTGCTTTCCGTATCCAACGGTTTCCTGTGATCTTCACTAGAAATCATTTACTAAGCCAAATTTCACACGTATTTAACCATCACTTTACGATCAAAGCTATACGACCATCCTTAAATCTCTGCAAAACATCAAATCATCACCTTATTCAAAATCACGTGAGAAAAGTATTCGTCATCGAACAAAGCACTCGTCCCGACCTTACTTTTTTGTAATGCGTCACAAATCACTTGTAGCCGTCGCGTGGGGTCTTCGTGTGGGACAAACCACCCCTCGGCTTGTGGCATAGCATCGGCGGTAGTAACAGAAGGGACTTGCTCTTGTATCGATCTAGTGGGGCTAGAATGTATACCGTTGACGGTAACTTTTCCGAGAAGGAATGGAAAAAAATAAAATGAGGTGGCTTGGTTTGGACTACAAATAATCATTGTGTCTCACAAAATTTAAAACTTTCTAGTGTTTAGATAAAAAGCACTTTGACATGTATGTAGGTAGTTTTACATCACTACATGGTACGAGTATCAAACAAAGTCGCTTCCCGCTGTCCCTATGTATGCTAGGATGTTTAAAACTACGCAACGGATTTTGATGCGGTTTTTTTTTCAATAGATAGGGTGATTCAAGAGAAAGGTTTATATTTTATAATTTATTATCAGCATTGCATCCGTGTGAAGCCGGGGCATCCTCCTAGCGACTTATATTTAATAAGTAAAAGGTACTTAACAAAACCGTCGCGTCGTTTACCTCCTAAAAAGATTTTTCAGAAGCTACTAAGGGACGTTGCTAGTGTTTAACTACTTTTACTAACCCGTACTCGGTAACTACCAAAAACCCATCAAATCTGTATGAAGTATCCCTGCATCCAGCTTGCAGTAACACAAAGCACATAACAGAACGCCCGTAAAGCACATTCAGCACGTGTACAGGTCTATCGGCCAAAATTAATCATCATCATTCTACCCTTTACCTTGCTCAGATATTTTCAGTACCTAATGGAAAAATCCTAACTTATACGAATTATCCTGTATGCCAGGACCTGTCATAGACTACTCAAGAATCGCCCCTTCAGCTATAGTGTATCTATAAATGTGTTACTCAGTATGTACTGTACTGAAAAAAACATGAAATCTATATGAAATGTCCCGGTTAAATGTAGGCAGTAACACAGAAAACATAATAGAGCGCCCTCTCAGCCGGGGTACAGAACTGTCTGCACAAATTAATTTGTTGGATGGTTTTGGTAGTGACAGCTATTGCTTTGAAGCAGTTGCGGGGAAATAGTGACCTGTGTGGAGATAATGAAGATTCGTACTCTCAGGACATAACACGTTATCTATTAAATGACTAGTTTCGGCCCGCGGCTTCCGATGCGTTGTTTCTATAGAATCGTTTAAAGGTTATTTCTATCTCATGGAATCTGATTTGTGGGACAAGAATATATTTGAATCCAGGGTTAGCGATAGTCGGGCGAAGGTCCACCTGCGACGCAGGAGGTTGTGGGTTCTATACCCGCCTTGGCACGAATGTTAATACGATCTGCAATTTTTTGTCTCTGGTGTTCTGGGTATTTTCTATGTATAATAAAAAATATCTATGTAATATTTTGTATTAAATAGGTATATTAGTTATCTAGTACTACCTATAACCCAAGCTCTGTTTAGTTTGGGGCTAGATGATGCTGTGTGGATTATCCAACATTATTTATTTATTTATTTTTACTGAGTTTTTGTATGAGTCGCAAATAAAAAATATTCTTCTTCTATTCTGCTTCTTCAGAGGAAAGTCGTAAATGCGCATATCAGGGAACTCCTGATCTGCGCATATTATTAGCGATATAGGTAAGGATCTTAGAGCTATACGTTACGACAAAAAAAATTAGAGATGCATATTTTTTAGTAGATAATTACTAAGAATGTAGGATACTTATAACCTCAGACAGTTCCTAGAACCAAAGCAAATTCTACGTAAGCCACTGTAAGTTAGACAAACAACTCTAAATCATATTAAGCCTTTGGGCATCACACAGGATTAATATTTAAATTAACCACACCACAATTTAAAATAATGCAAATTAAAATAAATCATGCACACAGTTAAGCCCTGTATTATCCTCTCTATTATGAATTCAAAAAGTTTATATACAATCTGCACAAATGCAAAAATACGCGACGTGTTTTAAATTCCTGCACATAAGGCCACTCGATTCAGCATGGTATTCGGCTGACGATGATCCAGAGAAAGTAGACCTACCAGACCCCTCGCCTTTCTACTAACCTTCGAACACAAGGGGGGAGACGAAGAAATTTGAGAGGTCAGAAGTATCTGGTCGGTGAACAATGGAGGTGTAAAAGGGGTATAAGTAAACACTCTTTTGTGAGACGTGGTACAGTGGAACCGCTTTGTGCAAATAGATTACGTATTGTGGTTGCCTGTCACTCAATATACAATTGTTGCTCTCGGAAGGTACTTTATGAGAGCTTATAAAGGTCATGTTTTAGGGAAAAACACGCTGTACTGTTCACAGTACAGCGTAAAAATATTTTGTATACTCCCACAGTATCCTCCAGAATACTGTGGGAGTATACAAAATATTTTTGACTAACAACCCGTCCCGGCTTCGCATGGTTAGTAGAGCATAATAATATCTTAAAGGCTTCCGATGATAACGTTTTCGATGAAAACTCCAAGGCGACTTGACTTTTTGCGACACTTCCAACAATTATCGTAATAGATATTTCAACACAAAATCTTTCAAATTATATACATACTTAAACCTTTCTCATGAATCACTCTATTGATTGGTGAAATTAAAATCCGTTCAGTAGTTTTTGAGTTTATCGCGAACAGACAGACAGAGGCGGAGGACTTTGTTTTATAATATGTAGTGATATCAGTAGGTGGAGTAGGGATTTGCTATATATATAGTACATAAACAGTAAAAAATACCTAACTTACCTCAAAAAGGTAGTGTAGTGTACAAAGCCCTGCAACCAGGTGGGATGACAACCTACGAAAGACTGCAGTCAGATGCTGTATGCGGGAAGCTGAAGACAGGGCGCTATGGCAGTCATTAGAGGAGGCCAATGTCCAGCTGTGGACTTTATTTATTATTCTAAATCGCAAGGTGATTGCTGCTTCAATCTGATTAGCGTTTGAGTACCTATATGCCCAATATGGTGAAAGTTTAACTTGATATAGTTATTCCACTCTCGTATTTTCTGTTTGATAGTTCGACTGACTATCAAATAGTCATGTCCATAATAGGTATGCTATACCGATTAAATTTTTTGGAAGTTTTAATCGATTTTGTTATTTTTGCTCAACATTTTGTAATATTTTCAGATCATCAGGTTTCTAAATGACTTCATTTTTGAAATCAGAATATTCAATAGAATAAAAAAGTATTATTTTTTTGTTTCGTTTGCTATTAGCTTCTGCTCGCGGCATTAAGTATACGCGTTTTTTCGTGATAAAAAGTAAGACAGTTATGAAACTGCACTGGGCAGACCAAAACAGCGACTTCTCTGACCAAAGGTCAACACACGTTAAGTAGTAGGAATCAGTTCTAAAAGCCTTACGTTCCTCTTCCAACCATTCTACTTAAAACGTAGTTCCTTTTCCGACCGTTTTACTTATAATACAGTTTTGCAGAACAAAGCACTCAAGCTCTTCTTTGTACAATCTCGATACGAACACAATACCCTTTCGTATTCCAACACAACAGGATCAGGTAATCTGCTACTGCAGTTATTTGAAATTGAAACTTGGATATCTCATGGGAACTTCAATACTTTCATATGGAAGAGCATTGAGCATAACAAACGGAAAAATCTCCTGATAATTGCGACAACCCTTATTCTGCCCTTCACCCTAACGAATGGAACATTACCTTGTCTTTGAAATTTATTATTATTATACAACATTGCGTTCGGGGGTTGAAATCGCATAGTGCATTTGCCGGCAGCTGCTCCGCTGTCCATCTTAGGGTTGATGACGTCATGATACCCCAAACAATTTTAACCTTTCCTAAACCAAGAATAGTTGCTATTTTTCTGTGTCTGCGTTTAATTCCCAGTGGACCATATGGGCTGCCAACCCTCAAAATTAGATTTAGGTAGAAAAAATTACTTAATGGGGTGTTTTCTGTAGGAGATGTGAGCCGGGTTTTTGGTGGCCATCTTTATCCTTGTTCAGTCGTCGGTGAAATGATGTACGGGCTGGGAGAACAGTGTTTTAGTGATTAAACTTTATTTATTGCGTGTTAAGGCTTGTTTTTAAGCCAATCTTGTAGGGTGAGAAAGGTCTCTAAATATTTTTAAATACGCTTGTAAATCACTCAATCGGAATGTGTGATGACGTGATGAGAGATGTATGTTCGATAAAAAAACTGCATAATCGTTAACTCAGTGTTTGTGAAAGACTTTTTTTTACCCAACTACCAAAGGAGGAGTGTTATGATGACGACTTAGGTACCTAAACGTCTGAACGAATTACGATTAAATTATTTGATTTAGTAGCGCTCATCCCACCATAGAGACCTAAGTCCAGCTGTCGACTAACATAGGTTGATGTTGATGATCGATTGATAGATTGTATAGGATATATCTAAGGTACCTTTTATCTAACAAATGCGTCCAAGGCGGTAGACACGTTAGTAATTGATAAATGATCTAATTTATTGAACCAAGCACACCTATTTAGGGTCTTACTAAGTGCACTTTAACTATTTAACCCACAACAACCCACACTAAAAACACCCCAACATTTTAAGCAGAATTCTTCCACTAATCCGAGGTCCGCAAATTGTAAATCCACGGGAAAGGTTAAGACCCTCATTGCCATTCATTTAAACGTCCACGGGATTTACTAAACAGGGCACAAACAGGTACTTAGTGCACTTGCCGAGATTAAGCACCAAAGGTTGCGGAAATGCATTTTCTTGTTTGTTTGAAAATACGTGCTGGAGTCGGGTTTTATGGGGTTAGCAAAAACTATACCAGCAAATAGAAACTATTGGTCCTTATTCTACATTAACAAGGTTTTCTAAAGTTGCAAGTTTGCACTCAAAGTTGTTTACTTGCATAGCCTACATCTGTTTTAGATACATTTATTACCGTTATGTTTGAATATTTCGGCGTTTAATTTACTGAGTGAGCATTCAATTTTTAGGAACAAATCAGATGGCCCTTTGCCAGATATTAATCGAATTAACATGACATAATTTACATTGCTTATAACTAATATAAAAATTAATGATATTTAAATATTTGAATGAGATGATTAAAGATATTAAAATTGGATAGCATAACCATCACCTATCACAACTATGTCACAAAAATCTGATGTGTTTGAGAGAAGGTCTAGCTTTTTGAGCTCTAGCGATGCGAAGATCCACTTTGGGTTGCGGAGCCACAAGAGTAAGTAATAAAAAAAAAAAATAACGCCATGGTCTATATTGAACAAAAATGCGTGTATGCACACGATATAAAAACTGTACATAACCAATGAGTAAACTTATAGCAACAGTGCAGCAATAAGCAATAACAAACAATCATAAAACCAAGAATTACAAATACCCAGTTCCAATGACTTACGATAATGAATGAAAAGTCATTGACAACTATAATCATTAAACGCTTCCCACATTAATGCGTTATAAAATTTTAACTCTATGCTTAGGTGCTTCTGATTCAACTTTGAGTGTAGTAAATTACTAAAGTAGTGGAGTAAATTACTCGTTAATTAATCGATCGTATTTTAATGTAGCGGTCGCAGGGAGTCATTGGATGAAGGCGGTTCAGGGACCGCTATTCGTGGCGTCGTTATTCAGCGATGGACAGTTACGGGCTGATGATGATGATTTTAATGTGTTTTAAGAAGTATTTCTTTGTAAGTTTTGCCGAGTGCCATTAGCTATCATAACCCTCAGGCATGGCTATGAATTAATTTTTGAAACATATTTGATTTACATTTCAATCTCGAAGAACCATATAATGGGAATTTTGTTAAAATAAACTTGAATACATAAATAACTTTAGCCCACGCCAACTACAGACAACAACGAATAGACAGCTATATACTTCAAGCTATATACTTCAAGCTATATACTTCAATCATCAAAATCAAAGAGTAATTTAGGCGCTTCGACGGAACATATGCAAATAAAAACAAATGTACTAAAACACAACCCTTCATTTTGTCTTCGTAGTAATCGGTTAAAAATATCGCTCGGCATGTTTTTTCTACAGTTTCTCAATCTCTCCCACAAAGAGCTCGTCTATATTGTGTAGTAATGCGTTTCCTCTCGGTCAACCATAAAAAATGCTATACATTTCATGCTGGTATACAATGCGGGCATTATCGTATAATTGTAACCCACTAGCGATAACTTTATAGATTGATAGCCAAAAAAATCTTTCAAAAACGCTTTGTATCTTCGACATTTAAAACATTACTGGTGGCACACACCTGAACGTGAAAAGAACAGGATAGAGGAAGCTGAGTTACAGGAAGCCTATTTTAGTAGAATGTGACATATGGGACTGCAATAATGAGGACTGAGTTAATTTTCGTGGTCATGGGAAAATTAAACTTATTACATAGTATATCACCCAAGTAAACAATATATTACCTAATGTATTCATATTACTTTCCGATTCCAGTAAAACTTTTCTCTATCATAGTACAGATAAAAGTTTCTAGCACAATATGATATAAGAGCCTGTTCACACTTACATATATCGAGCACTTTTATTGAGAGCTTCCTATCTGACAGCCATTAAAACAATAAAGCTCCTGAGTTACTTGCTGATTCTGTACTTGAACTTTCGTAGCACCCGTACAAGATATGGAATACACGGTATTTGCAGTCCGATCAACCAAAGAGAATTTTTGTAAAAGTCATAGTCAAATTCCTAGGCTAGGTATTTGACTATGACATACATATATCTAAATAACAAAAATACCTGTTATATTATTCTAACGGGTATTTTTGTTATTTATCCAGCTTCCTATATCCTTTGCTACTTAAGTTCTTAACACGTCCTGCGACTAGTCAATGTCCACCGTCACCATTCCCAAGATATATCCGAAACGTCGTCGAAATATCTACTATTACTTCAAAACGATAAGCAATTGTCAGCTTAGTTTATCGTATGCCGTAAAAATATAACTAAAATTAAGCATTTCGTCTGTCATTCTACACATTTCATTACTTATTCGACGTGACGGCTCGCAACACCCCTCTAAGTAACTCAAAAAATAATGTAGTGAGTGGTATAACATTGGTAACTTTCTCCAAACAATGAAACAATTAAACTTTGAAACGATGATGCTTATCGACACAAAAACGCTAAAAGTACGGGCTATTTACTAATAACAAAAAACTGAAAATGAGTACAGATTAAAACCTTTAACTTAGTTCCATAAAGATTTCGGAAGGAAATTTCGACCGACTAGCCAGCATTAACACTTCGAAAGTTAGCGAATAAGATAAACGCAACACAAAGTTGTAACAATGCTAAAAGAAATAATTACGATATACAGAGAAGCTCAAGTTTACTCCAACTTGGGACGAAGTTGTTTCTCTAACAACTCATAATGACTATCAAACTCTGTCAAATTCACGGAAAATGGCGAAATGAAATGAAAGGAACTTCTTACAAATAGAGCCAAATGGTAAAATGATATGAATAGACTCCATCAGGTTTGTTGTTGAAGGTAAATTTAGACAAAGACAATAATCGCTGAACATGGTTAAAATTCCAGGAATAATTTAATGATGTTTTTTTTTACTGGTACCTAACTACCTACCTAAATAAATGACCAAACAATGCGCAAGGGAAGTATCTACGTATAAACTAATACATACTAAGGTTGCGTTGCGATTCACAAATTTTAACAGACGGTTAATTATTATAATGTAGGTAACTCATAGTTCACAAAATATTTCACACATTCTATTTACGCCCAAAACACAAAACAAGATTAAATCCATTTCTTCGGTAATCCCATGAATTTCATAAGTTCCACCTTTCGCCCCCATAAACTTGTCAGCCCTCGACACCCCATAAGAGTTGAAATTACTCACGTATGAGGGTAGGCGAACAATGCCTCTGAGTATTACCTATTCTGTGTTCTAAGCGCCATTGTCTGTGCGTTGTTTTGTAAATATCTCGCCCACGTTAAATGCTTCAGATGAACCTATGGTAATGAGGTATCTTGGTCCTTACTCTGGGATTTACACTCATTGCCTCATTTCAACTCATTATGGAAGCTGACGCAATGTGAGCTTTGTGATGGGTTGAATAGAGCTGCGTTTAATCTTTGTGTTGAGTGATTTTAGCCAATTTTAACGCTGAAGTTGATTTTACAATAAGAATACTTTTTCCGTGAAAATTTAAACCGCGAATGATGATTTCGCTGGGAAAAGATTGTTATAGTCAGTCGAGCACTTTCGGGGTTTTTATCAGTAAAAACTAAATGATTAAAAACTTTTTTTTACATTTTCTAATGTTGCTTAATTTTTTAATTACATTTATGGCGTCAATTCAACATAAAATACATAAAGGCTCAAGATTTGAGATGGAAGTTGGTCGAAACATCTGTAGAGAGAATCTGGAAAGTCAGACATTTCTACCTGTGCTTGATGCGTTCGTTCTTTGTATAGGCAGGTAAAGTACTAGGTATTACTGTTTGTCGGAACAAGCAAATGGCCCTCTTGCTGTTAAATCAAAACATACAACGATAAACAAAATAAAAGTTTATGATGAACGAACAATAAATAAGGATCGTCTATTTTAAACCATATGGTAAAAAACCCGGTAAAAGTGATTTTAGTGTTGTATAAATTTATTGGTAACATGGTCCTATAAGTCCACTTTATAAGAACATTCGTAAGGAAATAAATAAAGCCAGTAATAGGAACCGACTAATCGCGCCTCGTTTTACAATCCTCATCCGTTCCAATAATAAATTTCGATCGCATGCCGGTCAAGGCGACTCGGTTCTCAGGCCCTTATGGGCTGTGGGATGTTAGGCTGAGTTTATATTGAAATACCTTTAAACCGCAGAGTAGCCCTTTTTTATAGACACATGTGCCCCGATCTGCTTTTCCGCGCGCACAATTTTGAAAAATTATTTCTGTATGTTACTCTTTGAAGACATATAGAGTACTGAACGGATGTTCATGAAATTTGGCAAGGACATTCTATTATGGACATAGTATTATGATTCCTAAAAACGTTGCAAAGCCACGGGCGAAAGCTAGCAAATCATAAAAAATTACGTTTTGCCCTTCTCACAGCATTTACCAGCCGCATAGCAAGCAGAGCTTGTGTTATGGGTCCTAGATAGGTAATTAATTTTGATTTTAAAACCGGCAACTATTGTTCCTCAGGCGGACCTTCACACACAAAATTTTTCTGGTTTTAGTTCGTATATATGTAAAACTGATGAAGAAAAGAACCCATTTCGTAATATTTCGTGTACCAACTACCAATGTGGGCGCATCTTTAGCGCCCTTTGCTGAATACTAATACAGTACGAGTATCACAGAGCTGGATCTATCATTACTCGCCATAACCGACTGGTTTATTGCAGTTACAATTAGCGGGAATCGGAATATAAATGCAATATACAACGGCATTGCGATTTGTAGAAAGAGTTTTATACAGGATAGTGAGATTTTCGTAAAAGGTATAACAGAAAGGAAAAAATATAGAACAGGTCCAAATAAAACTTAGTTACCATCATATGACAGTGCAGTTGGTAAAGAGTAGTTTAAGCTTACTTTTGTAGTATCATAAAAAATACAACAATATTAAACAAAATAGCCTGCTTTCTTTTTAGGTTTGCTGTAGTCGGGCAAAAAATGTCATAGATGCAAGTTAGTTTAAATAAATAGGAGCATTATATTTAACAACGGGTATTCCGATGTTTTCCGATAGGTCTAATTTGATGCTCGCAAAAATGAACACAGTTTCATTACCAGTTTAATTTATTCTTGATTAAATTTAGCACTACTCTATACATTTCCTAGGTACTTAATCAATTTTGTGATTGAAAATTTCACACTCTTTTCAACAGAGCCCCGCTTAAAATAGCTAGCGCTTTCAGTCCTATCCCAGAAATAAAAGGAAAGTCCTGCTGTCCAGTTAATAATTCAGCAGCTACGCTCTATGTCTACGTGGTTGCAGATGGTACGATAGTTACTGTAGGGAGGGACATTTCACTCGAATTCCTCACGACCTTTAAATCTGAAGAAACTGCAGTTCTAAACAATTTATGGTGTTTATCTTTTAAAATTGCAGCCAATTTTCTCACAGTATAGGTTCTAAGTTTAGCCTATACGATGCAATCCCTTTTTAACATCCTTTTTTCTCTTTTACAAGTCTCCATAATGTCCTCCTACCTGCCTTTACAGCTTCATACGTACATAAGCACCAGTACCCGAGAGAGCCG
This sequence comes from Eupithecia insigniata, assembly GCA_947859395.1. Classification (NCBI taxonomy): domain Eukaryota; kingdom Metazoa; phylum Arthropoda; class Insecta; order Lepidoptera; family Geometridae; genus Eupithecia; species Eupithecia insigniata. Next base: position 13,256,337 of record OX402007.1, on the reverse strand, counting down.
AGATAAATACCTCTAATCATAGGCCTGTCTTAGAGCCTTCCACCTGCGGTCCAACACAATTAATCTAAATCTTCCAAACATAAGGATTGTTCTTGCAGTCTCACAGTGGGTACAAACCAAGCATTAGGTGTACTGTACATTTCTGAAATTTTCTCTCTTAAATCCGCTGAATACGGTGGAAACGGACTTGGCAGAAGGTGGAAGACTGGCGGGAACTCCTGCAGTGGCATGACTGCAGTGGCGTGACTGGGCAGTCCTGCTCCTGTGCAGTTCTTCAAAATGGCGGCCATGACACAATTCCCCTCGCTGAGCTCTAAAGTTCGTAGAAGCATAACTTCTCTTTGCAGTGACACAGTAGTTGACCCAACCAGGTTTACGTAACGGGCTCGGCCGGCCCCGGATGAATATTCAATGCTTTCTCACGTGAATCAATCTTTGAGTGGCGCTGTGCCCTGTCATCCAGATATTGGAGAGCTATTCAAAAGAGCCGAGGTTGCTTTTCAATAGTGGCTTTGGACTTCCTAGCTAGGTTTAAGCCTGTGCACGAGTCCCTTTTATTGATTTCGTAGACCTGAGCGACCTGACTAGTCACATTACAAGTCTTGTTTTTGTGTTCCATTATTTGATCTGATTTTAAGCTCATTATGAATGTGATTGTAAGCTGTACACAAATAAAATTAGGAATTAACACGTTGTTGTATCGGAAGAACGTTTTATCCCTTAAAAGAGAGTCATCATCAAGAGTAGGTAAATATAAATAAATAAATAAGTTTTATTTGAGAAAGGTTACAAAGCACCATGCTTATCGTATTCATAATGAATTCGTCAAACTATGACAGTTTTTATAGTATAGTAGATTTCTATGCCAGTTCCTAGATCACAGATGACTAGTCTGAAGTAAACGCGTGCGGCTAGATCCACCAATATCACTAGAACTCTTTAGATTGTTTCCAAACAAAATAACCTTTACATTTTACAAATTCAAAACAGTCATGCCCGTCGAAGCATGGAAGCAAATTAGTAACCACCACATTAACGAATAACTTAGAATACATTTATTTCTGAGTCCGGAACTTGGCAGCCGCTGAACGGAATTTGATGCGGTTTCTGTAACTTCCAAGGTTTCTAAAGGAAGGCATCAATATGTGGATAAAGCCACAGGGGAAACCTCAAGTTTATGGTACTTGCTGTATAAGAAACTACCTTCAGACCGCGGATTCGCTCGCTCTTTTACTACTACTACGTTATTGTAAAGATTGTGTTTTTTCCTTTCATTAACAAATTTTTTAACTTCAAATATTCCTTTGTGAAAACCAGTTTTTGAACTAATCATGTAAATACCTAACACCACAGAATTATTAGTGTGAAGATAATAAATTTAGGTTTTTGGTTCAATCCAAACCACGGCTGTGGTATACAGGGTGGCCCTTTGAGATGGGAGTGTATAGCCAAATCCAAAACCATGAGAGTTAACGAGAAGTCGTAAAAGGAGTTATGACTTCTATTTATGAGAGATCAAAAACTGCATATTTGGATTTTCTTAAATCTTTTCCTTTTGCAGTAAAACGTTCGTTTTCCTGCGATACATTTTTAAAATAATAACAAACCCTCATTTTGGCACCTACGGATTCGGTTGCTGGTAAGGATCGAACTTTGCAAAGAAATGCATTATTGAAAATTAAAGGAAATGGCTATTTTTACAAATTAAATTTGAATACTCCCTCTAGGCTACATATTTTAAATAATCTTTTGGAACAACTGCAAGCAATAACAAACGAAAGCTGGTATGCGCAATCGCACCAGCCAGGTGGCTAGTCACTAGCCAGGACACTGATGGTGAACACTGACCTGTATTTTATCCGAGTTTATCCTCGAAAAAAATCTACATATTTATAAAGATTTTTGTAAAGAATAATGAAAAAAAAAAATATAAAAAATATTCAGTATTTATTTTCGCATAAATTCAGCACATTTCACACTCATTTCGCAACTTTTCTCTTACTTTTATGATTTCGGATTTGGCCATAAACTCCCATCTCAAAAAGCATAAATCATTTTCAAAACTAAAACTTGTATCTATTAAAACTCTTACCTTTAAATTAATAAGGTAGACACCTCAGTCGGATTACGCAATTTGATAAGTTCCAACAATCATTTAAGTCTGTTCATAAACTCCTACATAAGTATTTAATCAGCTATATCAAATTTAGCTTACAAAAGTAAACATGACTCCAGGCACCGTGGGTTCGGCTCCCAGGTCGTAACTATCAGCACTTTACAACGAGCACGGCAGCCATTTAGTTATCAAATGTTTATTGCCAAGTTATTCTGACTCCTACACAATGCTATCATTAAGCCTTTTTATATGAAACGACACGATAGCCGAGTCCTCGACGATACAAGTTAACAAGATAGGTTTTGGTTTTGTTTAACTACACTTATACACTATGTTATAGGCCGATGGTTCAACCACCGAATTTGGTGGCCCTTTTGCACGCTTGAGTTTGAAACTTTGGAAAGAACTATAAGAGGTATTTTTAGTGAAGACTCCCACGGGATAACGGCCATGTTAATAATAAAACAAACAAATTACAGTCAGATAGAATCAGATAATTCTTGGAACGGATAGTTAATCACAGAGATAATACGCCGTGTAATGAATAGCAGCATCGCATTCAAATTAGTCACATCGACAAAATTTCGATACCAAGCATTAGATATTAATTCTTGGTATGGATAGGTTATAATATAAGGCATGTCAGGTACATATTTTGAACGGTGTCAGAAATGATGCAACTCTTGCAATCGGCCATGATAACTAAGTAGCATCCAAGAACTTCTTTGTGCTGCTAACAGTGGGTAACAGTGGAGAGGCAACAATTTTTTTTTTCTGAAATAAAGAGATCTTCGTTTGACCGTAATTTCACCTGATGAGTGGCACCCAAGAACTTTTTTCTGTAATCAATAGACCTTCGTTTGACCACAATCTCAACTGACGAATGTCTAGACGAGACCTATTCACTTGCTGGTTACAGGAATATCAGGCATCCAGCAATAGCGAGATGGGCGGACTACCTTTATCGTGAGAGTCCCAGGATCAACCTCGATGAGAGTAGCCCAGCCCAGGACTAGACGAAGCGGCAGAAGGATTTGGATACCTATATCCACTAGTAAGTAAAGTCAGGTTGTGAATGATGATAATGATGAAATCATCCGGTTTATCAACAGGATTAGGTACACGGTTTTTCTTAAAAAATGTGCCACGAACAATATAAATCCTATAGGGGTTATCTGTTTTTTTTTCATGTATGATAAAGCACTCATAGGTAGTGGAGCATCTCAACTTATAAAAAGACATACTTAAACTAATACGTTTAACTATAAAAAATATCGTTAACTACAACTAGGCACATTATCAGCGCTATAAATTATATTACTGATAGCGAAGGAAGGAGCCAAATTTATAGTCTCATTTCTGATTCTTTCGAGCGCTTTCAAATTATACCTGAGTTATGTATATATCAGTGGAACAATTTATGGAAGGATGCGAAGGTTATGGCTAAGATCTATGGCATTTATGGTTATGGTGTAGAAATCACATCACACTTATATCATTGATGCGAAAATCCGGATGTTCAGGTAGATGTTTGGCTATGAAGCTACTGGAGGAACCTAGACCTGCGCCCCCCCGTATGGGAAGACATGATAAATGTAGTCCGTGTTTTTAAAGCTGCGTTTTTTACCAAATTGTAAATTCTGTTGATAGCATTTTCGATTAAAGTGGTGTAGCGAAGTAATGTGAATTAAAACTTATTTAAAAAGAGCAACGTTAATATTTATGCAGAGATCATAATTTAAGAGAAAAAATATATAACTTTCGAGAAAATTTCATATTAATATTCACGAAACACCTAACCTTTCTAACCCAATCTCATAATATGAAGTACCTATGTACATATAAGTCCTAGTAATTTAGGTACCCTATTTTGTACAGAATTATCATAGAAAAAGGTTTTGAGTATATTCAATTTTGTCCCCAGAGCGTCTTGGCGTAAAAGCTCAAGATTATAAGGGATCAAATCCCTCCATCTCTAGAAAATTGAAATTACCTTCGAAGTCTAGCTGAAAACTTATCATAACAATAGGTATGTGATAGGTAAGAAAATAAAGGTTATTTTCTATACGAGGTGATTTTTTTGAGATGCCAAATTGAAACTGGTAAAGATTTTGAAAACTGGTTTTATAAACCTTGGGATAGATATTAAAATGAATACGAAATGCAAAAATTACTGAAAACCAGCGCTCTTCCACAAATTACCCTAGGTTTATGTGTGAGAGCAACAAGCTGAGTCAGGACTTGTTAGACCTTCACACGGGCTCGTCTGCTTGCTGAGTGGGCTACTTAGTACAGCCTACCTTACACACACATACAATTTAGTATTTACTTACATACTTACTTACTTGTGTTATATAATAGTATTTAGTTAATGTTCATCTGTTTTTTACCGGCTATCTACGTGTTGTCTAGTAAGTACTAAGTTATTTATATTAGGTACCTCTGTAGTAAAGTTTTTCTTTCTTTCTTTAAAATTCAAAAATGGTTTTGGCATTTGAAAGGTTTTAAATTATTTGAACCTCTCTGTTGCATCAAAACCTTTTTATCAAGCATAAAAAAACTAACACAATAATTGTTGTTTTTTTTGCATGATTATTATCCAACCAAACCACATAACACAAGATTTGTTTATCTTATAGATCTAAAAGCATACAAACATTATATTTATCTTCCCAACGTAGTAACCCCAACGGGGTTCATGTCATGATCTCAGTATTAATAATTAAGAACATATTGTAACACATCAAACAACAGTATAAATAAATGAATAAATAACCTACGTGAACCATGTGCCCAGTTTCAGTCAGTCAAGGTGACGTTAGAATAGGATGCCTAACCACAAATAATATATTAGTTATCAAAGTCGTAAACATCGATTAACTGGCTAGCCAATAAGACAAGGTCGTTGCTCATTTACAGATACGATGCTCCGCGCGTGTGAATAACCAATAGCAACAGGGCCTGTCTCTGTGTGCGTTTCTTTATCGGCGCCGGCGCCACCAAAGTGCATATTGATTAAAAGTCTCAAGTTTTGAAGTTCATCTATTTTTAGGAATTTGTGGGCGGATGGTTTTAGGCACAGAAGAGTTCAATTTTTTTGTAAGGCAAAGTTAATACTGGTGAGATTACTTAATATCTATGGTCTATCCATACTTGTCACGCCTAAACGGCTGAAGGGATCTTATTGAAATTTTGCAGGGTGGTATCCCGAGGACGATATTTAAAAAGCGCGTTCGAAGCCGCGGGCAGCTTCTAGAGTGGATATTATTTTCATTCCACAATACTATGATTATTTTGGCTGTAATGCATTCGCCGCCGAATATGTACCTGAGAGCGTACGGAATTGGCCGAGTCAACCCCACCTGTAGCGGAATAAGGATAAGATGATGGTGACAATGTGGCTCCAATTCTGTTCTCATTATGACTGAAATCTGGAACCCTATCTACCTTCTTCCACCGAGGTTTTCATATCGTTACAAAACCTTTTGCCCCAACATTGTAATCTCTTGTTTCACGACACTGAGCTGAGATCTACCCTGAAATGACCAATCCCAGTCAAAATTGAACCACAAAGAAACCAAGACCCTTGCAAACTCTAAAACTAGTTAAAGGACATTGCACGCTACCGGGGACCATACAAACGTAGTTCCCTCTTTGTTATAGAATACTTAACTTACAATAATCTTGAGAACGGAAAGCATGAAAATCGAACTTGAATTTGCGATAGACGTTTCGTCTCAGCCAAGCTAACCAAATATAATATATAAATAATCTTGGACAATCCACACAACATCATCTAGCCCCAAGCTAAGCAGAAATTAAAAGATATCTACTTTAGAGTTTTATAGTAGATATCTTTTAATGTTTTAAATTGACTCGGGACACAAAATACAAAGCTATGTTATACGGGGCTTTAGGTCCTATTACCGGAATTTCCAGTATTTTTTTTTATTGATAATGGTAAAGCGGTTGACCACCATCTCACTCGGGAAAGTGAAGATGTGGCCTAAGATGGAGCACGCTTTCCCAGAATGAACTGATTCACTCGGGATTTGAAGACTCCTAGATTGTACTCTACTAGAAAAACAGAAGCAGGAAGTCCGTTCCACTCTGTACCGGTACTTATAATGAAAGTAGATTTCATTAGTTATGGGATGATCGTCCTCTTACCGACGACATCAAGCAAGTCCATTGTGCCAAGACAAAGACCGAACTACACGTGTACGAAGCAAGCTGTCAACACCAAACCGCGTCTCCGCCGGTGACACAGAGGGTCGAATTACGAAACGAGTTATCTACGAAGACTCGAGAACAGGCCTTAGTGTTCAAACTCTATAGTGATAACGTTAAGGTTGCAAGTCGTGTGATGGAGAATAAAGGTTTAATTAATATGGGGACAATGGAACCCGCTGGGGATAAAGGGAGTATTACACCGGCCACAATGGCCTTGGACTGAGCAGCGAGGGTCTTCAGTAACTCGGAATTGATGATCAGGAGCCATGGTGGCCTGGCAGGTGATGACGGACGGTTTTTGTTGAGATGGAGTTTTTAGAGATTTGGGGGTAAGAAAATGGTTGGTTGACGCCAAGGGTTAGGGACAACGTTTGGTATCAAAACTAGGGAACAGACATTTTCGAGCCCGTCAATAGAATTTTATCCCGTCACACGGAGATGTGAAGACACGATTAGGTAACTATAGAATTATTGTAACTATGTAGAACTTGCTGCTGCCCGTGCCTTCGCCTGCGTTTTATCGGGATAAAAAATTGCCTATATGTTATTCCAGGTCCCAAACTATACCCATACCAAACTTCAGCCTAATCGGTTCAATAGTTTTTGCGTGAAAGAGTAACAAATATCCATACATCCATCCTTACAAACTTTGACATTTATAATATTAGTAGGATAGGATGAAAATTATAGCAGATTTGTAAAACAGATGACGCCAAACTCAATGACGCTACACAACAAAATTAAACGATGATGCATTCACAGAAAAAGTTGAATACTGACTAATTGTTCAATTTTTAGGATGACATTGGGCGACAGATTTAGACCAATATTAGGGCGACTCTATTAAAATTTATAAAATTAAGAGAGAGAGTGAAGTCGATTTTCAGATAAATTAGGTTTTTTTTTAAAGAAAAGTAAATAAGTAGATACTTTACCTCCATACTGAAATATACATAAATAGAGTAGAAAAAAGAAGTAAAGTACTAAAGAAGATAAAATTAAACTTTCCTAATCAGTGAAAATATGAAAAATCTATCGAACCAAAAATAAACGTTTATGAATGACGTAGGTACGTACGTCGTTGACGACGCAGTTATTGATAAAGATAATTATACCAGAGAGAAACCTGAAATTATTGAATACGTTAAAAGAAAAAAAAGAGTTAAAAAGGTTTTTTACTCATCCTTTTTATCGCATTCAAAAGTATATCAGACATGAATGAACCGCCCATTCTGACACATCACTCGTGACGTCATCTGTCAGAACCGAGCATGCTTAATTCGGCCTTTCGAAGGTCAATATGTCATTGTTTATACAGCCTTTTAAGATAATTGACGTGAAGTCAAAATTATGATGTTACTTAGACGGTTTTAATGTGTGTACTTAGCTTTATGATTCATGTTTTAAAAGTATTTGGTGGCGGTGGCAGCGTTTTTTAACCGACTTCAAAATAAGGAGGTTCTCAATTCGTCTGTATGTTGTTTTTTTTTAAAATGCGATTTTGAATTTCTTTCACTATTAAATAGAAAATAAATCCCGAAGGCTTCCCATATTTTTTATCCCCAGAGGATTACCTAGTATTTATCCCGCAAAACTTAAAATAAGTGTAAAAGTAAGGGAATTTGAAGTCGGTTTATCGTTTTTTAAAACACGCCATATTATTTAGGTTGGTGCAGCGGATTTTCAGGTCAATGTGTAGAAAGCAAGGTACCTAAGTACCAGTACTAGTTAGTTTATGTCCAGCATTGGAAGACATTTCGCTTAGATGATGATGGTAACGATTTTTAAATTATAGTCCCGTCATGAACTAGCTTTAAACTAATTTTAGCCAACTTGTATTTTTTTAAATAAATTATTGAACTGTTACTTTTATGCTCCGCTCATCTAAACACCGAATGGAACTTAGAAGCTAAGTCTATCCCAGACTCGTTGGTTGAATTCTGAAGATCTCTGTCTGTACGAACATACTCTACATGGGTACATCCAACAAACATCAGTTGGATAAGAGGGTAGGTAAGGTAGGATAACAAAATAGGTAATGAATAAACAAGGTACTACAGATGAAATATATACCTAAACAGAGGCATAAGCAAGTACCTACCATAAATGACCATTTCTGAATAATCGACACTCTTTATCGACACGAACTCTGACCGTCTGCGTTGTTCTGTGGAACTCGTATAAAAATAACTCTGTAATTATCGCCCGAGGTACTCGAAAGCGCAATTATGCGTCAATATTTAATAAACCAAACTATTTTAAACGCGGGTAGTTTAGTAGTAGGTAGGCTGCGGTTTCACACGAGGAGTGTTCATTTGATGGACATAAATCTTCTCTAAATGATTACTATAACCATTTATGGTACCTATCAATCGCATAGGTTAAATAAAATAAAGCTATACCTAACTAACAGATGCGGCTACCCCAACCCAAATCAGCGCCGGCACCTATTTTATCGTTTACGTTAAATAAAGGAATTTTCAAAAATCCCTTGGCCCGTTTGTGATACATAATATCATAAGCTTTTATTTAATGCCTCTGTAATAGTTTTATATTCTATAGCTTAGGAGCCGATGCGAAAACAGATTTTGGTGGCCAAAAAGTGCAACATCGCATCTCTTCCTAAACGTTCAAAAAATTCCTTTGTTTGACTTAATAATACGATAAAATAGGTGGCAGTGCTAGTTAGTTTGGGTCAGGGAACCGCCGTCAACTTTCAATAGGAATTAGGATGTTTTTTCTTTTAAAAAACTTTGAAAATGAAGTTTTATTCAGAGAAATTTCGAAAATAGAGAGCTTACGAGCTATTAGCAAAGCATATTGGAATACTTAACTATTTTAACGTCAAATTTAATTAAAATTAACAACACGAACATAAGAATTTAAAACTTAAAGAACTATTCTACCATCTACCTATTGAAATTAAAAAAACTAGCGACCAAATTATCAAATCACGTCGCACTCCGTAACAGCGAAGGAAATTGTATTGTTTACGAAACTTCCAAGAAATTGTCCATTCACGACTTTCTTACAACAGAGAATAGATTCCATCACAATGTTTAATTAGAATTGATCACCAAACAGCCCGATTACCAGAAGGTTTACGGCGAACCAATTAGAAACCGTATTATTGGACGCCATTTTGATGATTAGCCAATATGGTGGCTCATCAAGATGGCGTTAGAGACAAGGATGAGATGTGACATAATTGCTGAGTTGAATAATAGGTAAGACATGATAATTATATAGCCTGGTATGTGTGGGATACGGTACATGGTCGTAGCTTCGTAAATTAAATGATAATACGTAGAGTACAGTCAGCGTCAAATTGATATGAGCGTCTAGCTAGAGTAGTCAAAATGATCCGAAAAACATAAAAGCAATTTGATATATGCAGTTCGAATCAGCATATTGTTGAAAGCACGCAAGGTGTTCAAATATCTTACTACTCATTGTTTCATATTGATATGAGCAGTCAGGGTGTTTAAAATTATCTTAGCAAACAAAGCTTATATCAATTTGACGCTGACTCATGTTCATTCTCACCTATAAGTTTTTTTTTTTCAGAGAATATTTAGCTTCTGAGAAGTTACTTCAAACATTAGCAAAAGTGACTTTAACCTGGACAATTAGGTAGGTAAAAGATCAAACGTTCAATATAACAGCCCCAAAATCAGTCTCAGAGTTTCTGAACGCCTTTTTTAACGGTAACGTAGTAAACCTCGCCGTAAGCGTAATAATTTACGGCGTTTTTATTCGGAAATAATTTATAACGATATAAACTGGACTGTATCGGATTATTGAATTTACTGTGAACAATTGATCATTTTGAGGAATTTGCAGTTAAATTGATGAGTCACGAATGCATGGTTTGTGCGTCACTTTTGGTTGATTAGGGACACTGCACTTTGTAATAATGGATACAGCTTTGAAAATTATAAGAACATGCTTTTTGTATTCCCACATAATATTTTATCATTTAAATAAAACTAAGTTATTGAATTACATTTTTCTTATAAAACCTAAGTAGAGAGTCTTCTAGAAACCCGGTCCACTTCCACACCCAGAAGGTACCTATTGCCACGCCCTGCTTGAGTAACATTGTGTCTCTTATACATTACCTAGATACTAACCTACAAATGTACACAATGATGCAATAAAATAAATAAGGAAATATGAAATAATATTTTAATCAAATGCGGCTGATCGCTATAAAGTGGTTTGCCTTTGTAAGATTAAATTAATTATGAGACAAAATAATAATTTATCTAGGTTTTTGGTCTTTTCAATTTTATTCTTATTCCTGCTGGGAAGATGTTTTCATGAGTGTGTCACTCAATATTGGTAGCTTTTTAGGGTTCCGTACCCGAAGGGTGAAAACGGGACTCCATTACTAAGCCTCCGCTGACTGTTCGTCCGTCCGTCAGCGGGGTGTATCTCATGATCCGTAAGGTAGATAGTGAAATTTTCACAGTGTGCATTTTTCTTGCACTATAACAACAAATGATAAAAATAAAATAAGTATTAAAATTAAAACCCATGCAAAAAACCTGATATTTTGCTATTTTTGCTCTTTATCTCTTAAACCGTCATATAATGTCATAACCGGTAGAGTTGGAATTTTGACTAAGGATGGGAGTTATTGGATATTTTGACTACCGGCTATTAGTTGGGTATTTAGTTCAATACCGCTAGTACCAACTGGTACCCAACAACGTTACAATACTCTATACCTGTCCTGATTTCTACCCAATATATTTCTAACCGATTTGGTTAGAAATACCAAATACTTGTTGCAGCTACATAACTTTACGGGTGAACGGTCCGCTAGTACCTATGCGTAGATGATAGTTAGGTAAGTATAGGTATTGAAGCATTGGGTAGTTATGGCTCACGGTCGGTTAGGCGCGATGCTCGCTTTGCACAGTTATTCCCTAGCGGTATGCGGATTTTACAATAGCGTTGGATATTTTAGGACCATGCTAACAGGTACTGAGATAGTTATTGAATACCGGACTCATCTCTAATTTTGAAAAGATGTGTAGGTATATTTATGTACGTATCTATTGCCGCTATAACAAAATATAATAAAAACTAAATTTTAATGAATACGAACGTCCATGCCATCTTGAGTACCGATTACCAAAGTTAAGCAACGTTGGTCGCGGTTAGTGCTTGTACGGTGCTCGGTAATAACAGAAAAGATTTTCTCATCTCTGAAAATCTTATTTTTTGGTATCTTTTACGATAATTTTGTTCGATGGAACAGAACCCTCCGTGTGTGAGTCGACTCGCACTTAGTCGGTATTATTATTTACTATTCGTAATAAACTATTAACTAATCGTACTTACGAAATTCAACCAATAAGCGACAACAATAGTATGAGTAATACAGTCAACTGTCTGCCAAGATTGCCAACAATTCTATGTTTTCAGCCCAAGAACGACATGAGTGGCATAGATTATTATAAACCTGGGTGTCGATCTCCAGGGTGAAGCTGAGGACGATGATGTCTAGTTTTCTGTAAGATGTATGTATAGCATAATCTTCTGCATATCCCATCATCTAAATCGCGATATAGACAGAACTCATATCTGCTCGCCATTGCAATGGCAAAAGAAATTGCACTTGACTTGTTTAACACTTCTCCCAGTAGCTTCAAACGTATTTGTAGTAATAGTAATCACTTCTTTACTTCTTAATTTCACAAATACCTATATTGTTTGTCCACAACTTTTTCTCTTTAATACTCTTTTATACTACTTGTGAAAACTTTTGATTGGCCTTCCTTATATTATGTAATATTCTTTATTCATGTTGAGCAGTAAGTTTTCCTAAGATTCATAAATAAAATGAAATAAAATAGTATACCGAACGAGTCAACTCAAAAGCGACATGTTACTCGTAGGTTAAGTATTTTATAATGAAGGAACACCCACTTGATGATAACATGCAAAGGTACCTAGGTAGCAAGCAAGCCCCCTAACAAGCGAAGATGGCACAACATTCAATACATAAAAATAGAAGCAATTAGTACGATCGTTAGCGATGGTTAGGCTTAATGGGCGGTTTAATATAAACCGGGGACATTAGAGACGGTACTACGATTTGAGAAGAATCTGAGGGTACTGACCCCGGTGGGCTTTTGATACACTTTTTTAACTGAAAGCGACAAAATTATATGGAATTAAACGAAGGGAGCTTTATGCTGCGGACTGATAAATATCAGTCCGCAGCATGTTTTCATGTGTAGTTTGTATTCTAAGAGCTAGCATAATTTAAATCTATTCTAAATATTATATATTCTTGATTTCCGACAGTTCAGGTCAGAGATTAGTTGCCTCATGAAACTTCTGAAACTAGCATGGTTATTCACAATAATAAAGTCATTTATAACGGGATATTTACCATAATATTGGAGAGCTCAAAACTCAAGTCATGGTAAGATGCATGGTAAATAGGAATGCAGTTACCCCATCATTATTTTACATACCTACACACAGTTTAATTTAATCCACAGTTAATGTAGGTCTCCCAATGCTTACGCAATATTCAAAGAGAGTACTTAGTAGATACTTACATAGGTATCTTATCTATCTACGACATTTCGATTTGGAATACATCTTACCTATCTAAAAGTAATAATTTTCTTCTATAAGGTATTTAATTACATAGAAACGTGTAACGCGAATGGAAAAATTCCATTCGCGCTATCGCCATCAAAATATCTTAGCAATTTCACACTCACCTTTCAAAACTAAGGTTATAAAAAATATGTAGCGGAATAAGTTATTGATTGCTCAACATTTTTGTATACCATCAAGGGAAGAATGTCATGTTACTAGAAGCGTGTTACCTATACAAGCTGACACGTAAATGTGATTATGCCGAAGGTGATTCTGGAATCACGCCCTTGATTCTTTTTTACTATTTTATAAATTGCGTGTTTTTTAATGTAATTGTTTGTATAAATCAGGATTAAAGCCGAGGAAAAACTGGGTGGAAAGCAAGTGTGAAACATGACAGCATTAAGAAAGGTGTGAAGGTTGAGATGACGGCTGATCTATAGAGCTGTATGAACGAAAACAACCTACTGTGCCGACCCCGCATGGGTAAGCGGCAATAGGGCAGTAAGTAAACAATTAAAGACAAGCCATTTATCAATTCGTTAACTGGCTAAAATCAGGAACTAAAAAAGAACAAATCTACCCGAAAATGCCGTGGACCAGTTAAAAATTTAAAAAGTAATTCACGAATTTCAACATTTAAACCAAAATATGTTTATGTTAGCCACATAAAGGTCGCGCTCAACAGAGCGTGGACGAATTACACGAGCATACAAAAGCGTTGTACGCCTGTACGGCACACTTTCCCGAATATGCCTCTAAATGCTGTTTGCTCTTTTTTTACGGAGTTTGATTTAGTGGCAGAGTTTATGAGGCAGAGAGGGGACTGCGACATGACTAGCGACTGTTAAAACGGTCCAGCGTAGTCTGTGACGCGTGAAAAACCCTTTGATAAAGAGCTAGCACGGTAGAACAATCGTCCATATGACTCCAATATTACTAACTTAGCTTTACCTTCATCATCTTTAGGTTCACTGACCAGGCTGGAATGAATTTTTCTCGTTTGACAGAAATAATTTTACAAACCATGTCGTTGATGTTCATGAAGTAGAGGTAGGCCTAAGAAAAGATGGATGGACTGTGTGATAGATGACATAAGTAAAAAAAGGAGTGAGAGCGGAGATGGCGACTGGTAGAAGCGAGTGGAAGAAGAAGACCTGTTATGCCGACCCCACTTAAGTGGGAAAAGGGCAAGAAAATTATGATGTACGCTACGCACCTAGCGCACAAAAATCGTATAAGTATTTACTACTTTCATGAATGAAAAGATAAGTATAGACGAGTTGATGTTTCAAAATCTTTTGTCTTTATGACATTTATAAAATCTTACCTAACCCTTAACCGATAAATAAAACAAATAGCTAACAGAACATAGGAATCCAGGATTATACAACCTCTCCCGATAAATCTATCGACTCACTCTGAACAACCTCGTCCAGACAAATAAAACATCTTTTACAACTCAGGATGAGGCCTATTATAAAGCAAAAAGGCTTAAGACCAAAGCCCTATTAGCGAGGACCGTTGCAGCCCTAAATAGATCGAGCAGGTGCCAGCCCTGTGGAGCAGCATTACTGTTTGTTTTTAGTTGAGCTAGGAAATGTGGTTTGTAGCGGATGGAGGCGAGAATTTATGCTTTCTTTACTAGTTTACCTATGTAAAACAATTACAATAACAAAACTCTTTATTGTACACCACAAAGATAAATAAAACACATAGACATTAACATAAACAAGTACAATGGCCGGCCTTATCGCTTAGAAGCGATTTCTTCCATACAACCTTTGGATGGATAGAAAATTTACAATTGAAGAATAAATAAGAATTTGCAAATTTTTCGTAAGTTCTACTTCACATTAATTTTATAAGATTCGGTTGCTAGGCACGACAAAAATCAAGGTCCTAAGTTTTGTTTTTTAAGTTTGTCTATTTATTCGTCTACCAATGTATTTTTGTTAATAGCTAGTTGATTAACGTCGTAGGCATTATAACTTAATCTGACTGTGGAAATAAATTACTTATCACACTTCTAAAATCTTTGAATGATTTATCGATAAAACTTCTTTATATAAGCCGCTATGACAGTTTAAATAACATTAGGCGAGACCATTATGTTATTTTACTTCCGTCCTTAAAGAGTATTTCCAAACAATAACTTTTCATAGGTCAAAGTTAGGTCAGGAGGTGGCCTTTCGTATCTTTATCATGTGCCACTAGATCATTAACGTTTCAATTTGTGGTTCAGCAGCTTTTTTCTTTGTACTTATAACCAATTAAACTAAGTGAAAAAAACAACCTTTCATACAGACTACTAAATTGGGCATACTACTAAGCTATTATATCCCATATAACGATAAAGGATTGATACCTATCTGGCAATAAATTCCGATACTTTTATACAGATAACCATCAGAATGAGACCGTATTGGACTTTATCGGCGGTTTTCCCGACACACCTGTGTAATTTTCAACACGAAAATGGTATTAAGTGTCTGCGGAATAATGGACAGTTCACTGAACTCTGTTTAAGTCGGTTAGTTAGAGTTGTCGAGTGGTTCAAATCTACTGTCATACATCTACTATTTGTCTATAAATCTCTATAGATTTCCCGTTGTACGGACCAAGTAAAAATCACGCTTTTTAAAGCTTATTGACAGGGTTTGTACACGGGAAGCCTGTGGGTCAAATATACCAAAAGATCGATGGATGCCCTACGTATCCAATATAATAATATCTTCAGGATGATGTTGCGGCTGCTCCGATTCTGCAGTGTGTCGGGGATGTTTTCGCAGAACCACACTGATGGCTTTCACGCCATCATGCGCAAGAAGACCGCGTCCCTGATGAGCAGAGTAAGGGGCAGCCAAAACAGCAAGACCGTGGCGGACATCAAGACCGTGGCGGAATGCGTCATATCTCCGCTCTGGAGGTGCCTTGTGCAGAAGATGATCAATGAGGCAAACTACTTCCCTGGTTGATTATCCTCGGCAAAACGCACCTTCACCTACTCTTTAATTTTAATTTTGGTCTTTAATTTTAGTATAATTTAATTTTTCTTGTTTGTAATTTGGTATTATATCGTCTGTTATCTGAAAACAATATTTTTATTTTTTTATTTTATTCTATAGTCGAAAACGTAGAGAAACGAGTCACTGCACCGCCCTCTAAAAATATCAATGTGTTTTATTTCCTTTAGTTTGGCTAGATAATATGATATTTAGTAGTAGTTTTTATAAAAGATATGTTTGACAATTTGTTTGAATTTATTTATTGATAGTTTTTATAACTTACTTGGAGTTTTGCTTTTGAGCGAAGCATATATGATTCAAATACAATTTTTTCTCAGATACCAGTATTGCCACATTTTAGGCATTAAGTATGTGCTTTTTAACTGCCGAATGCCTATAATTCTATTTTATATTGTTTAATACTAGCTTCTGCCCGCGGCTTAACTTTAATCCAAGCCTAGAACTACATAATATGCAAAATTTCAGCTCGATCCGTCGTTTTGGCGTGTGGAGGTAACATCCAAACTAACGCAATAGGCAATTAAATATTACTATGATTTATTTGTTTTTTTATTTCTTTTTATGTTATATTTATTGCATTGTCATAAAAAAATTATGTTGTTATGTGTTGGTACAATAGATTATCATTCGTGCAATCTCTGGTATGGTAAATATATACTACATATAGTTATAGTATAGTATAGGACCATAAATATTTGCCATATTAATACAAACACAGAGCTCAAGCAAGCCCTGTCGCCACTGTTATCGAAATAGCGGCATTATCATAACAAACGCTGGATTCCAGTAAAAGCAACATTAACATAGCAAATGTACGGACTGCAGATGTCCACATATCCATAGCCCACTTCCCACGCCAATTTGTCATCCGACCATGCATGCAGATAGTAGAAATTAGCACGTTGCTTGCTGACTACTGAAAATACCTTACTCAGACACGCGGTTTTGTCGTTATTTTTAACCGATTTTAAAAAGAGTAGTTGTTTGGCTGCATGTTTAGGTATTTATTTTTATGTATGATCGTCGATTACTTCGTCATTGTGGACAAAGGATGATTATTTTGATTGTGCAGAGAATGATCACAAGGTGGTCCCATAAATAAAAATCCCAAGGGATTATTAGTATTTGTCCCGCAAAACTTAATCACAGTGTAAATATGAAGGAATTTGGAGTCAGTTCATATTTTCAAAATAATCAAATTAAAAAAAAAAATTGTTATTTCGTTTAAATATGGTTATTTCATATCATCATCATCAGCCCATACACGTCCACTGCTGGACATAGGCCTCCCCCGTACGACGCCACAAATAGCGGTCCTGAGCCGCCTCCATCCATCGACTCCCTGCGACCGCTACAATGTCGTCGGTCCATCGAGTGGATGGTCTCCCATGAAGGGGGGATTTGCCATAATCACCACGCTTGGCAGGCGGATTGGTGATTTTCATATAACTAATTATTATTTATTTATTTTATTGATACCTGTTGATTTTTAGTAGTAACATCTTTTGTCCAACAGTTTTTAACAAAGTTTTAAAATTGTCGCGATTTTTTAATCAACCCATTCATTACGTACCTTACTTACCTACCTACTAGGTAAGGTACTGTATGGTGAACTTTATTAATAAAGAAAATATAATTTTAAGGAGAGAAACAAATGAGAACTAGTCTGCATTTACAATTGACAGTCGAGCTAACTGCAGACTATTGCAAACAATCCAGGGGCATCTCAACTGATCCATACCAATCAAAACCAGTTGAATACAAGAACAATCCCGAGGCATCTCAACTGATCCATACCAATCAAAACCAGTCGAATACAAGAACAATCCAGAGGCATCTCAACTGATCCATACCAATCAAAACCAGTCGAATACAAGAACAATCCAGAGGCATCTCAACTGATCCATACCAATCAAAACCAGTCGAATGCTACTAGGTACTGTATCGTACACACTAGTATTATACTAGTAGAATGGCTTAGTACCTCACAACTAAATCAAAACAAAAATACTATCAGTCATTAATTAATAATTACCGATACCCCGTTTAGAATCCAAGATATTTTATGTCAACAGAGACATTTATTAATGAAGACTTAACATAAACTGATAACGATAACAGAAAACAACAAGGTAACAGCAAAGTTATCACTAAAACACAAACTTCAACTTGTGTAGCAAAAAAAATATATCTGATTTTTATTCCAAAACGAACGAGAGATCACTTAAATGATGAATAAAAAGCTTTCTTTTGAAAGATGAATAAAAATTGTTTCGAGCTTCTGTGCTTCGCTTCGATGGTACCAAAGTCGTTAAATATTTTTCATCCTTGGGTTTTGTATACAAAAAACCCCTTTGTATACAAAAAATATCCAGGTTTTTGAATCAGAGTATAGCTGTCATATAGGTTAAAGGTGACAGAAACAAAAATTTACAGTTTTCATAATCAGTAGGTACCTAACCTAATAAATTAGTGTATAATTAGCTAATTGATTATGTACATACAAATATTTGCTAATATTCCCACTAATTAGTGAAGCATGGGTACGAAACTCATATCATAAACTTCAGCTTTACTCATTAATAACGCTAATATTTTATGTTAATGTTTTTGGCATACATGAATACAATGTAGGTAAGTATAGTATGGATGGACCGACGACATCGTAGCGGTCGCAGGGAGTCGATGGATGGAGGCGGCTCAGGACCGCTATTTGTGGCGTCGTACGGGGGAGGCCTATGTCCAGCCAGTGGACGTGTATGGGCTGATGATGATGATGATGAAAGTATAGTATATGCATATTATAATTTAAATACATATTTTATTTATAATTTTTGCTGGTAGACAATAAGTTTAAGTTAGGAGAAAATCGATAAATACTTATCTTCTTATTTGATAATAATTTATTGTTTCTAATTTAACTTGTCAAATAGCTTATTTTGAAGCCTAAAGAAATAAAAGTTATTGGTTTCGGTATAAAGAATTTTATGCTCATTAAAAAGTTAACAGTTTACTTATAATGAGACTGTGTGCCTTCCAGCTTTAGCACTATCTGGTCTTCCAATGGAAATAGCAGTTTACCAAAGTTCAGTAGGTAATTTTGATGATGTATCCATCTAGCCAAATTTTCGGCGACGGACAGTTTCAACGGAGACTCAGTCTGTATTTGATATACGTAGTAGTTTTGGTACTAGATAAGGTAATCTTATCTACACCCGTGCTCTCAGTCTATCTAGTACGGAGTGTATCTAGGTCAATGAATGGAGTAATAATTTCCTCTCGACTGGAAGTGCCACAGCTATACAATAGTTACTGCAGTACAAACTACATAGATAGCAAGTTAGCAACGGATGCAGTATTTTGCATTGCGCTTGTAAATCATTTTGTGGGCATGGAGGGCGCCACTTCCACAGATCCAGTTTCTGGTACGTATGTTTTATGGGTTTTGGACCACTGACATGGTAACGTAACGGATATTTAGTGTTTTTGTCATACTTAAATAAATGCTAAATAATTCCTAAGAATCCACACAGCATCATCTAGCCCCAAGCTTGTGTTATGGGTACTAGATGACTGATATACATAATACAATACCTATATAGATATTTTTTTATATATAGAAAATACCCAGAACACCCGGCACAAATATTTGCAGATCGTACGGATCGTACAAATATTTATCGTAAGGCGCGAACCGAACCCGCAACCTCCTGCGTCGCAGACGGACCTTTGCCCTCCGCGCCACAGCGGTCGTTATACTTAGGAGATGACAAGGTACTTTTAAATTTTTACTCTTCTACCGAAGGACGACGGTTATGACTTTAACACCCTATGTATACCTACACGTATGTAGCCGATTTTTATGTTCCCACGTAGCCCTGAAACTACAGGGTCTGATTTCAACAAATGAGGTGTCGTATGATTCGTCTTAATACCCTCATGGTTATAGGCTATGTGAGGTCAGATAAAAATGGGGATCTAACGAGATAGTGGG
Organism: Eupithecia insigniata; assembly: GCA_947859395.1. Taxonomy (NCBI): domain Eukaryota; kingdom Metazoa; phylum Arthropoda; class Insecta; order Lepidoptera; family Geometridae; genus Eupithecia; species Eupithecia insigniata. The sequence goes on along the minus strand of OX402007.1, from coordinate 13,236,338 downwards.
GGTCAAGTAAAGGTCGAAAATCTCAATGTTAGTAATAAGCTCGTGTGTGATATCGTTGCGAAGGTCTTTGTTTGTACTTTCCAAAACTGTTTATCAAATATTTGTGAGATTTACAATTGTCAAGCTATTAGCAAAAAGGTTAAAAAATATACATATCTACTACACAAAAGTCTTAAACAAGCGTTCACCTATTGTCCTTATCATTTTCTTTTGATACTTAGGTAGTCGGAGGCACCCACCTCATATCCCTAGGGTACAAATAAGTAACAAAGGCCTCCGACTGTTAAAAACTAAAAACCCGACTTCATTTTATGGAGTCGGTTTTTACCAAAAATTTTTTTAGATATTTTATTTCCAATATACCTAACAACCAATCATAAAATAATAATAATGATTGATTAGTTGATTACTTACTTACGTTAAATAAACTCAAAACTAATAATTTTTAAGAGCTTCATGTGTACATATGTCTCTCTACACGTCACAGGCCTTGGTATCGTCGGGATGAGTTGACCAATCAAAATTATTAAAATTAATTTAGTCAACTCATCCCGTGGGATAAGTTTAGAGAGGGATCAGTTGACTAAAGAGCCGTCACAGGTCCTTGTAGTAAATAACTAACTTGTTGGTTTCTTAATAAAACTACTTTGGTAGCTATAGATAAGCATTATAAAATTTATTGCAGCCTGTCTGTGCCCTCCGTTCATTCATTCCATAACTCATTTCCCCTCAAAATTCAGTAACTCGGCTATACCTACTAAAAAAAAAATAGAACGAAAACGTAATAACTAGAATCCGAAGCACATAAATTTCATCGATAAGCAGTAGATATAACAATAAATCGAATTTTGCCAGAGACGCACCGACAAGGAAATGTGAAAAGTATGCAAATCCGATGAATGAGATATCTAATATCTACAGAACGGTTTTATAGTACTTATAGGTATAGATTTATTTATAGACAACGGAAGAGCTTTTGTAGCGGTATCAGCACCGAACACCATCAGACGCTTTACTTTTGACGCTTTACTTTTAACACTTTCATCGCGGTAATCATTACCGTGCTTTCATGGCTGTCACCACTGTGTCATGTGATGTTCACCTGTAGCTCCTTGAAGCGATCCGGGCGCGGCGGCAGCGGCAGGCGGCGGCGGCGCGGCGCAGCGGCGCGGCGCGGCGATGCACTCCGAGTCGCACCGCCAGGCTGGGCATTGAATGCGTTAATATTGCACTTCTTTACCCTAGCTAGAAGAAATTAAAGTAAAACTTCGTAGTACAAACTTTCTTCTTACTAGAATGGATGTTGATACAATGCACGTCAATATGGTTAATTGATCAAGGGTTTATGAAATTGAACCTTTATAAGAAGTCTGGTAAAAACCAAATTCTTTTGATACCTCCAATAGTTACCGACTAAATTCTCCAACAGTTCTCGCATCAATGAATTCCGCAGTCTACGGCGAATATTCGTGTGTGAAATCAAATATCTATGAATGTTCGACAGAGAATCGCTCAGGCACAACACGAGCTGGCTTTTGTTCAGAGAGAAGCGCTGTTAGGTAGGTACAAAAGTCGTTTCGTATTTGTCCTAAATTACTACAAAGCATTTATGTGTGGATCTGGAATATTGTTATGTTCGACATAATAAAAATGCCAAACGGAATAAAACTACCAAGACCATCTAATAAAACATGAAAATCGCAGTCATGCTCATCAGGCTATATTGGCCCACAACTGGACCTCCAAAACTAAGCGCCTGTCTTCATCCAGCATCTGCCAGCAGTCTTTCACAGGTCGTCATCCCACCTGGCCGTAGGGCAACCTACACTAAGTTCGTCGAGTCTCAGTCTCCACTAAAGAACACGTCTACCTCAGCGCGTATGTAGATCTTTGTGTGAGATATGGCCGGCCTACTGGCACTGCAGCATGCTAATTATTAAAGCTATTTCGATAAGTTTTTTTCTCTGACGGATATATTCGTACGGACGGATATTATCCTTCAGAGAAACTCTGAGCATGGTTCGCAGTTATTGATGACACATATACTATGTAATGTGTTTTTCAGAAGCAAATAAGTCATTATTATATCCCATCGATGTCGAATTTGGAGCTGTAGAAGAAGATACAAACAGGGAAACAGGAGACCAAGTTATCGCTGTTCATAGTGGACATCCTGAACCTGGTAGAACAAGCTATGTACAGGATTAAGAAGAATGCGAAACTGGTCTGGACAAAGATGATTTGTTTCATGAATTCTGATATATATGTATGTAGGTATGTTGTACTGCGGAACATTGCATAGTTAAACTTCCTCAATAACTCAAGAAGTTAGCAATGAACGTCGTCGTGTCAGGATCGCTTGAGAGGCAAACTCCCGTATAATTTAAACTTTAAAACATCCAACTTTCCACCATCCGCGGGCATACCAAACACATAACGAAGTGGAGAACAAGAAAATTGAACCATAAAGGCGAAAGTACGAAGAGTACACGCCACACGCCCGCAATAAAATAAATCCACCATAACTTTAACGACCCTATCGTGTAAGAAATAAGGTTTTTCTTCCTTTACAGAACAATTTACACGGTGGATGTTTTGGAGGTATTATTTTTATCATCGTTTTAATCGTAATTTCTGGTCAAGCATGCTGCATTATCAAGCTGGCTGGTTACATCACGATAGAAGCACTATTATTCAAGTTTAACCTTTACTCCTAAGATTATAAAGTTTAAACAGCACGTGGACAAACATATTGTCAGCACTTCGTTCAAGTAATCAAAACCAGAAAATATTTTAACGGCATAAGGCTCAAAGCTGTTTGAATACTTGTAGCCAAAAGTTGGCGATTGTGTTGCAATAAATTCCTTATCTTATCTCTATTCTGTGGTCAAAGAGTTATCGCCCTATAGCTTTGTGTCGTCTATAAAAGGTTAAAAGCCAAATATTTGAGTTCAGATGTCTCTCGATGATAATGCTAACTGACCTTAAATTTATCATATTATTCATAATGTTTGTTATGTTTATTTTTTTATGCATACTCTGGTATCACCAGAGTTGGCCTCTCTCTATCTCAAAAACATACGAACAAACCACCCGACCCGGATATCTATGATTAGGAAAATTTTAATGGTTGGTATGGTACTACGTAGTAGGCCTTGAGCATTGATTTTATAGCTAGGGCAAGCCGAATATCAGAATGGAAAGCTTTTAGTCACGTAATTAAAATAAGGCCTTAGAAAATTATTCAAATGTTCAGTGTTGGTGACGATGACCTGGTGAAGTGACCGTAAGAAACAGCGGGATGGAGGCACAGAGTATCCAGAGTCCCAATAACCTTACTCACAACAGTTGAAAAGCCTCCGCACGCCGTTCTACATACATAGACATTGTTATTATATAGTTCACAATGACGTTTGCTCGAATTTAGACGTTACTTTGCTTGTAGTGTTCAATGTGGCTTGAACGCAATGTCATTATAATTCAATACTCGTTGAATCAAGCCCATGCGACGACGAACTGAAACAAGGCAGCAGTGGAGACGTTCTTCATGCTAACATTATGAGGTAATATTTGTGAAATGTGAGTTTGTTAGTTAATAATATATGTACCTAAGAGGTACCTAATCTCTGGAACTAAACATCTGATTTTATGTTTTCGTGTGTATGTTTGTTATTTCTTCGTGCTCTAACGACTGGACGGATTTGGATCGAAATGTAGATAGATTAAAGATACCCTGGATTAACACAGGCTATCTACTTTTTATCCCGGAAATCGCGAGTGATAACGCGGGGCGCAGAAAGTTTAAAATTAAAAAAAAAGAATCCGAGCGTATAATAAAACAGTAAGCAATATGATTATATTATTATGTATAAAGCATATATATTAATTTGTAATAAGTTCAAAATACATACATAAAAATATTTAAATAAATAGTTTCAATCCACTCCATAGTTTTTCCTTCGAGAACAATTTGCGCGTCACTCTCGTAACAATGTTGCGCAAGACTATTTGTTACTTTTTTACACTTATATAATCAGAATAATCAATTTATTGGTAAGAATTTTACATGCAAAATTCTTCGCATTAATCATTATACTTAATTATAATAATAAAATTATAATTTAAATAATGTATGTAAATAAAATAAAAAATAACAATAATGTCAATTACATATTTGTTTAACGTGTGAAAGAGAAACGCTATCGAGGCGCCACGGTCGGGAGGTGGCCGTTTTATTTAGCTAATAAAACGAAAATTATTGAAATTAAAATGAAAACATGCACTGTGGATACATAAAGTCGTAAACTGGTTAGGATACTTACCTAAAATATGAAATACCGTCCTTTTTACGCACTTTTCGGATGTCGTTTGGGCAGAAAATCACCGAGCACTTTGGCATTGGACGTTTTACTAGGATTGCGTAGCGTGAGAAGAATTTTAGGGTGGATGATTTTTTTGGCTGTTTGTGTCTCTGGATACTCTGTGGATGGAGGCCACGCAGGGCTGGATATTGTGACGATCGAATGGGATCTATATGTATGTCCAGCACAGGCCGTTCGACTGCAATGATGATGATGTGGAATGGTTGAAGATGGCACAGGACCGGACAAAATGTCGCAGTAGAGAATAAATTTAATTAAAAATAGGGATTCTTCTTATTCTAGACAGATGTACACAATTCTCTCAGCAGACCATAAAGAAAAACAAAGTGAGTAAGAGCGAATCAATAAACCACGGGAATATCAGCGTAGCCGCATTCGCAAGTAGCCTAGTAAATCAGGAGATAGCGGGGTCATCGCTCGTACCGGACACTGGTATCGCCTCCGGTGATAACCTACCAACAACGTCTGTCTATCACGGACCATTGTTGGAATATAATGAGGATAATTGGAATATACCTATCTAAACAAATAGAATAGAAAGGATTCATTCGTTTTTCAAGCACAACAAAAACACAATGTAAACAAGTAGTAAAAGGCCTATTCCAGTTTTCCCCTTGAAATTCCCCAATTAGAGAAGGAAAATTTAATTTATAAATTGAAATACAGAATTTCCCTTTGAAGATGAACATCGATATGACTGAGCATTCTTCCACAGCCGGGTTAGTAAATCAAGGTTAGTAAATCAAGACTTTTAAATGGATTCACAAACAGACAAACAGTCCCTGGTGTAAGCATAAAAATGCTGGTAGTGTATTCCTACATCACAGCACAACCAACGCTGGGTTGCAGTAGAGTAAAGTGAAACACTTCATAACAAACTTGGAATATTGTTTTTATATTTAATCTTTTAAATACAAGCTTTTATATGTACATATGTACAATCTAAAAAAAAGGGTTGGCCTCCCTTATTATCACTTAGGATATAAAAAATAGAGAAAAAATCGGTCACGCCTAGGGCCTGCAGAACCGGTTCTGTTTCCAGATTTCTGAAACCCGGTTCTGATACGCTGTCAGAACCGGGGGTTCCAGTTAATAGGATTTAAAGATTTTTTACGATGAAAATATGTATCATTTGAAAATATAAGTAATTTTCTGAAAGCAGCTAAATAAACGAGACTTAAAGTTCTTCAGGGGCTGTTAAACTCTATTATTCTCGATGTATAAACACCATTGGCATAAAACAGGAGCCTGGTACCACCACACTCCTGTTCTGCCTATTCCTCTGGTGTTTCCTATGTGAAAAGTTTGTGTGAATATTATAATATAGATAGAATTAACGACATCAAGTGTAACATACATATGTACCTATGGTGGAAATAAATAAATACAATACAAATTCCATAAGAATGGTGACAAATAGTGAAAAAGTTCTCCTAGATATCTATGGGACCATCTCACTGCATTTTGACGGTGCATGGTACCGGCATTTTATTTATTTCTTTGAATTAATCACGTAGGGATTCCCTAGGACCCATGTTATAGATTGCACAAACAGCCCTCATCTGCAGCACAAATACGGTGTTAATATCTGCAGCTGCCCCCACAGCAGTACGAAATAATACTATGGAAGTAGCTAAAATAGACAACTCTAGAAGTATCAATATCTGTAAGATGACGGATTTTTTGACTGCATACGCTGCAGAACTAAGTCTCTTCGATAGCTTATCTACGTGTGGGCCCCATTGAGGTTTACTATCTAAGGTTATTCCTAAGAATACGGTAGTGTCTACAATTTAAAACTACAGATCCCGAAGACCGTTTCCTATTAACACTTACATGGCCTAAGACAAGCATCTTGGGCCATGTATTTTCATCTGGAGTGGATGAAGCGGGGCCGCGCGCCCGTGCAAGTAACATGCACCGCCGTCACTCAAGTAAGAAGTAAGAAGATTCAAAGAGGTGTCCTTTACTCAATAGTGATGTAGTTTCCTGATTAATGTTCCATGGTGTACACAATCGAATGCTTTTGACGAGTCACAAAAAATGCCTAAAGCATCTTGCGACTTCGCCCAAGCATCATCAAAAATATGCAATACCAACACCAGCATCAGTAGTTGAACTGCAGCGAGTAAACCCAAATTGCTTACGGTGTAGCAGGCCATTGCCATTGAAATGCCTAAGCAATAAATGTAGAATAAGTTTTTCAAAAACTTTGCTGAATGTAGGCAGTACTGATACTGAGTACTAATGACGGCAGTGGTCAGGAAGAGTAAGCTCTTCTCTATCTTCCGAAACTGTTCACCTCTGCATTGGAGGATAAATTTAAGCTCTTGGTCTGGGATGGATATGGCATCAATATCATTGTCGATTACAGCATACACCTTGACAATAATTATAGTCATTATAAGGCCGAATCCCTAGTAAACCTAAGAAAGATGCTCAGAGCCCACAGCATCCGTCAGGTATGTCTTAAAATGACCATGGGTAAAACAAAGATTGTCGAATGAATGTCGCACCCATTACAGTCCATGCTGAAAATGATATTATCGAAGTTGTTAATTACTACGTCTACATAGACCAAATAGACCATTTGATCTATGTAGACGTAGTCTAAAGTAACTAGGTAAATCCAACTACGATAAATTGATCAGCCGATGAATCCAATTCGGATGGGAGCCGTTAGAGCAGCTTCGCAATATATTGTCGTCACAGATATAGAAAAGCCTAAACAAGAATGTCTTCATTCAATCAATGTGTTCTACCACTGTTATCAATACCTATGAATCCGAGGCGTGGTCTCGTATATAAACAAGCTCAGAATTGCTCAGAGAGCTATGTTTAAAGTTTTACTACTTGAAAGAATGCAGAATGCGGAAAGCCGTATAAGAAAGTCACCGACATATGTAGCTCTTAGATTATTATGTTTTTAAATATTTTTCAGATAGGTAGTTATATATCGGTCGTTAAACCTTGTACCTAATCAACCTATTTTCTTTCTGAACATATTTTCCTCAATTTTTTTACGCGTATTAGTACTTGAAATTAATCCAGTTTCATTTTTCAAAGGAACCGGGGGAACCGGGTTTACTGCTTTTGGAACCGGTTCCACAGATACCTTGCAAGAACCGGGTATACCGGGTATACCCGGGTTTTTCAGAACCGGGTAGAACCGGGTGCATGCCCTAGTCACGCCGTTTCGGAGGAGTTTTGTTACAAACACGAGATTTTTATATATTTTTATGTGTGAACAACGAACGGAAAATGTCACACAACATAGACAGAATTAATATTAGAAGTTCTTTGAAAGGCTAAAGTTCGTATAAATCAAACAAGCACTAAAGCATCAGCTTTTAAACAAACATGGTAGGTAATCAAATTACCATTAGTCACCAGGACTACCTAGTATTACTACTTCATACACAAAAACCGCCTATGACCGGTTCGTTACAAGAATATTATTTGGTTGAGTGACGATCAAATCAGACTGAACATTCCAATGTTAATTTGTATCTACGTTAGTATTTTTTTACCTGTTGTGCCTTTTTGCTTGATAGCATTTATAAAGGGATATTTATTTACCATGATTTCTCGTGTTTTAAAGTTTACTATTTATTTCGTCACATTAATCACGGAATTACTGAAGCCACGTGCGAGAGCAACGACTGTTTTAAAAGTTTGACACATAAGTATGTACTAACTTCTTAACCACTCCAAAATGTCATATCATCGACCAAAAGAATATCATTTTACCACCAGTTTACCTCGCACTCGCCAACCAACCATTAAATCAGAGTCCTGCATCACCACCGTAGAAGACGCAGGTCAAGATACAGCGGTCGTTCTAGCAATAATTCAGCGAGGTACTAGGTAGATAGCAGACATTATGAGGCTATTAAGCAAGGTCACAGATTTAGAAGTCCGGCTAGTACATTATAATTCAGCAATACATATCATATTTACACGTTTACCTGGACATACTTAGGTACTCACAATGAAAATATACGTGCCTGTTATGCTAAGAACGTGACGGAATCGCCGGTGTAGTTTTTGTTTTTGCGTCTTACCAAAACATAATAAAACAGAATACCTAGATTTCAATGCTAAAAACGTATTTTGTCCCAAATGGAGTCAGACATGAATTACGAGTTCTGTGGTCATGAATCATGCTTAATCGTTTACATAGGTATAGTTAAGTACTATATGTAGTAGGTATCGAATTTACGAAATTGAATTGATATCAACAATTGTTTAAGAGTGTTTTCTAGGGTTGGTTGTTTCCACGAAGTTTTAGTAAATCGCGAGAAAACCACGAAATTGAGCCACCACATTTTGACTTTAGATACAGAAATAAACATTCAATTCCTTTTTCAGTATTTAATGTTATAAGTCTGAAAAAGACTAAAAATTGCCTACTGGCAATCATAGGCAGGCTGGGCGTAACTAATTGACTGTAGTTGTATGTAGTTACGACGACGAAGGATGAACAGATTACGAATGTCTATGCAATTTCTATGAATATAAGAACATACGAGTATGTTTCTGTCGCGTTAAAAAATGGGCCAGCGGCTACCACTTCACACTGTAAGGTCCAGGTTAATGAAAGGTGGAAAATAGTTGGGCAACTCTATTCATATGATGATTTATGATAGCTGTTGTCATGCTTAGATGTATTTACGTATTTCTGTTATCTAGAGTCAGAAATGTCTTAATTGGGTTGTTTTCGGTGATAAACGACGTAACTGAACGAAAAATAACTATGTTCAGTCTCGTCTTCATCATATCAGGAATTCAGATTCATAATTTGAATAGTTTCCATAATAATTAATTGACTCAATTTGGATCAAAGATTTAGATCAAACGTAAGACTAAAGTTTTTCAGAAAATTCCCTGAGTTACCTAAGTACGCAACGAGAGCAATTTTATAATTGTCCCCAAGCCAGTAGATTTATTCTCTCTGAGCTCGCTTATCCCGACAGTTCCTTAAACCCACACTCGAAATCTCCATAATGGGCCAAGAATTTACGTAAAGCTCTTTTAAAATAGCCGTGGCTTTCGACCGGTCTTTTCATCATCTCGCCCTTATTGTAATGTGCTTAAGGGTAGGGATGCAACGCGATTAGGACCCGTGAAATTTACGGTTTGCGGTACAGGGAAGACTTAGGCTTTGTGACAGGATGAGGCGAGCTCAAGAGCTAAGGCGGTCATATTATTTATATATACGCGAGCACGAGTTTTATAAAGGTTTTTGAAACATTTCTCGCATAGGTAGAAGTTACCCCTCCGCACCAGGCGCACAGGTTTAATGAAAAACGCACGAACAATCGCAAGTCAAAGCTCAGCATTTTCACATACCCTTTAAACCCTTTGTCTGTGCTTCCATTTAAAAATTCCCATATTGGATCAACAAACACAGCCCCGTACCGAACCCCTTTCACGGCGTCTTAATGACGTTTTTTGAGGTGTTTACACATTCATGCCACATCCTCCGTCTCCCGTGACGAGACAAGCATCTGTGCTAGGGCTGGCTCTAATGAGCTGAGATTTTATTGCAGTTAAGTCAGAGTCCATTTCACGTGACATGCATTTGAATAAGATCAAATACAATATGGATCAGAATCTGACTTAGTGATACTTGGCTACCATTTTAACATAAATTTTAGTTGGTTTTTCAAATGTCCTGTAATAATACAGCATTTATCAGCAATTTGTATTTCATGCAGAGACATTATACAATAAGCAAAACTCATTATTATCAACTGTAAGTTATGAAACATATGAAGGTAAATGAGAAGTGAAAGATAACGAGAGTTTCCAAATGGACAGCCCTGACAAAAAACGTGGTACTTACTCACACATACATAATAATAAAAAAATGCGTGTGAAGCAAAACGTAAAAATACCAGCCCACGTAGATATATGTAGATTAAACTCTTTCTAAAAGGGCTCCATCCATGCTCCATCTATCTGAATAAATATTTCAAGCACTATGGTTGTGATTCGATTTGAAATTACAGGCTAGTAGTGTATGTGTACATGATAATACGTAGGCACTCTATTAATATTGCAAAAGATTGCTCTACCTACGGAATATTTTTAAGAATCTACTCAAATTGCAATTGGAATATCGCGTCTTTGATACGAAACAAGATCCAAAAGAAACCCAAGTATTTTTAAAATATACATAGCCCAAGCAAATGTTTAAACATCTGATTGAAATCACTTTGATCTCCTAACCAAACAACATTTTGATGATACTAACAACCGTGCGGTGGTATCAGACACGCAAAAAATCGTGTCAACTTTGATAAAACCTTTGTTATCTGAATAAAATTTAATAATATTTTTCATAGTTTTGATAAGGCAGGATACGGCACTCCTATTGATAAATCTTACAATTAATTTTTTTTACCTGATAACTTAGCTAATAGAACTCTTATTTATCTTTCGAAACATATAATCTTACCTCCAATCGTACCAAATATACCTACAGCTGATGTTATACCAATATTTTAACCAAAATACAGGGATCTCTTGTCAATGCTAATAAGGGCTAACTTTTACCAAGTCCGAAAAATACAAGAAAATACATGACTTTATTTGGCAGTCCCACCCATGGTAGAAGCCAAAATTCAAACTGTACAAACAATACGGCGCATTGAAATAAGTTAGTCCGTTTTCCTTTTGCGGCAATAAGAAACCTCCTGGACGATAGCCCAGTATGGAAAACGGTCGGCCTGCCAATAATAGACCACCTAGGACGGGAAGGAAATGGAAATGCTTGCCTAACCATCGAACACAAAACTGGTTAAGCATCAAGAACTTCGACTTTCAATTTGTGGAGATGCAATTTTTATAAAACTTTATGGACTGTTCTGTATTCTATTATTTTAACATGGAATAAATAAACAATCACATATGTATATACTTTTTTTATAAAATTGGTCAACTGTTCATATCAGAGACTTATTCTAACTGAATCGATAAAGGGATCACATTTTATTAAAATTTATTACCTTTGAAGGTTTTCAAATGCCTACAGGCCTAGTAACTATCTGGGTACAGACTTTATCTGGCTCTATCTTATCATTTACACGACTTGGTGATAAACAGTCTGGTAAAAAGTAGAACAAATATTTTGTGCAATTTCTATCATTATACTTCTTTTGGAAATAATTGTTTCTACATTTTACTAGGTCGTTTATATAAGTCTCCCTGACTCACTGAACGTAACGTACTTGGTGGAGGTAAATATAAATATGGATACAATATGTCATTTGATTATAAACATCACTTTTTATATAGAAAACATTTCAACAGAAACAAACACCAACAGACATTCCCGGGCAAAGTTATTGTAATACCTCTACAGTTCAAAAAGTCAACATGGGTAACATTCCAAGATTCCAACCAAGGGAGTGGGTTCAAAATTTTTTTAGCTCTCAAAAATCGATACCTGTTATAAAAACTATTGGTGCGTGGGAGTTGAGACTGGTTGGAGATCGGAGAAAGGTTATATCTTTTGTCTATGGAATTTAGACAAAGGGACGTGTAGGACGGCCTTTGGATATCTATAGAGGTTTGTGTGGGTAGATGTGAATGGATGTCATTAGATTATATTGCTTTAATTTCATAATGCGTTTTCGAAACAGCATGACGCTTCTAATTTGAACTTAAATTGGGCAAAGGAAAGCACGATAATAAAGCTCTAAGCCATGGAATGAAACTAAATCTCGTACTTACTAATGATTGGGAGTGTCTTGGGGATAAATATCTTAATAATTAACTATTAACATATGAGCTACTCAAATACTCCAAAGTGTTAAGTTAACAGTTAAACTAGAATCACCAGAATGCCAGAAAATTGTGGTTCTTAAACCAGCACTACCGTTGGATGGGCTGTTATGTCACATTGGCTATGTTATGATTATGACTAAAACCACTGCTTGCATTAGCATCTCGTCTTGAGTCTTTGGATATAAGAATCAGGATGAAATAGAATATAATTATTGTTTGCTTAGTTACAGACACAACAAAAACATAGCCTTAATACTGGACATTAAATTGAATATGAGATAGGTAACAACATACACATTATTATGTCATCTTTGATTGACAGACATCACTTATGTGCCTTTATTAAACTCTTTAAAGTCAAGCAAAACCGTTACATTTTTCAAAATGGCTTCCATTGTCATGTCAAGTTGTAGTTCTAAGAAACTGAGAACTAATCTGCAATTTCAGAAATACATCGTCCATCTAGTGCATCCTGTCAGGATGCCTGTCTGGTTTTCTGTCTGCATATTTGCCTACATTGCATAAGCCAAGGAATTCACTTTCAATAATAACCTTTGAATGTGAAATGAACCTTAATCCACTGACTTAAGATCGTCAATGTTTCGTCAGTTTTCGAGTAAAGTTTGGAACGGTAAGTATAGTTGTGCGCATGCACACGCTTCTTGTAGGCTTATTGTTCATTCAAATTTAAGCCGTCACTAGTTTGTTTCAAGCTTCAATTTTGTTCGCTGAAGATTCAGAGACAGTCGTTACGATTATATTATTTCTTCCATATGTTATAGTAAACTTGACCAGTGGCGTTTTATAATTGAATCAAGTCGGTAGCTGTAGTTTTCTCTTTCGATTACTCTTGTTAAATTGAGCAATACATATTTATTTATCTCAGGGCCTTGGTAGTAAATAAATGTTTACGGCTAATAATTTTGTTGAGATCCGACTAATTTGTTTCAATTATCTGGTTGCTCAATAGCAATGGAAATTAATTGGACGGCGCCAGCAATTCGGTTATTTTAGGACTATTGGCAATAAATTACAATACTTACTACTAACTTCCAATTTAAGTATCATGGAATCGATCACGGTTTCCCGAACTATAAAATTATTGACTTAATATTGCTAATGCTAACGTCTAGCAGTAGACTTTGAAACTATTGTTTCACTATGATACATCCAAAATATTTGCGCATTTCGAGTCAATCAATAAATCTTCAGAGTATTTAGACCTACTTACTTAGTAAAACAAGCTCATGTTTATATAATACAATACAACCAATTGTAACAGTGTAAATATACTGACCTATCAATAAACTTTTCTTTATCAACAAAACTTTAGTCTTTCCAATCGTAACGTAATTATGTTATCGTAAAAATTAACCTTCGGATAGCCGGAACCTAGATAAAACAGCCTTCTTTTTATATCTTCTGAGGGTAGGTCGTTGGCTGTTTTTCAGTAACCAGACTTTTAACTGTGTATCGTTCAATCTAGTTGTTACGATTGAAGTATTACGATACGATATAACAGGTTAATGGCGACCTTGTTTTCAAAGTAATTAATTAATAACTTCAAGAAACTCTGCCTAGTTTACAGTCCAATTAAGTAGATGTTGATTAGATACTAAGTTATTAGTAGGGAACGTAATGGCTGGGATAAACCAATTCCTAATCTACATAAGGTTCAATTAAAAGCAAAGTTCAATACCACCAGGATCTAATAGCGCAAGTGCTAATATCTGCGGAAATAAATCATATTTCGTGATCAAAACAGCAAATCACGCCTCCCAAATGAATGAAAACAAACACTCACCCAATATTTCAGAGCTATTGAACGTAAATAGGCTTCAGGAACCTACGCTTTGTGCGGCTAGATCGTACAATGCCCCCAGGTAGAGTACCCATACAGTATTGTTGAATGTAAGAGTAAATGCAGGTCATGAACCGGCTTCCGTCTGGATAATATCGCTGGTAATGTAAACAATCGGGATAAGCATGTTTATGGTGAAAGCCGAGCGAGCTTTATGCCCGACTGGGGTACGTTGGTAATTGACGCCGCTTCGGTGTGCACAAATTCAATATTCTATTCAATGCAAGTACGCCTTTGAGTGAACGTTTTACCAAGCTACGAGCACTACTGCTACGAGCAGGTAATATTAACCTAGGCTGCAATATTATATGAAATTAAACTACTTTTTAAAGAATGAGAGAAAAATATAAATTATACAAATGTATTATACGCGTGTGATAATGAATTCCATGTAAGATATTCTCTTATTATCAGTGATTTGATAAATAATTCATTTTTATTTTTAAAATTTTAAATAAATCAGAACATAATCATACTTTGTAGTTTTTCTAACGTCTGCACACATACTATAACGATGACCGATGTGACGCAGCGGGCGATGCTGGGGGTTCGATTCCCGCCTTGGGACGAATGTTTGTACGATCTGCAATTTTTTGTTCTGGGTGTTCAGGGTATTTTCTATGTATAATAATAAATATCTATAAAATGTATGTATTATGTACATCAGTCATCTCCCAGTCAGTACCACCCATAACACAAGCTCTGTTTAGCTTGAAGCTAGATGATTCTGTGTGGATTGTCCAGCATTATTTATAATTTAAAGAGCGATGGCATCATTCATTGTATCAACATAATTCAGCTCCCACAGTTTAAAAAGCACATACATCCTACAGAGAAACTACTATTCACAAAGTAATTAAAACCATCCAGAAACTAAACAACGATTCCTTTCAAGGTCCGCCCGTGGAGACATCTATCATCGCCGTCTGGCATCGTGCCTCTCGTCACATAACATAAAAGTTTCAAGGATCGAGTTCCGAGCAACCGGTTCTGTCTCTCACACTTGCACCGTGAATGAATTTCTGTTAAGTTTACTGAACACTGTGGTATTCCAAAGGCCACCAGGCTCGGCAAGTTCACGGAGAAATTCGTGATAAAAGGGGTGCAAGCAATGCAACTTTCACTTTGATAAAGAATGCGGATTATGACTGCTTGGTTCAATCTGAATCGATGCCAATATAAAGTAAGAATTGCTTAGTGAAGGAAGACTTCTGACAACAAAAATGCAAAGCTTCCAGTAGATGTTTTCGTAGTTATCATTAACGATATCCGCCCTTTCGTAACTGTTTAGCTACTGGTAGTAGGAACCTAATCTAAAAGCGAAACATGTGTTGAAATATGAGCTATTTTCAGCCCAGTTATCACAATGTTGGAGACATGCTCCAGACTCTGTTCTGGCTCGAACAACAAACATACAACCCTTTATTATTATTTAACGTATGAACTGCACGCTGAATCGCTGCGATGAAATGTAAATGTTTGTATGAAGAACTTGGATTTCTAGTAATTCGTAATGGGATTTGGATCGCAGATAAGATAGGGAGTTTTTATTCAGGTCAGTATTGCGGTTAATAATTTAAAGAGAATCTAACTAAAATAAGTTGAATTTGCAGGCACAAGACAGATATTACTTAAGATGAGATTTATTTTTGAAGATCTATTCTTGAATTCTCCAGATACACTCTCTTGATACGATCCGATTCAGTTAGGTAAAATGTGTATTTGTCTTAAAAGAAGGAAAGAAGGAAGATTTGAAGCTACCAACTCGCAGCTTTTCATGATTAGGAAGATACTAACGAAATTGCTTAGCCTAGAGTTGTATACATTAGACATACCATTCCATAATTTTCAATCGGTTTTTGCCGGCTCTCGACTGGTCCCATCCCATGTTTTAATGAGGAAATTGAACCCACGACACAGCCGCCATCCTGGGTTCAACGGGATGATCACCCAGTCGCCCACCTATTTAGGAATGCAGCTTCACCATGTGTATGACTTGTCTTGACTTGTCTAAGTGCTTATTTTGTAAGCCTAAAGAAATAAAGTTATTGATTCTAATTCTGGTTCTGATTCTGTATGTATGTATGTAAGTCCTAAAATCTAGATCTATTTGAGTTACGTAACAAAGCCTTTCATCGCCCAGTTTCCAGGGGTATCGCAGAGCAAATAACAAATAATTTCGAATTCATGTCGGAAATGTGTGTACAGAACATATTGGTCGATAAACAACACGTACACGTGTTGTGTTCACGTATTTTTAATGCTCGAATGGTAACTGTAGAGCTGAACGCAATATGGTTATCATCTAATGGTATCGAATGTTTGCTTAGTTCCAGAATATACATACTGTTTTCTACCCACCTACACGACACTTACCTGCCTGCTAAGTGCCTCATAAAAACACTAGAGATATGTTTGTTATCCATCATAGTCTTTTCGTGTCTATACGTAGGCAGACCGGCACAAAGATGCCCTCGATTTCTACTCGTGCCAGTGACAAAGGTTAGGCAACCATCCACTAAGGTTTTTAAATTTGCTCCATTACAATGCTCTTCGTCGGAAAGACTAAATTTCCAAAGGCCCTACGTTCACTTCACTAATATATCATCAGTCGATGTCAAGGGCTGAGCAGCGAAGCACAAATCACTGACAGCGCGCAGGAAAGCGTTGTTTTGGTTTCGCAATAAATAGCTGTTGCAATGATTCAGTCAGAACAATTCGTGAGGAGAATCAGTTAATTAATGGAGCTGAGTAATAATGGATGTATTTTTAGACTGATGGGGGATAATGGATGTCAAGACATTTGAGTTGACACTACAAAGGACTTTGAACCAAACGATAAAAGCATATTTCAGAGACTTAGATGAACTTCCGAAGTTCTTCTGTGTTTGGCAAGTTAGCTCTTCCATTAAAATTTGACATATGCAAATAGAAATCAGACTGGCCAGACTGTTCACAAGAAATCCAGTTATTTAATCAAACCGGAACATTGATTTGATTCGTTATGCAAACATTACCTACCAGGCATAAAAGCAACTGGCAAGGAGTTGGCGTTAATGATCCTTCAGCCGCATAGCATTTTGAAATTTAGGCGTTAAACTGCGGTTTCATTACAAAGGAATTTTGCAACACATCAATAATCGCATGCACCAAAACACATGCACATATCCAGCTAGCACTTTGAACACGTGTCCTGAGATTGAGCATGGAATCAAGCATATTTTCACAACATTTGTCGCGCCCTGTGTACACTAAAAAAATATGATCCAACATACCATACCACACATTGACGCCACAAGCCGGTTGCAAACAATGGACATAAGCGAACATACACGACTCACACTTGCAGCCTCGGCGTCCGATTGGCAGGAAAGTCGGACAAGCCACAACCACAAATACATTGGCAATGTGGTTTTATTGCAAGATCTCGCTCTGCTCTAGTGCTTTTGTGGTGAACTAATGTTCCCATACGCATGTGCATGTCTGATGTCGGAGTCTGTATCCTAGGTACCTGAATTTCTCTTGCCAGTTTGGATATAATAGGGAAATTTTAATGAACACCCGGGCTTACGTAATGCTTTCGTAACTCAACACGGTTACGCTCTGTTGTTCTCATTGTTTCAGTTTCGCTGGTGTTCATTGCATAGGTCGCGTCGGTTCATATTCGTCCGCATTGAATTGAACGTTTTGTCTCAAAGTGGATAAATATCTCACTGGCCGGTCTCGTTGAAGGCATAATAAAACCGCAGCACAACCAGTTCTTTGTTACAAGTGTATTTGTACTGGTACGTGAGACGCCAGTCAGCTCACGATTTCGCCTCCACCATGGGAACGCAACTTACCAACATTAAACTGTACATTGCCATGGAGAACCGACCAACTTTAGTCACGCGTGCAAGATAACGAGCAATATGCCCGAGATATTTGACAGAGTCGCTTGCAAACAGCAATCACAAGCAGGGTAGAGTAGAGAGCCGACCGTCCTTGCTAAGATTACTGTTTTAGAACGAGGACACGTACGCACTGCGATATTATCAACATTTCTAAACAGAAACAGAATCCCCCCCGAAAGTATTTCAATTGCAAATGTAATAGTACAAGAAGATAAATGCCGATCTGCTGTGTACGAAGACTACATAGCCGCGAAGGCCGTCGAGATGATCGCAACTATATGTTCTCAATAATTCATAAAGCAAGTTGTGCTCGTAGTAGGCACGACGCCTCGAAAGAGAATATTGGGTAAAGATATTAATAATAATATGCGTTTTCGTAACCTCGTGTCGCTTCGCATTCCATAATGGTCACAGCCTTAGCGATAATTGGATAACTGTAACGATCTGAGCCAGCTTTGTCAAGCCTGGAGGATACAAAACCCGTTGTGTTCGTGTCCGCAAATAAAAGAATACATTGCCGGAAAGTTGGCTCATTAACTGTACGTTGTAAACTGTCAGAACACCTATCAATGATAGACATTTATACAATCAGCAGGATGCATGATTCATAAAAGGACCGTGTCTTTAAGGAGTTCTAAATAATGTGTGCATGGTTATGTTATCATTAGGATTTCTAGATTTCTAGGGTACTTACAACAAAGAGCGTCGGATCAAGAATGGGCAACGACTAACGACGCTAAACAGGCCTAGGTGACACTAACATAGACCAACCAAGACCATCTTGAATCATTTCGAGTCTTTGCAAACCACACCAGCAGGCCAGCAGTGCTTGGAACAGAGTACGATTAGTAAAAAAAAAGTTTAAAAGAAATTTTATCGCGTACCTAGTTTTAAAATTTTACCAGATATTTTCCAGAAAATAAACCTGACTTGCAGCTGGTGCGTAACGTTAATTAAAACCCAAGTCGCAAACATCTGGTGACACGACCTCAATAAGTATCCGTTCGCGTAATTTTTGTAGAACTTCAGGTAAATAACAAGTTATATTGAAAAACAGGAGGAAACTTCTAAGACAAATAACCGAGTGATGTTTTGCTTATTATTGTTACACAAAACCTGTACTTAAGAACCAATAATTTGTTGCAGGTATTTCTTTGTGTGTCTGTCTACGCATTGAATCTATTTTAACAGCTATACCCAAGTTTTCCCAAAAAATCAGAGATTAGCAACTTGTTTTGAAGAAGCACAGAAGCAAAACACACGCCCTAGAGGTGACCCTAAAGTGCAATGGGACTATGGACAAACAGTAGTCGTTGCGTTATGCGCCGGAAGACGACAATTCTGAACAATCGAAGGTACATCCTTCGACTCGTAACTGAAAGGAATTTTTTAAGTTGAATCATACGCGATAGGTAAGTACTTAATAGTTGTGGACATCACTAGAATATAATTTGCCTCACTAGTCCCTTTCAATGTTAATTTTATCTATAGGGTTCCCGTGTGATTCGAATTTTGATTAGATACTCGATCACCTGCAACGTTATAAAGACGTGTGAAGAGGACGATAGATACCTAAGTCCAGCTCGTTTTTATATACATAGATTCCTAGAGTAATATCCTCAATGGCTAACATCTTATACTCTTACGTTCTACGTCACCGATTATTGGGACTAATGTAATCCCTAATAATAATTAACCCTTCGTCCAGGATAATTCATCGATTGCTTACAAAAACGTGCCTGCGCGGGTCTTATGCGAATGAGGTTATTAAAAGGATGGCTGGCATTGCAAATGTAAGAACGTGTTGTGATGGTATTGTAAGAAATAAGTATTTAATGGTTTTATTTCCCTAGGCCCTAGATTAATATTGTCAGTGAAGATAAGAAAGGGTACATTAGGAAATCGGCATAATCGGCAACAATTTTATCTTCTTTGCAATATTGTGTCTGTAAAACTTTCGTAAATACCATGGTTATTAACACTAAAAGCATTTTCTATTAAGATATAATTTGTAAATATCCTATATTAAGTGCTTTGATAATACATAATTTATGAAGTGCTTAGCATACGTCAACATTGATTTAAATGATCTAGGTTACATAAATCATTAGTTCGTTATGCGTATCATTGGGTTCTACTTACCTTTTGAATTGTAAAGCGGTTTGGGCTAATTCGAGATTTTGCGATTCTAGTAATCAAATGTAGCCTTAAGCGCCATCAATCGTTGATATTTTACAAGCGAGTCCATTCCAAGCTCTCGTATTATGCTTTAAAATGTGTAAACGACATACAGATATTTGCATAAGATTTGAAGGTTTTATCTATTTATAGTCATGATCTGATGCCGGCTTCGTCATTAATATTGTATTACACCTATTTCATAAGTTAGATTTTAATACTCCATTTAGGATACCTAGGTAATCGTATACTCTATCACCTATGCACGGACGGATCATATTCCATTCAGATACTTTTGACGACCGATGTGGCGCGGCGGGCGAAGGTCCGCCTGCGACGCAGAAGGTTGCGGGTTCGATTCCCGCCTTGGGACAAATGTTTGTACGATCCGCAAATATTTGTTTCGGTTGTTCTGGGTATGTTCTATGTATAATAAAAAATATCTATCTATGTAATATATTGTATTATGTATATCAGTCATCTAATTCCCATAACACAAGCTCTGCTTAGCTATTGTCCAACATTATTTATTTAGTTAGAAACAAAGAAGACAAGTATTTTATGATCACGCCACACGCAGTTTCAGATCCAAATTCAAGATAATTTTCGTCTCGTCTCGACCCACAAAGATTGTGATTGATTAGCTATCTAAAATGAAATTGATGTCGAACATAATTCAACAGTCAAATCATCACGATTACCATCCAAATACGTACTCGAAGATGCGTTGAACGCTATATCCGTTGCCGAGCCATCAATCACCGCGAAAAGTGGAGCGACCACATGATCCAAATCTACCCACCGCGACGGCAATACGAAAAATAATCCAACAATGGTGCTTTGATACTTTCACGGGCTTTCACCACGTGCCCGTCGAACTATTTCAAAATTCGTTCGAAAAAGCGACATGCAAATTCACCAATCGAAATGCAACATGACGAGTGGGGGTTGAGGCCGGCATTCCTAGCACGCGGGCTGTGGGAGGGAGGGGGGGGGGGCGGTCATCGACCGTCCTCAGGCGGCCGCACATAAACTACGCAGCCGCATAAGGTCAATACAGGCACACAGCTCGCGCCACTGACGGACCGGTCTCTACAGGCAATGCCGCTCACGGCAAAACCGTTTCGAAACCAAACCACCCATTGTTAAGAATTCGAAAATCAATTACTTAGCCAGTACCCACACGTTCGAAATCTAATTTCGGTTACGCAATTAGGATACTGGCTAGAGATGAAAGTAATTCGTTGTTGTCGCCGGTTGTCGGTGTCTAAACGAGTCTAGCTTGACGAGCCTACTTTTACCGAGATTAGTGCGCTCGAATGGGCACGTAAGCGGTGTTGCGTTACAAAGAAATACAGTATGACATCCTGTGGTTATAGTCAATAATACCAAGTGTTTGAATATTCAACTCGATGACTCATCCGGCGAACGTCTCGCGTTCGGCTAAAGCCTGATAATAAGTATTAGTGATTCCTATCGTCCAGTGAATCGGAGTTGGGAACTTGTTTGAACTTGCACCACCGAAAAATTAGCATTTATTATGTATTTATGACTCTGCCGGGATCTCTATGATCTAGATGAGCTGGCAAGTTTTCCATTGAGAAAATTACTACATCTACATATTCTACAGTCTATACTGGTCCACTGCGCAGCCCACTGCGCGCTTCTCCCTGATAAGAGCTTTATTGGCTTAGAAAACTGATAGAGAAAACTAATAGTTACTGTAAATTCTAAACATAAAATACATCTAAAACTTAAAAACTGCTACCTACATATTTAAAGTCACTTATGAGTTTAATTCTGTCCGTAACAGATGTCTGATAGCGTGATGGTAGTTGTTGAGCCAGCCAAGATGACATTTCTTATGTTATGAATTAATAAACTAGGTACTTTTAACATTCTAATAAATAAACAAGTTTCAAAGACTTACCGTTTCGCATAATTGCATTCCTCAGAGCTGGATTTCCAAGTATCAAATGTATTCCATATTTTATTCGCTGCCATTAGACTTTTTGTAGATTCACACGTTTAAAATCCGGCAAGCCTAATTTGGAAACTATAATTTCCATTTAGGTGGTCTCTATTATTTGCTTAGTAAAGTTCATAGCGAATATGGCCATAGTTCCTTATAAAGATTACAATTTATTCATGTCTTTCTTTTCTAAGCAAGTCGATGTGGCACGCCACCTAGATTTCAAACTCATGCAATGCAACCAAGAACAAAGAACAATGGTAAAAGTTTGTTTAGAATTAACCTATTCACACTTTTTGGCTATCTTATACGTAATCTAAATATTATCACACAGATGCTATTATGCTATTCATTACTATTACTATCTACGTAAATGAAAATTAAGAATATTATGATGAATGAGTTACATTGTTACTTGGTAATGTAGAGTTTGAAGACGCGCCACATTGTATTAGTGTGAAAATGTACTCACTTTCATATCCAGCTGTCCAGGACCACATGGAGACCATCGCGAGCAGCCAGTGGTACATGAGTCCTTCGACCCGCCAATAGAGGGTGGGATACAGGGGTCTGATGATACGCAGCACCATCATCCACACGACGTAAGCGGGGATGCAGTATAAATTGTTGACGACTGCGAACGCGGTTCGCGCGACGATCCTCGCGTACCAGCTGAAAGCAGGGCCGCGTGGTTTCATCCATGACCGTCTCGGCGCAGACGCGCTTCGCAAGGCAACCCTCGAGGGCCGGACTCTTGGCGACGACATACACATGATTGGTGATATGAAATGTGACGTGCTTGCTTGCTGGACACCATGGCCGAGTGACCGACGAGGGTTCCGCGAGCTAGCGAGACGAGCATGGATCCGTACCGCGTTCTCCCTGCCGACAGCTGCCGTGACGCGGGGGCTTTCGTCGTGCGCGGACAATGCCGCTGCCTCAAACCACCGTATCCCATTACAATTTAAACACAGTTTTACATTCGACGATATTTATTTATGATCATGGATTCACTGTCGGTTATTTCGTTAAGTAGATGCGAGTATAAATTTAAAAATCGCCCGCCGGCGAGCGAACTCGTCGCTCGCCGCCGGGCTCACATATGCGACTTGAGACACACATTTTACACCAATCGACGTAACAATTAACTCGTACGACGCGAGCACACATAGACATACACAATTTTTCAATATTAATGCTTACTGGTTGCCCGACCTCGGTCGGCCGAACTCGTCGTGTAAAAAAATCAATAATACAAAGTTCATATAATTTCATAATATAAAATTAAAAAACATCGGACCGCGGAAATTATACAAAAATTACAATTACAATAGTCTGTACACTATCTAATATGTACAAGGTTTTGCCAGCGTAGATATGTGCGAGAGCTTTATTTACAGGGCGCGGTGGGTAGGTGGTGGCACAGGCGCACAGCACAGGTCGCAATCCGCTAGCGCTGGGCCGGAGCGCGCTCACACGTTGTAGTCGTGTGCCATGAGGCTGTGCACCTGCTCGAGGCGGTACGCGAGCCGCTGCTTCTGCGAGAACTCGTCCTCCTCGAGCGTCACCGTTAGCTGCTCGTTGTATTTATCCGCGTACGCGTACAGCTCATTCAGTGCGCAGTTCGTATTGAACTCCTTCGTATGGAGACGCGACTCCTCCGCCAGCATGGCGTTCATGTCCTGATCCGAGATAGCGGGCATCAACTTTATATCTGCGTAGTAACGCTCCACCCACTCTTTGTAAACCGGTATGTCTTTCGCGTAAAGAAGCTTAGACGACGGCGAGTCTTTACCGAGCACGTGATCGGACGTGGAGCACGAGTCCATGAAAGTCTGCGCGATAACTGATAAGCAAGAGTCGACCGTATTGGACTTGTGAACGTCGAAAACGAAGTTGGGGTTCTTTATCAGATTCACCCAGAAGCGAAGGGGAAGGGAATTGCTTTTCCAAGTGTGAACCACTTCGGGGTCGGAGATGGCGTGCTGCAGCGCCTGATCGTCCAGGAAATCGAACATGTACTTTATAGCAAGCGGCAGCGCCGAACCGCGATGCGCTGTGCTGAAAATAGTCTCGAATAAATCATCGACAAACTTTTGCAAAGTGCCTTTAGTAGCGAGAAGACGTGTAAGATATATTTCCGAAACCATTTTATTGCCGCGATCTCCCTCTTTGCGTGCGTCATCGTCGTGATGCCTCACTAAATGCCAGAATTTAATTGTACCGCCGTGGTCGTATTTGAGAGGGCTAGCTGGAGGACTAGCAGAAGCATATTTGCAACGATTGAGCGTTTCATACGTGTGGGATTTGTCGTTTTTCTCCATATTAGAGAGATTGTAAACAGAGCTTTGTTTGGCAACGAGATTGAGGCAAGCCCCGTCCGGTACGCGATAATGATTCAGAGTGTTTAATTTACGCCATTCGCTTTCGCACTTGCTAGTGCTGTCTTCATCATAGAGGATCATGCGGCCGCAGGCACCGGTGCGCCATTCCAAGTCGAGTTCGTCACGGTTGGGCCGCTGAGAGTAAGGAGTAGCGCGGTAAATAGCGTCTAAACATTTGTCTTTCACCTGACTTATTGTATCGCAATCAAGAACTTTAACTTGGACATTATCAGTAGTAGCCTCTAACCCACTAACGAAGAATGTTTGCTGCGAGATCGAAACATTTACGAGTATCGGTTTAAAATCTATAGACTGCCTAATCAGCTTCTCCTCGCTAAGGGAGTATCTTGCCTCAGAAGTTATTGCATCAACAGGTCCCTTGTCAACTTGACCTTTCATGGACCTAAACAGGAGATAAAGCGGTTCCCCTGCGCATTCCCGAAGGAACTTGTACAGCAAGAAAGTGAACCACGCGCTTAACATTTTTTCGGCAACACTTTCCGTACGCCTGAGCAAAAGTTTGGGATGATTCTTTCCCTCCATGCACTTCTCTATCAACTCGGCTAATAAAGTCTTGAGAACATCAGTGCAATATTCCATCTTACTCTGCAGAGTAACCATAATAAGAGATGCCACGTTAACACGATCACGCATTGAAAAATATCTATTACTTTCTAAAGTACGAATAAATAATAGGAGGAATGTTTTGTTCATAATTAGCTGCCCGAACATTTTCAAACCCTTTTCTCTTCTACTAAGCTCTGGGCGTTCCCATTGCAGGACGGCATGATCTTCAATGTTAGGGAACAAAATCTTCATCGCATAAGTGCGGTAATCTAAGAACGGAATACCGCCTGTTACTTCGCCTGTCAGGTCTGTCATTTCCGTTTGCAATTCAGCAAATGCCTCTTTACATTCGGCAGCTACTCTTAATTCTAAAATATCCATTTGCTCTTGCATATTTTTTAATACTCTAATATTTTCGGTTGACTTTCTCCTATACATAATGAGAAAACCTAAAAAGATTAATATCAGGCAACCTATACTTATGCTTATGCCGACTACTGCCGGTTTGCCTATAGCGGCTTGGAGACCAGCTTGTGATGAATACGATAACCTACCAATTTTAAAAGTGAGTACACGACCTACTCTAACAACAACTTCGGGTGTATCTACGCCGTCTGGAAGCTCATCGCGGGAAGGTGGTTTGCACGTCAACTGGTGACGTGATAACGACGTTACATTACACAAACTCTCACCAATATGAACTTCCACATCGCTTTCGGTACACGCCCTATCTAAGTTTTGACCATTAATAGTTAAATATTCAGACTTATAATACTTTACTTCCTCATCGAACTTCTCATAAACAGGATCTGGATAAAGCAAGAAAGCGTCGCCGGTTTTAGTAGTTAGATTTTGTACGCTTTGTACGTCGTCCATGTTGAACCCGTACTCCAACTCTAAGGGCCTATCAGGATCAAGATTGAGGCCGGCGCTTTCAATACCGGGAGATTCACATATGAGATGTGTTTGAAAATCAACCCTGTGGCAAGGCGCGATGTAAGGCCGATTATCGTGGTACACGTATACTTGAGGGAATTGAATGGAATGGAAATTCCGCCCAACGACTGTGATGTTTATGCCACCGGAGGGTATACCTTTGGGTTGTTTTCTTTGATTCGTCAACGGGGGACCGGATTCTACCGATACAACAACAGGGTCTTCAATGTATTCAAACTTTTCCCGATCTAAATATCGCATACCGTTATCGAAGCGCATACGTAGCTTTCCCATTTGATTTATCTGATAAGAGTGACTGGTTCTACACACGGCCTCCTCGTGAGAAACTGACAGTATGGCGCAAGGTAAATCGTCGATAAAAGCTTGAATGTTACTTCCCGCGTTTAGATATTCACCCGTGATACGCAATTTAGTGCCTCCGGATTGCGGTCCGTACTTCGGATGAATAGAATTGATCTTAGGGTTGACGAAAGCGTAATGGTGCGTCGATTCTCCGCGATAATCAGCCACGCGAACGACTACAGGGCCATCCCGAGGCACCTCCTCACCCGGTCCGTCTACGGTGCAAACTATCTGTTTGGTTTTTACATACAACTCTATGATAGGCTGACATTTGATACCCGCAATGGTAACGCCGTTATAAATATCCGATATATTTCGACCTAAATTAATTCCCTCAATTGTTATGTTGGTGCCACCGTCCCATGGGCCTAACTGCGGTCTAAAGGTATGAATTTCAGGATTGGGACAAGTCTGGGTACGATTTAACCAAACGCTGGGAGCTCCGCATTGCTCTTGAACTTCGCATTTATCAGAGCCTTGGCACCAACCGCAGCCGAATTTCTCAGGCAGCGCCAGACACATTCCACAATTGTCAGCCATGTCGTTACAGCGGTAAATGAGTATGTGAGTATTATCCGGATTATCCAGGGGCTTAGAGCCACCCCATATAACAGCAAAGGAGGCTGTTATATTAGGCGCACGCGATGTGTACGTAAATTCAACGGCTTCACAATAAATGGTATCAGCGAGAAGTTGGGCGTTTACATGAGTCACGCGTCCCTCTATGTTGAATTGACAAACAAACCTCGTCTGAACGATAAATTGCCCTATTATATGGACTTTGACTTTTATGGCTTTCTTCACACCGGATGGAACTAAAATTTCATTTGTGCCGTCGGACGTGGAATTGATAGTGGGGCAGAAGCCAGGGCCTGAGCGATAGCTGGGGCCGATCCTACTGACACCGGTCACGAGAATATCATTCCTGCAGTTTTCGGCAGTATCGTGAGTGCAGCGGTGGCCGTCGACGCACCAATCGCACGGGAACGACGAACTGACGCACTGAGTGCACGAGCTGTACGTGTTACAATCAAAAAATGTAAAATTGGTAGCTACAAAATCAGGTCCCTGAGTGGTGCGCACCGACAATTTAGCTGTAAAGTGATGTTGACCGGTGGGGATCGACGGTAGAGTGTCGGTGCGCGGAGTTGTACAATTTACACCGTATGGTTTTCGTGTGGCATTAGTTATAAGAGTACGATCTAAAGCTGTAAATGCACATAAGAATTGTCCATTAAGAGTAGGCAAGTTTTCAATAAGTAAATCTAGAGTCCTTGCAGTTGTTCGTTGCAACTGATTTGGTGTCACTTGGGTAATAGTAGTGCAGCGTCCACTACGATACGAGATCCAGTATAGGGGATCTTTAGCTGCATCTTGACAGTCTGAACGTAAGCTGCACTTGTTTTCTAGAGAACACCATCCACAATACGGGTCTTTGGCTCCGAGACACGTTAAACACGATTTGTACACGCTACACTCTTGAACTTTAACTTTAGACACTTTACGTACAGTCATTACATATAAATGCATTAATTGAGTATCAAAGAATAGGTCCTTGTTCACAGGGGAGCCTTCGTCGACGGCAATGTCTCCATACTCGAAGGCGGAGGTCGCGCTCTCGACAACGATCTTCTTGAGGTGACCTTCGGCTGTGCCCGCGAACACCACCGTGTAATCGCCAGTGGCGGTCGCCGCCACCGCCGTCAGTCTCTTTGAGAATACTGCTACTGGTACTGCCTCCACAGGCTGCTCTCCACCGAGAGGCGTATTCACATCTAGTCCGCAGAAATCTTCACTTATCGATTGCAATTTCGTACCGATGCAAGCGTGGGAAGGGGATATGAAATCGAGACCCCGAGATCCGTTGCCGCTGAAGCACGTTTTGATGTTTTGCATAAACTTTCGTCGGATCGCTTTCAGGGAGTAAACACAGAGGGCTGATAGATTCGAAGGCTTGTTAGTGTTTATCGATTCGCTCTGGCTGAATGCAGCGAAAAGAACATCATGTTGAGCAGTTATTCCAAGTTCTCCAGCCAGTACTGAACCTGCTTTTCCGACAAACGCAGCTTGTACAAGATTGTAGCCATAGTTCCCGCCGCCTTCTCCCGTGCACGACATCGGTATCTCTGTATACGAGTAGTAGTTCTCATCATCGTGGCAAACACGTACTAATTTGCTGTAGTACGTGTCCGAACCCACGCCTCTTAGCTGCGTCGTTAAAAAATAGCTAAAGCCTTCGGAGCTGAACCCGTAGACATAGTTTATAGGGTACCGCTCTCTCGATAAGGAATTGACAAACATTCGCGTCCCAGTCGTTACAGCCGTTCTGGCTATCATAAAGAGTCGATCGTCTTCAAGTGAGCGACTGCTCACAGCAGGTACTTCGGATCTATATGGTGAATTTCCAGTGAAAGTTACTCCCACGTACATAACCTGGGTCATTGGCGGATTGGGAGGTCCTGGCGCGATGAACGCCACCGTCGAAGACGTCGCGTTATTCGCCACGACCGGCTCACGCACCTCGCGCACATCGTGAGATATATTGTTCAAATTCCGCACCGAGCATAATCCTTGCAGAACCGAACCGCATGTGATCAAACGACTCGTTGCGTAGTCGATAACGAGCGCCTTATTCACATTGTCCGTGGGCTTTTTGATGTAGTTCGGGGGGCAGTCGAAAGTGCACTGGGCGGAGTCATTCACCGGCCCCGTTGAGATCGATTGGGCGACTTCCAAGTCGGGGGAGAGTTGGTAGAGTTTGTTGACGGCTCCGACGTAGACTCGGCCCGTGTTGCGGTCGACGACGAGGTGGTCGAAGAGAGAGGAAGGCGCATTCACGGGATCGTTGAAGGTCCGCACCACGTCCTGGTTGGCGCGCGCGGCAGCGCACGCGGCCCCGAGGGCCAGCAGTACGCGCCACATGGCGCCGGGGCATGTGGCCGGCAGCCTACCGCGCGTTATGCCGTCCTTGTGCGCCGCAGCCCGCCCGCCCCATGCATCTGGAACGCGAGACACCGAGTCAGGCGCACTGGCCGCGCCCGGCACCGCCCGCTCTGTTCCCATCGCACCGCACCGCCCGGCCGGCGCCGCTCGCCTCTACAACTCTACTGTCAGACCTGTCCGCCTACTGACGCGAGACGAGACCTAGCGCGATTGTTACGAATCAAATAATTTGAATCGGCACGAGAACACGCTTCGGCTCGGAGAGGTCCGGTGCGATAGAAGCGAATTCGCGAGCTGAAGCGAGGACACGCGGTGACCCTCTTCACAGATAACGATATCGGTACCAACCTATTTTTAATGCATTGTGTAGCACTCTTCAAGATAGCTTTGACAGCGTAGGTTCGAGCAATCAACTCATTGTAAAGTACAATGCATCAGTCAGTGGTCATGAGAGTGCTCGACAAAAGGAATACGGCAGTTTTTTTACGGTACGGTAAGTGAAAATCCATGGGCTTACGCATAAATAATTATACAAAAATAGGTTGGTGCCAAGATAACGCGGTCACGGCGATCCGACGTGGTCAGTGCAATGATTATAGTCACACGCCGACGAAAGCCTCAGCATCGTTATAAATAGGGATAACTAAACATAATTGGCATGCTGTTCGCAACGAGGGAGTGAACGTGGTAGCGTAACGATAAATAAAATGAACATAAACAACTAGATAACTTAAAACATCGAGTGACAATGATAAGTGATTGGTACTTACAAAAGCGTCATTTTGGAGTAGTTCTTGGGCATGAGGTGTACTATGCTAGGATCATAAGCATATAAGGCGCACTATCATAGTGCATCCACCAGTTAGTGCTTGGATAGATCTGGAACAATGATAAGAGTTGGTTAGATTTCACTGAACAAGGGACACACAGCAAAGTGGATCAATGACTCACAGCAATTAGTCTGGCTAGTTACATCGTCACTGAATTGCGGGAACTCAGCGAATTAAACCAAATTAAATCCAAATTATTTTTAATGTCGGTGCCATTGTTAAACGATAGGTGGCTTTACCGCGAACAATGAAAATTCTCAATAATCAGTTGACGCATAAGTTAATTTGATTTTAGGTTTTCTTAACATACCTAAACGGAAAGTGTATTTACTCATTTATGAGAACACTATACTGGCTGGGCGAGGCCAGAAGGTTGTGTGTTTGTGTACATAAAACATTTAACCTTTACACTGCGGAAAACTCGGTAACACGGTACAATATAAAACACAATTTTTATGTGCTATTGTGCCGCAGGGAGGTTCCGTATACCTACAACGAAACTTTTCGATTGTCAAATTCGCAAAGTCCGATGAATAGGTACCAAATAATCCTGATTTGGGAACCAGAAACATAACCCAAGCTTCGTTAATTTCTGTGATAACAAACCAAGCGTCAATTGTGTAGGGACCGAAGGCTTCGTGATCCCAAATAATGCAATCAAGGTCAGGTGATGGCTGGTATGTTCCGCAAAATAAAGCATGCCTATAATCACAAACAAAAAAAACAACCTTGATACCTTTGCTTAGAAATTGGTATTTCTTTCATTTACCTATGTCCTGTAAGAAGAGTTGTCGCTGCTCCAAGTCCTCCATCATATTTATAAGAAATAGTTTAAACACAGTTGACATTTGAAATCTTCTCAGATGGAGAAATTAACCACAAACCACTTGGATTATGGATACGGAGGTCTGGCTAGCCTACATTTATGCACGTAGTAGGTAAATTACGTGACGTGAGAAAGGTCGCTAGTAGATGCTAAGTAATGAGTAAATTTCTATCTATTAAAAAAACTTTATTTAAAGTAGGTAGGTAGGTACTATCCAGAAAATGTTATGTTTGTTCATTTCAATTCTGATTCAATAAAAACTACAGATAAGTATATATTTTCTCGGTTTTATTTATAAATTTATCGTGAGGTCAATGGCCTTTTGCTGTATTAAACTTTAATCAGCTAGCAAAAGAATGACTGTTTACGTATTCGGCCCAAAAACCTATCAGAATGGAAAATACATGGTCCTATTAACACCTTATTAGAGTAATAAAGTGCACAGTATTATCATAACATTGGCGCAACAGCAATACCTACTGGCTATGGCACGCATCCAAAAACTACGTCATATTAAGATTAAAGCTGTTTAAACTAACATTATGGCGGAACTACCTAAAACAAGTGTGGAACGTAGTTCAGTGTCTTTTGATTGAGGTTATTATTACCGACCTCAACCAAAAGACACTGAATTACACATTCATTTGATGTAGGTAGGTAGTTCCTCCAGATATTATATTTTACATTAAGTACATAATCTTCATTATCTTTCCTTGATATTGATATAATTTATCGATGGAAAGATTACAAGGTTTTTGGTTAATAGTGCCTTAAATCCTAAATTAGATTTAACTTGACACTAAGGTTCTCATTTTCTGTACCTATCTGTATTCGGAAGGAAACTGCATTATCGGGACTATCAAGTCGATAACTAACAAATACGTAAAAAATATCTCATGCGCATGCAAAATCGACAAAAACCAAATTGTTAGGATTAACGTGGAGTGAATAAATAAAATCGTTGTTTAACTGACACAGAGACAGATTGGATTGCGTGCGACGCCAGTAGAGCTGGAATCTGTTCTAGTTGTAGTTGAATCCCGAAAGCGTACTTACGTACGAGTACCTTAATACCTAATCAACTTATTAACCCCTTAGGGTGCTCTTCTTTGAAAGAAAGACAGGACAATTAGCAGATCCCATTCACTGCTATGTAGATGGGACTTATCCATGTGCATCGCAGGCAATAAAAGTTAACTTACCTAGTTAACTTACAATTTAAACTTAACTTAGGTACAATGAATCAAAACTAATGTAAAAATAGTCAATTAAACTGTAATTATCAGATTACCTTTATGAAGAACACATGCCTTATTAGTTTAGTTCTAATAGCCCGGCTACACGCTCAAACATTTGTGCAAACATGCATGCACAAACACAGTTTGCGCAAGCAAGTTGGAGCATGTGGCAGGGCTCAAACCAGTTTGCGCAAGCAAGATGGAGCGTGTGACCGGGCTCATCTTGCTTGCGCAAACTGTTTGTGCAATCATGCGAACGAAAAACTTCCTGCTTCTGTTTTTCGAGTAGAGTACAATCTATGAGTCTTCAAATCGCGAGTGAATAAGTTCCTTCTGGGAAAGCGTGCTCCATCTTAGGCCACATCTTCACTATCCCGAGTGAGATGGTGGACATACGCCATTATCAATAAAAAAAATATGCATGATCGTGCAGCCAGGCTATAAGATTTAGTAGCCTACATTCCGTGTTTAGTTTTGTTGTTCAGATGTCAATATCTGTGGCCCAGAGGCAAATAACTGTGTGAACTACCTATTGTGAACCAAATAGCTAACCACCACTAACTCATACTTCTATCTTTCTTGTTTCATAGCAACCGCCAATACTGGTATTTGACTTGAGCATCAAGACCTCAAAAATCTAGCTAGCTAATCAAATATGCGACTTTTACATAACCAGCAAATCGCTGGACTCTTAATTCATGCTTTGCACAACTACACAGCTACCTAGTTCATACAAAGTGTGTCATGGTCTGGCCAATGCAGTACTGTGTGTAGTCATTGACCTGGCCTTGATAGAACTGTTGGATTTGAATATGCTAAACTCTAATTTCTCAATCAGAAGAAAGGTTAGTTCTTATAAAACGGCAACTTTGTTTATAATTCCCTGGTTTGACACAAGGCATTATGAGACACTCCGGCAAATACATTTGTCAGTTTTATCAGTTACTCTCATTCTAAAAAGTATTTATAGACAATGAAAAAAGAGTTGACTTTGCGCGCCATTTTTTAAAAAGGATAGCCATAGAATGTTACCTTCATAGGAGCGGGACAGAGCATACGTTTTTGGAAAGGCGGAAGCGCAAAAAATGAGTTTTTATCTAATTACAAGTTAATTAAACAACCAATCGAAAAATTAAAACACATAATTCAAGAAATACTTCTTCTTTCTTGACAAAACAAAAACCCAACAAATAAAATGTGCTGTTCCTGAGATAAATAGCAAAATTTGTGCAAAACATGTATTTTTCAAAATAATATTTTATCTAGAAAACTTTCTCCAATCGTGTTTTTAAAACACGTAATCCAAGATAAAAGTTCAAAGTATCATTTCCCTAAATTTGAAGGTAGTAGCTTTCACAGATTCTGAGATAAATAACGATTTCTAACACTAAATTACTTATGGCACACTCTTAAGTTAACTAGAGTTAATTAGGGTTAGTTAGAGTTAACTCTTTCTTGTTCTGAACTCGTTTGACACACTGGATAAATTTTTCCAAGATACTGTGTCAGATGAAAGTTTCAAAATCTATTATTTCTTCTACAAAAACCTGTTTCATTCTATAACAAAAATGTTGTTCCGTGTACGCTGACTGAACCAGTACCTAGTAACGCAAAAATTGTGGGTGGTTGCATGCACCACACACAATTTTTGCATTACTGCTCGGTATATTGCATTTTGCTGGATCTTATCATAGAATGTTTTATACGGAATTGTTACCAAATATATTTAAATTAATTTCCACAAAGTAATACAAACCTGACTCTATTATTTATTTTAAATTAATAATACAGAGTAAATTGTATACTGATGATAAGAATATTATTCATTTATTGTTTATGTAGGTAGACAGACATATTGTGTGGATATAAGAGAAGAGGTAGACCAAAATAAGATGGATGGACTGTGTCTAACATGGCATGAGTATGAAAGGAGTGTGTTGAGATTTCGGCTGATGAAGTGTATGATATAAAACATGATGTTGAACAAGTTAAGAAAATGATGAATGATTGCCTATACATAATTAATCTAACATGACTGAATATTTTCTTTGCTATTTTACCTAACTAACAATTAAATGTAGTAGGTATCCTTTTACAATAAGTATATATTTACCTATCTGTAATGCATTAATTTCCTTACTAGTTGGTTTCTTCATTAAATGTCTTACAACTTCCCACAGCTCAGTAATATTTGATCATGTACTAGCTGCTGCCGGCGCGGCACCTTCGCCCGCATTTTATTGGGATAAAATATAGCCTATATGTTATTCCAGGTCCCAAACTATACCTATACCAAGTTTTTGCCTAATCAGTTCAGTAGTGTTGGTGTGAAAGAGTAACAAACATCAATACATCCATCCATACAAACTTTGACATTTATAATATTAGTAGGTATTTTTTAAAGTCAATTATGTATATTTCCGACTAAAAAGCTAAACCAAGGTTCATTACCAAAATTACTTACCCAAATACATTTTAATATAGTCAAAATCATGATTTGTACAAATTCCTGCAAATAACATGGCTCTAACACTTATTTTTTATCTCAGTCTCAATGTCTGATCATAGGGACTTATATAAACTCTAGAAATTATAGTTCCACAATGAAATGGCTCAATTTTTCAACCTTCAAATGTTGAATACTCATTATGTTATCAAGTCAAGTACCGGCTATGGATTGTGAAACAACATAAGTACAAGGAACAGACCTGATTAGCATTCTTGGCCAAATTCCCCCCATGACTATCAGCGACCATGTCTAGATTGATGGTTAGTTAGTGCCAAAACCTAAATTTTCTTGTTGTTGTGGTGACACGATTGAGTTTGTCTATCTAATCAAGCAGATCCAATAATGAAGATGACTAATTTGTCTATGAGTATGGGACAGATATGAAGCATTTGTAGACCTCGATAAGTGAAAATGAACTTGGAGTTATGGAATACCCGATTGCTTTCATAGGTAGGAGTGCATATTATGATAGTTTTCAGCAGGCTTGCTTGCGCTATTTCATCTATAATAATAAAATATTACTTATCTTCTAAAAGCTCATAAGTCTCTCCATGGTTCATAGTAATTTAGTTTTTTTTGGAGATATAAAGCTACCTGTGCCATGCTACGTGTTTTGGTAAATCAATGTTTTTTACTAGGATAGCAAGCAGCTTTATTCACATGAGATCATCATTCATCATGACGTCGAATGAGCGTGTTTTATCTTGAAAGATTACAAGATTAGGTTAGGTTAGGACTTTTGCAGCCATGAATGGAATTCATCTGTGGGATTTCATAGTTAGAACCGGTGTTAGAATGACCGGCCCCGTCGCTCGCCAACCATTTGCTTTGATTACATTCCCTGCGCCGCCCACGCGAAAGCACACCCACGCTCGACACAAAACTACATCACAGACCCACTGCTGCCCGCTCATTACAACAATTACAGTTTATCAAACGCGCTATCTCATCAGAATCCTTCATCCTCAAGAAAAGAAAGTCAGCCATTACGATAGATACTGCGGCGCACGCCAGTCGATAAACGGAAGCCATTCCTCAAAGCGTGACGACTTTTTAGACAATTATTGCGTAAAATAGAACGAAACTTACATAGTTTCAGATAATCTCACTGAAAAACAATCCTTTGGAATCCAGAAAAGAGAACGGACACTATTTTAATTGCACCACACACATAAAATATATCACTTATTTTGCAACAATTACACTAAACACCACAAGCGACGGTTTTTATCACAACATTGAACATATAAAATATTTTTCACGAATATCAAAGCCGTAGGTAAGAATAAAATAGCACGTTTTCACAAAGTCCACGACAAGAGCATCAGTCTTCGTACATCGCCGTGGAATGAATTTGGTTTCGCTTTTCGAACGAGTCTAGGCGTGACTGGCTCGAACATTTCCGAATGCGTCCGAATCGGGGTAAATTACGAAAAGTTGCCGCTAGAGTGCAGCACCGATGTCGAAAAAGGCCGCGTTCATGAAAATTTGTCGCGTTCACCGTTCAAAAAAACAACACCGTCAACAGTTTGACATACCTACTTTTCTTTCTCTCTTTTTATATTTTCTGAGCCTTTTGAATGGTAGACGCACCTATACTAGGACCAAGAACTTTATGGACCCAGCCTTTCAGTTTTACGCATGTCAGTTTTTATTAGTGTGCAGTTGCAGATTTGTAATAGTGTGCATGACTAGGGAAGTGACTTTGCTGCCGAGCCGATCTGGCTTCGGCCCCAACTGGTCCGAATCAGGAAAATACACTTGAATGCCGATTTCATTCCTGATTCGTCCCATATCTAACAGACACGTGTTAGTGACACATAACCTGATGCTGATGCTGATTTTGGCCATGTGCGTGTCGGAATCGCGAACCGAGTATGCCACACTAATTCAATGTACATGGTTCTACCAATCGAAAACGAGTTTCGAAAAACTATACACATTTATAGAAAAGCTACGCACTTTTTTAGGGTTCAGTAAACAAAAGGTACCAACGGGACCCTAGTACAAGCCCTCCGCTGTCTGTCTGTCTGTCCATCTATCGAGCTTTATTGTATCTCATGGTTCGTAAAAGGTAGATTCTTGCATTTGTCATATGTATTTCATTTGGCGCTATAATAACATATGAATGGGGACTCCACAAAAAACATGTTTTTTGGCCATTTTCTGCACCACACATGCGATGCAAAAATCTAAAAAAAGGGTTAGTGTTCGCTCCGCTTTCCGTTGCCTTAGTTTCTTCGTGATTTTGGGTAAGTGCCGCTATAAAACCTGAATTTTTTGTTAATCATCCAATTCTTGCGTGTATAGTCTAGAGCACTAATTGACACTTGGAACTTATAGTCACGGGTGTGAAACATCCTTCATTCAGGGAGTCTAATGGATTAGCTATAAGGACTTATTTTGCGTAAATTTGTAATTGTTTATATGTTGTTTTGCTCAAAATTTTACATCGGCGTCGACGTCATTTTGTAAGACTAAGAATATAATTTTGCAAAATTTATAAAAAATAGGGGCAATAAATAAGATAACACATTACAATATTATTATATAGCTAAATGCGCGTGGCTTTGCCCGCATGGTTGATTTAACGTTGTTGTTTTTTGTAAATAATATTTATATTAGTGGCATTGGCATTTTGATTGATGTATACATAAATATTTATATACTGTTAATTTTAAGGGTATTGTATCGTTTGTGCCTTAATAAAAGAAAAATATAAACAAAGTATATACCTACGAAAAATTTATATTTTAACTAAAATCAAATTACCTAACTTTTGGAACGAAAACTTCCAGAAAAAATCGCGTGAAAATTATTCCAGGTTGTTAAAGTTATTATCTTGTGTATTTCTTTTTTCCTCGTACTTTGAGTTATATAAACTAGTTAAATAAATCCTACGGAAACAATAATGATAAATCATCATCTACATGCTTGAGAAGAGTGTGAAAGACAGTACTTTTCTGTACGAAATCTTGAAATGGGACGAATCAGGAATGAAATCAGCAATCAATTTTATTTTCCTGATTCGGACCAGTTTTGGCCGAAACTAGTGGGACGAATGCGTAATAACCCGAAAACTAAATTTGATGGAAAGCGCATCATGCTCATGAACAATCATGCATGACTTATATGAACCACTTTTTCATAAACGTATTTGTTTAAATATTCTATATTTTCTACGCAGGAATAATCATTGGAGGAAGTCAGACCCGATTTAGTCCAATTAATAGTCAGTTTCGATAAAATTCGAAACCAATTTCAATCGATAAATTAGATTTTTTTTCTTCTTTTCTAGTAGCGAGTAAGCCAATATAGGGACACTAGACCGAGTAAATAGGTATCTTGACGTGCTGTCTCAGGAGTTTTAAGTATGACCAGCAAGTAATTATTCATGTTATGCATGCTATTTAATCTAAAAAAAAAAGTAGTATGTTTTTATTTTACAATTCTCTAAAAACCACATACTTGTAATAATCAATGTTTGTATGCTCAAGTGGCAGAATCTAGCGATCTAGACTAAGTCCTAATAACTGACTGTATCTACCTGATTCACGAACAATAAATTAATTACTGAATTACTGAGTAAGATGCACCAGGCGAGACTTAATTAAGCCATTACACCTACCGAAACCATTTTGATATTTTTTTAAACTTCAAAGCAGTGTCGTTAATTGCTTCTTTCTTTTGCGCCCTGTGCGAGATTTCATGACTACGCCCTCGAAAAGTTATCTAATCTAGGGTTGCTAATAGTGGCCGTAGTAGGGTCTACGACATAAGTGGCTGTCAGCTTTAACATCATTTATACCGCTTACCTACCATTTATTACTAGTATTAGCTGGGGTGACTCTTGCCCATGTAGCGCCTGTGTGCAATACCCAGGCGCCCACTTTAGTAGGCAGACGCGTTAAAATAAATACGTACTAGGGCCGTTTTACCATATTAGAGGCCAGGGTACAAAAAACTGACAACAATAAAAAGGACAATCAGTCAAATTCCATATTCGACTCGGAATTTTTAATGTTTTCTGCGTTAAATAGCGAAAAATTTGTTTCCCGTACATTGTCTTAAAACCAATGATAAAACAAATTTTTTATTTAATGTGACCTACTTTACTTTAAATGAAAACTTTTTTTCTGCTAGTATAAATAATATTAAAAACTGCTAATATACTTGAAGTTGGTGCGAATCTGTGTCACATTCCGCGTCGAAGCTCAGCGTCGAAGACTCGGAAAACCGAATTTCTAAATATCTCTCTTGATCGTCAATGGGCTACATGATGGATGGCATTAGTCTTGAGTAGTTCAGGAATAATGAACTAAAATGAATTAGTTCCGGCCAGTGAACTAGTAAGAACGATTCAGCTCAACTAGTTCCTTGTAGTTCACTTGCTCTTTAGTCACGAAATCTCGAAACCACTAAAAAGTTGGCGTCTGAATCACTATTTTCTACGGCATAAAGTTTAAAATCCAATAACAAGAATAAAAAGAATTGTTTCAGAATGCATTTCGATTACTCGTTCCCTAGTACAATGTTTCTTTTAGTTCACTGTTACATTCCGTGATTCCGTGTCAGACAGAACTAGAAGACAAGGGAATAATTAAGGGAGAACAGAGATAGAGAGAGCGCATATTCCGCGGTAGTAAGAGAGACGGAGATATGCATCTAGTTCTCTAGTTCAGTAGTAACTTGTCTCAAAGGAACGAATAAGGTAGAACAGAGATAGACAGCGCATAATCCCCGGTAGTAAAAGAGACGGAGGGGTAATGAATGAGAAACTTTATTTGTTTGAAGATAGAGATCAAATTGCCCTGTTAGTATTTTATGTTTGCAACTTTTGTAAGTGTAATATGTATGTACCTACTTGTATTATTTTTGTTACGAGCAAGGAAGGAGCATTTCATTTCGATATTTCGTCGGTATATGGATATTTCGTCCGTTTTCGTGTATGTTTTGGTGAAATAATATTATAATTAATATTTAGTACCTAAATGTAAATAGTATCCAATCTAGTTTGTGACACAAAACAATCGATTGCGTATTTTGAAGCATTAAAATAGGACCCCTTTTGTGATTAAAACGACCCGAAAGTTTTGCCGAGTGGGGTACTAATAGAACTAGAAGTCCGAACTAGTACATTAGTGAGATTGTACTAGGACGGAGCGATCTCTTTACTGACCGAGCAAGAACAAGCCTACATGGCATCAGGAAGAGTGATTTCTCCCGTCCATGCTTGGCTGGTAGGTAGAATGACATTTTACGAAAAAATTTGCCGATGCCAGTTGACGTTGACATCGATCAGCTGAGTGAACGAACGAAGCTAAAAGAAGAAGAAAAATATTTTTTCGTCTGCGCGGCGCAGCTGGCGGTGTTTTGTTTCATTCAGAATTTGTTCAACTTTACATTGAAAAGCGAAGATTTCGTAAATAAATCATGGCTCCAACCATGTTCAAACTATCTTCTGTCTTCGCAATCTCTAGCAAGAACTATCGCAGCATTGTCCGCGTTGCAGACAAGTGCAACTTCTCTACCACAAATGTCATGGCGGTAAGTTGCATAATCACACATATAATTATAGTTAGGTATTGTGGACGTCCTACCCGTAGAAATTCCTCGGTTTAGTTTCCCTGGCGTGTGGTATTACTATTTAAGCATTTTTTCATTCAGAAATTGTGTCCCCCTTGTTTGTGTGATTTGTAATAGCGCGGCACGGGTGGAGTCGATCTGCCGGCATACTATTTCATAAAATAGTAGGAATATTAGACCTCTAGCTGTTAGTCTGAGGGTTTTGGCTGGTGGGATGTGAATAGCATGTGTCCGTAGAACATTCCTTTCGCGTCTAAAGTATTCATGATTGATGACCATAATCTTTTCCTCCTATTTATTTTGATTGTTACTGCTCATTTCTAACATACCTAGGTACCATAATTATTAAATTTTTAGATAGATTTTACAAAGATATTCTATAGGATGGTCATGCCTGGGATTTCAGATTCACCTTAATTTAATAATGCACATATTATGTATGAAAGAGATAACATCAAATAATCACCTGATTTTTAATCACTATGCAGGATCTAATTATTTATCATAATTACTTTCAGCTTTTTGTACCTTACTGCTGGAAAAATAACACCCATTTAATTCTCCCAGATCTCTTTATGCTGTTCAGATAACTGTCCATGAGAACGACCCTCATGTTGGTAACTTCAGCTGTCTCAATTAACGTTAGTACTATTGGATAAATTTTATAGAAATTAATGTTAAAAAATAAAACATATTATGTTGTAATGTAGCAGCAACATTAAAACTTGTTGTACCTATTATAGATTTATTGTAGATATTTTGACAACAGTCATAAATTTTTGATTTAAAATAGCCAGGATAAGCAATCGGATAGATGATACACATCAATTATTTTTCTATATCCATTCTAAGGAGGGCCTTGTCTTATTCACTAGTTATGTATGTATGTCTTCACGTTTTCTTGCCTTAGCGACTGAACTGATCTTAAGGAGATATGAATCTGGGGAAGGATTGAATGTATTTTTCATCCAGGAAAATCTTATGCAAAGCGGCTGGTAGTAACTACGATTAGCTTCGATTAGGGGAATATGCTAGAGTACACATATCTGACAGTGTCATAATAACTGTGCCGAGACAAATGTATCGGACAAAATGATTGTTGGAGCCATGGTAAGAGTAAATTCTTGTTCATACCAGACATAGACCTGTTCACCATGAAGTTGA
This sequence comes from Eupithecia insigniata, assembly GCA_947859395.1. Lineage (NCBI taxonomy): Eukaryota > Metazoa > Arthropoda > Insecta > Lepidoptera > Geometridae > Eupithecia > Eupithecia insigniata. Next base: position 13,194,912 of record OX402007.1, on the reverse strand, counting down.
AGTTCAATTTTCTCGTACCTGGTATCCCACTTTTAGGTCTAGGCCTCCCTTTTTTTTCTTTATTTATTTTTACAATTAGGTTAGCCTATAGTGGAACACCAAAACTAACAAGGTAATCATTTACATAATTTCTGAATATGTGATGCTAATTGCACCAACCTCTTGCAGGCCGACACAGCATGCATAAAGACATAACTATAAGCACTTTAATACAAACTAAGGGAGATTGTAAAAAAACAATGGTGACAATAATATAGGTATCATTATGTATGTTAAATATACTTACATACTAATTTATACAGAAAAATAAAATAATAAGGTGAGACATACATAATAGAACATAGTAGGTATTATACATAATACACAGAGGTTACTGAGGAATTAAGACCAAAAAACAAGCATTTATCTGAGCGGCTGAGCGAAATGTTATAGTATTTGGAAATTAGATAGATTAAAATAAATCACACTCCAGGTGTGCCGATTAATTGACGGCGAAAGCTGGCAAGACTGTCATAGTGGATATCCAACAGATCACATTTATTTACAAGTTTACAGGAGCTTACAGAGAGATGGGAGAATTAGCTCTTGACACTGCTTCTAGGGGGAGGAACGAGGGGCGTAATTCTGTTACGGGGATAACGGGAGGGCGCCCTGAAGCGGATCCCTTTACTTCCATTACCAACCTTCTCAGTTCGTTTACCAAGTCATGTTGAATGCGTGTCTGCTCAGCTTTACCTAAACTTACTCAGTTCGTGATCGACCGTCGCGGATTCAGACCAATAATATTACCATTTCCTACCATCTAACCATTTTCACCATATGTTGGCGGCAGTAGTTTAACGTGTGTCTTGTGAATATACATATAGTCCGTGCCGTACCATACCAGTGACTTTCCTTGACCACCAACCAAACTCTACACCAAATACCAATCTCAAAGGGCTGTTTGGGGTCCAACCATCTAGCACAGCCCCCAAGCCACACATTCACCCATCAAGATATCTCAAACAGTGCAGTTTTCCGTGTCAAGCTATTTTCATCAAAACTTCTGCACAAATCAGCTTCATCGATAATCACTCACATTAAATCTCAGTAACTAAACAGCTGATGAAGCGATAATAGCCAATGTACGATCAGCCCTACAACTTCTCTGTGTGTGGTCTGACACCTGAAACATGTACGGGTTTATTTTGTTCAACAAAATCATAGCACTCGGTATATGAGTAAAGGAAGAACATACGTAGAGGTGAAATTTCGGCCCCGGACCGGGCTCAAGGTCGCAACAAAATACTCAGTCTATCTCAGTCGGCCTCGCGGGCATCACCGACAGCTCGACTGAGATAGACTGAGTATTCTGTTTAACGTCTAGCCGCAACCTTGAGCCGGTCCGGGGTGGAAGTTTCCCCTCTACGTATGTTCTTGTCTACTCATATGAACTTGGCATGATGTCCTTGACCTATACAACTTCAGATTTTTTCTCATCAGCGCATATTCATCCTCTCTCTGCTGAATGAGCCTCCCCCAAATTATTCAAAAAATGGCCAAAAAACATGTCTTTTGTTGAACCCCCTTAAATTTTAATATTTATTTTTATAAATGTTGTTATATCGGTACTGAAAATTGAGTATACCTTGTACTAATCATGAGATACAACAAAGCCCTGATAGACGGTCACACAGACAGACAACGGAGGCTTAGTAATAGGGTCCAGTTGGCACCCTTTGGGGTGACAAAAATGTACCCTAAAAACTATAGTTAAAAACGAAAACCCGACTGTAAAAAGTCTTAACACCGCGTTCAGCGATTGTCTTTATAATTTTTTTATAGTAATGTAGTCGAAGGCCTTTGCTCCTGCTAGTATTAGTATCTGAGGGCTCCGAATACCTAAGTATCATAAGAAAATAATAATGACAATCGGTACATAATAGCACATGCTGAGTGGAGTCCGATTTTGTCAGTTTTTCTTTTTATTTAAGGTTAATTTGCTGTACATTACTCATCTGTTCTGGCAAATAAAAATCTTTTTACTTTACTTTTTTTACTAAACGCGTGTTTAAGACTTTACGTAGTCGGAATTTAGTTTTCAACTTTTATATTTTGCATACTTTTTTACTGATTGCTTAAGAATGCATCACCATCAGCCTGTACACGTCTACTGCTGAACATCGGCCTCCCCTCCCCCAAACGACGCCACGAATAGCGGTCCTGAGCCGCCTCCATCCAACGACTCCCTGCGATCGCTACGATGTCGTCAGTCCATCGAGTCGGTCTTCCCACACTCCGTTTCGCATTGCATCGCGGTCGCCACTCGAGAACCTTTACTCCCCAACGGTTATCGGTTCTATGATGCATAATTTACTAACATTAGAATTTGCAACCCTTACTTAGACCCTGCTAACTCGTTACACCCCAATATCGTCTGACGTCATTTAGCCTATAACCATCGGGGTATTGTGACGAATCAATTTATACCTCATTTGTTGAAATCGGACAAGTCGTTTCAGCACTAGGTGGGTACTGGGTACATAGAAATCGGCTACATACAAACATATATTATGTACATAGTACATAGGGTGCCAAACTCATAACCTTCCTCCGTTGGTAGTCGGGTAAAAAGTGCATAGTTTTTCAAGACTCAATCTCGATTAATAGAAGCATTATGTATATTCAATGCAGAATACTCGGTTTGGGATTCCGACACGCACTTGGCCAAAATCAGCATCAGCATCTGCTGATGTCAGGACCAAAAATCAGCATCAACATCCGCTGATGATGTGTCAAAAAATGGCATCAGCAACAACCCTGGTACTATGTCCATGCTTTCAATAGATACTTTCAAAGTTCAATAGAGTTTCCTTACGACGAATATGGAGCATAACATAGACAAGTTCATTAGGTAGAAATGTTTGGAATTACAATGTCACATTAGTGTCATATTTTCTTTGTCTAAAGACGTAAATTTTTTGATCAAAATTTCTGTTCTGATATAATTTTTTTTTATTTGTTTTTTATCCTGTAAATTATGGCGTGTACAACGTGCTTAGATGTTGTGGGAGGAAAGACCGGTAAAATGGTACGTTTGAATTTGGGTTTACATTTTGGACCTAGTAGGTAAACGTAAAACAGGGAAGCGATGGAGACGGCTCCAGACTGCTATTTGTGACGTCGTTATCGTTTGGGGACGCCTATGTTCAATTGTGGACGTATATATGTGGACGGGCTCATAATGATGAGACAAATCAGGGCTGTCCAAAGCGCGGCCTGCGGGCCGCATGCGGCCCGTGGGAAATATTTGTGCGGCTCGCGACAAGTTTCTAATCCACTACTATTATGCAAATTTTACATTTGATATACTTACTTTGTTTTTGGGCACTTTTTTTTGTTTCTGGTATTCAAATAGTTTATTACACTTAACCTTTACGTTAAACATCAAAAACAACACGTTTTTCGTATTGTTAAAGTTTTCTGCCACTCGACTCTTTGAACCTCGTTAGACCAAATCAGGCCACCACACCCTTCGCTTCATCTCGCTTGCACTCGCACACGAGTCGTAGCTCGCGTGCACGTCCCACGTGCACGCGAGCTACGGCTCGTGTCGTCCTCGTGAGAGGATTCGACAGACATCGTCGGGTTAAGGTCATAGATCGCGCGCGGAATTGAAAAAGAAACTGTTTAAGGGTTCTGTACCTCCAAAAGAAAAACGGAACCCTTATAGGATCACTTTTTGTCCGCCCGTCCGTCCATCAACCCTCTTTTCTCAGATACACGTGGAGCTATCGAGCTTTTGCTTTTTGTAACCGATCAAAATCTATTGGGTACCTACCTACATCTCGTTGACCTAGAATCATATTTTGCTAGAAATAAGGTATTATAATTACGGAACGCCCGGGGCGCGAGTCCAATTCGCACTTGACGTTTTTATTTAGCATTTTTTTGTATTCTACAAGTATTCATTCATACTTACGATTCGCGCAAAACTACTTTTCCCCCTAGATCTATGATTCGTAGAACGCACAAAATACTAAAAACCGAAAATAAAAATATTTTTGTTTCGCGGGCGACCGATTATCATTTACCTTAAGGGTGGGTTCAGATAGGGGCGAACGAAGATCAGCGAAGGCTGACTAACGGACCGGGTTTGGTCGTCATGGCGAAAGCCCCAGCGATGGGTAAAATCTGTCTGTGAATGATGTTGATTTGTTGATGCGGCCCTCCACTAAATACAGTGATGTGATTTTTTAGCCCGCGGCCGTACCTGGACTGGACGGACAGCCCTGAGATAAATAAACGAACTCGGAAGTGAGGACCGTGACTAGGAAAGTTAGTGTACCTATGACACCCTAGGGTGATTACGTTTTGGGAAAGACTAGGCTTAGGGCCAGACTTCACCAAAGCGGGGATGTGCGGAGAAATACAGATTCTCCTACTTTTTTCGAAATCGGTTAAAAACACCCAGACACGAATCGAATACCTGCCGATCGTACAAACATTTGTTACGTAAATCGAAACCGCAACCTCTTTCGTCAAGGTGGCAGGCGGACCTGCGCCCGCTACGCCACTGAGTTGCTTAAGCCACTAGGAACAATTTCGCTCAGCAAATTGATAAACCTATTTAACCCTCTGCTGCAAAAAACTTAGAACGTGTTTGAAAGAGCAATCCTCACAGCGATGTGCAAATTGGCTTCATGTACATATAGTATAAATCAAACAAGCCATGAATTGATAACGCACGACGTATACTAAACTCGTAGCCCGTAGGTTAGACAGACATAATATCGCGACTTGTGAACTGGTTGTATTGTACAGTCAATTACATACTTTTTATTCAACTTCAAAGGTCGAGGTGATTCTCTATTCATAGTTTCTTATGGTACTAATGTTCAGTGGTATGTCACCAAGATTTGTTGCCCGATTTTAATGACTTTGTTGACTTTCATTCGATAAACATTTTGATCTTGAAGTCGGCCTTGGCACATGTTGTAAAAATTTGGCCTGTGTTGTAACAAAAAGCAAAAAATTCATGTTAAACCCTAATGAACGCTGCTAGCTAGTTAGCTACATTCAAACTAATTACGATTAAATATAGAAAATTGGTTTCATAATCATACAATGATATCCAGATGTCTTTAGCAAGATGAAGATAATAATTATATTGTGTCCATGTTCATTGACTTACAGAATGACTTTTTACTGCGACGCAGGAGGTTGCGGGTTCGATTCCCGCCTTGGGACAAATGTTTGTACGATCTGCTAATATTTGTCTCGGGTGTTCTGGGTATTTTCTATGTAAAATAAAAAAATATCTCTATGTTTATATATTGTATTAAGCATATCGGTCATGTATTCATAACACAAGCTCTTTTTAGCTCGGGGCTAAATGATGTTGTGTGGATTGTCCAACATTATTTATTTTATTTTACCCAACTGCGGAGGGTTGTTAAATAGGTTATTGCAAGTACATTTGCCACAAAGTAAATTCGTCACATTTTTGATCGCTCCATATAAAGTAAATTCGTCGTATAAAGGGTTTCCGGTTCCTTTTGATCCTTTGACTAAATATTATTTTATCACACTTACCTATGACCTGATCGGCCATTATTCCGGGATTCTGATGCCTATTGTAACTTTATCTCGATTTGACTGAACAGTTCTTCTATTCAACAGTCTTCTTGCTAAGGTTGATGAGAATTGCTAGAAGAAAAGTTTCGTACCGAACTAGGCTAACCCACCATAAAATGGCTTCCCTTTCGACTCGCAAATATCTACTTGACCTCAAATTTATGTACAAATTACTGAGAAATCAGATTGACTGCCCATTGTTATTACAGAAAATCCGCTTCAGGGCGCCCTCACGTTATCCCCGCAACAGAATAGAGCCCCTCGTTCCTCCCCCTATAAGAACAGTGTTAGGAGCTAACTCTCCCATCTCCCGCCTCTGTAAGCTTGTTAATAAATGTGATCTGCTGGATATCCATTATGACAGTCTTGCCAGCTTTCGCCGTCACTTACTCTCTAAACCTAGAGTGTGATTGCTTTTTGTCTATCTAATCGCCAAATGCCATTACAATTCGCTCAGCCGCTCAGATAAATGCTTGTTTTTTAGTCGTTACTTCTGTTTAATACTATATACCTACCATGTTCTTTTATGTACGTCTTACTTTATTATTTAATTTTATTCATCAACATCATCAGCCCATTCACGTCCACTGCTGGACATAGGCCTCCCCCGTACGACACCACAAATAGCGGTCCTGAGCCGCCTCCATCCATCGACTCCCTGCGACCGCTACGATGTCGTCGGTCCATCGAGTGGATGGTCTCCCATGTATGGGGGATTTGCCATAATCACCACGCTTGGCAGGCGGATTGGTGATCGCAGTGTTGGTGTTTAAAAAAATACTCAGAAGGAAGCTGCTGCCCTTCCTCTGGTAGGTTCCCTTAGTCGACTCTTACGACATCCACGGGTTGAGTTGGAGGGGTCGATATTCGTACGCCGCGGCGGCCCCACGGCACGGCACGGTTTAATTTTATTATTCTGTTTAAATTAGTATCTTTAATATAATTGATACCTATATTATTGTGTCACCATTGTTTTTACAATCTCCCTTGCTTTGTATTAGAGTGCTTATAGTTATGTCTTTAAGCATGCTGTGTCGGCCTGCAAGAAGTTGGTGCACTTAGCATCACATATTCAGAAATTATGTAAATGACTACCTTGTAAGTTTTGGTGTACTCGCTGTAGGCTAACCTAATTGTTAAAATAAACTAAATTGTCAGTTCTAGGTATTTTTCCTGTCAGCATATTGTGAATACCTACGTAGAATAGGAGCGTTGTTACGTGTTATGTCCGGCTTTTCCATTCACTGTTCAATTCAAATAGGTCAGAGTTAAATAATAATCAATACTCGTGACGTCTTCATACTCATACTCGCTCGGGTTTTTATAATATAGGTCCTCTATTCTCTACCTAAGATCTATAGGCACAGATTATGTAAGTTATTAATAGGTATGTCTAAGCTTTTGTCACTGACTGTACTGAAAAGTAACTCGTTCAAATCAGTATCTACGCGTCGTTAGAAGCGAGTGGCCGGTTCCGATAGCAGAATCATAAAAATATATATTTTGCGGGCCCTATCAAATAATCGTGGAGGGGACGTCGACCGGTTTCCTTTCGCCTTTCAATATCTTGCCAGACGTGGCTCATTCTGCCTGGTTAGAATAGCTACAGCTATTTTTTACTCTCCTTTTGTTGTGACTGAATAAGCAGCAGTACCGTAGCTTCATTGAAAACTAAAAAAGTTCCTCGCCGGTGTCGACAATCGGTTACTCTCCGTCTTTGGTATTTCGAAGGTTTTGATAAAAGTTTTCACTCGTGTCGCATTGGTCTTAATTTGCCGTTTATTTATTTCTTGGTCTATTGTTAATTATGGCGTGTCCTACGTGTTCTTGTACGGAAAATAATCCGGTAATGATGGTAAGTGTGTAAAAATTAGTCTCCTTCATTGTTTTGTGTTCTTTTTGATCGTCCCGCATTGTTTTGTTCTATTTTTATTTAGCAAGCTATTATATGTTGCCTAGTCGTTGTATTGCAAAATGAGTAAATATAAATACCTATTATTTATCATTCCCCTGCCCTTTTTGCTTGCCTTGCCTTGAGAAGTCTGCATTATCATTTTATCTCAGTATTTAGTACTAATAGGTCGATGTTTAAATTAAAGACATGTTGAAATATTACTCAATCAGAATATTTTACGAATGTACGATTGTGTTAGAGCAAGAAACCGTGACCTTACTGATAAGAACTTAATTCGCTCACATACGCTTTCGTTGTTTTGTTTTACATCATCTTTACAAACAAGACATTGTATCGATTTAAATAAGCCTCATAATTTCTAGATAAGATAGATTAAGATAATTTTTATTCTTATACCAAGCCGAATTAAATATACCGTGAATTACTAATTTGAATGTTTTGAAAAAACTAAAAACCGACTTCAAATTCCTTAATATTTACTCTGTTTTGTTAAGGGGCTACCCCCACCCAAATCAGCGCGCCACCTATTTTATCGTATTTTTACGTTAAACAAAGCAATTTTCAAAAATCCCTTGGCTCGTTTGCGATACCTATCATAAGCTTATTTTTAATGCCTCTGAAATAGTTTTATATTGTATAGCTTAGAGGGAGATGCGAAAACCTAGTTTGGTGGCCAAAAAACGCAACTGCGCAAGAAAGTAAATCTTAAATCTACATAGTTATATGCAAAGAATACCGATAACCGTATATTAGTCAAATTATCAAACTCGGTCCATATTTGACGGAGAAATTGACGCAAGTACCTAAATAAAAAAAAGTTAAAAAAACAAATCGTACAGCCGAATATAGAAGCTTCTCCTTTTTTTAAAGTACGTTAAAAAGGCACTCTAAACATTTCTGCCTTCTAATAAATCTGTTATTCCCTTCCAGAGGAAAGAAAAGGACACGATGGGTGAACTGGATGTGCCAGACGACAGGTACTACGGAGCGCAGACGGTTCGATCCATCATGAACTTTCCTATCGGGGGCATCGAGGAACGAATGCCGGTAAGAAGAGCCTTTATACCTCTATGTTTTAGTAATGTTCGTGGGGCTAAAAAATCGACTTCTCCGACTCACGCCTTCGGTGTCGTAAGAGCCGACTAAAGGAAACTATCAGATAAAGAACCGCAGCTTCCTTCTATAGTCCGAAAATAGCTGAACGGGGTAAGTCTTAAAACTTGCAATGCCTCAGAAATCAGAAGACTATCATTGTTTGATAGTCGGAATTAAGTGACATACACTGTACCTTGTTCAGTAGACCAGGCACAGACAGCGATTGTTTACTGGGTAAAATAGACCAAAATGACGCCGTTTTTCATTGCGTAAATTATTCAATTTGAAGGAATTTATTTTAAATACTAGTTGCTGCCCGCGCCTTCGCCCGCGTTTTATCGTGTAAAATATAGCCTGTATGTTATTCCAGGTGCCAACTATACCCATACCAAATTTCAGTCTAATCTATTCAGTAGTTTTTGCGTGAACGAGTAACAAATGTTCATCCATCCATCCATCCTTACTAACTTTGAGATTTATAATATTAGTAGGAAGTAGGATTTCACGCATTCAATGACGATTTGACGTAATTTTTTTCTACTCTACCGTACACAACAACGTCCTGTGTTTGGCCTACAGAGTTGTTTCTAAAAGAGTGACAAGTTGTACATAACCGGCTCTCAATTTCTCTACTTCGTAATAGGTTTCATTAGAACCGGTGCATAGCGTGACATCTAGCAATGAATTCGTTCGTTCGATATCAAAGCTCGAACGAATACCCACACCCGTTTGCCAACAAACTGGACAAGTGTATCGTATTGTAGGTACATTTAATGTACATAGTTTTACCAGCCATCACAGCTGGCAAAACAGAATTTGTGCATTTTACTAAAAAATGTATTATTCTGTTTGTCATTTCCATGATCACGGGCCATATAGTGACCCGGTCCTTTGGGAGGAATGTGTGGGGCCGAAGCCAACAGCACAGAGGCCCTTTATGAAAATTAATGTAAAGGCGAGAGCTACACATAGCGGGTATCATCCTTGGTTGCACAATATGTTGCACCCGAAGATGGTATCCACCAGATGTTGAGACTATAGCAAAAGATAATAAAAATAACAAAAAAAAAAATTTTATTGTGGTGAATGGATGGACTGGATAATCGGGCTATGGGGCAGACTATGGACGCCTGCCATAAACATACTCTCAATACAGTTACAAGCGGCAGACGGTGGCTTGCCGAATTCTGGATGGGGACCCCAATTTTTTGTTATTTATTATTAAGAGAGCTGTTGAGTTCTGACGCAGCGCATTAGCATTGCCATACAGCGGAGCAATGCAGCCAGCGTCTTGGGGACGCATGACGGAAAATAGTAGAAGAAGAGCATATCAAAAATGGTTTTAACAAATATCATAATTTATCTAATATTTTCTTTTTATTAGATACTCGAATAGTCAAATTATGTTATTCAAAAGGGTTTTGTCACTTGTAGTGTTTAATGAATACCTAAAATAATTATTTTTCATAGTCAGAAGTATGTTGAAGACGCGGTGCCAAACTCAAGCCTTTGCATGTACACGTTTCAATGCAATATTGTGAAATAAATATTCAGCAGAGATATTAGTATATTATATTTTTAGAAAGGTTGTTGTATTTTATGAAACAGCTATTTAATTTTCACATTATTGTAATATTTTTGAGTTAGTACTTAAAACGTCACATATCTTATTATTCACTCTATTTTTTTTCACTGTCGTCACCCATGTCGCCATATTTTTTGTGTTAATTAATAGTCTAAATATGTAAACACATTATGCAAAAAAAAAAATCAGCTGCGGAAGTTTGCGGTTTTAGAAGTTATGAGGAAAAATGTGATAAAAGTCGTAACAGGAAATTTGTTATCATTTATGGTTTACCACAGAGACTGTTCGCATGAGCAGTATAGATATTTTATTTGTATTTTTAGAGTTCCGTACCTTAAAAGGAAAAAGGAACCCATATATATATAGGTTTGATATATATGTATGTATGTATGTATGTTTGATTGGTATAGGTTTGATAGTAGATAAACCTCGGCAAGGTGGTGGGAACACTAACGATGGGAATACCGCACGAAGATTTTTCTACAACAGTACATGCTCTGCGGAAATTACAGGTGTGGATGAAACATTAATTAAACGCCTCTACATTATTATACAAGTTCTCTCTTTAGGAATGACGATCGATTCCAAAAACACTTGCGTATACGCAATGGAAACTGCAAGAATATAATGTGAATGAATATAATTGGTATTACATGACATCTTCAATCCACAAGATACTTTTACACGGAGGAAATAATATTAAAGATTTCGCAGTTCTTCCTATTCGACAGCTCTCGGAAGATGCACAAGAATCGCGCAACAAAAACTACCGAAACATGCGACTACATCATGCCAGAAAATACTCACGAATAGCTACAAATGAAGATGTCTCAGATCCGTATACAAGTTTAAGAAAACTGTTTAGGATTGAGTCTATATATATCTATCACTTTGTTGGGTCGCCCTCTTCTAACACAGCCACGCAACGGTTCGTATGAACTCTCAGTAATGTAATCAATATCAAATCAATTTAGCGTGTATCTAACTCAAAATAGTGTTTAAAACAATGTAATTACAACCAGTTATTCAATACAAGTGAAATCCTATAGCAAAAGTCTTTCAATCATCCTCAAATCTCATACAAAAACCATATATAAAAAATTTCAAAGATCTTGAAGAAGAGGCACTAAGTCTTCTAAAAGTGGCAACACTTGCAACTGACCCTGAAATATGTGTCTATTAGACGATATAACCCACTGTCAAGTCTTATTAGATGGTGATTTGTTTTGTAATGTATCGACTCTTAAATTATTTAATCACTAGCTGCTGCCCGCGCCTTCGCCCGCGTTTTATCGGGATAGAAAATAGCCTATATGTTATTCCAGGTCCCAAACTATATACCCATATTTCTAATTCCCATATTACTAATTTCAGCCTAATCGGTTCAGTAGTTTTTGCGTGAAAGAGTAACAAATATCCATACATCCATCCATCCTTACAAACTTTGATATTTATAATATTAGTAGGTATGTTATAGTAGGAAGGATTACTTTTCACTTTTTTACAGTATGCAGAAATATAAGGTAATTAAATAGGTAGATATAAATATATGTACCTACTAGTGATATTTACTTAAGGAATAATAAAAAATTACATGAATTATTGTAATTAATTTTAGTTTTAACTCTTTTGGTAATTAAAACCTTGTATTTCAGTTTAAATAAATTTTTACTTATGTTTTCCGTGTCTTTCCGTATTTTTCTCTTTTTACGCTGTATATATCTAATATACATACATATATGAGAAATCACTTAAACTTTTATACCATTTGAATCTATATATTACTGCATATCTGTACCAAATTTCCTCACGGTTGATTAAAATTCATGAAGTTACAGATTTTTGATCCTAAACTGACCTTTTTGCCCATCGTGGGACGCTTCCCACTGGTATTGATATGGACCAGTTGAGCTACCTGTAGATTTGCTACAGTGTTTGCAACAGATTTTAAAATTAAGTAAAGGGTCAATAAAGTTTATTTAAAAACAAATAGAACCGAACTTCTTTGTGGAAGCTCGTTTAAACTTTGGTTTAAAGCAAATATTTAGCAATAGAAACTACCTGAGATAAAAGTTAAAGAGGCGACTTTTAGTAGTAAAAAAACCTTTTTTTTTTATTATCCTGAGGGAAATGCTCTCGCATATCGTACTGTCACGGGGAGACAGTACGATTATGTGGGACTTAAACCCACTAAAACCCTCAGGGTGTTCCGCTTCTGCCGCTTGTGGTGGGAACACGTGAACGTTTCCTCTTCCGCGAACCCACCGCGGCTGCCCGATATCGGGCCCCTCACTGGGGGGTGTGGAGCACCCCCCTTCGTGACGGACCAGAAACACATGATGCGCCGCGACCACCTCGGGGACCTTACCCTGCCAAATGGGCGCCAGACGACCCCGCGTGAAAACGCCCCTAGGTCCCCTTACGATGGGTCAGTCGAGTGGCCCCGCCGCCTGCCACACGATCACAGAGGATAGGGAGAGCGGCCCTCGCAATACCGACACTCCTCCTCCCCTGTGACCCCACCGCGTCCGCCATCAAACGGTGGCGACCCCGTCAAGGCCGCGGGTGGCAAGGAGAGCGGCGCACCTCTATACCGGCACTCCTCTCCCGCCCCGGCCTCCACCTTTCTGCGGCCATGCCGCCCATACGGCACAGCCACCCGCCTCAGTTGCGGTGCCTCCCATACGACACCGCAACCTACTACCGCTCCAACTAGGCTTAGAGGGCGAAACCCAGAGGAGCGGTCCGTCTCGGGGCCGGCCGAGTCGCCGTCTGCGTTGGCTCGGCCCCATGGGATCCTCTTAGCTTCATCGCGGGTGACCCGGCCGCGATTACTAAGCCCCCCCGCCACGGCAAGGCGGGAACCCTTTGGGGGGGAGTAAAAACAACCTACTACCCAGTTAGCTTAGATTAACATCTATGTATATCTAGAGTTGTTAGGGGAGTCCAGTGGACGTTGTTGTTCGGCAAAGATGATGCTGATGTTCTTTCTGAGTAACTTCGAGGTACTTTAGATAGGTACAAAATGACGAACAGTAACCATAAAATACAATACAGTTTCGCAATAAAAAGGCAAATTATTGTCTAATCTAAATGAACGACCTTTGTACAATCGTATGTTCTGTCGTTTATTGTTAATGAAAGTAAGTCCTATTGTTAGTGACGAGTCTGACGAATAATGTATTTTGTAAATAATAAGTGTCAGGAGTCATGTTGTTGAATTGAAGTTTTATTATAAACAGCGTGGCAGTTAGTTTCGCCCGCGTACAATGTTATTGTTTTGCGCGGAACTCTAATTGTTTGATACCGTACTTTTTCTTCCTGCCCTTATCCCACGCTTGGTGGGACAACATGTATTTTTCTTCCTCTCTCCTCTATCAGTCGTCATCTCTGTACGTAAACCTTTCTTAACCATGTCCTCTTGTTTTATATCGTTATTATTCTAATATTCGGGACGGATACAAATCTTCTAGCCGCTCTAGCCATTCAAGCTATAAATGATGTAACTATAACCCGACTTTGTTTCACATAGGAAAAGACTAACTTTTCTCCGCGGTTTCCCTCTGCAGGGTTTCTTAAAGTGGGGTCCATGGACCACCAAAGGGTCCGTAATATGTGTTCTAGGGGGGACCCCCCTAGCACACATATTACGGCAGCAGCACAATTAAGTCCTAAGATTAATGAAAAAAAATTACAGTAAACTAAAACATCATTTGCTTGACCCACGGAGCGGATACACAATCTTTAAAAATCCAGTGTAGTTTTGCTCGCCGACTACATAATGTTTAAAAATTGAGTGTAGTTTTGCTCGCCCTTAAAAATTGAGTGTAGTTTTGCTCGCCCACTACATAATGTTTAAAAATCGAGTGTAGTTTTGCTCGCCCTCTACATAATGTTTAAAAATCGACTGTAGTTTTGCTTGCCTACTACATAATGTTTAAAAATCTAGTGTAGCTTTGCTCGCCTCATCATCAGTCCATACTTAACTGCTGGACATAGGCCTCCCCCGTACAACGCCACAAATAGCGGTCCTGAGCCGCCTCCATCCATCGACTCCCTGCGACCGCTACGATGTCGTCGGTCCATCGAGTGGATGGTCTCCCATGTAGAATTGGAATTTGGTTGGATTTGTCATAATCACCCGCTTGGCAGGCGGATTGGTGATCGCAGTGTTGGTGTTTAAAAATACTCAGACGGAAGCTGCTGCCCTTCCTCTAGTAGGTTCCCTTAGTCGGCTCTTACGACATCCACGGGTTGAGTTGGAGGGGTCGATATTCGTACGCCGCGGCCCCACGGCCCACAAGTACCTTGCTCGCCTACAAGTAGGTAATTTAATAAGCTGGGTCTTACAGCAACATATTTGATCAAGCAAGTGACCTATGAACTAACGAGTTTGATAAACTATACATACCTACCTCAATACTCAATATTTGTATAGTGGAATGTTGTATTTATTGACATTGCCATTGCTGATAAAAGATCTTGACCTAGCTACTGTAATCTTTATACCTACAAGTAACAAATACGTAAATATTGGAAATATTTGTTGTAAAACTGCTTGGCAACCGTTACAAAGCCAAACCTAAATAGTGTTTTTACCAATAAAATATTGAATTAAGTACTGTTGTGGTAGTCATGACACATTCAGACAATCTTCAGCATTATTATTTATTTCAGTATCCTGTTATCGTTGCCATGGGGATCCTGAAAAAGGCAGCCGCCAAGGTAAACATAGAATTTGGACTGGATAAGAAAATTGGTAAGTGTTCATTACGATATTTCAACACTATTTTTAGCCTTTTGTTTGCCATTAGATTGTGATTCCACTTAAACTTTAAGAACTGGTATTGGGCTATATACTTATTATCCCTTATCAGTTTCAATAGGATAGAAGGAACCAAAAACTTTTCCAAAAAACGTATTTACAAACAAATTGACTTGGAATATCGTATTTATAAGCCACTTTTTATCCCGGAAACATGGCAATCAAGCAAATTTGCAAAAAATCTTGTAGTTGAAAAATATTATTCAATGCGGACGAAGTCTCCGTGTGGTGCCGGCTTAGAATTTGCACCACCCTATCTCTTACCGCGGTAGTCTTGAGAGGCGACTAACGGGGACTGAGAAGTGACTGCATGACAATTTTACCACCAAACTGCGATCCCCACCCGCATCCTAGCGTCGGGATTATGGTCATTATGATAAAATCAACTAAGGCGCATAATAGGGGGAGGCCCTGCTTCCAGTAGTGGACCAGCAGAAGCTGTAGATAATGTAAATGAAGTCGTGTGCAACAAATCAAATCAAAATCATTTATTTCCATAAATACAATAAATGTATACTTAGAAAAAGTCAAATTCTTAAAATTAAACTAAATTAAATTATCGCAGTTTTATTATAAGCTGCTAAAAGTCTATTCCAGTCACCATCTAGCAATTGTCTCATTATTAGGTATCTCTGCCAAATTTCGATCATATTGGTTAATGTAGGAAGGAACCCTTGCCTGCTCTGTCACTATTATTTTAACCTATCACTATTATTTTAATATCTTCGATTGCCGACAATTCACAGTGATATTCAACTGACAGATCATCTGCTTGTTTAAGTTAGGTCTATCAAATTATTAAATAGGTGATTATATTTATGCATTGAATTTTTTGTAATTTCTTGGAATAAAGACTTCTTAAATATGTTATTTGTTCTATCTTTAGATTGAAAGATTCTATTTTTGAATTCATTGACTTCAATGAGAGACATTCCTGGAGATCTATTAGCCATTTTGTATAGTTCATTGTTAATGTCATATAATTTGTAATTCGCGTCTGATTCAAAAATATTGTTTTTATTATAACAATAGTATGGTAATGTCATAACTTGAAGTTTAAGAGTCCTAGTTTTACAAATGTCTCTAATGTATTTTATATAACTTAGTCTAAAATGATCAGGATTAGAAAATAATATTATTACATCATCATCTGCTTTCAAATTCCTCTGAATAATCTTGATGCTCTTTATTATTTCTTCTAAAGTAGCTCCAGGCTTGCATATGGACCAGATGGATTCATATTCTGTTGATAATACATTTTTTAAATAGGCTGCAATTCCTTTTCCATAGTGGTCACAAAGAATAACCATTTGTTACAACAGCTAAATCACATCACAAAATACAAGTTCAGTTTGTATATTCTGTTCCAGCTGAGGCTATAATGGAGGCGAGTGAAGACGTGATCTCAGGAAAGTTGTACCGGGAGGGACACTTCCCGCTCGTCATTTGGCAAACTGGCTCGGGCACTCAGTCCAATATGAACACTAACGAGGCAAGTCATGGTTTTAGATCGGTACTGACCGGCGTTGCAGGGCGTAATGTAACGTGACACCGTGCGCGTATCTTGCGTCTAGACATGCGCGGCGACTTGTGGCCGTTCCTAATCTCTGGTTTTTGTCTAAAGCCGGGTCCTGACCATTGTACCATTCGCAGCGATCATGATGTACCTACGGTGCGCCGTGTGCTAAAATCCGTCTCGTTGCAAGGGCCTCCTTTCCCAGTACTGACTGCACGAACGCTCGGATCGATTTTTTGTGGGATACGGCTTAGTCATTATACAATTTATGTATGAGTTCACACGTGCATTCGGTTTTAAACCGAATGTATTGTATTATGACCAAAACGTATCCTGCCGGCATGTCACGTATGAAGGGTATCACAGCGAGCGTTCGTGCAGTCAGTACGAGGAAAGAAGGCGCTCGCAACGAGACAGGTGCGTAACACACGGCGTAAAGTAGGTATCATGCTCGTTGCGAATGTTACATTACGCCTCGTAACACCGGTCAGTACGCGGCTTTAGACAAACAAAAAGAACAAAGATTTGGAATGGCCATAAGTCGCTGCTAAAGGGGTCGTCCATTAATCACGTCAGGCTCTAAAGGGGGGGAGAGGGTTCGACAAAAATCACGAAATATCACGAGCAGGGGGAGTGTAGTCAGATATTACGTGTATTTATTCTGTCGTTGAACGCGCGATTTCTAAACAACTGAAAAGCTGCGTGTGAGCTTGAATCTCCGTTGCCAGGCAGCGATGACCCCGTCCGCCACGAACCGCAATATTATACTTACCATGTACTCGATGTACTTACCTGCGGGGCTAGCACAGGCTTTCTTGTCTAGGTAGAATAGATAAAAAATGACGTAAAAATGACATTTAGGTGTAGAGAGTAGAAAGTTTTCTTCGTTCGAGAACACGGCGTTCGGAAGAATAAGCAGCGGTAGAAATGTTTTCTATTCTACCTAGAGATGAGTCTACCGATGCGAACATGCGAAATTTACTCGTTTCTTGACATTTGGGAATAGAAACATTTCTTCTAAAATTGTCTACACCTCTCGAGACCTAGACAAGGTCTTTCTTCCCTCTCATCTCGCAATATTTGGATGTTGAGTTATATTATTATAATACTCTTTGATTTTTGGGGTTTTTGTGTCTAGTTAATGGCCCCGCAGCCATTACGAGCAAATGTAACAAACCAAACCGGAGAATAAATTGTTTGTTTGTTTGCTCCAAAACCAAATTAATCTCCGTTATTCTGTATTGTATATGCTATGACTTCAATAATCTTCATTTGCCGCCTTTGCCGGAGACAGTATTTCACCGAAACATTTTGTGAAAAGATTTCGGTATTTCTTTCGTCCGATTATATAAGAAAAAAAGAAAAATACATCTTTGAACGAAAAAAATTACCCTTCAAAACATTGTAATTGACATTGACAAATACAATAAAGTGACATTTTGATGTAATCAAAAAACGTTTCGTTTTACGGGCTCAGTTTTCTTTTTAGCGATACGGCTGGTTAGTCATAAACCTCACGATATATCACCACGAGGGAGGGGGGGTTCCAAAGATCAGGATTGCTATTTACGGAATCGTTTGGGGGAGGCCTATGTTCAGCAGAATATGTATGTGAACGATTATGATACGCCTATTCGCTATGTTTGTTACATTTCGCCACTTAGGTATAATTAGCACATTTATATAACAACACGATTTTTTAACACAATTTATAGTAGGCACTTGTCGATTTGAGATCCCTTATTTAATAAATATTGTCTACAATCATATCTTTATACCAACGAGCATGTGAACGTTAGTTTTTTGTTCAGATCTGTTATCATAATTTACAGCGTAAGCTCAACCGTAGTAAAAACGCACCCTCAGCTAGCACCCAGATCGTTATTCTTACTCTTGTCATGACTCTCTTATTACAACCTGCTTACTAACTTGTAGGTGATCTCAAACCGCGCCATCCAGCTGCTGGGAGGCAAGCTGGGCAGCAAAGACCCGGTGCATCCGAACGACCACGTCAACAAGTCGCAGGTTTGTGCATACCGTCTCTTCATGTCAATAGAACATGATAACATATCTGAGAAAGTGCGACAGTATCGCATTCTCACATTTCTCACAGATTCCGGACAACACTGGTGCTCAATTGCAGAATTGTAAAGCGATTATTTAGAATTACGCAATCGCTTTACTATGCCGATGTCATAGAATCTAAGTGCTTATTTTGTAAGCCTAAAGAAATAAAGTTATTGATTCTGAATCATCACTAGTAGAATCCCTTATACACTACACGCTCAAATATTTGTGCATGCAGATTGCACAAAAACAGTGCGCAAGCAAGATGGAGCGTGTGGCCGTGCTCAAAACAGTTAGCGCAATTAAGATGGAGCATGTGGCCCGCTCATTTTGCTTGCGCAAACTGTGTTTGTGCAATCTTCATGCACAAATGTTTGATCGTGTAGCCGGGCCAGTACTAAACCTGTTGTTGTCATAGTGAAGCAATTAAGAAAGGCTACGAACCTCTCTCAAACGGAATTTTCCATGCGGATTTGTTGTTGTTTCACGTAGAATGAAATAGGGCGAGCTATGAGTGAATAAGCGCGTCTAACGATCTAATACGAAGCTGTCATGTGGATGTGTGCGTGTGCTTGGTGTTGGCACCATTTTTTTTATATTTTTCCGTACTTATCGATTAATTTTGAGTAAACGATTGATTAAAAAAATATTTTTGTTTATTTATAATGATGCTTATATTTAGGATGTTTACAGCTCGAATAAAGGTGTCTATCATGCATAAAAATCGCTTGAAGATTATTCGATTTGGTGCTCAAAATTAGTTTCGCTCTCATTTAAATATCATTATGATTTTCAAAAAGTAAACCGCTACAAACATAGCTATTTTTCATCCGATTACGCATGGGAAATTTCAATAAGATCGGGGACATAGTTTCCAAATGAAGCGGAAAGTACGTTTGTATGGGGAATAAGGCTATCCGTTCCGTTGTTAAATCCTTATTTTAGCAATAAGGCCCCTGGCAGTGCTCCGTCACGGTTTTAATTTATACATATAGTTTTCTTACCCACCGGGTTGGTGCTTTCTAGAGAAGCCGCAAGTCGAACAAATAAATGAAATGTGTTTCGTTCGCTTGGACATCGCAGAGTTTATCTACGCGCAGTCTGTTTTTTTATTTAGACTATTAAATGACTGAAAAATGTTTAGAAGTACATCTACCACAGATGATATTCTACCGTCTCCTTGTGTCTCAATAATTTAAGATACTTTCTGTGATCTGAGACCAGAAATTGTTCTTGATCTACCTACTTATTTAATTCATCGAATGGCATAGATAGGTAGGTAAGTACCTGTCTCTAGCCTAAAATGATTTAAAAAAATATAATATTTTATATCTAAATTTGTTTTTATTCACTGTCTTATTAATTACCTAGGTAGGAGTAGGAACGTATTCGATTGCATGAGAGAATTAGGTACGGTACTTAGGTAGGTATGTATAATATCCGAACTTTGTCAAAAACTCTTTAGGGTAAACCCTATCGATTCCGTGGCGTGAGCCAAAGGGCCGGTGAGGGGACTGCAGAGATAGGTGAGCACGGGTGGCTTTCAGCGAGCCACCTCGCCGACAGTTAGAACATTATTTCTACCTGTATAAGGCTCAAAGTTGATTGGTGAAAACGACTAAGTAAGGTATCTGTTACGAAGTAACATTACCTAATCTCCCCTATTGACTACATATGTATATCAGAATCAGAATCAATAACGTTATTTCTTTAGGCTTACAAAATGCTTATTTTGTAAGCCTAAAGAAATAAATATAAAATTTGACTTGTCTAAGTGCTTACTTAGACAAGTCAAATTTTATACTAAAAACATAGTTATCCACCCCTTTCCAATGCACTGGAGATACCCTATGTCTTTTAGAGGACATTTTAGATGATATCTGATGCATAAATGTGTGAAATAATATTGTATTTTATATCCGTAGAGCTCGAACGACACATACCCTACTGCGATGCACATCGCCGTCGCAATGGAGCTGCGCGACCGACTCATCCCGGGGCTGGTGGCTCTGCGGGACACTCTCCACGCTAAGTCGAAGGCCTTCAACAAAATCATCAAGATCGGCAGGTAGGCCTTGGACTTATACATACATATGGGCTAGGACATATGGCTGGAAACAATATAGTTTAAATTATAAACCAAGAACCAAAATTCGACGGGCATTTAATTTGCGGGTTCAAGAAACCGCAAATTAATTCTTTGTAAATTTTACGAGCAGTCGCAAAATATAAAAAAAATCTTTATTTGATGGATAATATGCATTTCCACACCGCTGGGGAGTAAAGGGTCTCGAGTGGCAGCCGCGATGCAACGTGAAACGGAGTGTTGGGAGACCATCCGATGGACCGACGACATCGTAGCGGTCGGTGGAAGTATGGAGAAAACCTATGTTCAGCTGTGGACGGGCGGAAGATACTTACGCTTACGCTTGGTTTGTTTACGTTTCTGCTTTACTTATCAACTAGCTATAATCTCGGGTATTGTAGGCTTGTTCTCGGCTTCTCAGAGCAGATATGTGTGGATGGATACCGATAAATCAGTTACCAGTGGATAACCAGATCTAGGTATATTTATATTAATGTGTTGGCCTGTGGGAAGAAATGCATCCTAAGAGCCAGGATAGAGAGCGCAGAGGAGACTGAGACCTTGCCTAACTGAGGCATTTGTATGTGTCAGTTCGTGTAAATTTGGATTTTTTTTTTCGAAATTCAATGTCTACCTTCACCTACCACTAGTATACTACGACAAGGTCTTGGG
Source organism: Eupithecia insigniata (assembly GCA_947859395.1). NCBI lineage: Eukaryota > Metazoa > Arthropoda > Insecta > Lepidoptera > Geometridae > Eupithecia > Eupithecia insigniata. The sequence continues at coordinate 13,173,535 of OX402007.1, read as the reverse complement.
GCAGTATCGGCGGCGATGGTGCCCGCGTTTACACGTGGGCTAACATTGGTGTGCTTCTGTAGGACCTTGCTACATACGCTAAGCCTATCATTGTCGTTTGTTACAGGACTCACTTGATGGACGCGACCCCCCTGACGCTCGGCCAAGAGTTCAGCGCCTACAGGACGCAATTAACGTACGGCATAGAGCGCGTCGTATCCACGCTGCCTCGCCTGCACTACTTGGCGCTGGGCGGTACCGCAGTCGGCACTGGCCTCAACACGCGCATCGGATTCGCTGAGAAGTGTGCTGCGGAGATTGCTAGTCTCACCGGTAATACCTTTAGTAACTACCTACAAACAACATAGAAAGAACACTCTTCGCCCCACACCTGACAAAGATTTCACACCCGTTGCGCTCGTCGAGGTGTAATTGAGGTCTAAAATGGCATGGCGCTCAGATGATGATGTTTATTTTAAACACAACTGCCCAGACGTCCCGCAGGGGCGGGCAGATATACCACGCTGAATATTAATATCTACATTGCCCATGATGTACGGCACTTGTTTGACCGTGTAGCTGCGGCACGCCCCTTTGGGTCGCATATTTCGGATCATAGACTGGGCATTGAATGCGTTAACATGTGCGTCATAGGCACTTGAGCACTACAGTTTGAACGTAGGATTTTAGATTGATACAGATATTGCGGTTTTTGCACAACAAAATTATGCAGTAACATAATACCAAAATGTATTTTCTTTACTGGAATATTCACGATAATACATTTTTAATATTTAAAAAACTTAAATACAAGCTTTTATATCACCTAGGACCAAAGTCCTTGGGAAGACAAATCCAACGAACCCAAACTCGACGTGGTTAAGTTTTTTTGTTTAGGAGTTTCTATATAGCCACCTTCGATTTCCATCATCAGACCAGTTCAATGGTACCATGACATTGCATTGTCACCGAATATGAATAAATTTGCCTTTCATCTCAATCGGTTGAGGATAACAGGTCTAAAATTGAGTTACAAGATCACCTCAATAAACATTGGGCTTGTAAAAAAGGACCACAAGTTCAATTCAGATATCAAATACGATAGTAAAATTTCAATTTACGTTTTCAGGTATACCATTTGAAACCGCCCCAAACAAATTCGAAGCCCTAGCCGCGCACGACTCGATGGTGGAAGTATCGGGGGCTCTGAATACGGTGGCGGTCTCGCTGATGAAGATCGCCAACGACATCCGCATGCTGGCGTCGGGGCCGCGCTGCGGGCTCGGCGAGATCATGCTGCCGGAGAATGAACCTGGCTCTTCTATCATGCCGGGTAAGATAGTACTATATTTATTTATGTATCCTTCTTCATTAGCACTCAAACATCCACTGTTGAACGTGCCTCCCCCCGACAAGGGGCGCGTTGCCAGACTCGCCACGCTTGGGAGGCGGATTGCTGATCGCAGTGTAGGTGTTAAAAGTACTCTGAAATAAGCTGCTGGCTTTATCTAGAAGGTTCCCTTAGTCGGCTTTTAAGACATTAACGGGCTGAATTGGAGGGTTGGATATTCTTCACGCCGCGACTGGCAAAGTAATGTTATTTTTTTAAGAATAACTGGTAATAATTTTGCTTTTTACTTGTTGTATAAGAAAAACGTTATTGATTTCTGATTTCCAACGACAATACACTAAAATTATAGAAATAGCCTGATAATGCAGCAACTACTCTGAGGAAAATATTAGTAACATTGGACACGAATGTTTAAATAAATAAATAAATAATGTTGGACAATTCACACAGCATTATCTAGCCCCAAGCTAAGCAGAGCTTGTGTTATGGGCACTAGATAACTGATATACATAATAGAGATGGGCCGAATATTCGTTTTATATTCGGTATTCGGCATATTCGGCAGCTTTACCGAATATTCATATTCGGCCGAATATTCGGCTGAATCACCTAATGTTCGGCAAAGTGATACTCAAAGTTTTTACTGTTAAGACCCGTGTATTATCATTATTTCAGTGTACAGTGTAATGAAGTAAGTATTTTAGAGTGTAGCTTTCTGATTTTGTCGTCACTGAAGCTTTATTTTCAATTAAAGTAGATTGGTAAAAAGATAATAACTTCAATCAATATCTTCACGCCGGATCCCTTGCAGGGTAGGCAAGGAATCCATAATAACTTAATGTAAAATATAGGTATCTAGCTGTTTTGGGATTAGGCTTCTGTGTTAACTCTTTAGAATAATATATTATACAGGCCTTAATTGAAGGAAAATAAACAAGATATTTATTTCGGTCAGTCTTTATTGTGTTAGAGAATAGCTGAATCAAATCACAACACCTTAGTAGATTATGAATAATATTTTTTTCTAGTTTCTACTCAGCATAGCGTCGCAAAATATATTTATTAATATTAAACGTTTAAACTTATCCTATTCAACCAATATAGTTCTTTATAAAGAAAATAAGTAATTTGTTTGTACTTTTCCGGTTGTAATTTAAGAGATCAATCACTTAATCTACACATTAAGAGTTAGGAACTTAATTATAGTCTACTGAGATATAAGACAAATATGACATCTCATATAATTATTTAAGATCAATTCAAAATGTCATTAATTACTTAAGTCGTTTAGTCGTTTGAATACTATACTTTTGATTATTGCAAACTAAGTTTTTTTTATTAATTTTAATTTAGTCTCCTCGAGACCAGACGTATTTTTTTTTTATTTAATAAATAAATAATACTGGACAATCCACACAACATCATCTAGCCCCAAGCTAAGCAGAGCTTGTGTTATGGGTACTATAGATAACTGATATACATAATACAATACATACATAGATATTTTTTATTATGCATATAAAACGACCAGAACACCCTGAACAAATATCTGCAGATCGTACAAATATTTGTCCCGAGACATTATTGATGATCCAAAAATGTATAGTTCCTCAATAAATGATGCGCTCACCTGTAGGAGGTCGTCAAATAAAAAAATGATGCTGTCTCTCCCCAGGTAAAGTGAACCCAACCCAATGCGAGGCGCTGACTATGATCGCCGCACAAGTGATGGGCAACCACGTGGCAGTCACCGTGGGAGGATCCAATGGGCACTTTGAGCTGAACGTGTTCAAGACTATGATGGTCGCTAATGTACTCAGATCTATTAGACTTATTGGTAAGTATTGCATTCTTATATCAATTCAAAATCAAATACAGGGAAATGAATCCCTTTTCATAAAAATAAGGTGGCGAAACGGTGGTCACCAGGAAATTTTAAAGTGAGCTATTTATTAGAGAATTTTAATTCACCTTGACTAAAAACTTTGATAAAAATCTGCTAGGTGGAGCTACGAAACATTCGAAGCATTATAGCAAAGTTATCTGTGAAGTCGAAAGAACCAACTTCAAGGAGGTTCTCAATTCGACTGTATGTTTTTTTTTTGGTGCGCTATTCAAGATTAGAGGTCGCTACATATGTATGTATGTATATTTTAGTTTAATCTTGTTAACGAAATCTATTCACTTCCTCTCAACTTTGATTGAGAACGCTCTTTTCTGATAAAAAGTAGCCTAAATCCGTCCCCAGGATACCGTCTACTACCCTCCAAATTTTACTAAAATCCGTTCAGCCGTAAGCGTGTAAAGGTAAACAGAATTTTTGACTTTCGCTTGTATAATATTAGTATGGATAGAATAACATTTATTTCGGTAAAACAAAAATAAGCAAAGGACGTGGAGGTCTAAGAGCCAAGTGACACAAAATGGGGGCGTCAAATCGAGCTCGAGCTTTGCCCTCATGCTTGATGACCCGTGTAGTGGTAGGAAACTTATTTCTTCTTCTCCAGGTGATGGCTGTCAAGCGTTCAACAAGAATTGCGCAGTCGGCATAAAGGCGAACGAAGAGAACATCAGCAAGATAATGCGCGAGTCACTCATGTTGGTCACGGCGCTCAATCCTTACATTGGTTACGATAAGGTACTAATAACACTAATTATTATAAACTATTTTCTGTCCGCGGCTTCGCAAACGTTGTTCCTATGGAAACGTTTAAAGGTTATCTATCCCATTAGAACTCATTTATGGGATAAATGTAGGCTACATTGATGCAAAATTTCAGCCCGATCCGTTCAGTTGTTTCGGCGTGAAGAAATAACAAACATATATGTAAACATTTCAATAGAAACGACGCGTGCAGAGCCGCGGGTACAAACTAGTATCATAGCCATAAGGAATCTTTTGTTTGTCGTGTCCTATCATGTGAAAGAAATGTAAAAACCGGCTAGCTATTCAGAGGCGAAACCAGAGAGAGGCATCTCGTTGTTGATTGCTTCGGCGCCACAGAATCATTTAAACTAACACTTTCATAGCCCATGACGGACATAGTCCATCTGCGGCTCCTCATGCGGTGGCATGCCCCTCCGGGTTGCAATGCCGATGTTGGGCAGTGAATGCAATATAAAATATATGCCTCCCCCAAGAAGAACAGTGTTAGGAGCTAACTCTCCCCCGCCTCTGTAAGCTTGTTAATAAATGTGATCTGCTGGATATCCACTATGACAGTCTTGCCAGCTTTCGCCGTCACTTACTCTCTAAACCTAGAGTGTGATTGCTTTTTGTCTATCTAATCGCCAAATGCAATTACAATTCGCTCAGCCGCTCAGATAAATGCTTGTTTTTTAGTCGTTACTTCTGTTTAATACTATATACCTACCATGTTCTTTTATGTACGTCTTACTTTATTATTTAATTTTATTCATCATCATATCAGCCCATACACGTCCACTGCTGGACATAGGCCTCCCACATACGAAGCCACAAATAGCGGTCCTGAGACGCCTCCATTCATCAACTCATTGCGACCGCTACGATGTCGTCGGTCCATCGAGTGGATGGTCTCCCATGTAGGGAGGTTTTGCCTGAATGCGATATATTCTTACCTAATGGCCTGTGATGACAGTAACGAATAACACAATAATTAATGCATACATTTTATGCTTTTCCAGTGCGCCCAAATCGCAAAGACCGCGCACAAAGAAGGCTCCACACTGAAGGCTGCTGCCATCAAACTGGGCTACCTCACAGAGGAACAGTTCAACGAATGGGTGCGGCCCGAAACGATGCTGGGACCCAAGTGATCACCCGTTCCTGATGAATGATTGTATTGTGCACAGACAGTTGAATTTCGACAAAATAAGGCTTAGCGACGCGAAGTGTAACTTAGTCAGCTATAAATGAACTACAATTTCAGAAGAAGTATATACATAGATATTGGTGTAAGTTCAGATGTTGCCACAACTAAACTAAATTGATTTGACAGCACTAAACATGTTGCTGTCTCTTTCATAACGATCGAAATACTAATGATCAATGGCATGATTTTTAGTACATCAATTCTAATTCATAGTGGGGTCTGCACTGACATCTCGCATGGGAGTGTAATTTTGCATTATCCCCCTGCCTAATCAGGCCCTAACCAGCCCAGACCCAGCCCAGCTCCTTGAAGTACCGGAGCAGGACTTTTGGTGATTGACAGCTTCGTTTCAGCTTTTCTATATGTGTGGACGAGTTTGATGTCTTCTCTTGACTCTTCAATCCCGTTTTCCGCCTGGCCTCTGTAGGCGTGCAGTGTACTACGTGTTCTACAGTGTCTTCTTCCTGGAAGCAGCCACGACACAGGCTGCTGTCTGTGGCTCAAGTCTTGAAAAGATAATAGATCAGTTCGCAGTAACCGACAAACAAGACCATGCCCCATTTAGTGCATCAAATTAGTAAAATTTTGCGATAGCGATATCTGAATTGAAAACTAATAGGGCACTAAAAAGATACTAACAACCCTTTTTATTTCGATCGTTATGAAAGGGAAGTTTTTAGTCCTGTTAAATTAGTTTAGTTTTAATAACATCTGAATTAACGCCAGTGATAATATAAATAGTAGACACAAACGAGGCTTCAGTTTAAGTTAGTTGTTAACGGCTAGTACTTGAAATAGTGCGCTGGCCAGCGCCAGTTAAAACTGAAAGAATGTGCCGATGAACGTAAAATAATTTAAATATTTTCTATTCGATTTCAACTGTGTGTATGCAATCGAACGTTGTACAATATAAATTGGCGTTAGTACATACTGTAAGAAATAAGATAATACTTTGTGATAAGAATAACCTAGTATCGCACACACCATTTATACAAAACCATTTCTAGAATATGAAGTTACTGAGAGGTGCCTCTGAATGTGTATTTCGAGGAACCTATTTAATTTCATCTCTATTTTCGTCAAGTAGTGCCAGAATGTACAAAAATCTCCAATAACTGGCAAGCACACAGGTTATATAATCCTTATATATTTTTTGTACTATATGTTTTTAGTACATGTTGCATGTATTTGTTATTGTTGCTTCGATTTGAACCTGATTAAGTGCTTGCCCAATAGTGATGCTTAGAAAACAACACAAGTCATTATTGTACCGGAATTATTGAAATCCTAAAAGATTTTAAATAAATCATGTTTGACACACGATATATTCACTATTGTAGAGAACTAACGCATTTACCTTTTTATCTACATTTTCTGATTGTTTATATAAAAGTTTCAGTTGTTGTGTACAAAATATAAAATGTTTATGTTTTTGTGAATGTTTATTTTGGTCTGTTAGTTGAATGAACACGAATGTCAGAAATGTATAATGTTGTTTGATTATTAAATCCTATCAATTTCAACCCTAGTAGGTACTTAAGTAGTTAGAACATACATAGAATAATATATAAAAACCGGGCAATTATCGTACGTAGATGAAGAAGACAAACGCAAATCGTTCTTTCGGGAAGTGTGCCTACTGATGTAGCAGAATATGTTAGTTCTACTGATGTTAAATATAAATCTTACAAGTGTAGGTAGTATCCGTCCGTTACGTACGACTGAGGGACGGAATTTTATGATTCTTAGGCTCCGCGCAAACGAGCCACCGACCACAGCCGCTGGTGGCCAGCGACAGTCACTTAACATACTTTTTCATATATTTTGTATATACGTGTAGCCGGTGGCGGCCACTCGCTACAGCAGTGTCCGTAGCGCGCGACAGCCACCGGTGGCTGTGGTCGGTGGCCCATTTGCGCGGAGCCTAAAGACGGTATTCTTTAGTAAATGTTTCGAAACTTTTTTTTTTTACCTATACTTACGTTAGTCATGTATCCAATAAATATTTAGTTAACTTGGTATGATCAGTTAAAATGTAGGTAGTCACTCAGACGTGGCTAAGAGATCGCCATATCAGTCATATCCATATACCTAGATTTTTTTTGGCATATACTAACAAGGAATATATAAACTAACCCTGCTAATATTATAAATGTCAAAATTTGTAAGGATGGATATTTGTTCCTCTTTCACGCAAAAGTACTGAACTGATTGTGCTGAAATTTGGTATGGGTAGGTATAGTTTGGGTGCTGGAATAACTTAAAAGCAATTTTTTATCCTGAAAAAACGCGGTTGAAGGCGCGGGCAGCAGCTTTTATTTCATAAATTACCTAGTTAGCTACTACGTTTCATCATCATCATCATCAGCCCTTACACGTCCACTGCTGGACATAGGCCTCCCCCGTACGACGCCACAAATAGTGGTCCTCCACAAATAGAGACAGGCAGGGCCGATTTTTATCAAAATGGGGTGTTTTGGGCTCTATCGTCATTTTGGCGGAAACCAGCCAGGGTCTAGCTTATTGCGAGCATGGACTGGGCATCATGAGCTATTTAACAGAATCTCTTGAGACAAAAATTACTTACGTTCAGAGAAATACGTGTTTGCCGTAGCGTCACGTCCCGTGAATACTGCTTTCCAATTTCCAACCATAGAAATCGAAATAATAATGCCTATTTAATGATTATTTATATTTATCTATAGATGTATTTTTCTAACGATCTATCTGAAGTGTAACCACGATTGATAATTTATTTGTTAAGATCGTCGTGTCCCGTGGTCGTATCTGAAATTCCTACCTATACCAATATAAAATCGTATTCTGCGCTTCAAGGTCAGCGCTATTAAACCGTGATGCGACCTGTACCTTGGACGTATCTGTGTACCTATAGATTTTGTTAGCCTAACTAAATTGAAATTGAAAATTCATTTATTCAGACTTAAAAATCCATTTTGTTATTAATTAATAACAAAATTAAGAATTTAGTAGAATTACAGAACAATAAATCAATAAAGAAATAAACGATTCTGATTCCAGAGTTCCCAACGTGTAACTCGATGGGAAATAAAATCCCTACAACTGCGACCGGATCTGTTATAACTTGTTGGGAACCCACCTGTCCTACTAGCTAGGGCCCTGGTAGGAACACCTACTATCCTTCTTACTAATATTATAAATGTCAAAGTTTGTATGGATGGATATTAATTACTCTTTCACGCAAAAATTACCGAACCAGTTGGGCTGAAATATGGTGTAGTTTGGGACCTGGAATAACAAATAGGCTATTTTTTATCCCGATAAAACGTGGGCGAAGGCGCGGGCAGCAGCTAGTACATAATATTATGAATGATAACATATACCTATATGGTAAAGAATTTGTGGTGGGTGTCAAATAAAAAGTTTCATTCAATGCTTCATCTACAGTATATTAGCTATACATAATCATTTGCACAAATACATAGTTAACGGTTTTGGTACTTCTTTGGTTTGGATCATACTTTTAGATATATCACAATTTATTATGACTAGAAGTCTTAAAAACATGGAATGTCTTGTGACAGGTCATAAAATCATAATAGAGGTAAATAATAACTAAATATTAGTTAAATATATTGATATCCTCTGTATTAAACTATTCTGCACAGATGACTAGAATTCAATATTTAAGTAATTATTACAATATAAGCACTATCCTAAAGTGGAAGGCATCATAACCTATTTGATTATGTATAAAAGTGTAGGTACTCTTAAATTATAATTACATAAACACATCTTTGATATTTTGGAACTGCTTAACAGCCAGGTCTATGGGAAGTTCAAAATTGTATGGGGTAAGCCGATCCAAGCTCTGCAAAGCATCTTGAAAACCAGTATTTACAACATAGCTAGTTGAAGAATAGTGTGAGTCAACCAAGGATCGACATTTCAGCATTATATTCAGCCATAAAACCAGCTTGTGTGCATTCAGAGCTGCACAGACAAAAGCTTTAAAATGTGCATCATAACTTCTTTTGTATGGGGTGTGGGATGCGACTATGCTCCCTATGGCACTCAGCAGACTTTGCTTGTTAGTTATAGCTGTACCCCCAACAATATCTAAGTTAAAACTTTGGCTCAGTTTCCTGGCTGGAGTAGAATTGAACCTGTCACCATCATTCAAGTCATAATAATGCAGGATGATCTCCCATATGTGTGTGGCTCTCGATGTTGAAGATCTTCTCATGGGAAAGCAGCCCATGATAGGAACTAAGGAGCTGGACTCTGGACTTGTCAGACCATGCTGAAGCAAGTCCCTTAAGTTGATAGCTAAATGTCTTCTCACTGCTGTGGTTAGCGGAGCACTGTCCACTATGGTACCTCCTTCTTCAGATTCACTGTCATAGCTATCTATGACTCCTTGAGATGCCCGATCCCTTGAGACAATATGCAATACTGCATCTATGGACATCTCCAGTTTAGCCCGCAGATTACCCCAATGTGTCACTATAGTAGATGATTTCCTTTCATATCTGTTACGGTTATTATTTGGGGAGCATCCAAACTGTGAGACAGTAAATATTTGTATCAGAGTTGATGCTTTTCTCATGAGATTGATTGTCTCAGCTCGCAGATCATCATTTACTTTACTTTTGCTGAAGGTTTTATCAAACTTTTCAGATTTTTCAACATTTATCGGCTCTCTATTTACATTATTCAGGTCTTCATGTTTCATTAGCTTAATGAACTTCTGCATGTCCTCAATGTGAGCTTGGAGCTTGCTGATGATCTCAGCTTTGGACAGCTGTCTGTCTGCATATTGACGGACAGCGCAGTTGATCTGATGCCTCAATTCTTCAGCAGTCAGGGGCTGATGGCAGCCTTCTTCAAGACTTTGATCGATTTCCGTCCGTAAATGCTCTATCAGTGATTTGTGTGTACTGTCGGAAGCAGAAGGGTTCGCGGAAAATCTTTCAAGTTCTTCGAGCTGTGTTTTGAGTCGGTCGATGAAGTGCGACTGGCGCGCGCGTTGTTTCCTGATCTTACGTTCGAGGTGCTGGCACTCGCTGCAGACGCCCTCCCCGGAGCTGCCCTGCGGCGCGGCGCGCGAGTCCGGGACACCGCGAGATGTGAACTCTTCCAATTCCTTCAACATTCCGTCTTTTTCTTCCTGCGGAGCTTTTAGTATCTGCCGCAGTCTGAACTCGACTTGGGCCAGGTGGGACGTGAGAGAGAATACTGAAGACGAAAGCATCTCTTGCTCTTCCTCCAGGGCGTGCAGACGGTCTCCTGGCACTGGCTCGCTGGTGTTCTCCTCGCAAGCTTCCTTGGGAGCCCCCAAAGGGTCGCATCTCGGCTCCTGCCATATCGGAATTTGGTTATCCTCACAGTCACTGTTTTCTTCCATTATACTAGTAATTGCGGACTAATTATATAGTGTTATTTCTTGTACATTTTTATCGATTTCAGTCAATTTTGGAGAAAACGAAAACTAGAGAAAACCTTGTTTTGATTCGAATCGGTCTTTCCACTTAAGATTTTGATTTTGCCCTAAATTCTTTGGAAAATATCCCTAAAAATCCTTGTTTTTTGGTTCACGCGGCATTGAATAGGTATCATTATTATGCTCAAAAATTGGCTCCAAATGTAGATTTTTAGGACACTTTACAATCTTTCTTTATTAGTGTTTGAAGATGGTGGTAGACTAGTAATAAAATCAAACTATCACTCAGAGGTTTTCGTTTCGTAAATCGTTTTTCAAATTAGTATAATAAAAAACTATCATATATGTGTGCTATAATTAAATATGTTTGCTTTTATAAATTAAATTTTATATAATAACAAACGAAAAACGAATTTCTGCTGTCCTTTACAACTATGGTATAAAAAGTAGGTACTAACCAAAAGGTAAACTAAAATTTTTTGACGAATTATAATACCTACGAAACTAATTTGGGGAATCTTTTAAAAAGGTACACCATAGAGAAAATAGCATAGAATAAATAGGGTCAAGTTATTTTTCCCTAAAACTCCCTAAATCCTTGTCGCAATAAAAAAGCTCCAAGTCCTCGATGAAATAATGTAGTTTCGCCCAAAAAAAGGGTGAAATCCCTAAAAGTGGCAGCACTGATTCGAATTGAACTTGAAACGAATGACGTCATTCATTCGAGCATGTACGTCATTGGTCGAATTCGACACTTGACGGTTCGCTCGACTTGGCTTCTTGGTTATTGGCTCTGCATCTGGTCGACACAATTCTACGGTCATGACTTTGACTTTTATGTCTAAAACCCAACTTGAACAAAAAGTCCATGAGTCAGAGTCAGAATTTATTTATAGGTACATACACTACCTACATACACTAGCCATAGCCAAACTCATTTTGGAATTGTTGAAAACAAACATATACGGCTGCATATACATATCCTAAAATTCACTGTTTCTTTAATGTGAATATTTCATCGGAATAATTTTTTTCTATTGTTGTAGTTCGTAATATTTTGGCAACCCGTTCTCGGAGGCAGCCCATAAAATGTTAAAATTGGTTACCTATATACTTTCGAGGGTGGCATAATTATGTTGATTAAGCCTCTATAATTTAATAAAGATTTTTATTTTTCTGTTTATGATTATTTTGGCTCTATTTGAGCTTTGATGTAAAATATTATCGTAAATTTTGCTTACTCTTGTATATGGGACCGGTAAGGTTGATGTTTTTCAGTACGCAACCCATTACTAAAACCAGAGCCGAGAATCCCTATGGGCTATATAACTAAGCAGGACACTACACCTCTTCAAAATCCATAAACCATGACACCAAACCAACTAGATTTCAGAACTAGCAACGCCATTCAAAGCGACGCTACACGCTACAGCGAAAATGGAAAACATGATGAACGAACCTCGCCGTTATCTTGGCATTGAAGAAGTTAAAAACTACAAGCCGCTTCTACAGCAGATGTTTGCAGAAACCTTCGGAACCTTCCTATATCTTGCCATAGTTCTATTGGTGAATCAGGAGCAGATGTACAGTGTGATTTCAGTAGGGCTTACTAACGGCCTGCTGGTGTCTTCGATAGTTCAGATCATGGGCAACGTGTCTGGAGGTCATATTAATCCAGCTGTGACCGTGGGGGCGATGGTCTGTGGTCAGATCAAGGTGTTGCGCGCCCTTTGCTATTATGCCGCGCAGCTTCTTGGAGGTTGTTTGGGTAAGCGTAACTTTTAACTTAACACAACTAACTGCGTTATCGCTCCAACGACACATCGCATCACCTCCTCCCACTTCGCCTTGGCGTGGTCGCAATACGTACGACAACGCAACGGAGAAGTGTGGCTTATTTGAAAATATGTAAAATGAAGTAACGACCACGCAGTAGTGTCACTTCGTGCAAGCTTAGACAATTTAAAAAGAGTGTAAGGGTCAGGCAGAGTGATTTATTCAGTACTTATAAGTTCTAAGACCTGAACATTTCCCTATTTACTAAGAACTTCCTTCAACCTCATGTCAAAACTCCTTGCTCCTCCCAGGAACCGCAGCCGCTTACGCAATGCTGGACGACGAGTCCAAATCAAACTTCGGACACATAGTCCAGCACTCGCATGGCGCCATCTTCTGCCTCGAGGTCCTCCTCACTTTCCTCGTGGTTTCCGTCTTCATCAGTGTGCAAGACCTTGCCAGGGGATCAAGAGGACTGGGTTCTACGTCTCTAGCTGTCGGCATGAGTATCACCTGCTGCGAAGCTTCAAGTACCTTCTACTCTGTTGGTTTGAACCCTATACGGATGCTATCACCTGCTATAGTGGCTCTTTGCGTAGAGAAGGCACATACTACTGCTTTGGATGGGTCGAGGCTTTGGATCTATGGGATCGCTCCGTTGATAGGGGCAGCGTTGGCGGGGATTGTATATAAGTATTTGCTGAATCGAGATCTAGGAGCTAAGCCAGTTACTGATGAGAATGCAGCCTAATTTCTGTGTAACAATTTTGAGTTGTAATAAGCTGTGCTTCATGTGTTTTGACTATGTTCTCTAGGTAAAAAAAATTTTTTTCAGTACCAGTGATTAGATACCGATGGAGTTTAGCAATGAGGTTGTATGTAGCAGATTATTCTGAACTGCCATATAGATCCTAGCAATAGAAAGGTTCTTCACGTATGCATTGTTATTGCTTAGGAACGTACTTACATAGGTAGGTACACAGAATTCTAAGGCGTAGCTCTACCATGTCTGTGGGTAGGTACACAGAATTCTAATAAGGAAGGGTAGGTAGTAGGTAGTACGGTAATATAAAATGTACCTACCTAGTAAATAAGTATTTCAATAAATAATTTCTATGAAACATACTCTTTGGTTTATAAGGACGAGACATTAACACTGAAATAATATTCTATCCTGAAAAATAAAAATAAACTTTATTGGACTTAAATAAAGCTATAACAACTATGGCATGCTCTCTGTATCGTGATTTAAATCGTTTTAAAGTTAGTGATTCTAAGGTTTACCAGAACTAAAATAACTTCAACATTTATCAATATTAATTGCTGCTTTTTCACCAGTGCGAGAATGTAGCGTCTATTTAATTTTAACTCATCAAGATTATCCGTTCGTCATTTTGTTTCTTGAGGTTTTAGGGGTAGGGGATTACAACCAAAAAGATTATGAAAACGAATTATTAGAACTCTTTTGAACTTCTCAATGAGTAAAACCTTTTTTATATAGCATCTCTCCCGCATCTCTTGTGGTGAGCAGCTGCAGTAGGGGTCAGGTTCGCCCATTAGTCTTTCCCGCGGCTTCGTATCCTTTGACCAGGTTTTCCAGGATGAACTTTATGGTCAGCTTGTAGATATTCTCGATGTTCGGTGTGTATCGCTCGCCTAGTGTCGACTTAGCTGCTTGTAGAAACGGCTGTTCGATTTTCTGAAACAGAAAGAGACTAGTGTGAAACATTATGGATACGATGAGGTCCTTCTAGTCGAATTTCAGCCACGGTGCCAAGATCAATCAAGTCAAGACTGTGCAGGACATGGTAAAAGAAAACAAGGTATGCTCTTCCGAGACACGATGGTCACTTGGTCACGTGGGTGTCTCCAGGCTACGTCATCGACGCCATCGGCGAATGAGAAGACGAGTCTGTTTCCTGGTATACCAGTAGCGTAAAATCGTAACTCCCCGAGCTCCTGTATGAATCTGATAAAACTATGTGGTTTTGTCAGATTCATACAGGAGAACCCATTATTTATCACATTGACTTGTATTTAACTAACGCTGTTTTGACTGATCTAACAAACTTAATTGACGATTCACATTTTTTATTGATTTTTCAATTGACCCTTATCACATTTGCTTCCCAACTTCTACATTTTATTGAAATATAGTGGCAACTGGACAGTGACGTCACCTGGCGAAACTCCTGGAAGAGCAGACCTGTTTTCTTGGATCATGGTGCAGGACACTGTCTAACTGTACAGGTGCCAAGATTAATTAAGTGTGTGCAGGGCATATATATGTACATATAGTGCACAAGTGTGTGCGCTAAAACAGGTGCACTCATAATCTGATGAGAGAGCAGACCTTTCAGGCAATTTTTTTATCTTATCTAGATAATAATTTGTCATAGTATTAACCTGCCTGCAATACATCACACTTCGTCTTGGTTTATCGACATTTAGTTATAAAAATGCACTTAGGCTGATATGCCAAACGAGCGTAATTTGAGTAGTGAGTCGCGTACGAATCGCTGCATACATTTTTTTTATGTTTATACATACATTTCTGCCACACGAAAAATTTCTATTCCTGTAAAAATTTTTACGTAACGTAATTTACGCGACTCACAAATATAAAAATAAGGCTCGTTTGGCCATACAAAAAAAAACTACCCGGACAGATCAATACAAAATTTTTTTGCAAGCCCTCCCCATTTATGTGTATAAAAAATTGTCTAAAAATTGTCAGTTCCAATAAAAATACAAAACTAGTAACTTTTGAGTTTGGTGTTTGCTAGGAAAGCGTAGCGCTACGTGAGAGCTACGCGCTACGACTGTGTGCTACGAGCTCCGAAGCGTAGACCTTTGGATTACCAATTTACGACTTGTCTTTGACCATTCATTTTGTCTCCGAGTCCTATGTCTTCTTTGTGTACGAGTAGTTACCAAGTAAAAATATGTGATTCTCGTGAAGCTCTCTCAAAAGACGTCCTGAGAGAGGCCACTATTATGGCACGAGATCATGGAAATGAGAAACACTAATAATAATGATTCCATTCATCCTACTAATCCTATCATATATTAATATTATAAATGTGAATGTTTGTATGGATGGATGTATGAATGTATGGATATTTGTTGCCTTTCACGCAAATACTAGAGATGAGTCCGGTATTCAATAACTAACTCAGTACCTGTTAGCATGGTCCTAAAATATCTAACGCTATTGTAAAATCCGCATACCGCCAGGGAATAACTGTGCAAAGCGAGCATCGCGCCTAACCGACCGTGCGCCATAACTACCCAACGCTTCAATACCTATACTTACCTAACTATCATCTACGCATAGGTACTAGCGGACCGTTCACCCGTAAAGTTATGTAGCTGCAACAAGTATTTGGTATTTCTAACCAAATCGGTTAGAAATATATTGGGTAGAAATCAGGACAGGTATAAAGTATTGTAACGTTATTGGGTACCAGTTGGTACTAGCAGGATTGAAACAAAATACCTAACTAATAACCGGTAGCCAAAATATCCAATAACTCCCATTCTTAGCAAATACTACTATTGACCGATTAGGCTGAAATTGGGCTAGTTTATAATAATATAGTACGACTAGCTGCTGCCCGCGCCTTCGCCCGCGTTTAATCGGGATAAAAATAGCCTATATATTATTCCAGGTCCCAAACGATTCCCATACCAAATTTCAGCCCAATCAGTTCAGTAGATTTTGCATGAAAGAGTAACAAATATCTATACATCCATCCATACAAACTTTGTCATTTATAATATTAGTAGGATAGTATAGAAGTACTTCATCATATCAGCCCGTACACGTCTACTGCTGGACATAGGCCTCCCTCATACGAAGAAGAACTCATTACAAAAGTATTTAACAGTCGCTTTGTAGAAGGTAGGTACTATTATTTTGCTGAAAACTCAATTTAGCATAAATATAAAAAGCTTTTAAATTTATGCAAATTTATTTCCAAGAATTGCATCATAAAGGCATCCTGAGTGCGTCCATTTAAAATGTGACATCAGTGAGAATGCCCACAGGAGTATTCAGATTATGGACTCGGAGCCTTTTAAAAACTTCATACTTTTCATTTTATTGCAGCACATTAACGTAACTGCCGTTTTTTTAACAAATTAACCTAATCATGAAACCTCGTGTAAGATTGATTTCAAACAAATATTTGTTGACCTGTCTATCATCCATTGTTAATGAGGTAATCATACTTAAACATTTTCGAACACTACAAATGCACTACTCCTGACTGGAAAATATTTACATTTATTAGGTAATATAGCGTACCCCTCGTGGCCCTCGACGACTTATAAGTCGAGTAGAATGTCGCTACAGGGAACCCTTTTCTCGAACCATCTCGAGGTACTTTTCAGCTATTTCTAAGCTGTTGTCGAATCATTGGTCCACCTGAACGTAGTCCATAAATCCCAAGCTATTATCGAATCATAGCTATTAGGGCACTAAAATTTTACTTAATGTACATAATTTGAAAGAAATATATATTTTTAAAATGAATAATCTCTGTATGCATACATTGCAGGAGAACTGCGGAACGGATGTTCGACTATCACATCAAATCATTTATTTGCCGAATACATAATTACAGGTACATGTCAGATCTTATAACTAGAGTGATGTCAAATGTATTCAACCCGCATGCAGGTATGCAAATATAAAAATATTTAATCGGCATTATGATGCGATTTGGACGAAACTTGTGTTTTAGATCAAAACCAAACAAATCGCTAAAGCTAAGGGACACGTGCGGGCCGACACGCAAAGGCCCAACTGTGGCCTAGTTCCGGAAACCAATCCAAATAGAAGTAACCGAGGGACACGACGGCTTTCGTAACCTAGTGACACACACTCGCTTTCGAGGTGGTCCCTTCGAGGAGGTCTACTTTCCTCGCCGTTCAGTGAGTGAACAGTGAACGTTTTGCCTTATACGAGGTTCTTTTCTTAGTTTGGCGATTATACCATGGCAAAAACGTCGATCACTAGAAACGAACACTTAGAACCAAGCTGCTTCGGGCGCGTCACCAACAGACACCATTTGTATCGAATTTTAAAAAAATAAACGTTAATAGCTTACGTCAATCATTTTCATGGTTCATCGAAAGAACGGAACAGTCGTCCTTCGTTTTGTGCGATCCGACGTCAGCTGTCAACTTCGTTCGTTTTTCAAAGTAGATCTCTTTAACCAATCATTATATGCCATGGTATAATCGCCAAACTAAGAAAATAACCTGGTCCAATGTAAACCGTTTACTGTTCATTCGCTGAACGGCGAGGTGGAATAAATTTTTATTTTCATTCGTTTAATCAATTAATTCCATTCGGACGGACACATTTGGTTGCGACACATTAATCGAAAACCACTCTCCAATTTCCTGATTTTACTTATTTAACGCAATATACTAAACATATCCATAGGAATCCACATTAAGCGTAGCTTTGTGTGATGTATTTAATACGAGGGAAGCTATCATCCTAAATTATGGGACAGTTGTAATGTTAGAAGAGTCATTGAAATAGAACCCGTTACCTTCTGCGTCTTAGGAGGCTAATCAATCAGCTACTGTGCCAGACAGGTCGTCGTTTAATCAGCCCAATATGGACTCTGGACTTACCCAGAAGTACTCAGACTTGAACCCGTCCACCTGATGATGCGTGGCCCCCACGTGCCGGATGTATGTCAGGAACGTGTCCACGTCTCCCAGAATCTTGATCCCTTCGTCCAGGGTATGCATCACCTGAAGTTATCAGTACCTATTATAGTTAGCAAATGGTTGTACATAAATTCACCATATTCACGTTTCCATTCACTGCTCATCCTCTCGCTGGTGGCGTGTGGTGTGTATCATCGGCATGAAAGTGTTAGTAGGTATATCCAATTCACTTGTAGGTACTCTATACATTTATTCGCCGTACCTATAGGAGCTCAAGGCAAACATGGTTTTTGAATACAACCACATCTATTAACACTAAAAGCATTTGGTATCCATGATTTATGGTGGAGGAGTGGTGTTAGGCTAGGAAATATTCTACTATTATGTATTCTTTCTTTTATAATTTACTAGCTGCTGCCCGCGCCTTCACTCGTGTTTTATCGGGATAAAGCCGATAAAACGCGCCTATAAGCCTATATGGTATTCCAGGTCCCAAACTGGGTAGGTATAGTTATACACATATATATGTATATAATACCAAATTTCAGCCTAATCGGTTCAGTAGTTTTTGTGTGAAAGAGTAACGAATATCCATACATCCATCCATACAAACTTTGACATTTATAATATTAGTAGGATTTTGCGCACAGAAACTCAAGATACCACAAATGGTTGATAATATTGTCCATTTCTTAGAAAACGAGTATTACAGACTTCCTAAGAAGGTATACCTACGTATTTCCCCGTTCTGAGAGTATAATAATGATGTCGTCGAAGAAATTTTTGGCTTAGCCCACAGTTAGGTATTGGTATACTGCCCACGCCATAAATCAGTAAATGGAAAAAAGCTTTGAAAATGTTCGACAGAATTGCATTTTAACAGTACCTACGTGTTCAACAATATATTGTACCTGTTCAACAATAAATGGGCAGTAGGTATGGTTGCGGTACCCAGTTAAATGTATACAGATGGATAAAATAGTAGATTGTTTTACAAGGGACTAAACCATCCCATTATATACGAGGTTGTTATACTCCCGAGCGTAGCGAGGCAGGATGACAAGACCGAGTTATAATGGGTGGTTTTGGCCCGAGTAAAACACTCTACTTTTCTCTTCGATTGCGAGAAAATAAAACAATTCAAAATTAGACAATTTTCAGAAATTTTATTAAAAATTAAATGTGCAGTTAGACCAATTTTGAATGTTTAGTGATATGTTTTTCCCGGGCAATTTTATTTCGGTTCTCTGTGATTGGGATGTGATAATATTTTGAGTTGATTGTTGTGGAGTAAAAGTTGGAGAGACTCGACTCATGCTTGAGTTTCCTGCATTATTAAGATCTGAGTGCGGCTTCAGCTGAGTTGACATATTCATCCAATGCCGCGATGTAGATGCATGGGGTTCTGTAATGTTTGGTAGAATATTGATTCCTTCCGTAATCCGCTGCGTGACGTGATACTTGTTTTGTATAGAGTCCTCTATATAACCTTCAGCCACTTGAACGGACCTCCATCCACCGTGTCGTTTTAATGTCGTTATATTCGCACCAGAGTCCGCCAACAGAGTCGCGGATGTTCTGCGGAAACAATGGTCCGTGTAGAGTTCCGGATTTGGTAAATTAAGATAAGTGGCAATATCTTTAGGCATGTTACCAAATTTATTTTTGCCTATGACTTGCCTTGTCCATTTACCATTTTGATAATTTAGAAAAAATCTTCTCGTTGAAACATTAGTGGGACGTAACTCCTGATAGGCTTTAACTATATTAAGGTATTCTCCACTGATGACAAATTTACGCTCTTTGTTTGTTTTCGTGTTCGGCAGACTCACAGCTTGTAGGTTTGTATCCGTTTCTACGTCTTCTAGCGTTATATTGGCAAGCTCTATTCCTCTGCATGCACCCGTGATTCTATAAATTAAAGCAACCTGTTGAACAAAAAAATAAGTGTGCTAATAATCGTAATAACCTAGGTACATAATTTAGGTATGTAGGTAGGTATCTATTTATTTAGTTTGAGTAGAGTACATAAGTAGATTACCTTTGTTGCCAAGTATTGTTTATTTGGAGCGTTATTTAAAAATGTTTCAATTTCTTGTGTCGTCAAGACTAGATTTTTTTGCCTTGTATCCAGTGGACAATTTCTTCAGTAAAGCCGTTAAATTTACATATTTTTAAATATCGACGTCGTGTTTCGTTTGTAAGGTCATTCTTAAGATTGAATATGTGCTCCAAAGAGTCGACGATTTGAATTTTTTCGATAATTCATCAAAATAAGTGAGAAAAACCCCTTCTGTAAAAGAATCCACACGTTTCTCATCTCTCCATTTCATAAAATTTTCGTAAATGTTTAAATATATTCCACGTGATTTTGTCGGCAACAGATTCATAATTATTTCTTTTCTTCCATTTGCATATTAGCATCTTCACTATCACTTGATGTCATTTTTCACGTTCTCAATTTGGAAGTAAAAGTCAGGAAGTTAAACGTAAAAGTTTGTGATTTGGAATGAAGAAAATTCTAGAGATTTAGCGCCAATACCATATTTTTTTTTAATCTCTATTAACCCGCAACGAAACAGTTCGCATTCTACCGTGAAGGGAAGAATCAACCTTCATAAAAGATCACCAAAACGGTTCTATTTAAAAAAAAAAGATTGACGGAGCACCAAGAAGTCCAGTTTTTATGTAAGAGAACGAATGCTTTGTACGGGCTGATGATTTTAGACAAAAATTAAAAAGAAAAAATACTTTTTAGCCCGAGGTATTAAACTCGAGTTTTAGGCCCGCTAAGCTACACTATTATATATACTTATATACACACTTTTTGAGCAAGAGAACTGAAAAATACTTTATTGCATACTTAAATAAAAAAGACACAGTTTACAACAAAACTTGTGACAACTGGCGGTCTTATTGCTCAAGAGCGATCTCTACCGGACAAATAATTTAAAGCGGTTAGTTCGGATGAATGTACATAAAAGGTAGGTATTACCTTATTGGCATGCTCAGCCAACTCTTCAGAATGTGCGAGGGTAGCAGACTTCTGTAGCTCCAGGAAGTTGTCAAACAGATGCAGAAGGTCTTCGTTCTCTTCGAATAATCTAAAAAGATATTCACATGGTTAGGGCTCATACACACAGCATCCGTTTACAGGATCCGTTTTACTGGATCCGTTTATTTTCGCGTGATGGCGTATGTAGTTGTAGGAGCGAGTTCACACACCTGACACTATACCGGTTTCAGTAAACGATTGTTACTAGACCGTTTTTTTACGAAAGCTGCTGGAAAAAATCGTTTACTTGATCCGGAATACTGTCTGGTGTGTGAACTCGCTTCTGCAACTACACACGCCATCACGAGAAAATAAACGGATCCAGTAAAACGGATGCTGTGTGTATGAGCCCTTAATGAATGTCTCTCGAAGGCTGTCTTGGAACGTAAAATCTGCGGTTCGGTAAACTCACTTGAGTCCTTTGTTCAGCATTGAATTCAGCCTTTTTAATTTCTCTACCTTGCAGGTCTAAAAAGAATACTCATCCAATCGAAAATCGCTGCCATAACTTACTGCCGTTCTGGCAGGGCATATGACATGATAATAATAAGTAAACCATTACCAATGGATATATTAATGCTACACAATCCTGTAAAGTTGAAAGTAACTCTGACTATCGGTCTGTCGGTTACCTTTTCACGCCTAAACGGCTGAACGGATCTTAATGAAATTTGGCAGGAAGGTAGATGGTATCGCGGGGACGGACCTAAGGTACATGAAAAGCGCGTGCGAAGCCGCGAGCAGCAGCTAGTAATTTATAAGTTTTCCAAATATTATTAAATTACTATTAAACATATTGAAATAAGTTGAGGAGAAGGTGGTAATGTGACCCCCATTTTGTTTTTCATTAGGATAACTTGTTTAAAAAGAGATCATGGTCATAAGATCACCTACATAAAGATCTGAGCAAGGAAATAATTCACACCTAGTGGTCATAAGGTCACCTACATAAAGATCTGAGTAAGGAAATAATTCACACCTAGGTGTATTATAATATGCTCTCCTCTCCAAAGCTTACTTTTGAGCTGGCTTTTGGATAAAAATTTATAAGAGTAAGAAAATTTTTGCTGTAGGAAATATTGAGTAAGAAAAGTACCTATTCCTAAGAAAAGTATATAAATCATAATTTTGTACCAATAAATTTTATCAATTTCTGACATACAATATTTTAACAATTCAATAGTATAAATTGTACCGGCCTTGATTATATTTTTAAACTAGTCGGGTTCTATACCTAACGTAATAACTATAATTTTTTTGTTTCGGAAAAACTAAAACCGACTTCGAATCCCTTAATTTTAGACTGTTTTTAAATTTTGCGGGATAAATACTAATCCCTCGGGAATACAATTTTATGGGACCCCATCGAAATCATTCTCAATAGCGAAATAATTTTCAAAACCAGCCCATGATTATTGAAGTAGCAATCGACGAACATACATAAAAAAATATGTAGGTAAAAAAGTATTTAGGTATATATGTACAGCCGAACATAGAACTTTCTCCTTTTTTTTGAATTCGGTTAAAAAGGTCAAAAGGAAAACTGCACTGCAGGAAGAAAACAAACGTATGAAAATGTATGGGAACTGCGCAAGCGTCAATTCTTCTCTCTTCTGATCCTAACGTTATGTGACACGAGAGAAAATAAGAAAAACTTAGTTTTTGAAATCGTTATTTAAAGATCTTATTCACACTGCGTTTATGTCGTTACGTAGATAGTTAAAAAAACTATAAAATACTTCAATGAAAAAATCTCAACTCTGTTAATCTGAATAATCGCTTCATCAACATATGTACATGAGCATTCCCTGCAATCGCATTAAGCGTATGGATGGGGAGGTGGGGGCTACGTGAGCACCCGTGCCTGCCCCCACTACAATCTGAGGGGTGGGGTACTATGAAAGAGAATGAGCTCTTTAGTATCTACAAGTACCAAGGCGAAGCAGGCTAAGAACCATATTCAACCATGGCATTTTAAAAACAAAAACATTTATTTTATTTTATAGCTTACTGGGATAAGCGGAAGACTGTTTAGATGTAGAGTAGAATCCATTAAAATCAAATCGTCAGCGGCGGCGTTTAGGAATTGAGATTTTTATCACATAACACAGATTTTTATGTCTACAATACAATATATAAAAAAGAAACAGCTAAAATATACCACCCACGACTGCTGTAACTCGCGAAGATCAAGGTTGGCATTGATAATAGCCTCCTCTCTCATGCTGTCCATCGGGAAATAAAAAGTAGCGTTCATTCACACTGAACGATTGGAAATTTTAATTTCCCAATCGTCCACAGTGTTGATGTTGGGGTGTTACCGACCGGGAATGACTCGTCCCGCGTATATCGCACCTATTTCATCAAAAATTGCCTACGCGGGACAACATGAGAGAGGCGTTAATTTGAAGTCGATTTTTACACCGTATAACACCTGCGCAGAACCCCCCTCCACTTTCGTTGAGCGCTATTAAACCGTGACGAGCATTCAGACTTTAAAATGCACACTACACAGGTCCCCCAAAGATGTTCTAAACGCGTTTTTCAATACAATCGAGACCTTAAAACCCCAACCTAACTCAAATCAATCAGGTCCATAAAAAACCAGTCCACGAGTATTATTGGCGTTTCGAACAATTTTTTTATATTAACTAGTATACACATTTTTAGATTAATGTTAAATACCTAGACCAGAGTATAATTACAATCTAACCATAGAATTGGCTAGTGGGTAATTTAGTTATAACTTATTTTTATAAGAACTTATACTAACTTATACTACTAATGGACACGCCATTGGCACTTTTATTATCTCTATATATACACTTGGTTCGTGTGTTCTTTAGGATAGCACGTATGCGCATACACTTTAATTATCACTACACTAACTCAAAAGGTTTTGTTCTATTGAGCCTTTTCACTATGTCCGTGTTGTCGAGGAGCTGGATCGACTCAAAACAACCATTTTACATAGAATAGAAGGTTCGTAGTAGGCCTCCTGTATCGAACATCGAGCTCCGTACAATAATGTCGTGTGTACTCGTGTCGAGTGTGCTCAGCTGTATTCGATGTAATATTGGTGCTTGTATACTACTTCTGAAACTACTGAATCCTTTCGTAATATTAGAATTGTAACCTACTAGGTAGGGGGAATAGGATAATTTATTTTTCTTGTAATCATCATCATCATCATCATCAGCCCATACACGTTCACTGCTGGACATATGCCTCCCCCGTACGACGCCAGAAATAGCGGTCCTGAGCCGCCTCCATCCATCGACTCCCTGCGACCGCTACGATGTCGTCGGTCCATCGAGTGGATGGTCTCCCATGTAGGGGGGGATTTGCCATAATCACCATGCTTGGCAGGCGGATTGGTGATCGCAGTGTTGGTGTTTAAAGATACTCAGAAGGAAGCTGCTGCTCTTCCTCTGGTAGGTTTTCTTGTAATATCTCTCGTAAATTGTCTTCTTCAAAGTTTTCTAATAGACCGATATGGTAAAATGCCCAAACCTTTTTTAGATAAAATCACAATACGAGTTGCAATTGTAGGTAACGTTAGGGCAAAACGAGCAAAATTTTTTGAGTAGCGTGTGAGTCGTTTTATATTAGTTGCATCAAACAAAATTCCTGTGTCGAAGATGCAAAATGAATTGTTATCCCAACCCCACTGCCGCACAACATAAAAATGAGCATGTGAATATGGGCTTAAACTCTTGCGTACCGCACGAAATCTTCAAGCGTGCAGCGCGCGCGCTATTTATGTACTTACTTACTAGTTTTATGCCGTCAAATATAATATAATGTATCTCAATGTAGTAAAACTTTAAGCCCATATTTGAATACTAATTTTTGTGTTGACGTATCGATTAGGCTTTCAATTAAGTGTCAACCTAATTGAAAGTACGCATATTACACTATTTACAACACAGAAATTACGCTCACAAAGCCCCAACATTTTCTCGTTGACTTTGTCTATACAGACCGATACAGACAGTCAGGTCAGACATCCAAATTAGTTAACCCTAAGCACGTGCTAGGTACAAATAGGAACAATACCTAAATCCGAGGCACATCCGAACGCATATCGGGCTGACAATAGCATGTGTCGGCACGATTGTTCACAGTCGGGCCTATGACGTCATCAACTAAGTGGCTCCGGTCACAGAGAACTGGCTTTGTTCTCTGTGACTGGAGCCACTGAAATAGACTTGAAATAGACAGTGAAATTGCTGCGTTTTGCCGTCGATATACGAGTGTATGTTATTATTTATTTGCTTGCATTATCTACGTAGACATACATATGTACATATGTATATCAAGCAGTCTATGTCCAAAATAGACGAAAGGGGTGAACCTAATAGCCCGGCCACATGCACAACTTTTGTGCAAGCAAGATGAGACCGGCCACACACTCCATCTTGCTTGCGCAAACTGTGTTTGTGGCCGGGCTTTAAGGCGTAATATAGATTTTACAAGACTTGCTCAGATCTGCTATTTTACTAATTGACTGTAGCTGCCCTACTAGGTACAGTCAACCCGTATTTCTATAATGTGAATCCTTAACTGTCACAAATGTCAATCTACTGATTTGAAGGCACAGAGTATCTTTGAAGGTAATTTAGTAGATTCGGTAAAAGTCGGTAGCAATACGGCACGCACGAGTCCTTACGCTACGGAACTCAGAATAACGGTAGCCCACAAGTACTTCCCACAAAAATAATTATATACCTAGATGAAACAAACAAAAGGGATCTCAAAACGGCCGCGAACATTAGAGCGACCCAGTTATTTGAATAACAAAATTCGATTGTTCCTTCCAGGAGTTCCAGGTTAATGGAGTGAGCTTCGGTTTGTTTTGAGAATAAATAGGTAATACTTGGAATGTTGTTTCAGAGCTAGAGGGATCTGCTACACGATGAATTACAATAGAATAGTACACTAGTACAAAATAAAAGAAAGAAACGAAAAAAAGAAACAGTAACATCAGAAGGAATCAGGCGTTTTCTTAATGTAAAAAAAATACACCCGGCCGAAAATTATAAGTAAAAATTGGTGGTGGCGCTAGTCAGGCATACAAAGGAAAAAAAAATAAGGGATAAAAGTCTGAAAGTATCATTCCAAATTTAGACCTACATTATATCAGCTAAGTTTTACTAAAAACATCTAGCTGCTTTTAGTAGATTTGGCTCAAAAATACATCCAAAGATTACGCAACCACCCACTAAATTTTCTTTGCTAGTTTAGGGAGAAATCCGATTTCTGCGAAGGCTAAAGTAGATTTTCACCTTCCAAAAGTATTCAATGCAAACCAGCTGAAATGTCGGGAATATCGAAGGTCGAAACGCATAAATATCCGTGAAATGGAAAATTAGAAAGTCAAGCTATAGGTACAAAGTAGTGGAGTCTGACCGATGCGACGCGTAACCTGAAAGATGGTATCCGGAGCAGCACATTAGCATTGCCATCCAGCGGGGCAATGCCAGCGTCTTGGGGACGCTTCCGATGATGATGTTGATATGGACCAGTTAAAGTGAACCACTATCAAGGTAAGGCCTCCCCCAAATATTGCCTTCGACCCCTCTGATCTGGAGCCAGTTGCAACCAGCAACTGGCTCAAGATCCCTCCCGTCCTTTCTGGTAGGCTATACTAGAATGACAGGACAGCGATGGAGAAAACGTCGAACTTCTGACTAAAGCATAAAAATCACAAACCATGGGTAAGTCCACTCGATGCAGATTGGAATCCCCGAACATCCCACTTCGTTTGTTGCTCTATGAATAGCAAGCACCCTATAGACATCAAGGGCCCAATTCTGATACCAATCGGTGTATTATGACAATGGTATCGTAACAGAGTCGTCACGTAGAATTAGAGATGGCATTTACGGGGCATATTGAGTAAATGCCAAATGTATGCCCGATAAATACTATAAAAGGAAATACATTGGGAATTAACTCAATAAGCCTTGTAAATGCACGGCATAAACCCATCTCTACTAGACGCCTGAGTGAGATAAAAAACGTGCACTGTGCAGTGCTATTTGTAAGAGAGATTGATAGTATAGTTTCAACCGTGACACTTTTGACACGCGTCCCTACATCCATAGTTTCTTTCATCTAGGGTTGATTGCCTAAATGTGTCATTCTGCCGTCATTGTGACATAGTCATAGTTATACGTTAGTTAGCAGAATAGGACCCCGGGTCCGCACTGTATACAATCGAGCGAGGACCCAGCTACATGTGTATATGTCGAATTGTCGTCAGACGGAATATACATTTTCGGGACATATCTGGAGTGGAGGTACTCAACCGAAAATATCCATTTACATGTCGCTGGCAAATATCCCTCAAACTACGAATTGGTAAGGTACCTGCCAAAACGTAGAAATTTACCTACTGATATTATTCCATTAACTTTATCTGAGTAACAGATTTACAGCAGCTTAAATTATTTTTGTTAGTATGACATTATGAAATTTTTTGATTATCATTTTGTATCATAATGTACCTATACCTTATCCAAACTCGATTTAGAATGTTAGTAAACAAACCACGTCACAAATAACTAAAAATCACTTGCTTGGCGTTAAGTTTCAGATATAATTGTAAGCAAAATTTATTTAGGAAAGATCTCAAATTATGTAAATTGCGGCAACAGAGTTCATTTTAGGTATGGGCGGTTTGTTTACATTCTACATCGAGTTTGGATAAGGTATAGCTTTATTTTAGTTTTACATTGACAATGACTCTATACAGCAGCTTTCACGACATTACTTGACATGTCATATATTTAATTTATTAAATTTCTGACACAATTTTAATAATTATTGTATATTTATAAATACTAGGCATTTTGACAGCCAACTCTTATAAATATTTAATTTTAGTGTACTTAATATTTGACTGTCTGTTTTCTTTCTGCATGCAATCCCTTATGGTGCTTCATTTTTCCTGTTTTGATTATAAATTGTGTAATAATGTAATAGGAGTCATATTTTAGTTTAGAAATTAACGACATCAATTGTTTATTATGAAATACCTACGGTGGAAATATGTAAATGAAATGAAAATAATGATGTACCTATAATAATGACAATTGACGTGATGTCTTAGTAATGAAGTAATTTCACACAGACTGTAGAACTACATGGATATTCACTATGATTCCTAGTGACTTCAGTTATTCCGTGATCATGGAGTATGAAACTGTGCCGAAATTATATTGTATTTTGTATTTCTTTATTAATGGAAACTATTCTTATTTATTAACTATTCTAATGGTCCTATAACTATTGTTATTTATACACACTTGAAAGTTTGTTTAGTGTCTGCGGTCACAGCGAGTTGCTACACTTTTGACATGAAGTTAAACAACAAACATATTATAACAAGTATATTATCTGCAGATCGTACAAACATTTGTCTCGAGGCGGGAATCGAACCCGCAACCTCCTACGTCGCAGGCTGACCTTCGCCCGACGCGTCACATTGTCAGGTATTCCTTGCCATTCTTGACACATAATCACGTTTAGTATAAAAGTAAATTATCTGTGCTCCTTGTCGAAGCGACACGTGACCCGAGAGATGGTGAGTATCTGGTGCAGCGCATTAGCATTGCCTGCCATACAGCAGCGGGGCAATGCAGCCAGCGTCTTGAGGACGCTTCCGACTGGTATTAATACCTGTTGAGCAACCTGTAGATTTTTTGCAACAGTCTACAGTTAGCTCATTGTTTCAATTGCAAATACTAGCTTTAATGTGTTTCTAAAATTTGATTACATTTTGTTTGTTTATAAAGGGCAATAGCTTAATTTATCATCTAATTTGGATAACAAACAAGGTAAGTTCCCTTCATTCTCTGTCTGAAGGTCGCTGGTTCAGTCCCGGATGTACACTAATGGGCTCTTCTAAAATGAGCGTTTTTAAAACAACTGGGCGATGATCGATTTATGCATTATTTGTTTATCGGAACTTTGGAAGTACTTCGGTATCTTCGGATAATCACAGATGACGTCACTGCTTAGGTATGCAAACTTTCTATATACTTTTGCTTAAAAATTCTTTGTGGACACCTTGTTAAGGTATTTTATTCCAATACAAAGAAACGTTTCTCAATTCAGTTTACCATTTAAGTCGTTATGAGCGTTAAAAGCTTAGCACGAGCTAGACAATATTTTTTTGTTGCTATAACTAAGGTTTTCAAAGTGCTTAAGACCCCATACGGTTCTTTATATAATATCATCGCCATCATTGATTGACCTACTGAGAGAGAGAGAGAGATATATATATATAATTTACTGACATCTATCACCATCATCTACAGCCTGATTTTGTCCACGACTGGGCATGTGTCTCTCAAACCTTGTGTGTTGCATATTTCACTTCGCATTATCCTTCTATACTCCGATTCAGAATCCAAGGTATGTCAGTAAAGACATAAATGAATGAAAATTTAACAAAAACTGATAAAAATTACAGAAAATAACAAGATAACAGAAAAGTCACATGTGTAGCAAGAAAATTTATATTTATATTCGAAAACGAACGAGAGATCAATTAAATGATGAAGAAAGCTTCATCATTTAATTGTATCGAGCTTCTGTTTTTTGCTGCGAAGATATTTGACTTTAAATATTCTCCAATAAGATATACCAATTCCTTGGGTTTTTTAACCCCCTTGCATACAAAAAATAACCAGGTTTTTCAATCGGAATATACCTACATCCCTTTAAAAAGCTTTACTTTCATGTTAGTACACTCCATTGTTTTATAGATTTCGGAGTTATGAGTTTCTACCTCCTGCCCCAGTTTACATCAACCATCTAATAGACTTATAAAGGGTATATAAGGGTCCTTGAGTGCCAAAACTCATCTCAAATGTTTATAGGCCAGTCCCTTCTTTACGACGTCTATCGTACAATTCAAGGTCTTTATTAGATTAGTTACGTGAGCCCAACGTAACGAAGTTAGGACATCTGTTTAAATTAAGTCCCAAGTGCACAAACCATACCTCCAAAAGCGAGCTTGTCACTGTAGAGAAAGCTGGCAGAGCCCAGGTGTAGAGTTATATACCGAAGACTCTTTCGGCATTATTACGAAAAGTCTTCTCTCCTTTTGTGATACATACATATTCAGGATGATTTATTGCGGTATATCATTATCAGTCCCTATACGTCCACTGCTGAATATACGCCTCCCCCATACGACGCCACAAATAGCGGTCCTGAGCCACCTCCATCCATGGACTCCCTGCGACCGTTAGGATGTCGTCGGTCCATCGAGTGGATGGTCTCCCATGTAGGGGGGTTTTGCCATAATCACCACGCTTGGTAGGCGGATTGGATTCAGGATGCTTTATTGCGGTATATCATCATCAGCCCGTATACGTCCACATAGTGTAATACATATTATTAAAGACTTATAGTAACTTAAGCATGCAACCTGCTAGGGCACTGCAACATTTTTGCTTGGTGGCAAAATACTTCCACTAGTGGACTAAAAATGTAAGTGAAGAGAAAATTAATAATATTTTATTTTTTATTTTATAATAATTTATTTATGGTATACAATTTGACTCATCTATGTGAATATTTTGTAAGCCTAAAGAAATAAATATTATGACATCTGACTGCATATCTTATATAATTTATTTGGTAAGACGTTTTCATGGTAAATCGAACTAAAATATCTTCTACCGTTAATTAACCGGTTATTTCTTCAGAGAATAGTTTATAGTGCATTAGCATAGAGCTACTAAGTAGATCATCAAATATTTAGTCATAACATTTTGGGAGCGTGTTCTGCCAATTATTGTGGATGCATTATCATCCTCACCAAGTCACTACAATCCACAACTGGACGTGTGCCTCTTAGAAAACTATACTAAGATCCTCTAGGGCTGAGTGAATTGTTGTATATTGAGTGCTTTTATAATTTACCAATACTGTTGCACGGTTCCAATTAACGATTGTTACCGGACCGTTTTTTAAGGATTTCTAGCAACTGGAAAAGATCGTTTACTGGATCCGAAATACTGTCAGGTGTGTGACTCCTTCAACTACATCCGCCATCACGGGAAAATAAATGGATCCAGTAAAACTGATGCTTACTAATTTATGAAAGCAAAATGTCTAGTATGTACCTACTGCAAGCATGGACGCGGAACGCGCGAGACTAGAACCGCACACACCCTGAAGATGTCTCTCGTAATGCAATGAAACATAGGTATTCTTCCAATACAAACAAGGTTCGTAGTTAACCCACTTTCATTAAAAATTAATTCACCAAACTACCATAGTTTTTATAGTAAAAAGGTACCTAAACTAACAACTCTTTTGATTTTCTCTGAATGTATATTCAAATTACTCTCACTTTATTCTGTTTTAGATTAGTTTAGATTAAATAGGTATATATAGTTTAGATTAAATGGATACTTACTTGATAAATAACATAATCCCCGTTTTCTCGATCTCCCTGAATATTCCTTTCCATGATGCAAGGATGCAGTACTGCTGCTTCGTCGTCAAAGGCGACCGAGGGTCTGAAGGTGGCGGCGGCCGGTCTATAGCATCTTGGTTCACCTCCGAAGCCGCTAACTTTGTCAACTGACAACCCATGGCACCAGTCGAAATGAACCTCTTTGCATAGAATCAGCTTGCACTCAATGATCAAACCTTTTTGAACCTTACATAAAAATGTAGGTAGCACTGGCACACAATACAATATTGTTCGAATTTAGAATTCACGTGAAAATATTTTTGAACGTCGGAATTTAATATATATTCTACCTACATAATAAATTTTTATATTCACCTGTGAAGTTCGTAGTGAAGTTTAAATTTAGAACCACATTTAATATTCTCAGCGTTGGAAAATGGTTAGGAATATCATATAGGAATATCACTTTTATTACATAGTTATTTTACTCACTTTTTATGAATGATCAAAACATTATCTTAAAAAAATAGCTCTTGATTATCTCGATTGTTATTTTTATAAATATCTCCGTTATTTTGGGCACGAATATTTTCTTTGGCTCCAGTCACGGTCAAACGTACTGAACTTTCGGCGAGTATCTAAAAGCACTGAAGAAAATCAAATGCAATAAATTCTGATCGCTCCATTCTCAGTCTATTTTCGTTCTTCGCGATTCACTATTGCACAATGTTCGAATATTTTGTACTCAAAAAATGTTGCTGCAATTAAAAATCAATTATTGATAATAACCCAACTCGTTTTATAAAAATTTAAATGATTTAAGGTGGCTAGTATTTTTCCGTTATAATTGACTCTAATTTTGATGTGACGCGGTTGGTGTACTTTTGGTAACTAAGTTCTTGTAAATAACTACCCACTAGACGCTGCTAGAGATGTGATATAATCATACAGAGTCACTTATTTTATATATTCTACTCTTTTTATCTTATAAAAATATTATGAGTATACACAGTAGCAGGGCAAAATATTATATATATACCAACATACATACATATATTATATTTTTGCCCTAAACCCTGCTACGTACAAAAATGAGCAGCTAAGCCAAGAATTAATTGTAATTAATTCTTAATACTTTAAATCACAAATATAATTAGGTATTACTTAACATTTTTTGGTTTCTTAGTAAATCCATTTCCTTACGGTAAATGTATGTGCGCATTTTACTAAATATTTTACTATTTATATTCTCTACAACTAACAACCTTTACAATTTTGTTGCAAAATGTATCAAATTAGAAATGATTATTATAAATAGCCCTCCCACGAGAATCAATATTGACGTCCAATAAATCCTCCGCAAAAACTGCGAACTAAGCCTTGAGCTAAAAATATTCAAATTGTTGAACAATATTGGGTAAACCTCGGCAAAGTTTGTATTTTCAAGAATAATGTTAATAGAAGTTATGTATTATATTCTAGAGTTTTAGAATATAAAGTGATAGAATATAAAGAGTGCGATTCGGGCGGTGACCCGAGGTATTCAATTTGAAAATGGAAGCTGCTTGGTTACTCTGAGAGAGCGAGACGTGTGTCAAGATATCAAATTGGTTTGCGAAGTTCAAAGCGCTGACGCGCTGGTACAAAATAAACAAGAAGGTAGAAGTGTAATTATTGATGCTTAATCAAATTAAAATCTGAGCTATAGTTTTACAATATGATAAAATTGGGAGATTGTATTAGCATCCCTACTTTTGATGAAGTTCATTTTTGCTTGATGATTCTCAATTAATTTATAACAGCCACCCACATTC
Organism: Eupithecia insigniata; assembly: GCA_947859395.1. Lineage (NCBI taxonomy): Eukaryota > Metazoa > Arthropoda > Insecta > Lepidoptera > Geometridae > Eupithecia > Eupithecia insigniata. The sequence goes on along the minus strand of OX402007.1, from coordinate 13,140,152 downwards.
ACCTTCAATATAATTTTAAATAAACAAAAAGAGATTGATACTAATAAGTACCGCCTTTTTAAATTTTTTTATACGGGCAAAGCAAATTAGGTACCTTATCATTCCATACCATGGATTCAGTTACCCTTCTTTAAAACATCAAAAGGCACATTCAGGTCTATTTTCAAAAATAAATGCAATTATAATATAGGTACGATCTTTGTTTATGGAACAACAAAAAGTCGAATAAGAGTAAGTCTGGTACTATTTGATGATTTAACTAAAAAAGAAAATAATTTTTAGCCCGAGTAGAGCTTAAACCCAACCTTTAGTCTGAATGACACACTTTTTTGGAAAGAGAATTGAAAAATCAGTTTTTATAAATATCTAATAATACCTAATTACAAAAACTATCTTCTATAGAAATTGGGTCAACATTTTGATTTTGAATAGCTGTTTATGTAATGATTAAAATATAATATGTAATTGTAATAATTAATAATAATTGGCATTTGCCTAAATAGAATTGAAAAATTTAATGTCCCATCACTAGCAAGTAGGTCTGTCACCAAGTCTATGACGCGCGAGGTTATTGTATGATAATGTTTCTCCTTTTACGATTTAATGGTCACCATAACCATCACTGACACTGCTGGTGGCATTTACGGATCCATTTGCAACTTTATCTCGTTGTAGTAGAGTAGCATTATTGATTTTTATCTCTACAAATATGACGTTGGTAATGTTTTGTACAACCATTTCAAGCCTATAATGTAAAGAATGTTTTAAAAACTGTATTAAGTGCTTTAGGCGCAGCTAGTATCATGTGCGCGATTTAGTGTGTGTATTTTAGTGAGTACATTTTTTTACTAGGTACTAATGACGTATGATGTACTTTTGCTTCGAACCAAAAGATCGTAACATCCTACTGGCATCAAACTAACTCACATATTAGCAGACTCTACAGGCCGAGGACGACGATAGCGACGATGGACTTTCCCTATTTTCCTGACAGATAATTGTACTATTTTATCTTTTTTTGTGTAATGTGTTTTCGTAAATTCGTATTTTTAAATTCTTTTTTGTTTTAGTTTTTCCTTGATATATTTATGTACATATTCAGAGATGTTGTAAAAAAACCGCTACCACAGATGTTTGGGAGGAGACTTGCTTTTGGCTTGCATTGAAAACCAGCGCAGGGTAGACGCACCAGGGTCTACTCAGCACAATGATGAGTGTAGGTCATATTTTCTCTAAGCCCTGCTACGCACAAAAATAAGCAACCAAGACTATGTAGGATTAATTTAGTTTCTTAAGAACGGAACGGATAGCCTTAGCCCCCATACAAACGTACTTTCTGCTTTATTTGGAAACTATGTCCCCGATCTTATTGTAATTTTTCATACGTAATCGGATGAAAAATAGCTTGTAGCGTAATGTTTGTAGCGATTTAGTTTTTCATAAAACTTAATGATCTTTAAATGAGAGCGAAACTAATTTTGACCACCAAAGCGAGTAATTTTTTATGCATGATAGACATCTTTATTCTAAAATCTGTCGCGTTGGAGACATCTAAAATATATTCAACATTATAAATAATCAAAAATATTTCTGAAATCAATCGTATATTCAAATTTAATCGAAAAAATATGTATCATAAATGGTGCCGACGCCGAGCACACGCACACAGCCACATGACAGCTTCGTATTTGGTGGTCAGACGCGCTTTCTCACTAATAGCGCGTCTCATTTCATTCGACGTGAAACAACAACAAACCCGCATGGGCCGATCCGTTTCCGCTTGGGAGAGGTTCGTAGCCTTCGTAAGTTATATTGTTGTTGTAATTTAAGGTAAATATTACTTTCATTCGTTCTTTCGTTCTTTTGCCTTAAGATATAAAAGTTCAGTCAGTAGGAAAGTGTTTCTGTAAAGTTAATATAGAATTTCAAGACATTCCTGTGATTATTTATTTAAAACCAAAATAACACTTAAGTACACCGATCTTAACATTACGTACAACACATTCATCTCATAATTATATTACTTTCAAATAATATAATTATAAATTAGTAACAATATAATGAATGATAGATCTAACTTATTTAATCAATGTAAGCGTTTGTTTAGTTATTATTAATTTTTTTTAGTAATTAATAAAAATTCATTACAATAATACCTAAGTATATAAGGAACCTATATGTTAAAATTTGATTGTTTTGAAAATATAAAACTGACTTTGAATCTATTTTTTTAAACAGTTTTTTAAGATTTGCGGGATAAATACAAATCCCTCGGAAATAAATATTTTATTCTGAGGAATAATCCTCTATACAACTGTAAAACAATAAATCAAATCGATCTATATGGTGGAGAAAACGACGGACTTACATTAAAAAAACTTCATACAGGTGACCATAGAACCGCCTCCTTTTTTCGAAGTCGGTTAAAGAAGGATGATGCTTACTTACATTTACAAATAATACAATTCACTTAATCAGAACAAAGTGATACCGAGAAATTCTATTGTAAAAAAATTAGAGCAAAAATATTATAGTAGTATATAGTAGTATATATATAATGCATATAAATGAATCAAGCAGGTAAGCTTGATCATATGTACCTAAGCTAAAATGTTTACATTGAACTTCAGATCTGAATCGAAAACACAAAGATATACAAATACGAGAAATACTCGTCGATAGCTAATTATTAATTACTTAGAGCTTTTTATAAATATAAACGCATAAATAACATAGTTTGTTTGCTCTGATAGCCGGTTCCTGCTCTTTGTCGAATACATTCAATAATATTCCTGTTTTGTGTTGTAATTAACAGTGTTTTTTTTCGTTGGTCGTTTTATAATAAAAAAACCCTGATTAGTATTGGTAAATTAATTATTTCTCTGTCTAATAACTTTCGAAGTCTTGTAAACTTTTCGAACAAACCATTGTGGTGCGTAATCGCTAAAGCTTACTCGTTTCAGCAGGTTTCAGCAATGTAAAATAATTGTTTTTGAAATAGAACAATTGACTTAAGTTTTATTCAAAACAGGCTCAATAATAGTCCTTTCTTCTTATTAATAACTCAAGTTTACAATGGATATAAATTATAATTTTAGATTACTGAAGAAAAGTATTCTGTGTTGGATCTTGGGCACATTTCTAGTAACGTAGTTGAATTTTAATTACATACAACACCTAAGAATAAAAATATTATGTATATCAACGAAGAAATCTACTTTACAAGTGTGTTTTATAATATGCAGCATGTAATAGACCTACGTTTGACAACAATCTCACCTAGTGAAAGTGACTATGTGGCCGACGACGGTGTATCACGGAATTAAAATTCCATTTATGTGTGAAATTGTTAAAATCTTTGGTATTTTTTATACCAGAAACAACAGACAATATCTTCTCTAAATTACAAATTAAAGAATTTATAAATGCAGTTAAATCGACAATAAAGACCATTATAGTGAGAAGTAGTTAAATTTCTTAAGAATATTGGATTTTACAAATTTCAAGAGTATAAAATGTTTCAATGTCGTGTTTACTAGGATTTCCAAAAATATTTTTTGTAAATATTTCTAAAATAGCAGAGATTCTACAACACACCAAATAATTAAAATATGCGGTAGAATTAATTACAATACCTACTACTTAATTATTTGGTAAAACTGTTTTGATCTTAATTTAAGTTTAGATTTGAGGTATCTAGAGTGTAGTGTGAAAATATTTTCGAGAATTTAAATTATTTTTAAATTGGGAGTTAAATTAAATATAATCTATGCAATTTATTTTACAATATGTGTATGTAGTAATATAAATCTATAATTGATTGACTTAATAATAATTTAGTTCTAGAAGTTAGATTTAATTTAAATTATAGCTTAATACTGGACCAGCCAAAATATATTAATTATTAAATAAATCATATTTAAATAAGTAATAACATACAATAATATTTTATATTATAGTTAATAAGTAATAACATACAATAGTATTTTACAATTAGTTACAACAATCCGCTCGACGAAAACTTTTGGTTTTAACATGTACAAGGATAATAAAATACACACAATTCTAGTTATCTAATGTATTCTCTAAGGGACTATTTTAAAAGCACATACATTTAATCAATTCATGTTCCCTGCTTAAAATTACTTCTACATAAATATTCAACACATCAATACTTTTAATACGAACAAGAGGAACATAAAGGACTATTTTGCATTTATTTTGTTTTAAACACCACCTAATTTTCTAATTGTCTAACTTCACTTCACTTGAGAAACGTCATTGAGAAGAATTGACACGTTTAAAAAGGAATCCAAATTTAAGTTTATAAAGGTCACTCCACGAAGTTTTAGAACTTCGTGCTAGAAAAGCTTGAGGCGTTCCATATTTGATTGCGATTAATTTTCTCAGGACTTTTTGTTGCCTGCTTTTTCGTAACCATCGACAAGCGTTTCTAGGATAAACTTTATGGTTATTTTGTAGATGTTTTCCACGTTGGGCGTGTATCGATCTCCCAGAGTGGCCTCGACGGCCGCGAGGAAAGGTGCCTCGATTTTCTGAAAGCAAAAATAGAAATGTTGCAATATTTTGTTTGATAGTTATGGTATCGTAAAACGTTAATGTTTGTCTAGCTGAGTAATAGAAATTATTGCTGTGTAGGTTTTACTTAACGTTAAATTTTCAGGGTTCTGTGTGGAACTTTCAAATTCAACATCAAACGTTCAAGGGTTCATAAAGTCAGCATGTAAAGATTTTTATCATGCGGCCGTATATCAGAAAGTCTCTCCCCACAACTCTATCAAATTGATCGAATTTGCTTATTTTTTTCATATTTTTTTTGTATATTTATATCAATAAGCTAAAAATACCAAAAAATGGAGCAGTAGCCACCATGGCTAACAATGCAAACAAGACTCTATACTTGTATTTTGATGTCCAAACGTTGTACTAATGAATATTTCATCACCTCGACATTCATTAGCCCCAAAAATCCAAATTTCACATTAAACAACACAAAATATGAAAAGAAAGTAACAAAGGGCCGGAACCTCCCACGTCACGTGCCAGTAGGTAGCTATTTCCGGTCAAAGGCTAAATTGCTTCTGCGAAAACAGAAAACTTTCGACCTTATGAACCGCTACGATTTTGAATCACGTATTCATCATGTATCACATGTACTTCAATTTTGCTATGTAAATTCTATAAAAATTATAATTCAATCAGTTTGTACTGAAACAAACTGAATCCTATTCAGCTGTACACAAGGATTAATTCAAAGTTTAAGCGTCGCGGTGTGGTATACAGGAGTCATTGACTTCAAAATTAATTTCAGTTTTTTATCCGAGATGGGAACCAAGTTAAATTAATTAAGGTGCTGCAAAGTTCTTAATTTGTGAAGTTTGGAGGAGTTCTAGTTTCATTATTTTGCGTAATTTTTCAGCGTTTATAAAAAATGAATTTATGAACTTGGAGGTTACCTACTTTTCTTATTATTTTCATTTGTAGAGCAACGATAAATTGAAATATATCCCGTAAAAGACCTACAAATTATTCCTAAAAATACTTTGTAATATTTTGTTACAGCTTACAGACTTGAACCAAATGAAAGTTTAGGTAGCTTCGCTTGGTTGTAATCGAAAAAGAGATCCACGTAATCAATTTTCTTGTTGGGTCGAACCTGCTTCTCGGTTACACGTTCTTTTTCTCTTATAGTATTAAATTTGTACGTGAGCGTTTTTTTTAGCAAGTAAGCCGATTAGACCGGTTAGTCCCACTATGCTCTAGTCCCGCTATGTTCGACGACTATATCTCACATATGTCCGTACCCAGCCTTTTTTAAGTGGTGGGGCAGAAGTAAATAAACTGCCTAGTAGGAAATTAAAATGATTTTTATTTACTGACTGATACGTTTTAGTTACTGCACCTTATTTCAATAATAACCTGCGAGGGTTCTAGCTAAAATTTCGTTATCAAATTTATTTTGCGCTTTCAGAACCCTCTTTCTATGCACACTCATCGTACAGAGGCCAACAAGTCGGTTTTCTGTCATTATACTCATACTCCTATATGTATGTATTTATTCGTCGTAGGAGCACAAGGCACACTTGGTTACGTACTATTTACAATAATGATAAGTATCTATTGAGAAAAAATAAATAGGAAGTTGGGGCAAATGTCCCACCTTGCCCCGCCGTGGGTACGCCCATGCTCACATTTACCTGCGGTCTCCGAGCCTACAGGTTGATTTGAAAAGAGCGGACGCTAGAGTCCGCTCTTTTCGGTGACTGTACGCGACGCATTTTTTTTTTACGATTCGTTAACACACACCATTTGGGACAAGATTCATGGTGTGAGTTGACAAACTCACCGACTCTGAAAAAAAAGTGCATGGACTTGACATCGAACACAAATGAATTATTTTTTATACCTAACAAACCTAATTTCAGCTTAGACATAGGTTAGGTTATCCCATTCATAGACGTGAAAAGTACCAACTCTACGTAGGTAGAGTACTACTTTTACGATTTTCCATACATTGTACCGCGGTCCAACCATCACCCGATCGATAGGTCGTAGATCCGTTCCTAAAAGGGTCAGTCCAAGTAGGTAGTAATTCCGAAGGGATGGATGAATAACAAGATCTGTTTTGAATATCAATTTAGCTGAATGGCCTCCATAAACGGAAGCAATCTCTGGACTGAAAAGGTTAAAATGGAAGAAAAGGTCAAGTGATGAAGAAAAATTACACCATGATTAGATTTTTTACTTATAGGTGTTTTTTACCTACCGTGTAAAAAAGGGCAACCTACGTAGTTTCAGTGTCGAAGTATATGTACTTATTAGTCAGTAAATACAGTAATTTACTAGGTATACGTCTCGTCGCGGCTTAATAGCGCTCGACGAAAGTGGAGGGGGTTCTGCGCAGGTGTAAAACGGTGTAAAAATCTAAAAATCGACTTCTGCGCATCAAGGTCGGCGCAAGGTCAGCGCTATTTAACCGTGACGCGACCTGTATGTACTCTATTGCATTTGGTACGCCTGTAAGAATAGAGGTATATTCATATACATACCTACATATAGGTAGTAGAAATAGAACTGAATATTTTAATTATTTTAAAATGTATGCCAGCATTTATTAGTAACCATTTTTTTTTTTTATTTTCATAATTTTTCTTGCATGTCTATTTGCATAATCGTGTTTCTATTTTCAGTTACTTTTCAGCAAACTCTACTATAATATTTGCTAGTGTACCGCTCTCTTACTCTTCATGGAAATCCATCTGTACACTGTCTCCCGCGAAAGAGGCCTACCCTAGTGCGGGGACCATGGGTAACAATATTCTAATTAAAATCTTATTTAAAAACACAACTGTAAAGAACTACTATAACAACATTAAGTCATGTGTTTGTATTTGTATTTTATGTAAGAAGAATAAAAAAGACACAACACAAAAAAAATGCTCTTCCCATAACTTGTCGAGCCTGTTTGAACTGGTAAACTAGCCCTTCCGGCGAGTATCCACATGTCACATTGCAATGCTTGAAACTTTACATAGTTTTCAAGCATTGCAGTATGGATGACGAGAAGACTCGATGAAGTCTCCCAAGAGCTGCCCAGCCAAGCCGGACCCACCTCTTGGCTTCTCCTTCTCAAAATTGTTCTTACCCTATACCCTAGTAGAAACTGCCCCAGGTATTCTGAAATGGGTTCAAGATGGTGGCCGCGGGCATTGACAGCAGGTTAGATCTTCTAAGGCTGTGCAAGACGACTGTTCAAAATGTGAAAAAGAAGCTGGCTAGGTAGATCGATGTAGTGCGGCGGGTGAAAGACCGCCTGCGACGCAGGAGTTTGCGGTTTCGATACCCGACTTGGGATAAAAAAATGTACGATCTGCAAATATTTGTTCTTATGGGTATTTTCTTTCTATGATAAAAATGTATTTCTAAGTATTAAATCGGTCATCTAGTACCCATAACACAAGTTCTGCTTAGCTTGAGGCTACATATACTATGTTGTGTGGATTGTCCAGCATTATTATATACGTAAATAAATAATGCTAGACAATTCCATCAATATTTTATTGTTTGCTAAGACGTAGAGATACCATCAATGTAGGTTCCAAAAACTTGTTCAACATGTATAAAAAAGTAATATCATAGTGACCGCCCGTTTTGAGATGGCTAGCCCGATTGCAAAACGCATTTCATTTCCTATGCCCTATGCCAATTGTTGAACGATTAAACACAAACAATATGGCTAAACGTCACTAAGACATCTCGCCGAATGAAAATTAGGTATACTCAACAAATAAACGTTCATTTTGTAATCAGCCTATACTTTCTACAAACGGGCTGATTCACGATCCCGGGGCGGAAGAGGTATCAAATGAAACGTAAGTTTATTCTTGGCAAAGTATTTCCCACTGCCAACTGTCAATATTCACGGAAATTGAATGTATCGAGTGGCAAATCGAGTTATGATCGATTTCTATTTGCGAGAAACGTTCTATAGATATTTATTATTTGCCGATATCTTCGTCTTTTCTTGCTTCAAAATGTTTTGCTCTTTCAATCATTCAAACAGTTCAAATACAGTTTGCAACTTTGCAGTAATTTGTTTATTTAGGTTTAACAGAGTAATGTGGTTTTAGAAATGCTACAGTTTCATAACACAACAAATATTGTAGTTACCATTACCAATTACATTATATACCTACTTACTTACTTTACTTGCACTTTATCTATATATGTATAAAATACTTCCTAATTTAATAAAAAAAAATATATAATCCAATAATTATTTTACAATCGTTCTATGTTGGATGCGCTATTTCTTTTGACTTTCTTTTATTTTTTATCCATCCTTACTAATATTATAAACGCAAAAGTTTGTATGTATAGATGTTTGTTACTCTTTCACGCAAAAACTACTGAATGGATTTTAATTAAACTTTACAATAATATAGCTTATACATCAGAATAAAATATAGGCTACAATTCATAAAGATATTCATCATAAGCCCGTATACGTTCACTGCTGAACATAGGCGTCCCCCAAACGACGCCCATCATATTGGGGATGTTTACCATAATCACCCCGCTTGGCAGGCGGATTGGTGATCGCAATCGAAGGTGTTGGTAATACACAGTAGGAAGCTGCTACCCTTCCTGGTCGGTTCCCTTAGTGGGCTCTTACGACATCAACGGGCTGAGTTGGAGGGGTCGATATTCTACGCCGCGGCCCCACGGCCCGCAGACGAAGTCCATTGACTTCGTGCATGCACATTTCAAACCCGTATCATTATACGGGTTTGAAATGTGCACGCCATTGTCATTGACGGGATATTTACCATGATTTGAGTTTTGAGCCCCTCCAACTTCAGTTGTTCCGTGATGGCGCATGAAACTGTACCGAAATATTGGCTTCTTCACTCGACTTTAGTGTTGTAAATAACCTTGATAGTTTAAAAAGTTTCATGTGTCTTGCCTTCCTTAGCATAAGTGCAGTAAATAATGCTGTAGACTAGCATTAGTTACTGCACTTAGGCTAAATCAGCGGGTATGTATTTAAAAAAAGAATCAACGACCCTTACCCAAAAATACTCGACTTTGAATCCCGGTATCCGTCTATGACTGGCTCCAACCTGATGGATATACTCGAAGAAGTTGTCCAGATCATCTAGTCCCTTGATCCCCTCGTCCAGGGTATTCATCACGTTGTTGGCGTGTTCCGCCAACTCCATGGAGTTGATCTGTTCCTCCTTCGTCCGGCATTGGCGGAACTTCTCAAACATGTTGAGAAGGTCTTGGTTCTCTTCGAATAATCTGGAAGGAAATGATAATAATAATTGATCAATTTATTGAAGAAGTTTTCACGCTTTGAAAGGTTCAATAGTTTTTGTGGGGAAAAAACTCGCATGATTTTATTCTAATTTTAAAGGGAATGGGGGGGGGGGGGGGGACTCTAGTATCTTCTAACATCGCGCCTGATTCGGCAGGAGAATAATGAACAATACACTCCGTATTGTGTTGACTAACAGAAAGTTCGCGGGCCACTCGTATAAAACTAGTGGTAAGCCATTTTACCACTGTAAAATTTATCTAAAGATAACGAGTTTAAGCCCATATTTGAATCCACATTTTCGTTGTGTGCGGTAGCGGTGTTGGATTAAAGTGCGCATGGCCTTAAGCGTTGATAGCGATTAAAGAGTATTGTGAATGCGAGTCTTTTTACTGGATACACCGCATTGAAAAAGGTTTCTCCATAGCATACTGCTTTTTTATAGAGAAAAATATTTCTACTACAAATGGAATTTAATTTCCTTATAAATTTAATCAATGGGAACGGAAACGGATTGCCGAAGTTATCAATTCTAAAGATAATTGTAACAGAGGACGCGCGGTCCGAAGAGCAAATAGAAATATTCATTCATTTTGAATTCCACACTTCCGCCCGTATCCGTACGGTACGGGATCCAGATCCAGAATATTTCGGTCCGAAGTGGAACTAACTCCAATTTTTTTGGTACCTAATTGTACAGTCAGCGTGAAAATTATTCTTGGAAAATTGCCAAACTTCCAAAAGCTTTCTTACCTGCGAGGCGTAGTTTTTGAGTTTATAGAAATGGTTAGTGTTAAATATTAGTGACTCTCTGAGTATCTTTTCAGCTAATAATCAATTTCTACCTACTTTCCCTATTGTTTATACAGATGACCTAATTTATCTTGTAATTACAAAGCTTTTGGCAGTAACGACTTTCCTTCGCAGTATTTTACCGAAAACTCCTTATTTTACGAGAAGTTTTGTTCAAAACTGGGACGTCTCGTTCCATCTTGTAATGAGTTTCGTTCAAAGTGGATGGAACTTGTGTTAGTACTTTACTTACAAGTCTTAGTTTTACTTAAGATTCGGGAGATGAGTGGGAGATGGCAACTAGTGGGCATCTTTATGTTGGCTCGCAAATTATAAGGTTTTATGTAACAATTTTTGAGCACCTTGATTTGATACAAGACCATGCTTTTTCACTACGCAAAATCCTATGTTTAACATAGAACTAGTATAGAACCTTGTTTTTTCTTTTCGTAATACCAAAACAAACAAACAACAAACAAAAGTATTTATTTTCCGAAAAATAGGACTACATTTATAAATTTACTTTCTATCGTTATGTACATATCTATGTTATTTACAGACTAATGATCCTGTTATAAAAGTAATTTCGAATCCTCGCTCTAACTAAGAAAATCTTGTATCAAGATGCGACCATAGATTAGGTAATTTAAAAAAAAAACATTTGTTTCAGATAACTACGATCCATAATTTGTTAGTAATAATACACAAACTCTTATTAAATGTTAGTTTTCTTGACCGACTATGGTGATGGATACATTTAATTATTATTTTTATTAATGTTACTACGTGTACAACATTTATACCTATTCAATATTACAGGACTATATAATATTGAATGTTTTGTAGTATAGTACTGCCATCTAGTGGTTTGTTTTGGCAAAAAGTGTAGCTAAAGATATTACTCGTAGAACCTTGTTACGTTCTTTACCATCTAATATTATGATACTAAAATTGTAACATAGAATAGAACCTTGTAATCGTGAGCTAAAACACTAAGAAAGAAGTTACTTCTATCTACATACTTGATTGAGAAATCGGTTGAGGTTAGCTAGCATGCATACGTACTAGCATTCCCATTTCTCTCGTCTGGGAGAATTGAATCGAAATGGAATGGAATTTGAATTTTCAAACATGGTATTCCAGAAAACGAAACTTTACAGGGCAATAACAGTTGTGCGTTGCAGAGAAAAAATAATGTATATTAATTCTCTCAGAGAACTGCAATATGTAGAAAACGTTGAAAGTAGATTATAAAGATCTTTTTATCTACATATTTGCAGCATGAATTTACTCAAGTCTGGGTAAAATTCCTGAGGTATTTTTTTTTTAGGTACTTTACTTAAAGCACCACCATCCTAACCTTTCGTCATAGACACTATAGGCGTAAGAGTCAGGGCCTGATTAACCTTGATCAGTCGCTGTATACAATACATAAATGAAAACACTTTAAGAGAATTGGTGCAAATAATCACCTAAAACTAAAGCCTATGTACGAGTACCTCTTAGAACGAAACCTTTTAAAGGTGCTCAACATCCAGTAGCTTAATGTAATTGTAGCAAGGTTCAAAATGGCTGAGCCATCTCTTTTAATAGCAGTCATAAAATCTTTTATTAGGGTTGTGTAATAAGATCTGGAGCGTAAAAGTACCGATGTATATTCTTAACTCCAACGACTTTCATCACAGCTGGTAATTTACGGTTAAACTTAACGGACGGTTTAAAAAGTTAGTCTGTAATTCAAAACGCAAGGCTCTACATGGAACATAGGAGAAAAATTAATATAGTGTGTAAAAATCACAGACACACAAGAAAGTGTTTTTTTTTTATTGCAAGTATGTGACGAATATGCGACATGTTTTCATTGAAAACTATCAGATAATCGCTGGTCTCTCTTTTCTAATCTAGAAGTTTAAACTTTTTTACTATTACTTTCAAGTTTCGCGCATTTACGTGCTAAATCACATTAGACGAAACTCAATCAGGAGTGAGATGAGCAATTTAATACCAGAAGGAAGTTAGAGCTAGGCATTTTTAACCGACTTCGAAAATAGGAGAGTGTGATAATAACAAAACATATTAAATTGTCTGCTCAATCATGACCCTAGCAGTTAACTACATACGTATCTCATAATTTGACCACTTAATAAATGGTTTCGTATGTCCTGTCATGTAGAATATCGTTAGAAAGGGTAATGAATATGTACGAGTACATGACTTTTTAAAAGAAAACTAAATTCAATGTGACTTTTTTTTAAATTGAATTTAAAATTTGTCACGATTTATAACTTTTACTTGACATTGAATGCTCATAACTTTTTAAAAATGAATTGTATTATTTAATAATTTATTTACTAGCTGCTGCCCGCGCCTTTGCCCGCGTTTTATCAGGATAAAAATAGCCTATATTTATATATTCCAAGTCCTAAACTATACCCATACCAAATTTCAGCCTAATCGGTTCAGTAGTTTTTGCGTGAAAGAGTAACAAATATCCATTCATCTATACATCCATCCATACAAACTTTGACATTTATAATATAAGTAGGATGAATGTGCATGGGAGAATAATTGTGGCATTACAAACACAAACAACAAAGATATGATGATTTAAAGCAAGATATAGGGTGATTTTCAAAAAACTAAAAAAAAACATAGCTCAGCCCCCGTGACACAGGACATTGATTTTACCGGAGAAATCAATATCCAAAAGTCCATGACCCCTTTGACTCTCCAAAAAATTACGTCGGTCCCAATACCAAACACTTTGTATATGTAGGTACATACACGAATATTCTTTGCTAAGTGAGTCCATCTGGAAAACTACTTCTATTCTATTCTCTAACCACGTACAGAACCACCTTCACAGAAGTAAATACCTAATACCCACTAACTAGATAAGTAAAGCAAGTTCCTACTTAATAAGTTTCTCGTCGAGTGTTTTGCTGTCCCTACCGAGGTGGGCGAGTCAATTTGCTGTCCGTACCGCTTAGTACTGCTACATTATCTGTATACAAGAGCTCTCGACCTATATGCAGGTAAGGGCGGCTCCACGGTTGGAAATTTTAATTTAAATTCAATTCATGTTAACCTTCTGCAAGTAAATTTTATGTTATTCGGTAAATGTACCTCAATCGCCTGCAATAGCCCGGCTTCACGATATGAATAAATGTAATGAAAACACAGTCGCGACTAGGTATTCACTCAATGACAAAAAATGTCTTGCAGGGCAAAATCTTTTCGAAATACTAATGTTATAGTAAATCTGAAATAGTTCTGTTTGTTTGTCTTTAACCTTTTAACGCCCAAACAGCTGATCTGATGATAATGAAATGCGCAAGCGGATAGACAGCATTCCGGAGAATCGCCATACGAAGCCGCGGGCTACAGCTAGTAAGGTACTTATAAATCTATATTTTTCAGATACTAAATATAAATTTCAGAGCGTTTCGATTAGACTCAGAGTGGAAGAGCTTGTTCTGCCTTTACTCATAAAATGTAAAATGGTAAATACCTTCCAATTTTTCCAACCATGTACATATGTCAGTTAAGTACCTAAGTAGGGTCTGCTTCTTTGTACAAGACACCTAGACTCTTGAGACTACCCACGTCTTTGTTAAAAACGGAGAAACATGACAGAACAGTTTTGCCGGTAAAATGGTTTTTATCGTCGATGAAATACCCCATTATACCTGTAGAGTTTACCGAGGATTATATAAATAGGAGGATTTATTTGAGATGTCAAGAAAACACTGTTCCGATTAGGAATCTATTTATTGATTTAAAAAATTGGTTACATCAAAACTCTCTAGATTCGGACGAAACAGAAACAGACAAGCTACAATATGAAACGCCAGCAAAAATTTGATAGCATCCTCACCTCATGAAATTAGACTCGCATCAGGCTCGTACAGCAGTATACGTGTGTTAATCCCTTCCCAGCTTTAATCCCAAAAACGTATCAAATCACATTACAAACCTGTCTACAAACTTACTACAGGTTTCGTCACGGTTTAATAGCGCTCGGCGAAACTGGAGGGGGGTTCTGCGCACGCGCAGGTATAAAACGGTGTAAAAATATAAAAATCGACTTCTGCGCATTCCAACTCAGTGGTATTAAACCGTGACGCGATGCGTACACAATATTGTACAGTACACGATCCATAAATATAATAAAACGCCTGTCAAAAATATGATAGCAAGCATTCTGGAAACTCGTGAAATAAGACTTAAGTAAGGGTCGTAAAAAGCAGTGTATGTGATGTACGTAGTAGGTAGGAACGTATGTGTATATCTCTTTCGCAGTTTAATCAAATAGCTTTGTGAAACTGAGTTGATCCGGTTACAAGGAGCCGATTCAGGTGGATCGTTTGTACACTCGGCTTGATCCGGTTACATGTCTTTTGAGGACTTTTCTATTGGGTCTCGTAATGAGTTTTCAGCGCGATATCAATCAATATATATTAATCATATCTTTTGATACTAACCGATGGTAGTTCCTTTCTAGTTTTATTTTTATTTTATCACTTGCGAGTTAGTGGATGTATCAAAATGTTTGTTCTGTTTGCACTAAGTACCTATATGTACTCATAATAATTTATTCAAAGTAAAAAAATATAGGAGTAACTATTCGTCTATTAGAAAGTAGGTACCTATTCTAGTTCAAATATCAGCCTAGGCATTTATCTGAATACCTACCTCCATTTTGTAAACGGTCTAGCCATTCTACATACTGATTGATTATATAATCAGGTTCTCTGTATGTACGTATAATCATTATCTTTCTGAGGCAAACAACATCTCCTGTCGACTGTACCTAATCTAAGCAATACGCGAGTGAGTGCCTTCAATCGCTTCTATTCAGAGCGCGATTATTTGTTTACAAAGGTACTACCTAGGGTTGTTGGGAGGAAAGTAATACTTATATCGATAGAAACAAGGTCTGGAATACGTAGCTTTTGTTGCTACTTACCTAGTTTTATTTTAAGAAGCTGTTTATTCTTTGGTATTTTCTAGCTTGTTTTCGTACTAAGTAGGTACCTACCTTACTTATAAACCCTTTTCAGGGCTTTTTTGTTTGTAGGTTTGTGTAACAACATTGTGGACCTATTATATGACGACTAGGTAAACCAACTGAAATATCAATATGACGTTCTATTCAATAACTTTGAATAGAACGTGATAAAAATGGATAAATATTACCCGAAAGGACAACTCAAGTCCCTACTGAAAATATCCAAGCAAGTCGAAATAAAACTGAACAAAAGTCGTAGGCGAAATTTATTTGGTATTTGCTCCAGCAAAATTCCGTCTGGTGGACCGTGAAAGCACAGGTTACGATTCAATGCCTTTTATTGATTTAGGTCTGGTTCATAGAAATGACTTATCTTTATTCTCTAAGTTTGTTCGGTTCCTTCTGGGCGATTAGTTGTCTGGCCAAGATACCTATTGGTTTAACCATATTTGACTAATTTCTTTGTTCTAATTCTATTCTCGAGTGGCGGCCACGACGCAACGCGAAACGGAGTGTTGGGAGACCATCCATTCGATGGACCGACGACATCGTAGCGGGCGCAGGGCGTCGATGGATGGAGGCGGCTCGGGACCGCTATTTGTGGCGTCGTATGTGGGAGGCCTATGTCTAGCTGTGGACGTTTATGGGCTGATATGATGATGATGAATTCTATTCATCGAGGGACCAGAATAAACAGGAATTCAAGAGGAAGCTATGAAATAATTAGTGAGTGGATACAAACTGAAATTATGGTTCTGTCCTTCCCAAATGAGTTCTGTCCCAATTTTAATAACAAGTTATTCAGTTTCAAAAGTCTAAAAATTAGCCTCACAAAAATCATAATCAAGCTCACATTTCTGTTAATCAATCTAGCCACTATCTGAGTCTCATCTCGTAGCAGAAGTTTCGACTAAGAAAACACCTGCGCGAAACTAGTTTACTCTCTAAAACTGAAGATAACTCGTAGGTATTCTTTCCTCGCAAATCGTTTTAAACAATTTTAAAACTCACTCAGTTTTTACTCCGAGTAAAAATCTCGAGTCACGTAGATCCCTGGTACTATTCCCTGGTGTAGGTATCTCCAAGGAATAACAAAACAGATTGGCGAAATTTCCCGAGACCTTTCCGGTCGCTCACGGCTAATCAGCGAAGGATGGGAACTTATAATCCATTATCGGTCATTACTACCTTCTGCACGCAGTTTTATAAGGGTTTTTCCGGCAAACATATACATTATTCTGATTATTCAGGTCTAGAACTATATCTATGCAAAATTTCAGACCGACAGACAGAATAAATAAATAAATAAGAGACCGATCCGTCAGTTTTGGTATTATACAAAGAGAATACAATACTTCCCTATTATATTAAGAAATATCCAAACTTTCGCATTTATAATTTCGGTGATTATGACAGTAGACTAGAGTTTCAACTTCAACTTCTTCTTTTATGGCGGCCGCTTGCTTTACGCTACGATTCTGCCAGTGGAGTTTGAAACGCAATGAGCGGTTTTCGATTTGTATTTTTATAAAGAAAAAAATTTGTTCCAAATTTCTCAATAGGTGGCAGGGGGCGTCAACTGGAAATTAGGGTATGTCAATGTCAAATAAAAACTTGAAAAAGTTTGTTTTCCTTTCACTTGGCGTTGGCATTACCCTAATTTCCAGTTGACGCCCTGCCATCTATCGACATATTTAAAACAAATTTTTATTTTTTTATTGTAAATCGAAAACCCCTCATTCTCCCAAGGTGACAGTAACAACTAACGACTAAGCTAGGCCGTATGCCAACAACAGGTCTCCATGGCAACGGGTGTATGTCATCCTTCACTCATCACATCACATCAAACTAAATTAGACTAGAACTGTAACTAGATGTCGTCTCTTGCAAAATTTTATCGCGCTATCGAAGTGTTCCAGGTGTAACTCAAACACCGCTATCTCGTAACACCCTCAATTTTGTCAGACACCATAAACCGCCTATAACAACCGGGGTATTGAGACGAATCAATCGATGCCTCACTTGTTGAAATCCAAGAAGTAGTTTCAGCGCTACGTGGGAATAAAGAAATAGGCTACATACATGCAGGTGCCAAAATCAAAACCCTCGCCCTTCGGTAGTTGTGTAAAAAGCATTGCTACGGCGTAGCAGCGTAGCAGCATGCTGTAGCATCAAGCTGAGCTACGGGCCATTTCTCTGCCACAATATATATCTTATTAAGTTGGTTCCCTGACCGAAACTAGCGCCGCTACCTATTTTATCGTATTATTACGTTAAACGAAGGAATTTCCTAGAATCTCTTGGCCCGTTTGTGATTCCTATCATAAGATTTTTTAATCCCTCTTTTATACTTTTATTTTTTAAAGGTTATTTGAAGCAAATACATAAATAAATAAATAATACTGGACAATTCACACAGCATTATCTAGCCCCAAGCTAAGCAGAGCTTGTGTTATGGACTACTAGATAACTGATATACTTATTATAATACACTACATAGATTGTTTTATTATACATAGAAAACATCCATATGCACAAATGCAATCATATCAATGCAGAAATATGTACGAAAAATTGACGTCACTCAAAGAAAGTAGTAATAATGTACATATATTTCCTGGCTTTGGGTTACATAGTTAAATATAGTTCCTTTAAAATAGCTAATGATAATGATTCTGAATATCCCAGTTGAGAGAGTTGATCCACATACGCCTTATTCCCACCGAATGGATAAACGTTTCGAGAGCACCGTATTCACTACACCACACTCAAACAAAGCCAGTCCACGTTCATTGTAATTTAACCAGCGCACGTTGCATCCATTCGTTCAGATTCATACACTTGTGAGTAGGGAAACCCCTCGATTTGGAAGTGAATACAGTACAATTCCTTATTTATAACGCCAACTTAAAAGTCAAAAACAATTCCTGATAACCCTTAGAAATCCGTCAGATTATGGAATGATCTACCTACTGATATAAAAAAAAAAACACATCTCATCACACTTTTAAAAAGAAAGTCTATGAATACTATTTAGGTCAGACTAGGTAATTTGTCCCTCAACTTACTACTAGCTATGTATTTATTATTATGTATTAGTGTATATTTCTATTTGGTATATGTGTGTTAGGATTATTTTAGTATGTTTAAGTCTGTATTCGTACGAGTTTTATTTTTGTATTTAATACCTGCACCGCCTTCCTTTGATCTGTTCGTTTAAGCTTTGGTTGCCTGGAAGAAATCGCTTTAAGCGATAAGGCCGCCTATTCTTTTACCTCTTTGCCAAACTGTTTAGTTTTAAGTTTTTTCTGTATAAAGGATTATCTATCTATCTATCAAAAAAGTTAACATTTTGGGATGAAATGGAAAACAGATTTGAATACAGTTCAAATATTCATTATGAATGTAAGCGGGTTAACTACGAACCTAGTTTGTGTTGATGTGCGCCGCGACGCTGAACGAGCGCGACGCGAACCGCACTCACCCTGAAGTCCCTCGTTAAGGGATGAAACGTTGGTGTTCTTCCAACACAGACTAGGTTCGTAGTTAACCCGCTTACATTCATAATGAATTTATCAAACTACGATAGTTTTTATAGTAAAGTTCAAATAATATCTGAGCCCCTGGTCGAAGCGACCCGTGACCTGAGAGCTGGTGAGTATCTGGCGCAGCGCATTAGCATTGCCATACAGCGGGACAATGCAGCCAGCGTCTTGGGGACGCTTCCGACTGGTATTGATATGGACCAGTTGAGGTATCTGTAGATTGCTTGCAACAGTCTGTAGTTAGTCGTAGACACAATTGTAAATACTAGTTTAATTTGTTTCTATTATTTGATTGTTATTTTCTTTGTCAATAAAGAATTTCTAATGCAGTTCATTCTTAATACCAACTTGGTTTGGCAAAGAAATAAAATAATTTTATTGGTTCGATCAATTCCTTTATTTCAATTATTTGAATCAATATATCTATATACATTCTTGCTGCAGCTTCACACGCGTTGTTTCTATGAAAACTTTTAAAGCTTTTTCCCATGTGAACTGTTTTATGGCATAAAAATTATATAAAACATAAATAAAAGACAATGTGTTATTCCACAGATCAATACCTGCATTTATGCAATATTTCATACCCATCCGTTCAGTATCTTTAGCGTTAAGAAGTGACAAACATACATCCATTCATCTAGCCATACATTCATCCAAACATTTGCACTATTAATATTAGTTTGATTCATTGTTCAAAAAACGCTGCAGCCGTTGTAGGTAAGTACATATATAAATGTTGCTTGAGAGGAATCACATTCAGCGGTAAGGCGGCCTAGTTGGAAACATTTTTGTTTATTTTTCACCTTCCTTTATTATAATTATTTGTGTTTAATTATATAATTATCATTATTTACAGAGACTTTCTGCCATTATTCAATACTGTTATTTTATATAAATAAAGTAGATGTCAGCAACAACGCCAACATAAAGGTTTTTGGCTGAAAAACAGCGCTGGCCGCTGAGCGGCAATCGCTCAGCACATGCTGAGCCAACATCTTTTTTGTCACAGGATCATTGGGGCAGAAGCCGATCTGCGGCCCACCATTGTGTAATTAAGCATATAAACCTCCATGTTCTATGTTTTGTTTGCTTTGTATGTATTTGATGTGGGTGTCAAAATAAATAATATTCAATTCTATCCTTATTATTTTATTAGGTACATATGTATAAAGGAATCACCCATTCTTTCATTATGGAGCTAGCCCCTTCATAATATTAGCCCCACATGAGCGGATAAACTCAAAAGCATGGTAGCCCTACGTAAGGCAGTACGTGACCATGTGTCCGTAGAAACTCGTCTAACAGATGACACGGCTATTGTAAAGCTCGGGAAAGTTATTGAAGGTCCCGTATATAGGGTACGGTTTACAGTGTGCTCTGTAGCCACAAGGCTGGCACAACAAAGTAGAAACAGGCTGAGAGACTTGTACCCGTTTCTGTTGTTCGTCCGTATAGTAGAGATTAAAGATAAATTTGGATCTCTGTAAAGACAGACCTATGAAACACCAGCAACATGTGTTTCATAGGCCATGATGAATGATGATATACGGAAATGAAATTATAGTGAAAGTTATATTGAAGACTTTATTTACTCACGGCTTTGTATGAGCTTTTACAAGATAAAAAATAACTAATAGATGTAGGTACCAGGCCTAGCTAGCTACCATTGACTCTATCATTTTTACCGCTAAGGTTTAGAACTCGCTGCCTGCTTCTGTTTCCCGACAACTACAACCTGGGTCTTTTCACAACAAGATTAAAAAGGTGCCGTCTAGACATTCGTGATACATCATCGGTCACATCGTCACTTACCATCAGGTGGGTTTGTGGTAAAATAGAACCCCCCCGAACGACTATTCGCGGAGGCCTATGTTCAGCAGTGGACGTATACGGGCTGATAATGATTCACGATAAAATAAACCTACTTCACATAAGCACACAGCTTGATCGAGACTGTTGTAAATGTCCTTAAAACTTCCTTTAAATTTTTATGATTTGTGCTTTCTGTGCATTTAAACATAGATTTTAAGATAGCTCACGAACAAAAAATTTACCTAATTATGTTGTTTGATTTAATAAATGAATGTAATAGAATTTAATTTATAAACCAAAGAACCAACCACCTAATTTCAAACTGATACCAAACAATTTTACTTTCTGCTTTAAAATCAAAGCTTACAAACTCCGTAAGTACTTGACATATGACGACACAAGGGCAAAGGGTTTAAAATGTCGCTCACATTTAACTCCCGCCCTCATCCCTTATTCAAAGTTGCCGTTTGTGTCTGGGAAGGTAGGCTTGGTTTATAGTACAAAGGGTATATGGAACTTGTGGTAGAGATAGTTTGTACCTATAGGTTACTACCTAAAGGTAAGGATTGCGTTTCAAACCTATGGTAGTTATTCTGTAACCTTAGTAACTCTACGAGCCAAGTTTATTGCGTTCAATTTATGCAAATTTTACACTTACAGCAATAGTTTTATAAAATTTTGATATTAGGGGCTTCGATGGAGCTTTAGACTGGAAAATAGCGTATCCTGACACGAATCTGCCTAAAGTCCTTTCTTAGAGATTGTGGGATGAGCCACTATGTGAGCTGGTAAGGAAAATTCTTATTAATAGGTCTACCAAGCTCGTCAGAACGTGCTCTCCTACGTGTCGTTTCCGAGTGATAGTCAGAACTTTGGTTATATCGTACATATGTTCTGCCTTCCAAAAATCTAGGTACGTACCCTTTTAGATGATAATATTAACTCATTTCGGGTGGCCACTTATTTGTGCTTAGGTTCTCCTTGCCTAGCTGCACACCGCTGCGTTGTGAAACGTGTGTAATTTATAAAGCTCTTACCAAACTTCTCAAATTTCACAGCCGATCAGAACACTGTCTTTTGCCGTAGCAGAAAATTCGGTTAGGAGGAATTGTCTCGATTCAAGTGAGGGACTGCTCTCCAGAAAACTGAATATCCAGAGAGGTCTTTTAGTAAAATTAACGACGCGACGACCCGACGTAAATCTATGTCGTTTATTTTACTAAGAAAGACAAACAATGTTTTACTGTACAAAATATTACATTTCAAAACTCAAAACACGACCCAAAAATGTCAAAGACGTTAAAAAATTCTACAAATTTTAAAATTAGCGACTAAAAACGTAACAAGAACGTTACAAAGTGGAGTCTTCAATATTCCCGTATTTTTTCGAGAAGGCTTGGAAATATTTTTCGACAGAAGCTACTGTGTACACAATAAACAAAGCACCCCCTCTCATTATCAATATTTTAAATTGATAAAACACTCTCCATAAATTAAACTGAGTTTTTCGTTTCGTATCGTGCGAGCCGAGCCGCCACAATTTCTTTGCCGTCCCGAGGGGCGTGCGTACTTGACCCAATTTCTTAGCGCTATGGTAACATTTTTAACAAATAACATTTACTTTGATTGCTGTTTCATGCATCTTTAAGGGGAACTCCCTGCAAGGAAGTACGTATGATTAGACTTTTTGTGTTTTAGAGATTAAAGAGTAATTGTAGTCTGAGAAACATGATCAATAGATGTTGTAGATTGTAATATGATACTCTCTGACTTTTCGTGAGACGTTGCGACTAGGCAACGTCTCACATGAGACGTTGGGAATACTTTTCGTGAGACGTTGCGACTGAGAAAGTCTCACGTGAGACGTTCGCTTCGGAATAACCCTCTAACTAATGTTACTACGTTTCAAGAATGTTTATGTAATAGGTACGTATTTCGACTTCTTTCTTCATGCAATATTTAAGCTGCACAATTCATTAAGAATCTTACATTCTTACGTGTAATGTATTTTGTCCACAAGAAAAATCATATCGGGTAAAGCGAATAATGAAACAATACCTTGCTACTATATCTTCGCAGAATTTACTGAAACTCATAAACAAATCTGGAATTTCATTCAAACAAATCGTAAAATTCATAGAAAATTTCCATTTCACAAAAAGAAAGACGAAAATTAGATTTCCACCACTCGGAGCGATTTCCAATAATTACCAACTCTCGAGTTTTGGAACTCTTCAAGACGCAATATCGCGAAACTTTACTACTTCTCTGTTTTAATGGAAAAAGTGATACTGATGAAAAGTTACCTTATTACGGGATTTGAAAAGTTTATCTTATATCGGAAAATTTACAATAAGTAGGTACAGAGGCGTTCATAGATTGCAGGAAGAGCAGCGCTACGGCAGTATCATTCTTCCATAGGAACAGCTGATTGTTAGCATTTTTGTTGTTACTGTAATTTATTGGTCCTTACGTATACATATTGTTTAAATTGTACAATAAAATAAACGGAATTTTACTTTTAAATTTTACTAAAATTTGTCTGGTACAATTTCCAGATCCATATTCTGTCCTTATAAAAAAACACGGCTGACGCAACCGGTTTTTTTTTATAGAAACAAGCTATTAAAATCCAAAATCCTCAAAGTATTTCTGCTCGATTGCAAGTACATATTGTTTAATCTTTCCAATTACATAATTCTTATCCGCTGTATTAACTCTGCATTTCTCCCTGAGATAGAACTTTAATTGCAGAGCTGCTGGCAATTTTAAATGCACCGGCCATTATAAGAAATGAGAAAAGTCAAGGCAACGAAGCGTATATTCGTAAATACTGGTTTCTGATGTATTTATTTAAAAAAATATTGCGTATCTTCTTCAAAAAAAGGACTATTCTTCAAAATCATGTGTCACTAACAGACAAACTCATTTGTACCCAAATGAATTTAAAGTTAACATCTTCAAACTAGTGCATTTTCCAAAGAATTTTGTACTGTTTGATAAATGTTTATTTATTTAAACGTAAATAAATTCGTAAAAGACTTACAATATAAACAAAATTGTGTATTTACAATATACCCTGGGTTCATACGAGTTCGTGACCAAACGATTGCGTGAAATTTAATAAAAAGTTCATGTAAATCTGTTGTTCGGGCGATAACATTATTTTATGAAGCTTTCAGTTGAAACCAACATACTCCTGCGGGGTGTATAAACCCGTTAGCTTCGTTTAACACAGTGAGATACAGCTCTTTTATCGTAGAAAATAATGTCTCCCGAAGAGTCTCTGAAGTAGTAAGTTTCTAGAATAATAGAATAGGATAGAATATCATTTATTTCGACACACACATTAAGTAAATACAAAACAAACAAAGACATAGATCATGGAAGATTTATCGTAGGTTACAAAATTGATGGGCGTTAGATCGAGTTTTGCCTCAGCAATGTTGTTGGCTCAGCATGTGCTGAACTGTTGCTGTATGCTCAATCATATTGTCTTGTCGAAGCAACACGTGACTCTCGAGCTGGTGAGTATCTGGCACAGCAGCGCATCAGCTCTGCCATATAGTAGGACAAGCGTCTAGGGACGCTTCCGATTGATATGGGTCTTCTAGATTGTTAGCAACAGTCTTTAGTTCGTTAAACCGTTTCACTTGTTAATTTCAGTTCTTATTTTTTTCTATACTTTGATTCTTATGTTCACATAATTGCTCAGTTAAACAATTTACTTAAATCAGAATGAAGTAATGCAGTAAAGATAGTAAAGGATCTTTCTGCTCGAAATGTAGGTAAGTTACTCCTAATATTCCGGAAAGTTTAGTCATAGTACAGATAAAAAACAAAAAAAAGCCCCAAGCTGAACAGCAGCGTATGAAAAGGCAATTATAGCGAAAAATGTGTACAATGCATTTTTTATATTGTTAAACAATAAAATTCTATAACTATAAAAAATTATATTAATAATAGATCAACTAACAATAAAATAACAATTAAGGAACACAATAAATAAACAATTTATTACCAACAAATGAACAGTAAATTAACACAATTAATTAAGAATAAAATATATCTAAATACACAATAAAAAATATTTTTACTGTTAATGGTATTATTACATTTTTATTATGACATTTGACCACCATCACACTCGAGACAGTGAAGATGTGGCCTAAGATGTAGCACGCTTTCCCAGAAGGAATTTATTCACTCGGGATTTTAAGACTCCAATCCGGTAGATATCCGGAAATCCGGTCGGCCGGGATGACCCATGACTTGCATCCAAAATCATCCCCACACCGCTGGCCATACACGAAGCAAGTTACTTAATTAAACGCATTGTAAGTACACATTTCACGCATGCTACTATCCGACAGCGTTTTCTATTCCTTCTCTACCGAATCAATGGATTACTGTGTACATGCTAGCCTCTCTGATTATAACAATTTCTATGTTGAACTATTTAATATAGTTATAAGACTTTATGGGGGGAGGCCTATGTCCAGCAGTGGACGTGTATGGGCTGATATGATGATGATGATGATGAAGACTTTACTTTTTAATGACATAACCACCATTGAACAGTCTGCAGTTAGCTCAATTGTTTCAATTGTAAATACTAGTTTAATTTGTTATTATTTTCTTTATTTGATTGTTATTTTCTTTGTTTATAAAGATTATTTAATATAGTTATACAACAACCAGTGCTACCTCATAATGATGAGACAACGAGCCAGCAGACAGTGAACGCTGTAAAGCAATTTATCAACGCAACCATCTGACTTGTAGCTCTAGCGTATAGAGATAAGGACACGGGGATTAACTACCCGTCGGTAGACAAGCCACACTGTACTGTCTACATAGGTCAGAGATAATGGCTTGCTCCTGATTAGACGGGACCAGTAGTCTTAATATGAGTTAGCGTATTTTAAGAGTTTTCGTTTCCCTCCATATATGTATGTATTAACCGCCTTGCTTGCACCCCGACCGGATACAGAGATAATTCACAAAATTACGTACTGTGACGGCGATCTAAAAGTGTCTTAAAATAATATTTCCGTCTTTAAATTAGTTTCATTGAATTTTACAGTGCTCTTATATTTTGAAATGTTTTGTTTTTCAGTGTCATCATCATCATATCAACCCATACACGTCCACTGCTGTACATAGGTGATATGACAAACACGTTTTCAGTGTGATATTTACTATTAGTAAGTATTATGTACATATAAGAGTCTTATAAAAGCTTAGGCCATTTCTACCTAAATTAATGTATGTTTTGATGTAATTTTTCATTAGTACCTTACTTATCCTGTCCGGGATGTCTATTGGATGGGAATAGGCACAGTATCAATGATTATATCGACTATATTTTAGCCATAATAGGCACTTATGTTAGGTATCGTATCTATAATTATTGTATCTATTGTCGATACGACAACCTTTGAGTTTGAACTCCAACTCGGTCAAAACAATTTCGAAGCATAGATTTATAAGTATTGGTAAAATATATTTTCAGTATTCTTTGAATTTATATAATAGCTCAAACAAATAGAATATATTTATTCAAAGTTCTTGTTTTATTGATATCGTACGCCTGCGACTGCCGTGGGTGCTTAGGTTAGTGATAATATCCTAGGAATAGAATACAAACAGAAATAGAATACTTTAGTAGTTAGGTACCCGCTGAACTGATGAACAAACAGAGAAATTGGATTGACCAGACATTGTTTTGTTTCTATCTACTCCAGTTTTCCCCCTAAGGGGGATTTATCAAGGGGCACAACTGGAATAAACCATACAGCCTAACTGGTAGATTTGTAGGCACCTATTGTACCTGAATTGTAGAGAATATCCAAGGCTATTATTATGCTTCTGAACAAAGATTATAAATCTTTGCTTCTGAATAACCACCATTGTTTTATTTATATGTATGCATGTACATATTTGTGATGCAAAAATATACTTTAGGTACTTACTTTATTATGCCTCGAATAGTTGGCGTGGATATTCTGGGTAGGTAGGAAGGTGCAAAAAGGCTTACTACAAAATATCAGCTTATTTAGAAGACAAAAACTTGGGACAGGTTTTGCTCCAACCCGAAAAATAATAACTAATAGGCTATAGGTTTCTTGGTTCCTTTTTTATATAAAGAAGCGACAGAAATATAAAATATCACTTTATTTCCATGTCAGTGTTTAATTTTATGAATTTGACTTTTTCTAAGTTTGTGTATATTATTTAAAAAGTGCAAGTGTTGTACTTATGGAAATATATAGTTTTTGATTCTTAACTCAATGTGAAGGTAATTGGTATCTAACTATCTAGGTATCTGTGAGAGAGAATTCCGCAAATAGAATTCCTAATGAACCTGCGGACTAACAAAAGCAGCGTCAGTTGATTTGTTGAACGTGGATCACTTAGTCATCTCGTCGAATGAAAAAAGCCTTTTGTGGCCCTGTTTGTAAAATTGCTTGGCAGTCTACAAACGGGCCTAATAGGGTTTACAAAACGAACTGAACGGCTGATTTTACTATCCAGCGGCGAGATGATCCCCATTCTAGAGGGAAACTACATACAAACGCAAAGTCCATTATGTAGTTAGACATCTCATCCTTATCATGCCACATTCAACAAAGGAACGCATTCATCTCGAACGATGCATTGTACCACACAATGCATCATGTCTCGACAAGACCTTACCTAACCTAATTTGAAATGCAAATATTACTCACTTGACAAACATACAGATTCCTGTTTTCTCCATGGCTCTCGATATCCCCTTCCATGACGCAAGCATGGAGTATTTTTGCTTCGCCGTGAGGGGTAGCCTAGGATCCGTTGCGGGGGGCGGACCATCAGACAGCGCGGGGGGGTTTGGCCCTCTCCGCTCTGAGGCAGCTAGCTTTCCTAGCTGACAACCCATGGTGGGGTATCACAAGGGCATGCTATAGCACCACTTCTGTACACTCAACACAGGCGTGTCATCTCAATTTTCAGTTCAGTTTGGCGATTTTAGCACTGATTTTGCACTTCGATACCTCTATAGTCAAAGGGATACTAAGTTCACTTCCCGCGCGATATTTTCACTAAAACTATCTGAATTATTTTCACTTTTATATTTTCACTTCAATAAATACTCCATGTTTTTCTTCTTCACAATTTTATTTCGCACATTTGCTTCTTTTCAGCATTACCATCACTCGTGGCAATTTTCATCATTATTTCAGCACAAATGTTATTTCAGCTTCTATTTTCAGTTCACAATGTAACGCGATTGGGAGATCTTGTTATCTCATCTTCGTGTTTGAAGTTATTATCATAATGTAATATTCATTTTGGTATCGTCCTTGTACGTGTGTTTGGATACTTTATCTTATCTCGGTAGCTACCTGAAAAGAAAATGGTCAGATTAGATTTTGTATTCGATAAAAAATTGCTACCTACCATATTATTATTATTTTTTGACTTTGGCATTAGAAATTACAATGTGAACGAGTTTTTTTTTTATTGTTTTTATGTAGCCATTAATAATTATAATTCTTCTTTGAGATAAACCATGACCAACCACACCTATAATAAATGTGTAAGGTATTTAAATAAGGGATTATTGTTTTTCAAAACAAATGTTTCAGAAGGAATGACGTCGCCCGTCTTAGTCAAAATTCAATCAAAATGTATTACAACCGATTGTTCCGAGCTTATCTCATTAATTTACATTTCCAACGGTAAACAATGTTGTTCCTAAATTCAATAAACCGGAGATTATGCCGCGAAACTTCCAGTTGACTCTCCCTCCTCAACTTATCCTTATTCACCTCCTGTTGCCTTTTCAATATACTTATTTATCTTCATCCACCCCGTCTCCTTCATTGCTACTTAGACAAATTATATCAGTCTTATGGTCTAAATTTTCTAACTTTTGCTACGTGAAGTTTTTAAGAACAAAATAACAACATTATATCTTTTGGGGGTGCGGTGGGCTTACAGAGACTTAGACAAATTATATCAGTCTTATGGTCTAAATTTTCTAACTTTTGCTACGTGAAGTTTTTAAGAACAAAATAACAACATTATATCTTTTGGGGGTGCGGTGGGCTTACAGAGCTTCTTCTTTTTTATAACTAACATTTATATTTTACGGGTTAACGTGCGTGTTTTCTTTAATTTCCTGGTTTGAGCACTTCTTTCGCTTTTGCGTTGAATAAAACCTATTCAGTAGGCCAAGCACAGGGATTGTTGTCTAGGGTAGAATAGAGATAAATTACGTCAAATCATCATTGAATGTGTATAATATTAGATTATATCCTCAACTTCAATAATGTAAGTGTGTACTTATAAATGTATGACGATATAATTATTATCTATTCTACTATTCATAGACAGGAATCCCTATACTTGGCCTACAGTACTATTAATAGACAGGAATCCTGGTACAGGCACCTTTTTTTCTCACGATGAATGAAGATGGAGTTATTGTGGAATGATCACAACAAGGTAATATTATAGTAATTCTGCGTATTCCATTTCATTGACTTGTGTAGTCAGTATTCGACTTCAAATATCTACCTTCTAATTTCGTATTCGCGTCCCGTAGAGATTGAAACTTTTTAAGTGAATAACGTCGTTTGGTACTCCAATTCGGCAAAATTTGAGATTGCGTTAACGACAACATTTCGCACTTTATTTGAATTTTGTGAAGGGACTGGAAATTTATTGCTGGCTTCTATTTGGGCCCTTAGGGCTTGCGACAGACAGACTGATATAAAAGATCATTATTTTTGGCTGTGAGGCTCAAACACCAGGGGCACTATCTGCTAAACTACTGTGTTCTCTATGGCAAGGGTATCGTCACAGAATGACACATTTTGACATTGGGACCTGGAATAACATATAGGCTATTTTTTATACCAATAAAACGCGGGAGAAGGCGCGGGCAGCAGCTAGTTTTTGAAGAAAAGAATGATAGAATAGTTTCCATTCTATCAATCTCACCGTGCAAATAGCACCACACACATGTGTGTGTGGCGGTATACATAATAATATGTACTTGATTCTAAAATCCTAGATATTTTTTGTAAACAAAGGGACAACAACGTAATAAAGTTACCTTGTTGTTTTCCATTATTATTATCAATAGCGTTTTTGTGAACTTCTCACTCATAAATACATATGTGTACTCTAGATATGTATCTAGAGTTTCTTTCGTCTATGCGTTTTACGTAACGACTCTTTGACGATACCAATGAATTAGTAAAGTGATCGGTTTAGAATTGGGTCCCAGGTTGTTTGGTCCCCATTCTGCTGATTTGAGAGGCAATTAATGTCAAACGCCATCTAGTTCTAATATTGTCAACTTGATTTAGTAAGTAGGAGATTTATAATTCGTACTCATTAAAGATGCGCGACTGCGAATTATCTGTCTAGTCGAATGATGAACAACTACTAATTTCCTTATTCGACCGATGGTTTTGAGTGATGAATGAATTATTCGTCGCTCCTGCGGGGATTGAATCGAAACCGACTCAGGCAGTCGAAGGAATGACTCGCGATTACTAATCAAATTAGTTACTAATTTGCTCTTGTCATTCGAATCGTTCGAATGAAATCATTGATAGTCGCGCATCTTTAGTACTCATCATTGACCGTTGTTGTTTCACTCTAGTAAATTTTGTCAAAATAAAGAAACTGTTGCACGTTTTTTTTTTAAATGGTTTCGAAACAGCTAATGCCAATGCAAGTTGTATAAATAATGGCGCTATCCCCATTTTTTTTGTATACTACCTTGATTTGTAACATCAGCGTAGATAATTGTAGGGAAAACAAAAGACAATCACGCTAGCCTTTCAAAATTACCAATACTCCACACAGCATCACCTCTGTAGTCCCCAATGTCTTGGAATTTGAAATCTTTTGACTAGAAAATAGAAAAGAACAGGTCAGATATAATAGGTAGATATATGTAGTATAAAAAAGGGAAACGAGTGTTCTTATCACCAGCAGGCCATTAACCGAACCTATGGGCACTCACTAGTTTATGATCCAACCTTGAACGTTAGGGCACTAGTTTGTAGTTGAGTGCGAAGATGCCATTAAGGGCCGTAATAACGTTTAATTAGCAGAACGGGTAATGGAGCTCCCACCTTCGGCTGTAGGTAATGTGCTGGTAACACTGCTAAGGGATACCTCCTATGGGCGGGTGTTTCGCGGCGAGTCTAAAGAGGAGAGAAAACCGCCATGGGCTCTTTGCTCACTATGAGCAAAGAGGTTTCTCTGTGACTTATGAGAGTTGGCGCGATTGTTTTTTGTTCCAAGTACCGACTTAACTATTGTCAGAAAAAATAATTAGGAATGTTAATTATTTGAAATGATTCTTTTCGCAAATTTCTTCCATACATACGAAAACCAAAAGGGCATCGCCCTTGCTTTTTTTATAATATAGGCTTTTATTTGTCTATTCTCGGTTCTGGAATCCAAGATATTTTATGTCAACGTAGATATTTATGAGTGAGAAGTTCACAAAAACGCTATTGATAATAATAATGGGAAACAACAAGGTAACTTTATTAAGTTGTTGTCCCTTTTTTACAAAAAATATCTAGGATTTTAGAACCAAGTACATATTATTATGTACATATACCGATACAATCGCCGGTGAAATCAGTAGGTACATATGCGCAGTTTCCTCTAGTAAGGAATATAATGAGAAGAAAAGTTTCAAAATGCAACAAAGAACAATGTAAAGAGCGAGGTAAAAACGGAAATGTAAAAAAAGTTTTCCTCAGTAGGAGAAACTCCAGTTTTTCACCTTTCGGTTGACAATATCAACCGTATTTACCAAGTGGTAAATACGATTGACATTTTAGTAAAAGTAACGAAATTAGTGGAGCCTGTGATACAATTTAATAAATATAATTTAATTTTTATTACAATTGCAATAGGGATAATTTTTCAAAATTTCAGCTTCTAAAAATTTCCTTTGAAAGAATATGAAAATAAACCTCTAGGTATTTCATCTGTAATAAGAATCGTCATAGCAACCGGAGGCATAGAGTTCGTGGCGCAGATGTATTTATGGGGGATACAGGAACAGTAGTAATTGATCGAGCAAGTTTTATTTATTGTTCCGAGAACGAAGTTTGTATCGAAAGCGATAAATCACAGGTGCCATGTGACACCAACTGCCAAATACCAGAAAATTAGGGGTGGTTCCCAAACCTTCAGATTTATTATCTTTGCTACTTATAACTTTGACTTTAGTAACGCCTCCAACTTGAGAAACCATACGAAACATAATTATTGAACATGTTTTATCAATGTGGACGATTTGTATAACAAAATCAGTATGGACGATTTGTTACATATCAAAGTTAGACATAGTACTTTATCCGGGTTGTTGTACATTTACCAAAATGTAAATTCGTCACGAAAAAAATATGTGTAAATTTGCCACAAATCTATTTTATTCGTTTTGGTTATTGTAAATTTGTCACGTAGCCTTTTCCGTAGAGACAGGAGAAAAATCAAACAATAAGTAGAAGAAAACAAATGCTTCGACACCCGGTATACAAATCAAATCAAAACTTACAATTACTTATCTTATTCAAATACATATTTATACTTGGTACTTAATCTGGACGCAACTTAATATTGTAAATTTGCAAGTTACTGTCTGTCTGTTACCTTTTCAGGAGTAAAAATCTTAACGGATTAGGTTGTATTAGGATTAGGTAGATTGATATTTTGTAAGAAGTTTGTTGATCCAGGAATAAAGAAATAAAATTTATTGATTAACCAATTTACATGTCATATTTTCCTTAAATTATTATTTATTGAGTAGAGATTTAACGTAAATAAAAATTTACTTTTACGTAATGTACGTTTTTTTGTTCGAATACTAGATTTTTCTCCAACGTAATAGAAAGTAAATTATGTAAAGGCGTAGGCCTACTGCCTGCTACTTTATACTACGTTAAAGAAAAAGCTAGCATTCGAAAAAATAACCGCTGAGTTGTGAAACCACAAAAGCATCTCTACTAATTAGAAGCACACCCTACTTATCCTACTAATATTCTTTAAGTCAAAGTTTGTATGGATGGATGTATGGATATTTGTTACTCTTTCACGCAAAAACTACTGAACCGATTAGGCTGAAATTCGGTATGGGTATAGTTTGGGACCAGGAATAATATATAGGCTATTTTTTATCCCGATAAAACACGGGAGAAGGCGCGGGCAGC
This sequence comes from Eupithecia insigniata, assembly GCA_947859395.1. Lineage (NCBI taxonomy): Eukaryota > Metazoa > Arthropoda > Insecta > Lepidoptera > Geometridae > Eupithecia > Eupithecia insigniata. The sequence goes on along the minus strand of OX402007.1, from coordinate 13,106,912 downwards.
AGCTAGTAATTACTATAAAATAAAGTACTACATGGGAGAGTCATCCTTTAAAACCATTGCCCTGAGTTGAATGTTTTGAAAGTTTGACAGGGAAGATTACATCATAATACCCAGGCTATTTACGAACCAAGAACAAAGCGACCAAACAATAAAACAATAGTGACTACAGCTATCTGTTTACCCTAAATTTATTTGTTTCCGTAAATTAATGAAACCCTTGTCTAACCCCCTTCTTTCACCCCGTCCCTAGAGCCACCTCCATCTGTTCGTGACGTTGTGGCTATCTTGAAATTACTTCTGTTTGGAGAAACCATAGTGTAATTGTGTTGGTCAATGTTGATTTAAGGAGCAGTCCACTGCGGAAGTTTCAATTTTCAAGGCAAATTACATGGCTCAATCTAGCATGGGGGACATTAGTTATCGTATTTCAGTTGACATATGTACATACATGATGTAGATGTCGATGTCTAGATGTTGGACCTTAGACCTAGTAGTTAGACCATCAAAAAGTAGGTATTGTCCAGTCAAATGCCTTGTAGGTGCTCTTTGAGAGATAATCGGCTGATCAAGAACTGTCATCGATTAACTTGTACGAATAACAAGAATGCGGATAACAAGAATAGAATAGAAGTAGCTATTTTCTGATAAGAATCTGTAATTCAATTTCGAAATAAGCCAAACATTTTGATTTTAAAAAACCAACAATATATCGTCAAAGTGTTCGTTAATGGGCGAAACGAGGCTAGTCATGTTTGGAAGTAGCGTTACGCCCATTAAAGATACCAACTTAAAATCTGAAGAGCGAATAACAAGAATGCGGATAACAAGAATAGAATAGAAATACTCTTTATACTACACCTGCTCGGAAAGTTGCCTATTCCTTTTCCAAATATAAGATAGAAAGTAAGACATTGCAGGCGTATTGGAATCCGGGAGGAAAAACTCTATGGAATTTCATTTCTCACTCGTTTTAGCGGGAGAGAAAACTGTATGGAAATCCATTTCTAACGTGTTATTTTTTTTATTTCCTAAAAGATCGTCCAGTAGCTATAGTTATTTTCATAATAGGTCAAATGACTAAAAGTTTTTACTCCAAGTCCGCTTGCCTCTTCCGATTTCCGAACAATATTTTAAAAAAAGAACCCAAGTGATAAAGGCTAGCGCTGGAAGTTCTTCTAATTTTGAATTTGGTGTAGGCAATTTTATTAATTCTACAGAATGTCATCCAGTGGTAGTGAAAGTTTTATGACACCGCCAGAAATAAAATATTTATTCTGCTTTTTATTTTCATCGAAGGTGTAGTATAAAGCACTATGTATCACTCGGCAGAAAGTGCAATTCCTACCTCGTGTGTTTTAACCTTAAAACACACGCCTAAACGACACACTCGATAGAAATCAGGCACGTTCTCGCCTAGGTGAACAATGTACTATTATTGCACACCAAGATAGAATAACAAATCACGAAAACAAAAACACAGAAATATTTGCACAACAAGGTCTACGGTGAAAATTCAAAATTTTCTATTGAACACCCAGGTGGACAAAGGTGAACGGTAGTAAAACTAAACTTTCAACTGTTCACCCAGGTGGTGAACGGTGGGTGAGAACCGATAATATTATATGGAAAGTCTGCTGATCCTGCCTGCGCCTGACCTCTCACACAATGTGTCGATATGCCGTTCCATTGGATTATGATTTCAGATTTCTATAACTTTATGTCTTTAGGCTTTCAAAATAAGCACTCAGATATGTAAAATTTTATACAGCTATAAATATAGTTAATATTATCAAATAAGATGTGACTGATTTTCTCTTCACGTAAGTTTTTAGTACACTAGTGGAAGAATATGACAGTGAGCGAATAGAGAGTGTCCTGTGTTTGTGCACACACTTGGGCACTATAATATGTCCTGCGGCTAGTCTCTGTTGAGACCGGCTGCCGCCCCGTGACCGAAGATTTGGATAGGAGAACATCATCATTATTATATGGTAAAGATGGAAATTATTGTTACGATTCGGTACATTTTAATCTTCCATTAAAACCTAATCGCCAGATTATCTATCTTTCATACAGCCCCTTGGCACGAGGATTATTGTCTATGATAGAATAGAGAAAAATTACGTACGCATACACTTTGTCATCGAATGCGTAAATTTATTTGAAATTAATTCCCCTAACTTCAATAATGTACGCAATGTACCATATAAAACAATTCCCGTGCTAGGGGGGCATCCCTACAATTACCAGCTACGTCGGTTAACTTTGACGTTTAATATAAGTATTAAAACTTCTATCCAACTTCTATCAAAAACTACAATACAAAAATATAATTTCCCGATAATTTTATCAAGAAAAGTGTATTAAAAATATATAAAACACCATCGTCAAACACAATGCTTTTATTTGAAAAGCTTCATAACATTTTCAAGCATCCCTGCAACGACAAATAAAATGTCCATGCATCCCTGTATTATAAATTACTAGCGACCCGCCCCGGCTTCAAACGGGAGCAATTCTGAAACGAATTATAAATGTTTAAAAAAAAACCGCACCTAAATCCATAAGATCTAAGCATATATAGGGACAGACAGACAGCGGGAAGTGACTTTGTTTTTATACTATGTAGTGATAGTAACGTTGCCTACGCAAGGTTTTTCAATAAGATTATTTCATTTATATGAACGAGCTTCTTGGAAAATATAATTTACTTTTGCTATGAATATTATGCAAAAGAGAACTATTTGAGACAAGCAAGCAGCTTTAATATCTTCAAGATTCTCGAGAGTACGCCTTGTCTGCACCGTTTCGAGAAAACTAGATAAAATCTGATTAATTTCACGAGGGTAAGCAAACTGTGAGGCTTTTCAGTTAAAAATAATCTAAAGAAGAGGAAAATAAACATTATTTTATGATTTATTGATTATTTTTATAACTTACAAACAGGAAATCATCCTCACCTGAATCCAAACACAGTGTTTTTCGTTTCCTCCAAATTTGATGATTCTTCTCTACTCAGTTTTTTTTCACACATTCAGAATAATGACAGGTGGATTGGTGATTACGGTCATTACATCCATTTATACTAAATAGGAGGATGCTGCTGCCGGTCTCTTTAAAATCTTGTAAAAGTTTGTTCCTCTTTCACGCCAAAACAACTGATTGGGCTGAAATTTGGTATGGGTATAGTTTTGGACCTGGAATAACATATAGGCTATTTTTTATCCCGATAAAACGCGGGCGAAGGCGCGGGCAGCAGCTACTTATTTATAAAACCTTATTATCTATAATATGCCCTTCGAAATGTGTTTTTTCAACTTCCAAGCCACTGCCAAAACAACCATAAAGAATTGACAAAGCGCAATAATAAAAAGCAAAGTGCACCATCAACCAAGGAACAATAGGCATTATCATTTATCGGAACGAAGCAGCACTTATAACGGAGTACCTACTTCTTATAACAGAGCTATCAAATAAACATTCTCGTCAACGTAATAGCTGCTATCAATTTGATGGTGAGTTTGAAGAGTCATGGTGAGCCACCATCAAATTGCTCAAGCTCTTTGTGTTTATTGCAATGATAGGGCCTGCTGATAATCTTAACATCTCTTATCTAAAAAGCTTAACATAATAGACTTGTTACTATTTACATTAGGATTTCGACTAATTATTTATTTAGAAAAGGTCAAAATAACTCTGCTTGTGCAAAATAACGCATGTAAATTTTATGAGACGAACCGTTCTTGTGAGTTTGCTTGGTTTAAAAAAGATATTTATGAAACTTAGATGTAATATTTAGATCAATTGTTTAATACAAACGTACTTTCCGCTTCATTTAGAAACTATGTCCCCGATCTTATTGAAATTTTCCATACGTAGGTAATCGATTGAAAAATAGTTATGTTTGTAGTGGTTTTGTTTTTCAAAAAACATAATGATCTTTAAATGAGAGCAAACTCAATCAAGTCATTTTCAAGCGATTTTTTATACATGATAGACACCTTTATTCGAAAATATGTAGCGTTGCAAACATCCTAAATATATTCAACATTATAAATGATCAAAAATATTTCTGTATAATCAATAATCGTTTATTCAAAATGAATCGGAAAGTACGAAAAAATATCAAAAAAATGTTACCGACACCGAGCACACGCACACAGCCATAATGACAGCTTCGTATTTGATGGTTAGACGCGCTTTCTCACTCATAGCGCGCTTCATTTCATTCGACGTGAAACAATAACAAATTCGCATGGGCCGGCCGCTGAGATTTGGGAAAGGTTCGTAGCCTTCTTAAGCATGAAGCGACCACTGCCAGCCATCAGACTATCCCATAACCAGCCCATGTCCGGTATAATTTTAATTCACTGTAAACCAAAGCTAATTCTTGTAAATAAAGTTTCAGACTTAGGGACATATTTTCTGGACAATTAATAAAGTACTATAATTAGACTGAAGCATCGCTTTACATCGTCCCAGGGACTTAAGTTGTTCAAGTTGAAGTTACGGCCGAAGTTGATCCCTAGGGGTTCTTATTAATGTTTTGCCGTTACAGTCTTTTCAATTACTTAGGACTTAACAATCTTCTGGTATAGAGAAGACAATTACGTGGTTTGTAGAAGAATTCCGTATTTTGATAAAAGCTCTTTATACGATTAGACTTACTCTTGACCTCTTATTTTCTAGTTAGTAGTAATCGATGGTTTCCCCTTTAATTTTTTTTTGTGCAAGTTAAAATTAAGATATCTACTTTCGATCCTACTCTATTATGAATGTGAATACTTCTTTATATTATTTGTGAATCAGGTTTTAGTTTCAGAATAATAAGCTAAACGAAAACGTTAAACACTTGGCAAATAGAAAATTGCCTAGGAATCTATATTATTTGAAAAGGAAAGCTTTCTATAAAATTCCGTAAACTTCCTTTAAATAGTGATGGTATCGGATAGGGAGTCACCCTAGGACCAAAAAATAAAAACGAGCATACAAGTAGACTATAGGTAAAAGTTCGCCATTTTGGCACAAACTAAGTATTAAGGATAATAATCTACGAACCCTAATGGCAACATCTTGACGTGCTCGAGATCCAATGAGGCTAAGGTCGTGATAACTCCCAACTTATAACAATACCCACCCCCGTAACAAAGCGTGAGTTTCACACCCCATTAGGTTTCGGCCTACTATGTGTTGAAGAAATTGGTTTTACTGGGGTCCTGTTTTCCAGTAATGACACCGATTTTCTAGCTTTCAACTTCTACTCTGACATTCTAATTTGGCCAAAATTACACGTTTTTTCGGTGAAAATGTCGTCACGTCACTTAGTAACAGGTCATGCAAATAAAGCTCACCCTCGTCGTAACAAGTTTCTGTTTTAAAGTCGAAAGAATCTATCGACATCATCGACATCCAAATAAAATTGAATCTTTAGAAGCTTGTCTTTTGTTTTTGTACAATAATCCGCACTGACGACGACGTTTCAAATCCAGGCCTCAATTAAGCGAAAAACAAAAGGGGATCGCACCAACTTTTAAAAATGTATCATAATTTAACTAAATTTTTAACTAAACATCATCAAAGGTAGAGTGTAACACAACTGTACCTGAAAACACCACATTGCAAGACGTGACATGACATTTAACAAATCAAATGAACAACAGCATCAACAAGGTTCACGGTAAAATGACATATTGCTATGCATTTAGAACAGACAACCGACTACAGTCTCTGCTTTAAATGTCTAATCGAGTTCATTTAGTAGCGGCTCATGCAAGGCATGAATACGGCGGGACGATCGATACTAACGTGGAAGTACCTTAACTACTTGCAGCCAGGTTGCTTGTGCCTACACGATCATCGACTGCTCGAATGTTGACACACTTTCTGACAACATTGCGGAACTTGTGAGATTGAAAACATGTTACTCTGTGACTCCTAGTTTGTAGTCATTACGCATAAATCTTGTCTGTGATCTACTTACATATCAGAGATTAATATGGGGATTCTTGCATTGTCCAATATGTACCTACCATACATGTTTCACCCGTGTTAAATTCTAATTTCACATTTCTAGGGGGATAAAAAGGTATTTTTCCCGTAAATCTCCCATGGGAATCTGATGTTTTACCAAGACATGAAAGAAAGAAATTTATTTACTTATTTATTTATTTATTTTTGTTGACATAAAGTAGCCATGCTACTCACCATCCTTTTAACTAACTCTATGTCAAAAATCAAGTCGATTGGTTGCTTATTTAGGGCGTGAAGGAAGGACAAACAAAGAAACACACTTTCTCATTTATAATTAGGATTATGTTCTGTTAAATTGACAGACACAATAAATGTACCTTTTTAGCAGTACCTATTAGTTGCCAGGACTAAGATACGTACGCCATTGTCAAAAAACTCCCCTGAAAATCACACTTAAATAGTTATAATTTTGAAATAATAATAGTGCTATAGACTATCGAAAGTAGGTCCGTTAGGCTAACGATAGCTTTTGATAATCCAATTATCCTAAACGAGATCAGAAAAATCGATAAGTCCGAGCTAAACTAGGTAATTCAATAAATCGGACAAGCGTATTTGAGGCTTCTAAAGCTGAACTTTTCTAAAGCTATATGTAATCTCTACTTGTGCGTCAAAAACTTTAGTAGCAGTCTTTGTTAGTAAAATCCAGTTGATTCGATTACAGAATAATCGAATCAACTCGATCTCAGTTTATCGACTAGACTAGGCATAAATAATCAATACCTCTTTCAAAGCTGTAAAGCTTTGTTTTGTTCTTTTTCTTTCTAGTTTTCTTCGTTTAATTCGATTAAAGATTTCTCGATAAAGCTCGACTTCCGGACTTAGCCACGTTCGAAGAGTTTGTTTTCTTTGAGTAAGTATAGTTTATTTATAGCAACGTATCACGGAAGCACGTTCATGAATTTTGTATTCACTAGAACGTAAGGAAACAAAATGTTGTGTATGTGATCAAAAAACTCTTGGTATGTCTACAAATTCACGTTTTCAAGGTTTAATTAGAGCATGAATAAGGTAAAATGATAACAAAATAACACAAATGTAGGCTAACAAATTACTCCTGGTGGACCGTTTTGAAATTTTACTTGGGATGTTCTCGTTATAGCTGTTATTAAGTAGAGATAGGATAAGATTTTAAGTAAATATGTACATATATTATAATTTATAAATATGTAGGTGCTGTAAATATGTACATACATACATATGTATGTCTGTAGCATCGTAGCGCCTAGCGAATAAGCAGATTTATGTGAAAAGTAACGCAGCTGTTTTCATGTAGTTTCCATGGTATTATTCAAATCTATACACGAGTATATCGTAAACTGTGAAAATCTCTTGTGGTTCTATTTTAAGTTTGTATATTTCAAAAAATTAACTTAATCATACGTTACTGACGATGTGCCATCCAAAATTCAACTTAGTGCTCATTGATTTACAGTTAATTAGCTGCTCTTACGATTGCCTACAATACGTAGGTCGCTAAATTCGCGGACCACATTAATCAATTAGTGGTTTTATAAACTTTCGATCGAGTAATGCCATTCTAAACGAATCCCTGCTGAGACGGATTAAAGTTTAGTATGATTTGGACGTTTTCATAGTTTGCTTTACTATGGCGAACTTTCCCAACTTATCTAAAAGTTGGGTATGTTTGCTTTCAGGAATTTTGTTACGGATTAGATTTTGTTAGTTTATTCGACAATGTTTCATGTCACTTATATATTACCTAATTAGGAAACCAAAACTAATATCTTAGTAACTAATGATAATGGCTTCGAAGAAACCCACGTTGGGCGCCAAAAAATGTATTGTAGGAATATAATAATTTCTCTAAGATGATTTTACATTGTGGTTATAAAAAAAACGTATGCTGATTGCTTCATTACAAAGTCCATTTTTTACACAAATGTGATTCACAATTTACCATTCATATTGGCGCCGAAAGACAATTTTTTTTTTGTTTATATGTTAGAAATTAACGATATTTTCAAACTATTCCATTTAACAAAAGTATTTAATCAAAAATTTTAAAAACCTGACTCGTTACCCACCTGACCTCCAAAATATAGTAATGAACCATCTATGAGTCCAGACGAGTATTTTGAGACCTCATTTATCAAAATTTGCTTCATACGCTTGAATGCTTCTAGGTAAAAAGAGTATAAATAAAAAATAACCAAACAGAAACACTTGAAAAACATAACTTTAGATAAAAAATAACGAGGCATTGCAATTGGTCAAACTTGAAGCTTCGAAAGCGTAATAGATTCTGTCATCCATCTCTCTGGAGGACAGTTCCAATTGGCTCTATGAGTTATGAGCACATTCATACATATATCTCTGAAATATATATTATTCTGACCCTACAGATTTGGATCTATAGTAATCTACGCTTTTTTAACGCACAGAGATCTTTCATCTATAACTTATGAGGATAATTGATTAGTATTTTGAGCATATCCTCAAAATTGCATTCTATAAATAAGTTTGTTGTACGCACCAAAAGACATGAGGACAGTAAAGATACTGAGAATATATTGTTATTTCTACGGATGAAAAACTTCTCGCAAGGGACTTCAGTTTTTCCTCGACCATAACACATGCAATAGAATGTACGTGCGCGCGGTCTTATCGCCTTTTATTGATTATTATTTGTAAAAGCAGAGAAGGCTTTTTAATTATTAATACATTACGTGTAACATATAGGCTTTAGTTTAGTTTGCAATGCGGTAATCCCACGCGCAGGGATTGTACTCGTAGTGAAAGAACACACTTGCTTTATTAAAACTTTTGCCCCGTTTATTTTGATATCCATATGAGAGTAACGGTGTTGATTACACTTATAGAACAAAAACATCACATAGAATAAGAATAAATTTAATTAGACAAATTAAAAAAAAAAAAAACAATCTCCCAAAATTTCACGAAACCCAGAACATGAAAAATGATCATGGTAAATATTATTGGTATTTTTTATTCATAACCATTGATGAGTACAATTTCATAATAATTATGGTTTCAAAACGATCATGGTCTGCCATCCCAGCCGAGTATGAGAGTGAAGGAATAGACGGTGCATCTGTGTTTGCGCACACACTTGAGCACTATAATCCCTGTTCAACATGGCTCGTCTCCGTTGAGCCAGAAAACCTATTTTATTTCTCCATAATACGTAATCGATTGTTTCTTTCGTATTTTTTGTGCAAATCGATACTCAAATTCGGTGTATTAGAATAGACTAATTGGCAAAAACGAAACACGCAATCCAATGTTGGAAAATTTTATTAGAAATGGCCGCCGAGGCCGAAATTCGGCTAGGAATAATTTTTAAAACTTCTTATTATGTTTTGTTTTGATAACACACACTTAGTGCACCCATTATCTCAAAAAAAAAACAATGAAAATGAAGTTGTTTCTAAATAAAATAAATAAATAAATAAATAATATGGCAGGAGTATGTAACACGGTCTTAGACGTAAATAAAGTGTATGTCTTTAGATAATTTGAACTGGTAATACATTTCATAACAGTTCTCGTTATCATCTCTGTAAATCGTCCGACACAAATACAGACACAAACAACGTTAGTAATAACCAACTCGGGAAACAAGTGGAAACACCACAATGATGACAGACACAAACCAACTGCAACTGTAAAACGTAAACAAAGTATTGTTTACAACACTTGCGGGATTCGGAAACGGATAGATAAACAAAGCATCTTCAAATAAATATTCAAATCGAAGGAAAATGGGTATAATGTACTCAAGTTTGGTAATTTCAGCCATTTTCATCTAAGTATGTATCTTGTGATTTGAACGTGATTTGAATAAAGGATTTTATTTCATGCAAAGAAATATCATTTGTAATTTGGTATTCTATTTCTAATTATAATATTTTTTTGTTTCGATTTTAATTTGACCAGTTGAGCTACCTGTAGATTGTTTGGAACAGTGTCCAGTTAGCTTAATTGTTTCAATTGTAAATCCAGATTTAATTTGTTTATAATAAATCAATTATTAAAAAATATATTTTCCATTGATTTAAGTGCTTATTTGTCATTGTACAAAAATACTGCACGCCGTACAGGTAGAAATACATTGTTTCTCATATTAACATACGACATCTTTGTACCTTACACACATGTATTTCGTCCACTTGCGACGACAGTGTGACATCTCGAATTATGATCACATTAGAGATGTTACACTGTCATCGCAAGAGGGCGATTGATGCAATAAAATATTACTTTACTTTACTTCACTGTCCTTTGCTGAACTGTTCAAAATCAATCAAACGTTCTCACTTTTGGGCCGTGGCATTCGCGGCGTAAGAGTCGACTCGAACTCACCCCGTGGATGTCGAAATTGCTGACTCAGGGAACTTACTAAACGGAAAGACAGCTTCCTTGTGTATTAATCAACACCTCTATTGTGATCACCACCCGCCTGCCAAGCGTTCATCAGCTCATATATGTACGTCCGAGGGGTTTTTTTCAGCATGCTGACGTCAGCACACATACGTATGTGTGAAGAAGTTTTACTTTCGAATAACAACATTAAATCAAAATGCTTAATCTCCATCATCATCGCCGACCAGTCCACTGCTGAACATAAGCCTCCCCCTAACGACCGACGCCACGAATAGTGGTCCTGAGCCGCCTCCATCCAACGACTCCCTGCGACCGCTTCAATTTCGTCGGTCCATCGAGTGGGAGGTCTTTCCACACTCCGTTTCGCATTGCACCGCAGTCGCCACTCGAGAACCTTTAGTCCCCAACGGTTATCGGTTCTACGAGCTATATGGCCTGCCCATCGCCACTTCAGCCTGGCCTTCGAATAATAACATTAAAATCAAAATACTCTCAGCGCACAAATCAAAACCTTCACTGTGATCACTGAGGCAATCCGGAATAAGTTCCATAGATTTTTGAACTAAAGAACTCGGATTTTCAAATGGCCTCAATCAGAATTTTAATGATTTCGCGCAAACACAACATGACCCCAAAATCTTGTTTTGTCCCTATTTCCGAGTTTCCAATCGGGAATCGACCAATTCCGTGTACAGTCGAACTTTGCTTATTGACTTTGCTAGAATCTTAATGAGCAACGGGATCGTACAGAGCGTGCATGCAGGGGTGTACGCTAGGACGGGTGGCGTTCAATATTGACAGATGGGGTGTTTATGCCACAAATTAGGTACTTAATGTACCGGGGTGTGTGTATGTGTGTGTTCCGTTGCGCTTTGACTCAGTCAACTTGATTGATTATTCAATTGCTTATATAGGTTAGCTCAAGGCGAATTTGACATTAATATAATTATGAAGTTACTCGTAGAACTTTAAGACCACCCCAGCAATTTTGAATCACCCCTTTTGGCTAATATTCTACTTTACTTTATTTTTAAGTAGTATTTTTCTATACGCCTTTGTTTGTACAATACTAATCCCTAAGAAATAAAGCTTCCTAGGATCATCCGTCTATTAATTAGTAATCAAAGTCAATTTGGGGGACCCAATAATTGACTGATAACCATTAGAAGCATTTTACTGTGGTCACAATGAAGATTAATTGGGGAGCTGAGGAAACTGCTCAATCTAGTTGATTCCCGACGGTATCAACGGTCAGTCATTTTGCAATTTGACGCGCATAGAAAATGTACATAAAGTAATTTTTCATATATGGTAAAGTCAAATATAGTTTAATATTGAATTTTAGAGAACAACTTTTATAATTTTAATCTGAAAAATATGCCTCGATTGAATCAAATCTCGATCGATTAGACATTTTAGACTATTGCATATCGTAAATAGACATCTTTTTTTAGTCGGCTTATATCTAACAAGCCGAAATAGTCAGCAAAGCTCTTATCCTTCCATTTTATGGCTTTGAATATTAGTTTACATATTTTTACTAAGTTAAATGTAGTCACGTAAACAAGGGTAAACAAGGGTATAAGCTCCTATGGCGTATAAATGATTGTGAAGTATTTAGGTATTTGTACTATGTATATCAGTTATCTAGTTCCCATAAAACAAGCTCTGCTTAGCTTGGTGCTAGATGATGTGTGAGTTTTTCAGCATTATTTATTTATTATGACTATTTTTCGAACCCCTTTCTTAATCCAGCCCAGCACGTCTCTTTGGGATTGACCCTTCAACTCCCAGGCGACCCTGGACAGATCGGTAATTACTTCGGAGCCTTCGTTTAATAAGATGCCTATATATTTTAGCAAAAGTGTCTTGACAATCTTGATAAGGCTTTTTGCGTCAGCCGTTACGAGTAGAGTAGAGACTTCCGTTTTTTTTTTAAATGAGTGCACTAAGCTGTTGCAATTCCTACTCTTTTTATTTCATTGTTTTGTTTATATCAACACCGTTGCCAATGTATTTCCTTTAACATTTTATCTTTATTTATACCTGTCTTCTATATTCCGTGACGTCACGAAACGGCTCTGTTGGAAGACCAGCGCGTTGGTTGTACACACATACAGCTAACCCATGCTGAGACAGGGACCGTTCTGTGACTCAAAGAAACTGTTTAAAAAAAAATACAAATAAACTTTCCTACTGTATATATCTAGTATTTACTTTGACGATTAATAATTCAAAAGATTTTTATTTACTAAAATGTACAATAATACATTTTTTGCGTTTATTGAGGTAGGTACTTTTTTACGTATTAGCACGTTTTAGCAGTGGTCACAAAAAACGTGTTTCAATAAACTATGAACAGTTTTTTTTTCTATACAAAATAGTTTTTCCCTCAGGTTAAATAGTTTAAGCTGTTAAAAATTATCATTTATAAATAATAATAATAATAAATAATGTTGGACAATTCACACAGCATTATCTAGCCCCAAGCTAAGCAGAGCTTGTGTTATGGGTACTAGATAACTGATATACATAATACAATATATTACATAGATAGATTTTTTTTTATTATTTACCTGCATATTGAATTATTTAATTCACCTGGGTGAGGGACATAGCAACCCGCCCCGGCTTTCCACGGGTAGTAGAGCATATTATCTCAAAGGGATTATAGGTAGCGCTTTCCATGAAAGCTCTCAGAATACTTGACTTTTTTCGAAATTTTCAACAATTATCATTATATTTCAATCAAATTACACAAAATCTTGACAAATTATATACGTAAACATTCCAGATGAATTACTCTATCGATTTGTGGAAAACCGCATGTAAATCAATTCAGTAGTTTTTGAGTTTATCGTGAATAGACAGACAGAAAGACAGACGCGGCGGAGGACTTTGTTTTGTAATAAGTAGTGATAGTGATATTCTAGTAATATTATAAAGGCGAAAGTTCTTCTGAAGATGTTTGGCCGAAGACCCAAACTACTGAATGGATCAGTCTTGTCATTTTGCACACGCGAAACCACAGACAATAGCTAGTAATTATGTAATGGGCAATTTAATCCATCAGTCTAACTGGTTTCATTCAGATTTAAAATCGATTTATAGAACCATCAGAGTTCAGACCAAAATCAACATAATTAACCATGCATTTCAAATGAGCCAGTTACGTTCCATTACTCGATTATTAGGTACCTAATAGCGTAGCATCGATATCAGTGCGAAACCAGCTCTGAATTCAGAAACTTGTGTCAAATGGTGTTCATTACAAGTTTAGTGAGTGCATTTTATGTTTAAGTCCAAGTTATTGTTGCTGTAGCCAGCTGTGGCGGTTCTGAAGACCGATAACACACACAATTATACATGAGCGCGAGGATACATCAGCGCGCCAATGCCAAGGTATTGCCCAAGCTTCACCTCACCCACCCGTAGGCATTGGTTCATCTGTCAACCCTCGATTCGCACCATCTCGGCAAGGTGACAGTGGCAGCTTGGTTTAGCAACATCCCGTTATACGAGATGACGTATAAATATAATACCTAGCTATACACTACACCCGCCGTGTATCCTGTTTGAAGTATTTTTGTGTGAGTAGGGGTTTATAAGAGTTTCAAAAGTTTCTCGAAAAAAAACCTGACTAGTATTGTAATTATTTCCAAAGATTACATACAAATGTATGTACTTTAACCTACAATAAACTAACAAACTAAAGTTTTGGCTACCCTCAAGAATATTTTCTCATAGTCCTCCGCCTTGCGTCGTATATCCCCATGTCTAAGGGTCGCGATCACCCGTGATATCATCTAGTCCCCGACAATATCACGCCAGCTGCATCTTTCCTTGGCGACGTGAAGAGCTTCGTGGTCACTTATATCTTTAGGTATTTCCTTGAAATAGATATGTCCTGAGTATCCCAGTAGCATAGTCGACGTGTCTATATTCTAGAGACAAGACCGGCTCAATAATAATAATGTCTGAAAGCTATCTGCAGATTTCCTCCGAAAAAATATTCCTCCTGTACTAATAGGTTTTAATAAATAATAAATCATCCCTGCTTGTTTATTTAGGGCATTTTCTGAATAATTTGTGTATAAGACTCGCAAATTTAGTAGGCACCTAGCTGGTGAGGTTTTTACGAAGAAGCTCGTAAAGAAATGTTTATTTTTCGTTTTGTCGGGTCAGGTTTGTCTTTGTTCTGTTCGGTCTTTTTTATTATGTTCTAACTAGGAAGTTTAGTATTAAGGTAGTTTCGCAGTAATTTAGGGTTAATAACAACCGATATCGAATTCTGTCCGTAATATATCTATTTAATTAAAGACATTGTTGAGAAACGAGACAATTTTATTTATTTCTTGTTACACAGAACATTCTTCCATTACAAGGGGAGGCGGGCAAATCAATCATGGCAGCCGAGCCGGAACCATAGACTATGCTAAAGTCTATGGACGTAGAGTAGGTAGACAATGTCTACCTAAGTAGACGGTTAGGCCTAAGTCAGCCCAACTGTCGCCATATCCCTTGTAGGGCGACCGTTGGGACATTCTTTCACCAAAGTTACATGTAGGGTGCGAGGGCAAATAAGGATTTTTCGTACAGCTTTGAATGAAACTTTTCACGTTAGCTATGGATTGGTTTTCGAATCAGTCACAAACATGTCGCTTTGTTGGGAAATTCGCGTGACGCGAGAGCTGGTGAGTATCTGGCGTAGCGCATTAGCATTGCCATACAGCGGGAAAATGCAGCCAGCGTCTTGGGAACGCTTCCAACTGGTATTGATATGGATCAGCTACCTGTAGATTGTTTGCAACAGTCTGCAGTTATCTCAATTGCTTCAATTGTAAATACTAGTTTATATTATCTGATTGTTATTTTCTTTGTTGGGTGTATAATTAAGTTGTGTTAACTTAAAAAAATGTACCAACGTGTAGATGCTGAAAAGCACTAGAGTTCTACACTTCTAGTGTACATAGATCATACAGAGCTTACGTGAGACATACAGAGCAAAGTATAATTATTATTATTATTTAATTATATAATTAAGATTGTGATGTACCTACCTAAATAACTAATAATCGAAATTGCAGTGCCCAACAGTGTACATATGTACCTACTAACGTTAGCTATAATTAGAGCTACCAACCTTTGTACATACGCACGTCACTATACGCACATCACGTTTTGACTTGTCTAAGTGCTTATTTTGTAAGCCTAAAGAAATAAAGTTATTGATTCTGATTCTGACGTGTCCAAGAGTCCTGTAAGGTCTAAAGGAAATAAAGCACTTTGATATTTGATATTTGACATATTAGCAATGAATAAATGAAATGAAATGAATTTATACTTTGCTCTGTGTGCTCCATCCACGTATGCAATAGTTAACCGACAGACAGCGCGATCAATGCGAGAGGACCATCCGGAGGGAGCATGAAGCATCCTAAGGCACGTCTCTTGTACGTGACCAGCGAGACAATGCTCTGGTTATAGCGATGAGTATCACTTAGCATGAGGTGGGTTTGTTTAACTTCAGGTGATAAAAGTAATGATATTATCCACCTCTAGCTATCTTTAGATAGTTCTTATACATGCTGCTACGTGTATTAAGTCGAAAGGGGGTGATTCTTAAACCCAAGAGGATCAAATTATGAATAAAGATTTTTTTAAATTGGATTTTACCGAGCTCTGTAATGTTTGAAATTAAAAGATTTGTAGAACAAAAGTTGACCCTCTCTGGGTCCAGAATCACCCCTTTTGGCTTAGTACACAGGTTTCATGGCACCATTCCTAGACTATGACGCAGCACCTGAAGAAGCCCTAAATTTTTTATTTGAAAATATTCGTATTTTTTTGAACGGTAGCCTTTGCTCAGCAGTGGTGCCACCACGGCTAAATATAAATAAATAAATAATAAATGTTTTTTCCAGCATCTGCTCTCGGTTTCGACCACAACGGCATCCAGAACAACATGAACTTAGGTGATATTCCAGAAAGATCCGTAGTAGGTCTCCCATTAGTAGGTAAGGTGCATAGGTGTGAAGTTGCCAACATATTTTATCTCTACAATAATACCGTGACTTGCCTCTTTATTTGATGCCTTTTAAACGTGGTTTTAGTGTAAAAATCTTATAACCAAATTTTTACTAATAATTTTTACCTTTCAGCCATTTTAGGCTTCTTGTTAAGTAGCAATGCGATGTATAATTCACAATAGCGGTGGCAACCTTTGAGCGGAGCCTCCGAAAATGTGATTAAATTGTAACCGGAAACACCGGAGCATTCCACGAGTAAGGATGAGTTTACACGAGCTAAGCTGAGTTTACACGAACATAGGGTAAACGAAGGCTGGCGTGTGATATGCTAGATTTGTTACCTGGACCATTAACCTTCCAGTGGTCGCGCGCGGTCTCTGAGTCCGCAACGAACTTATAATATGTTTTTTAGTATGATTTATACAAAAAATACTTCTTCTCATTATGAGCTTATACAATGTCATAAAATATTTATTCGTCTCCAGACACGTAATATTGCGGAATCACAGACCGCGACTACTCATGTTCTGCGCAAGGGTGCGACTCCTCGAAGGTTAATCATCCAACATCTAATCCATTCATGGATGTTCGGGAGAGATCGTTCTTGAGCGATAAGACCGCAGAGAAGAGAGAACTCTACGTGCGGCTTGTAGTGCTTATTTTGTAAGCCTAAAGCTTGCCTAAAGAAATACCTTAAGTTATTGAAATCTGATATCTATTCCTGTACCAACTCAATTTTATCCGAACCCACGTTTTTTTTCTTGTAGACATAAGTAAATGTGCCTATTAAAATACCTCATGATATTTTTAGAAGTGTGGGTGGGATGACAATCCGAAATAAATGGAGATTTTCTTCCACCCACAGGGCCAAAAATATCATTTTCTACATATTTCTCTCTGATTTCATCAGATGAAATTTTATCTGATGAAATCAGAGATTCTAGTAGTACTAGTACGTTGTGTAGTACTACACACAGAATCTCTGATTCACACATTGCTGACTGCCGCACAAAATTTGTAGGCGTGTATTCCTAGCGTTAAGCCTCTTGTTCACTTGCGGTTTTCCCGAAAACTCACGTTATTTCATGTCCCGTTGATTTTCCTAATCGCGTTTACAATCTTGAATAATATTACTCACGCGTTTTTTAACCTCTCACGCGGATAAAGTTGCACTGTTTGTAACTAGTAATGTTTTTTAAAGTGTCATTAATGTATGGGTAGGTGCATTCATCTTTAATTTTAATTATCATGGCTACCTTTTTTAATCATACCTGTTTTCGTCGCAGATAAATTACATTCTAGATATTTCACCGATAGCTGATAAAGCCTGCTTATTAGGTTCTTCATTTAATAGATACATGTCTGGAATACCTACCAAAGGAAGGACAGCAGCTTCCTGCTGAGTATTTTTCAATACCAACACTTTGATTATCCACCTGCCAAGCGTGGTGATTATGGCAAAACCCCCTACATGGGGCCATCCACTCGATGGACCGACGACGTCGTAGCGGTCGCAGGGAGTCGATGGATGGAGGC
This sequence comes from Eupithecia insigniata, assembly GCA_947859395.1. NCBI lineage: Eukaryota > Metazoa > Arthropoda > Insecta > Lepidoptera > Geometridae > Eupithecia > Eupithecia insigniata. The sequence continues at coordinate 13,088,949 of OX402007.1, read as the reverse complement.
GGCTCAGCACAGCTATTTGTGGCGTCGTATGGATAAGGCCTATGTCCAGCAGTGGACATGTATGGGCTAATATGATGATGATGATGTTTAGAGTATTCCGTGTGAACAACGCAAAACTTACATACCAGGTAGATTGGTACCTGAACGCGGGTATCACACCTGGTCTCTCCCAAAATAACCGCATATTTGCGAAGGTACACCCGCGATGAAATTTTAAATTTATACATTCACGTAGAACCGCTGAATTAAGGCCTTTTACTGCTCTACCTGAATTGAACTTTGTGCTTGTGAGGTTAAACTTTGAAATCGCTTTTCGGGTACGTTTTTGATTAATGTGTTAGGGCTGTCACGTTAGCTAGGGTTGACAGAGGTGATGTTTTTAAAGTGCTTTATTGCCAAGTACAGGTAAACAGAGTACACCAACAATATGAAAATAAACTAAGCCCGTACTTTTTAGGCCTACAAGTTTTTTTGAATTATTTGAACTAAAATATTATGAAATTTCAATCAAATAATAGAAACAAATTAGAACTATTATTTAAATTGAAATTTTTGAGCTAACAGCAGGCTGTTATAAACAATCTACTGGTAGCTCAACTGATCCATATCAATACTAGTCAAAAAGGTCTCCAAGACGCTGGCTGCATTGCCTTGCTGTATGGCAATGCTGCCGCTGCGCCAGATACTCATCAGCGTCACGCGTAGTATCGCACAGCGTTTAAACCATTACTGTCATTTCTAAATAAACGAATCTTTCAATTCATTAGGTTTATAATGACACCGGGTAGAAACAGAATTTTTTGGAATCTGGGGCGTACGTGGAAAAAATCAAACCAATTAATTAGATTGTTAAATTGAATTACGTCAAAAAGCAGACGTTTACTTTCCTGAATTTTTCAACTTCTTTCATTTTGTCGTGTTTTTATTTCATTTCTGGTAAAAACAAGCGGCCTAGACGGAAACATAATTTACATAAATCTACATACATACTGCACAAACTTTGGAAATGTTGGTTTACTAATTTAGATGATGGAAGCTGTCACAAGATGCATACATCTACGAATCTGTTTACTGTCTGGTATTTGTCAGTGGGTGCGTTGACAGTGACATTAACGATTACATAAAAACCTAAAATGACAGTGGCCGAAGGAAAATAAATTTAGAAAAAAAATTGACAGTGTATTACAGTACGTATGTAATATAAAACGTTGGCCCTGAGCCTGAATTCTCCTTGCTAGAGTAGGTCTGACATCCAATCCGATTATGAGATTGAAGGAATAGATAATGAAACTGTGTTTGCGCATACACTTGTGCACTACATTAATGTCCTGCGCACATGGCTGAATCCGTTGAGGATTTGGCTAGGAGGACATCATCTACGTAAGTTGTGGGCATTCAGATTGTAGGCATTGAACGTTTGTCTTAAAAAAACAAGAAAAACAGATTGAAAGAAAGAGAATGAAAATTGTTTATCATTACATGGCTATATTAAGATCACTACATAGTATAAAACAAAGTCGCTTCCCACTGTCTGTCAGTCTGTCTCCTTCCTATGTAGGGTATGCTTAGATCTTTAAAACTACGCAACGAATTTTGATGTATTTTTTTAATAGATACTCAAGAGGAAGCTTTACATGTATAATTTAGTACCAGCATTGCACCCGTGCGAAGCCGGGGCGGGTCGCTAGTTATAACTAAATTATTGTTTCGCTATTCGGAAAAAAGCAACAAGCATATTTGGCCTTGGGTTTTTGTATTAAAACAAAGACGCATGTCGTATAAGTACGTCATGGTAGATTCGACACGCAAATCAAAGATACTTTTTGTCATTTTGTCTGACAATGTTATTGTTGTCTGACCGTCACTTGCGAAGATGAACATATTGACTTGTTTTTTTCGTATGCCAGAACGAAATCTTTTGTGAGTGTTTTTAAACGCACGTGATAACTATCCACGTGCGTTTTATATACTTATATAAGTATATATTTATATACTTTGACTTTTTGTTATTTCATAAATAACATAAATAAATAACATTTATTGATTGTCATGTAGTTTTATTAACTGACCTGTCTTATTAACCGACCGTAAGGAAGACGTTCACTGATTTCTCCGTAGGAAAACTATCAAAATTGGTCAAAGGTTTGTTTCGTACAAAGAATGTTTCTGGTGTGGTGGTAAAAACAATATTCTCAAGGAATTATTTATCCCTTAAAACTTAAAAAGATAGTATAGTTGAAGACGTGTAGTATTTTTTTTTAAATAATTTGTCGTGATTTAAAAAACGATAAACCGACTGAACCTTCCTCTTGTTTACGCCCGTTGCCACGACCGTCGACTTTGAATCCCTTACTTTCACACTGTTTTTAAGTTTTTCGGGATAAATACTTATCCCTTGGGGATAACGTTTATGGGACCATCTCGGGATCACTTTCTATACAATAGCGACAGAATTTTATAATCGGTCCATAATTGGCGGAAATATCGCGTAACGTTTTTGTATGTTGGTACATAACATACAAAAAAAAGGAAAAAAATACATATAGGCGAATTGAGAAGCTCCTCTTTTTTTGGAGTCATTGGTCATTTCAGAATATTGACCGTGGGGCCGCGGCGTACGAATATCGACCCTTCCTTTTCAACAGCAACACTGCGATCCCCAATCCTCCTGCCAAGCGTGGTGATTATGGCAAATCCCCCCCTACATGGGAGACCATCCACTCGATGGACCGACGACATCGTAGCGGTCGCAGGGAGTCAATGGATGGAGGCGGTCAGGAGTGCTATTTGTGGCGTCGCGTCGTATGGGGGAATGTCCAGCTGTGGACGTATATGGGCTGATATGATGATGATTTTAGAATATAATGAAAATTCGTAATGAATTCTCATGGAAATCCAAACACTGCAGGACATTAGATACGAATAAACCCGAATCTCTTGATAATTACAACTCAGCTGTAAGTATACCAATTTAAAGTTCTGAGCGAAAACAACTTAGTTAAATCAAAAACAGCCGTAGAATTAATTCAAATTAACTCAATCAAATCTGAATCCATTACAAAGTTTCTCTAGCGAACTTCAGTTAAGGAGCACCTTGTACTTAATAATAACATACTAGATATATACTGATAGCACATAATAAATTAAACATAGCCTATAATGTAGTAGATATGTAGCTTCATCATCATCATCATATCAGCCCATACACGTCCACAGCTGGACATAGGCCTCCCCCATACGACGCCACAAATAGCGGTCCCGAGCCGCCTCCATCCATCGACTCTGCGACCGCTACGATGTTGTCGATCGTCCAATGAGTGGATGGTCTTTGGTCTCCCATGTGGTAAATACATATATAGCTTAGGTATAGGTAACATTCTTCTCCCTTCTGAGTATTTTTCAACACCTACACAACACTGCGATCACCAATCCGCCTGCCAAGCGTGGTGATTATGGCAAAACTCCCCCTACATGGGAGACCATCCACTCGATGGACCGACGATACGTAGCGGTCGCAGGGAGTCGATGGATGAAGGCGACTCAGGACCGCTATTTGTGGCGTCGTATGGGGGAGGCCTATGTCCAGCAGTGGACGTGTATGAGCTGATATGATGATAGGTAATCATTAAATCATTTATTTCGTAAACCGATATAGGATTTTTATTAATGTTTATTTAAGTCCAATAAGTGTTCATTCATTCATTTATTTACATAGCAAAAGTAAAAAGTAAAAAGATTTTTATTTGCCAGAACATAATAGTAATATTCAGTAAATTAACCTTAAATATAAAGAAAAACTGACAAAATCGGACTCCACTCAGCATGTGCTATGGTAGAGCAGATCATATCATAGCGCTGGTCTTCATCAGTCTTCATCATGAGGTCTATAATAATTTCGCTTCCTGATGCTGAACTTGCGTGATGATTCCTTTGCATTTTTCTTTTCTTTTTGTTTAATTTTATCTATATTTTGGTAATGAGCTAATGAGTTAGGGCTTTACGCGCAAGCGTGGTTTATTTTCAAGTGTTTTTATGTGGTTATCTGATACTTTGCTCTTCTTTACCTCGACACAGCGAACTTTATTACCAAACGGCTGAAGCAAATTTGATAAATGAGTTATCAAAATACTCGTGTCTATGGTGGTTCTCAGCTTTGTAGGCCATAGCCCTCTCATTTGGCGGCAAAATGTAAAAAAACGAGGACCAAATCAGGTTTTTTATACTTAGTTTTAAATCACTTGCTTATTTAGGTATCTATTTCAATTCTCAATGTTTTTACTAGGTAATCATATGACCCATGACTGATTGCAGACAAAAACGTGCCCGCGTTGGCCGTACGCGAATCAAGTAACTTTGGCGGTGCAACTTTTTTTTTTATAGTTTATAGTCCTTTGTTTGACCACAATCTCACCTGATGGAAAGTGATGATGTGGCCGACGGTGTATCACGAAGTTCTAGAAGACACCTATTCACTCTTGCCTTGAAGAGACCCAGATTGTAATTCACCGGAAAAACTGAAGCAGGTAGCTAGTTCCATTCCTTAGCGGTGCGAATGATGAAGGTGGACGAAAACCGCTTTGTACGAGTGGATGGTATATCCACCTGATAAGGATGGTAATGTGCCGTCCGTCTGCTTGTCCTGGAGTTTGTATGAACTGTTCATAAAATACTACCCCCACTGCCCTAAAAAAATATACCTACTCATTTATTAGTTCTTCGTGGCATTATTATGAGAGAGGAGTGAGTGCACCTGTGTTTGTACACACTTGTGCACCATAATGTCCTACGCACATTACTGGCCTTCATTGAAATCTGGTCGCAGAGGTAAAAATTCGGCTAGGAGCACATCCATGCAAATTGAAATCGTTTTAGAGATTAAAAAACATATACTTAGTTTCTCTTGAAGTACCCGTTTGTTATAACTATAATTTATTTTTACCTTTTTGTAATCAATCATACCAGAAATATCTGATTTATATTTACTTTTGTAGCGTTACGAATTTCGAATAGAAAGTGCTGCGAATTTCGCTTCCAATTACTGGTCCGAGTTTCATTCATCATTTTTTGAGTACCAGGATTTTATTACGGTGTTTTTAAAGATTGATGGTCGTTATTATTTTCCACGTTTCTTGTTCTATCGTTTCTGCAGTGTTTTATGTCATTGTATTTTATTTTTAAGCGCTAATCTAGCAGACATTGTACCTCTATTCTAATATAATAAAAATAATTATAGTACCCAATTTATAGATTTATTTACAGGACAGACCACTTAATACTGCATATCTTACTCAACTTATAGACTAAAATAGAACGAAAGTAACAATTTAAAATATTATTGGACTCTATAACATCAAAATAAAAGTTGATATTTTCAACTGTCCTAATGAAAATTAGAGTAAGATTTGAATTTAGTTTTTTATTTTTAATACTTGGATCGACTGTGGTTGAATCGGGTTACCCTACCTGCCGAACTAGTTATGCACTGTATCTCGGCAGATAGTGCGCTCCTCCTCGCTCCTCATCGTTCATATAGAATATTAATAGTACAAGGTTTATTTAAAATTAAGGCAGTAAGTGCTTAACAATTGTTAGGTAAATGTGTGTATGTATTATATTGTAGACATAATTTATGGTATACTAAGTACTTAAAGAAGGATTAACAGAGCATCATCCCACAATTACACATCCTTGGTTAGATTATTACCATACCAGTCCTATCAGATTTAGCTGGATAGAAAAACATACCAGAAATAATACTTACGAAAACCCACCCAAAGTATTTTATATTTTCCAATGTAATCGCAGGACATGGGCCCGATTTCGAAAATCGATATGCACCATCATCGGTAAGAATCCTTACTTCCTTACTAATATTATAAACCCGAAAGTTTGTATGTATGAATGAATGTTTGTTACTCTTTCACGCAAAAACTACCGAATGGATTTTAATGAAACTTTACAATAATATAGCTCATAATTATGTACATCAGAATAACAATAGGCTATAATTTATAAAGATACTAGCTGGTGCTCCCGACTTCGTCTGCGTAGGATTAGTACTTCGAGTAGCATAAACTAATGCATGGCGGGATATTGTTCACGCGGGCGTAGCCGCGGGCTCGTCAGCTAGTGATAGATAACAGAGTGGATATTAAATCGTATTTTTAAGGTTTTAATTTTTCCGACAAGATAATGAGTGCTGTAGCGTTTAGCTTCAGCTTGCCCCATTCTGCATCTTGCATGCCTGCAGTCTTTCGTCACCCCACCTGGCCACCACTATCAACACTACGTTTGCCGATTCGCGGTCCCACACATAGCATTATCCGAACGAGAGTTGTCCGAAAATATTGAAATTCGTGTCCTACCTGAGGCGGGCCTAACGCAGCTCATGAATTTTTTACTGCTCGTGTCAGTCCCTACTAGCCGTCACATGTTTCCAGAATTGTATTGGTTCTGTTCGCTGAATATTAAGAGCTGAGGCAATACGTGGGGAAGCGATATGCCAATAAAAAGTATGGGGGATGACGGCGTGTCGCGGTGATCGACGTTGCGACATGTTGCAAGTTCTATTTTGATGTGTCGGTAAGGCTTCGCATGGTGACTTTATTTCTCAGGGCAATGATTTTCGAAATTTGGAATATAATTTTTTGCTTCTGCTTTTTCCCTAAATAGCACATTGTAGGTAAAAGTACATTGTAGGTATAAGTACCTTGTAGGTACAAGTACATTGTAGGTACAAGTACATTGTAGGTAAAAGTACATTGAAGGTAAAAGTACATTGTAGGTAAAAGTGACTAATTCATAACGAGGGTGTCTGTCATCATTGATTTGACGGGTCGGGTACTTGCCTCCGTGGCGCAGTTGGTTAGCGCAGTCCCGTATTCAGGGGAAGGTCGCGGGTTCAAGTCCCGCCGTAGTCGTACATTTTTGGGATATTATTTAATATCTTTGATTTGATTATGGATTTGCATTTATTATGGAATTGCATTATATTCAGATCTAAAGTATCTGAATATGCTAAACCTACGAGGACATTCGTCGTTTTTTAAATCTGCAGTATCACTCGACGTTCACATTTTAAAAATAATTTACATGATTCTATTTTTAAATCATTGTTCCGAAAAAGGATGATGTCGTTTATCACTTGGCGGATTTTTAATACAAACTTTTTATCCTGAGCCTTATTAAAATGATGGTTACCGTGGCCGCGTGGTTACGTTTCACCATAGATGAAGGAGTTTATTTTGTCCACACAGGTTTGAAACGGAATTCTAAAGAATTTTCTCTACCACTCAGCGTGTTGAAAATTAATTTACAGAGAGTCATGTCTTCCATGTTTAAAAAAGTATACTTTTAATGACGTATACTTTCTGCCTCATGTTCGGAAAAGGAATTTAGAGCTCGAACTTATCGAACAGGAAGGTACAGAACCCGTTATTTTTTATACGTAAGAAGTATTGTACAATCCTTTCAAAAGCAAATAAATGCAAGTTATGCATAGGAATGCATAACTTGCATTTATTTATGATTTATAATATTGCTTTACTCGTTATGCTAAAGTTATAGGAAAACCAACTTCATGAATATACTGCAAAACTTTTCTAACAAATAAGTCAGTTATTTCAAATAATGAATAAAATATTTGTTAAATAAGTTAATATCATTTCATCCTCAAATTTTCCAAATCAAGCTCTACTTGATTTTTTTACTATCCTCATACCCTATCAGACAGCAGGCCGCCGTCGTCGCTGACCAAGCAAAATAAGCTCATCTCCAGAAATGAACCGATTTGCATAATCCATTCTGTTTGTTACGGGATTATTTGGAATATTACCGTTTTATCTCACACAGTCGACGAAATATGAAAATTTTGATGTTTAGATGTTTGTTACCTCTTTACGCAAAAACTACTGAACGTGACTGAAATTTTGAATATATGTATGTACTTCTTGACCTGAATTAACATAATAGCATAAACAAATTTTCCCTAGAAATAGGGGCGCAAAGCCGCGGTCGGATACTAGTAAAGTTATAGAACACACCCTCGTGTTAGTGCATCAAAAGGGCTGACCAAATTGCGCTTACTGAGATTTGGTCAGCACTTTTTGTCAGAAATTATAGATAAATAACAATACAATCGAGCAAAGGAAATTGTAAAATTGATACGTTACAAATTGACAATTTCCATCAGGTGAGATTGTGGTCAATCGAAGTAACCTCATAACTAAAAAAAATCTGATTTCAACGCAGAACTTTGAATGCAGAAAAACGTTAGATTTTTTAAAAATGACGACCGAGAGTAAAAGTATTTAAAATGCTTGAATATTTTGGATAGATACCCTGTTTCTTAGTTTTCTCTATTTCTTATATTATGTAAGCTTCACCTACTATTGCGAAGAGAGTACTTATTCACAAATAGCATTTTCAACCTTTAGTTTAGACTGAGCTAGTATCAGGCCCTGATATAAAAAAAAAAATTGCGACATACATAATGTAAATACTATAAATAAGAACAAACTCGCTGTGCCCAAAACTAGGCTGCACAAGATTAGTGTATCTTTTAAAGGCCAATTGTATACGCTTCTACAACAAAACTCCGAGTGAAATGCAAAAATTATCAATAAATAAATTCAAACAAACTATCAAACATATCTTTTGTAAAAAGGCTTATTACAAAATATCAGATTATTTAGAGGGTAAAAAAGCCTGGGACGACTTTTGTTCCAACTCGAAAACTAACAACCTAACAAGGTAAAGGTTTCTTGTTCGCTTCTTTACTTTACATTAAAAAGATTGAAGTCAACAAAAAATCTAAGTGATCACTTTATTTCCCTGTTTTACTTATGTAATTTTAATTTTGTGAAGTGTCCAAGAGTCCTGTAAGGTCAAAAGGAAATAAAGCACTTTGATATTTGATATTTATTAGTATCAGGGCCCTAATTCTAATAAATTATTCACTTAACCATAACAATGGCATCGTCCCAAAATTATGTATTTTTCCATTTTACCAATTTTGAAAGAAACCACAGATGGAAGGACGTGTGTCAAAAATGTCAAGGTTGAAACCAATCTATGAATCGCTCCGTGCAAATAGCACCGCACGTACTATCATAGTAAAGCTATTGGTTAGCAGAATTCGGCCCCAGGTCATAAACACTATGTAAGCCATAAAACTTTTGAAACTATCATGGATATTTATGACACCTAAAGAGGTAAGTAACGGGATATTTGAGAACTCAAAACTCAAATCATGGTAAATATATCGTTATTAAATTTAGAACGCTTCCTGATCTGAAAGTCTAATTTTTAAGCTGCCTAAGAAGTAAAATGCTTAAATGTCTTCTATGTAAGCCATTGCTGAAGCCGAGTGTACACGTTTAATATTTGAGAGTCAGTATCTTTATTAAATTTTCAGGCATTGCCTCCGCCGCCGGCAGGCTTTACCTTCTCAGATAACGGTAGAAAGAACGATGCTTATAACTTTACTCACACTCCCTTGGTTCTTAGTAAGGCTGAATTCGTTAGACAAGGCCAATGAAATACCTATTTATAATTACTACTGGCTTCTGCTTGTGGTTTATACATACTTTAATGAGATAAAAAGGCACAAGATATCGTCTACCTCCTGCAAAATTTTACTAAAATCCGTTGATCCGTTATGGCAAAAAGAGGTAACAGACATCATCATCATCATCATCAGCCCGTACACGTCCACTGCTGAACTTAGGCCTCCCCCAAACGACGCCACGAATAGCGGTCCTGAGCCGCCTCCATCCAATGACTCCCTGCGACCGCTACGATGTCGTGTGTCCATCGAGTGGGAGGTCTTCTCACACTCCGTTTCGCATTGTATCGCGGTCGCCACTCAAGAACCTTTACTCCCCAATAGTCGGTAACTTTGGTTCTTCTACGAATTTCCGTATTCCGGACCCTATCGCGCAGAGAAACTCCGAGCATAGCTCTCTCCGTAGCTCGCTGGGTGACTTTGAGCTTATGCACAAGGCCTATAGTGAGCGACCACGTCTCGGATCCGTAAGTCATCACTGGTAGCACACAATGGTTAAAGACTTTCGTCTTGAGGCTCTGCGGTAACTGTGACGAGAAGATATTGCGAAATTTCCCGAACGCTGCCCACCCTAGTTGGATTCGTCGGCTGACCTCTTTATCGAAGTTGGGTTTACCTAGTTGGACCATTTGGCCTAGGTAGACATCAACAACTTCGATAACATCGTTCCCCACATAGACCGGTAAGGGTGCGACATGGGCATTACACATGATATTTGTCTTACCCATGTTCATTTTAAGACCCACTTGTCGGGAAACGGTGTTGAGGTCTCTGAGCATCCTGCTAAGGTCTTCCATTAGGTAACAGACAGACAGACAAAATAACTTTTGCTATTATTAACCGACATCGAAAAAAATAACAGGTTCTATGTCCGGCTTTATGTTTGGTTTTTTTTTATATTCGTCTATTTTACCGTCGTTTATGGACCGATTTAGATGATTCTTTTGCAGTCATATAAAGAATGATCCTTAATTTTTTTACCCAAAGGAATTAGTATTTAGGTCACTAAACTTAAACAGTTTAAAACGAAGGGATTCGAAGCGGCATTTTAGTTTTTCAAAAATATCAATTGATAATATTGGCTATGATATTAGTATGGATAAGAGTAGATACAGAAACACATATGTATGTGCCAGTAAACAGGTGACGATTATGGACGGTTTTTGTCAAAAACTGTAAAAAATACTGCCACTATTTTGCAAAGCTTTGGTGAGCAGGTATATAAAAAGTGCCAAATGAAATTTTTAGAAACTAAAATTGCTTGTACTTTTGGTTTTGGGATCATTATAAAGAGAAAAAGCTTGTGAAAAGAGATTTTTCCCTTTTCATTTTTCTTTCTCTCGCGTTCAGAAGTCGTTGAAAACAGGAAACAAGAAGAAAACAAAAATCTGAAATAACAAAAGCGAGAAAAGGTATGCTGTCGACATACAGTAAATTCGAGAGCAATTATTGTTGTCGAACAAGCATTCAGGTAAAGTCTGGCAGTTAAAATTTGGCACATCCAGAAACAAATAAACATCCAGAAACAAATAAATATTCATTTATGATACAAACAGTTGTATGGCAATTTGTAGCTAGAAATAATATTGGTTGAACAATGGTTGAAATGTGTCCTACTCTTCTTCTTCGACAAAGCGAGATGCTCGTAATCTTTGCCCAGATTACGAATATTTCGCTTTGTCGTTTGTTTCTTGAAGCAAAGAAGACACGATCATTTGCAACCAAAACTGAGACCGAAGTCTTTAGAATAAAGAAATATGGGGTTAGAAGCTTTGTGACGTCATCTTGATAAGACTAGTCTTACCAAGACCTTACCTTTATAATACCTAGGTATTATATGGCCTAGGTCTCGATTGGACACAGTCGTAGTTGGCCTAAATCTTCATTCAACTAAATAGCAAAGTGACTATATCGAAAATAACAATTAAATAATATAAACAAATTAAACTAGTAGGTATTTACAATTGAAACAATTGTGCCAGATAGCTCAACAGGTCCATATCAATACCAGTCGGAAGCGTCCAAAAGACGCTAGCTGCATTGCCTCGCTGTATGGCAATGCTACTGCGCTGCGCCAGATACTCACCAGCTCTCGGGTCACGCGTCGCTTCTACCAGGAGCTCAGATATACATATGTATAATATTATATATCGATATTTGACTAATTCTCAGTTGGTGCTAGCCAAAGCCCCAAGACACCAGACCCAACCAAGATAAGTAAAACATAATAAAACGACGTTTTTAATAAATGAAATGAACGCGTAACATTAAACATTTTCTCGTTTCCAATTAAAATCCGTTTGAAGTCAATTTGAAATATTTTATTTAAATGGAAAAGGATTCGGTTTTTCTGTGAAAGCTCAACTTGGAGTAATAAATTGCTATATAGGGTGACCGGGCCAAAACAAACGAATTATTATTATTGATAAAAAAAAAATTTAGGTTTTTGTTATTTAGTGCCCGTAAGCCTGCACACTCAGGGTAACATCTAAGAAATGTAGTAACATACAATAAGAGAAAAAAAAAATGGGATATTGTTGAAGTTTATTAGTGTCATCAAGCATTTGCGCGGTCGGCAGCGCGCGTCTAGTGTCTCTGATTTTGCAGGTAACCGCTTCCAATCAGATGGACCGCACGCTTGACTGCTACCTTTGCGGTATAAAAAATATAAAAAAACATGAGTTACATGCAAAATGCCATGTTTGAACAATGTATTACGTTGTCATTACGTTCTTAATACTTGTTCCGTCCGCTCCACTCAGTATTTCCACTCTCTTTCGCCTCAGGCAAGGTACAGAAAAATATTCATCAGTTTTTCGGTTAATTAGATTAAAAAACAGCGGATTTTTCCGTTCATCGTTTCAGTTTCTGTAACTCGTCGATAACAGAATAAAGAAAAATGTATCGTGAATCATGTTAGATAACTGCCTCTGTCTTCCAGAGGGAGGGGTAAATGTGCAATTCCAAGATGGACCGCAGGCCGCAAACTTCAGCTGCAGGCTGCAAGCGACACTAGTAGTTTCTATGCATCTCTATGAAATTGATTCCAAGCGCGGCAAAACAGCGGCCTGCGGCCGCGGCGCGTAACGACCACAGAATGCAGCGCCAGATGGACCGCAGGCCGCTAACTGCAGCTGCAGGCTGCAAGCGACGCTACTTGTTTCTATGCATCTATGAAATTGATTCCAAGCGCGGGGACACTGCGGCCTGCGGCCACTGCGCGCAACGACCGCAAACTGCAGCGCCAGTGGTGTCAACAGTCGCAAGTCGCCTGCGGTTGCAGTCTGTAGCCCATCTCGGACTTGTACCTTAATCTAATGCCTGGGAAGGTTTAAGTACTACCGTCGTAAACGAAACTCGGAAGGATCATTTTCTCGATATAAAAGCCTAGACCTACAACTGAAATAGTTCTACTTGAACATTTCGTTGATTTTAGTCGGTAGGTATTTTTAACATTGATAAGGCCTCAATGCCGAGTTAAGGTAAAATTGACTACGTCTAAATATCTCTGGTGCTCTCAATCCAATTTAGGGCCCTTTGCGAGCTGTGCTCGCACTGGCGCCAAATTGGATCTTGTTCTGTAATAGCTCCCTTACTACCCTTGTGTTCTACTATAAACTTCACTTAAGGTTAGTTTGTTTAATCTTAAATTATTAGTTCCAACGAGCAATAAGTGGTGTAAAGAAAACAATGGCGGTTGTCGTATCGTAAAGTAGGAAGTTTATCCAGTGATCCATTGTCTTACTATATTTACTTCTCTTTATTACTTGAACTACTATAAAACTTGTGTCTGTACAATATATAAATAATAATAAAATAATAAATAATGCTGGACAATCCACACAGCATCATCTAGCCCGAAGCTAAGCAGAGCTTGTGTTATAGGTGGCTATGTGACTGATTTACATAATACAATCCTAAAATAGATAGATATATTTTTGTATGCATAAGAAATACCCAGAACACCCGAAACAAATATTTGTAGATCGTACAAACATTTGTCCCAAGGCGGGAATCGAACCCGCAACCTCCTGCTTCACAGGCGACCTTCGCCCGCCGCGCCATAACGGTCGTCAAACTATGTATAATAAGTATAGACGTCTCGTACAAAAATAAATTCGAAGGAAACTTATATTTTCCAAATGAGTTTTTCCAATTTTTTTAATCTATTTAAAGACATTTTCATTACATATCTGAAGCCTCATAAAATTTAACGATACTTTCAGAGCTCGGCGGCGCGGCGGCGTCAAAAGACTTATTAATATTTAAGCGACTTTTTTTTCAATTAACTTCAGCGCTCATAATAAAGGTATCATTTATGGTATGGATCTAGATTTTTATAGGTATAGTAGAAAAACGATATTTTCATTGGGATTTATAATAATATAAAGAATAAATAAACATTTAATTAGGTACTATTTGAAATTACCATAATATAAATAAATAATGTTTGACAATCCACACAGCATCATCTAGTCACAAGATAAGCAGAGCTTGTGTTATTCATTCATTCATATCAGCCCATACACGTCCACTGCTGGACATAGGCCTCCCCCATACGACGCCACAAATAGCGGTCCTGAGCCGCCTCCATCCATCGACTCCCCGCGACCGCTACGATGTCATCGGTCCATCGAGTGGATGGTCTCCCATGTAGGGGGGATTTGCCATAATCACCATGCTTGGCAGGCGGATTGGTGATCGCAGTGTTGGTGTTTAAAAATACTCAGAAGGAAGCTGCTGCCCTTCCTCTGGTAGGTTCCCTTATTCGGCTCTTACGACATCCACGAGTTGAGTTGGAGGGGTCGATATTCGTACGCCGCGGCCCCACGGTGTGTTATTGGTACTAGATGATAAATAAAAATCTTATTTCTAAAAAAAAAACAACATAGTTCAGAGGTCCGCCTTATCGCTGAGAGCGATTTCTCTTAGGCAACCTTGGGATGATATATAAAATACGGTATCGGTATCTCAAAATAGAATGCTGTCGTATAGCATGGGAAACACTTTTTCCGTGCTTTATTCGCGGAAGTGCTAACCACAAGACCGCAATGTACGAAACGAAAATAAAGTTGCCAACAATCGGAAAAGACTTCTCCCTATACTTCTACTCTCTGAAGTGGGATTTGCTTGCCCCGAATTTAAGTTTTTCCATTTCTAATAGAAAAAACTCATAGAAATCGAAATACCTTAAACGTTTAAAAAGGTTGAACCTTTATCGGGTAAAAAGGTGCGCCTTTGTCAGCATTTAGGGCCAACTCCACGAAAAGTTTAACAATAGTGTTGCCGTGAAAATTGCGGTGTATAATAAGAATAAACTCGCTGCCGCCTCCACAACTAGGCTACACAAGAATAATGTATCTTTTAGAGCAATGTTTATTACGCTTCTACAAAACTCAACTCAAACATATCCTTTGTAAAAAAGCTTACTATAAAATATCTAGACTAGAAGATGAAAAAGCTTGAACCGGGTTTTGCTCCAACTTGAAAAATAACACCTAACAGGCTAAAGGTTTCTTCGTCGCTTCTTTACTTTAGTCTACATACCGAAGCGACCTAAATAAAAAGTATCACTTTATTTCCTGCCAGTGTTTAATATTAAGAATTTGACATTTTCTAAGTACATTTATTGTATTTACGGAAATAATTAATTTTGTCTTTGACTTTATTTTTACGGTCTTATCTGAAGTATTTTGACAGTTCCTTCAACAAACTCTGATACTCTCATCATTTTATATACATACTTTTTTATTGCGACAGATTTTGATGTCAACTTTCAAACTTTAAATCGCAACAAGTACCTACTGAAATTATGACAAAACAGCAAGATTCAGGAAAAATCTCATTGTATCGTTATTACAGGCAACACTAGTCAAAAAATGATTTATTCAACGGTATTTCTGCTGGGAATTGATTCCACTCGTAATATTTTCCTTAGGTACGGGCGGGGTCGTATCTCATTTATACGAACGATAGATTATTTTGTGATTTTGGACGAGATTCTTCACAATATGCAAAGCATCTTTATCTTAAGTGATTTTTGAGCTGCAACATGAGATAATGTTTGAATCTATGATAGATGATTTAGGATTTCTACCTATAATCTGGCAAAACAAATATAATGTTTGTAAATATTGCTCCCATCTTTAACCTAAAAATCACTTTCTTAATGTTGATTTTTTCACAGAAGTTGCACTGCTTGTCGATATCAGTTCTTTCCTCCAATGCATATTACTGACAATTACTTTCAAAGTCGATGCATATATGAGAATTTACGATTTTTGTGCAGTAAATTGTATACAAAAATACTACATTGAGAATGGTCCGAGTATAGGTAGTTAAATTAGACTGTAGCTCTCCTTTCTAGCTAGAAACTTATAAAGCTGTCTGACTATCTGATATCACGAAATAACCCGAATTATCTTAAAGAATTTTATAATATCCCAAAAATTTACGACTCCGGCGGGACTTGAACCCGCGACCCTCCTCTGAATACGAGGATGCGCTAACCAACTGCGCCACGGAGGTTCTTTAAGATTACCCAAAGTGCGGGCATAAGCACTATAATAACAAAATCCGAATTATCTTGTTCCTTTCCTTCTCTAGTAGTCAGAAAATATATCGAAAAAAATCTGGAAAATATTTCATTCCATTAACCTCGTGACTATTATGGCTACAATAATAACTACAATTTACGCACAACGTATTTTTTGTTGAAAAGCAGTTTCCTCTGTAGCTATTAATATTTCCACGGTTTCCAGCTCATTAAACTCTCAGTTCTACTCCGGGAAATCATAAACGATATCATCGCGACAATCTCTGTGACGTACTAAGGTGTTACTGGCATTAAGATTCGATATCGCAACGAAAAAGTCTTATGTTACAGCAACATGAAAAACTAGATCTTAGGTAGGTAGGTATGTAATCTCCACTTTATTTTCATTGTTGAAAGATTTCTTTACTAGGAGAAAAAGTGGCACCTTGAAACAAATTTTACCACCGTTTTATTACATTAACCAAGATGTCAAACCAACTTTTACAGCCAATACATTTTTCTATTGTGTCATTTGTGACAGAGGTGAGATGCCTTTAAACTTTTCCTCCCCGCTAGTTTCACTTGTTCTGATTATCGTTTTACGTATCGCAAATCGTTTTGTGGAGTAGGTTCTGATATCACGGTATCTGAAAATAGGTCGGTTATTTCTATGTTGTCACGAACCGCTGTTTTTTAATAAATTCTACCTTTATCAAAACAAAATTGGATGTTTTATCGTTTGTTTTATGAATATTGCGTTGCGTTGTAGAGAGGAAAGGAGAGGAAATGGTCTGTATTTTTATTTCGAAAGGTTTGTTTATTTAAGTATTTTATTCGGCTTAAGATAAAATCTGCCACCAGCTTTCATAAGTTATCACTTCCTAGAGACTTCTTACAAAAATTTATTCGCAAGTACCTAATAGCTGTTAAAGTCATCAACACGGCTGATAGGCACCCTGTATACAGAAGTCATGGTATGTTAGTGCTAAAGGTATGCGTCCACTGCACCGAAATCGGAGCGCACGCAACGAACGCGGTGTCGTCGTCGGTATTTACAATATGCTGACAGGGTGCGTCCACTGCTTTCGGATTTTGCATTGGCAATATACAATATAATACAATACAAAACTCTTTATTGTAAACCACAAAGTGGTATAAAAGACATAGACATTAACATGAACAAGTTCAATGAGCGGCCTTATCGCTAATATATAGCAATTTCAAAGCGCTTGAGTTTCCTCGTAGTATACTCGTAATGACGAAGACATTATTAAAAAATTCTATTATATCCAGCGACGTCAAAAAAATGCCTCCCCCGGGGATACCTGAGTATACCCCATGTATGTTCCACGATTTTGCGGAGTATTCGAGTTATGATTTTTTAAAGTTTTATTTGAGAATTTTCGGGCGGACCGGTTAAAACTGTATATACGATTTTAGTCCTGCCATTTTATTAGTTTAATTTACTCCATTTCCTATCCTAATTAGCCTCTAGTAGAGGAATCACAAAATAGGCAATAATAAGCTGCTTAGATCCTAAAATTCCACAAATAAAAATTATAAAACCGTTTTAACCGTTCCGCCCGAAAATTCTCGAAGATAACTTTCAAAAATCATGACACGAAGAGTACCCAAAATCTTGGAACATACATGGGGTATTTTCAGGTACCCCTGGGGGTGAGATATAATTTTTTTTGACGTCACTGGTTGGTCCACCCTGTATATACATATATGCCAATCCAGTGGACGCTGTACCATGAGAAATCAATAGAAAACAACAAATCTTTACGCTGCGCTACGCTCGTGGACGCTCGTCGTCGTGGACGCACAGCTTTACTCATCCATATGGTGAGTTTCAAGCCGATTGTACTATATACCCACCCATTACCTATCGGTATCGGAATCCGATCCTAATTCCGATTTGATTAAGGTATTCACGAGTTTGTTGCGTAATTAATCCTCAATACCCGATTAACTAGATAACAGCCAGAGGCTCCGATTCTGGGTAACAATTTTGATTTAATTATCCGGTAAAATCATTGGATATTTATATTTTTCTTTCTGATTCGTTAGTTGGTATTGCCTCGTAGTTAGGGTCTGGATACGGCGAGGGAGTTGAATACGATATACATATATGATATATTAATGTAATTTGGAGCGTGAATATGTGGAAGTACAATTTCACCTGCTGTAATTTTATTTCATGATTTGAAACTACGAGTTTGTACATAGTACATCATTTTGTACCCATTTTTTCTTCTCATGTCAAATATTATTTTCCGGCTGTTCTGGGTATGTATAATAAAAAATATCTATCTATGTTATACTAGCTGCTGCCCGCGCGTTTGCCCGCGTTTTATAGGTATAATAAGGTTTAATAGCCTATATGTTATTCCAGGTCCGAATCTATACCCATACCAAATTCATATCAGCCTAATCGGTTCAGTAGTTTTGGCGTGAAAGAGTAACAAATATCCATTTCAGACATTTATAATATTAGTAGGAAGTAGGATAGGATACTTCAGGTACCCATAACATAACACAAGCTGTGCTTAGCTTGGGGCTATGAGATGTTGTGTGCATTGGCCAGCATTTTTTATTATGATTCAGTCAACCTAACTATAACTCTGAATTTATTATTTTCAAATTTAATTATATGCACATCTCTTGAAGAGTTCCTTTGAAACAGACGAAACGTATTAAGTCGTACGATGTTTACATAAAGTCGGACACATCCGTAAACATGTCTGTAAAATGGAAACATATGTCTGTTACACACTATTTTAATTATCACTAGCACTTGCCTCCGGTTTATCTCGTAGTACAGTTGATTCTTCGATGTTTTGATATCATAAGACAAAAGCTGTTGTATATTTAATAAACCTTTCTTGATTGGGGAGTGTTTTTGCCGATAGGTGAACAATAAAGCCAGGAACACATTTAGACATAGCTGATAACTTATCAACACATATAATTAGTTTTCGCAAATTGGCGTTTGCCTTATCAGTGATATTGATATGGTAAACGCTAATAGCTAAACAATTTTTTTTTAAACTCAATCGATCCTTTTGTTTTGTGAATGTACTTAAAATAAACGAATTAATTTTATTGCCAAATTCCTTACGCCCTTAAACACTTTTGGAAGTTTAGAAAGAAGAAAGGAAGAAAGTTATCAATCAGGCTAAACTACATAGATATCTACAGATAGAAAATTCCCATTTAAAATGTTAAACACTGAATTAAAACGTGCCTAACTTTTAATACCTTGATATTTACTCCGAAAGCAACGAACAGACAAAGTTTCAATAAGTAAATTGATAGAATGGAATGAAAACTCTGCCCTAGTTTGTATTTCAATAATCCCAACGCTCAACTTCTGCGGTTTTAAACATCATTTTCAATTTAAGCATTTTACTTTCACTTTTTTATTGAATAGATACCTACGTACGAAATATGTTTCACATTCAAAAAGGTAGGCACCTCAAAGTGTCAATTTTATAATTTTATTCATTAGAAAGGGTACCTAAAGAGAAAGTAAACGCGCTTTCTACTGTAATACAGTCGAAGAAGCCGGTGCTCAGCCGGTAGAGACCTCGTACATAGAAACCCAAAGCAAAAAAGTTGATAAAACAGACTCTTAGCTATTGCTTGAGTAAGGGGATAAATAATATTTTAATATTTCAAAATAAACTTTTTTAAAACAATCTTTTGTATCATCGAAGGCCAAAGTGCTTGTGAAAAAACATCCAACGAACCCAATCTCGAGGTGGTTAAGTCGTTTTGTTTGGGAGTTTCTACCGAAGGTAGCCATATATGACCACCTTCGGTCTCTGTCATCAGACCAGATCGATGGTACCATGAAATTGCATTGTCACCCAACTTACATAAGTACCTATGCCTTTCATCTCAATCGGTTGAGGATAACTGGTCTAAAATTATTTTGCAAAATTTGTCCCACATAAACTAACAGGACAAGTTATTTGCTAATTGACAATTGTATTGATTTATTTTACTTATTATTTTTATTGAATCGTTGAATGTTTTTGCTTTTTGACACGTGTATGTATTTAATGTTTTTTGCTTATTGAATGACTAAAATTAATTTGATGGCTACTCTATTGTATTAGGTCTGACCTGTTATTAATAGAAGTAATATTTTTGAATAAATACTAAATACTAAAATAGAATAATAATCTTCAATTTCAATTGAAGATTAAATAATAATCTTAAAATAATCTTAAAGAATCTTTATAAATTATAAATAAAAAATGCTGGACAATCCACACATCAAGCCTCAAGCTAAGTAGAGCTTGTGATATGGGTACTAGATGACTAAAAAGCTAAAAATAATAGCTAATATAAGCTTGTAATTAAGGTTCCTTTTCCCTTAACACTCTTAACTTGAACCATTATTACACGCTGCTCTGCTGGAGTTAAACGTATCATGATTCGTATTATTCTTGGATTAGCACGCCTACCTACTTTTACATGATGAAATAAACTCACAATCAGTTTATTTTCGTTTATAATAACAAATTAAACGGGTTGCGAATGATTTGTTACATCTTTACCGTCATAAATAAAGATCGAACAAAGAAAATTAAACAACATGAAATGCTTGATGTGATACAGTAGAGACGAAAGTATCGATGTTTGTTGCTTCCAAGAATTGTTTGTAATCGTTCGCCAATTGATACTGAAAATGCACCACATGGGTAAGAGTTCACGAATATATGAAAGGAGAAGAGACATCTATAGGTATTATATAAAAATTAACCCCTATTTCGCCTGGTCCGGCTATAACTTGAGAACAGCTTTACCGATTTCATTCATCTGTTTTTAAAATGTTTTCTAATAATTCGTAGAAGGTTCTTACACTTAAAAAAAAACAGAAAATTGCGCAGAAACTTAGAAAATTTTAACTTAAACGACTATTTTTATTATAAACTTTTTTTAGTGTAACCTTAGCCCCAGCGAATATCATACAATTTGCTAAGCACGTTTGAAATAAATTTGAAGTTTGAATTGAATAACGTCTGTCGGGTCAGCTAGTATAAAATAAAAGACGGAAACGTAAGGTATCTGAAAAATCGTTCCGCTTCTTGAAGCGGACAGTGATGAACAGTCACATTCATTCAAAAAACCAGAGAGAATTTTAATATCTATTCTATATCCCGAGGCTGATGCCTTTGATAAATTATCTTTAGGTAATAGGTAGGTACTAGGTACCTACTGACATTGTGTTAAGCACCACCATTACCCCAGTATAACATAAAGTGAATTGTTCTTTGTTCGTGAGTGTACAGTACAGGGTGATTGATGTCTACTGCGAGAGGAAAATTGCTTTCCGCAATTTAGATTTTCATTATTTTTACGATGAAAAGAATATCATAAATGATAATGGTTATCCCGGGCAGGGAATTGTTTGAACATGGCCACATGAGTGGTCATACATTGTTTTATCTTGCCTGTCTTTCAAGCGACTTTTTGATCGTTTCAAATTCTACATTTACTTTTGTATTCTAAAAACAAAAATGCTGGAAACACTACACAGCAAGTGAACTTACAGCGATGAAGGAGCTGTCAACAAATAAGAATATCAACGAGATGATGATCAATTGGCAGGTATTTTTCTAATTTCAATGTGTCAATCCATTGTCGTCCTTTGTCCCCGACCGTTTCAAAACCTAATCGTATACATTTTATGTAAGGAGTGACAGCTGAAGATAAATGCCGCGTGAAATAAGAGATCATACTCAATTTGTATTTATTTATTAATATTGACAAAGAAAATAACAATCAAATAATATAAAGAAATTAAACTAGTATTTACAATTGAAACAATTGAGCTAACTGCAGACTGTTGCAAACAATCTACAGATAGCTCAACTGGTCCATATCAATACCAGTCGGAAGCGTCCCCAAGACGCTGGCTGCATTGCCCCGCTGTATGGCAATGCTAATGCGCTGCGCCAGATACTCACCAGCTCTCGGGTCACGCGTCGCTTCGACCAGGCGCTCAGATAATTTTTTGAAAACCCGGAGAGCCTCGGTACCCCACGGACCTAGGGTCTCGACTCCAAGGGGAGCAAATGCGTAGGCTCTGTCGAGACCTGCATATTTGCGCCTCTTGAGATCCTCGGCCAAATCTGCCGCCGAACCAGCCCTCACGGATGTCCTTGAAAGATGGGAAGGCGCAAGTGTGTCGACACATGTAGCGTCCCACACAATAGGCCTGCCCAGCTCCCAAGGGACTAAAGTCATGCCGTCGGGCCTCTTACCATCGTCACGCAACAGACCATTCGGTTCGAGAATAGCTGGTACGTTAGCGGTGACAAAGGCCCGCCGGATGATGTCGTTAAGGCTGGCATGGCGAGATATCCGACCGGCAGCCCTAGTACACGATAATCCGTGATGACCAAGCTGTTCGACAACAGTACCGCACTGGCATTGATGAGGCGCGCAACACCTTGCACCCAACCGAAGACATGTTGCTATACGGAAAGTTACGGGATCCAATAGAGTGCCAGTATTATATGAAG
This sequence comes from Eupithecia insigniata, assembly GCA_947859395.1. Taxonomy (NCBI): domain Eukaryota; kingdom Metazoa; phylum Arthropoda; class Insecta; order Lepidoptera; family Geometridae; genus Eupithecia; species Eupithecia insigniata. The sequence continues at coordinate 13,066,307 of OX402007.1, read as the reverse complement.
GAAGTGCTTGCAACCAATGTCCTGACTCCCATTTAGAAACGGCCAGGAGACGGGCACGATCTGCAGAGCTGGAGCACGTTTGTAACAAACAATTCCGTGTCAACTCACACAGAGGCCCGTCCCATTGCCGTTGGGACAAAAGAGATTTTGGGGGAGCAGCATCAGGGCAAGCACTATGCCAAGCCATTCGAGCCTCGTCTAAGAACGAAATTTCGAATGAATTTCCAGGTGAGACCAAAGACGGATTTAAAATTTTTTCCACTAAAGAACTAGTGCTGTAGACGGAAGACAAGAACGCTGGCAGGGCTACACTTGAAATTTTGCGGATACCTAAGCCTCCCAATTTAATTTATTAATACTATGGGATCACAGGAACACTTAGTCAAGTCAAATACTTACGATTAAATTACATTTAAAATCATAGAACAAAAAATTATTAAAACAAAAATTAATATTACAATAAAAACTTATTTTAGGTAGCTGCAAAAGCATTGTCAGAAATGTATAAGTTTAGATTATAATTAAAAAGATAATGTCAGATTAGATATCTTACATCACAATCAAAAATATTTTTGTCAGCCAGCATCTCTATCAAGTCTATAATAAACAACTTTTAAAAATTAATCTATTTTTAACTAAAGATTTATCCTTGGTGTTGGTTTTATTTGTCGCGTCGTACGGGGGAGGCCTATGTCCAGCAGTGGTGTATGGGCTGATGATGATGTTGGTTTTATGTTCACCACTAGGTTTTATTCTTCTCATTTCTATAATCTAACAATATCTGCGTCTGTTTCAGTAACTTTAGTGTAGGTTCTCATATCAGAATAGACCTGAAATCGGTGTCCCAATTATAACTTTATACTAATAAATTATGCAGCTGTGTAGCCATAACATAAACTTATGTATCAGTTCGTAAGTTGTTTACCTATAAAATGTGATTAATTCTGAAAATATCCATCGTTTCGACAGTTCCGAGTGAGTAGCCTGCCAACGATCGCATAATGTCTATCACGTATAGAGTTGTTCTATCGAATTGCTTGATAAAATTAACCATTCGAACGTTTTCCCAAATAAAATCGAGGTAGAGTTTGCAATTTTTAATGTTATTTGCTGGAAAATAGGAGATTTTTTTACGGGAAAAGCTTCATCAGGAGCAAGTGCCACCGTAGTAACCCTATGCCAAGTGGAGTAGTAAGGTTTGCTGAAGAAGTTCCTACTGCACCTTTCTACTTGTGTTAGACATTAAATTAAATAGGGTAACCCCAGGATATGCCCCATTGGGATAGGTGCCTCGTTTTCAAAAAACCTAACTTCCCAAAGTCGTAAAATAAAGCTAATAGGTTAAATAAGGAGCGTATGCACCACACTCTTTTTCTCCTGCAGGTCATTCTGTGGATCAGACGCGTCTCGCTCCTACGTGCGATCATCTTCCTGGCGAACGCAAAAATCGCGTCACAATTTTGTACATGACTATTTACTGTTTCATAACTTTTAATGTTGTGATAAATTCCTTTCTATTTTTAGTATATCGATACACTGGTTCATTAAATATACACATAGGTCTCAATAACCATTCTAATGAATTCCGTTTATTTAAAAAATAAAAGGACATCTATCCATGTCGATAAGGATAGACGCCTCAAGGATTACGTATTTTTCATCATGATAGTGAATGTTAAAACTCAGACGTTGTATTTTTGTCAGGCAATTACTTAAAAAACAAATAAATTTTACTTATTTTATTCGAAAGGGCATCTACGAGTATCCTCGATCGCATTTTCATGGTGGGGCACCTATCCATATAGGTAGGCATCTATCCCCAAAAAAAGGGTCTGCAAAAACTCAATTCCTGAACAACCAGTAATTGTAAGGTCAATAAAACCAGTTAGTAATGTGAGATAAAATATTAAACTATCTATATTCATTGAAATTATTCACGACAAATTAATAATTTTAAAACTACAAGGCACTTTCAAAAATTGGCGCATCTATCCTGGGTTTACCCTTAATAATGTAGGATAATCCACACGGTAGCATTGGATTCTGGTATATTTTGTGATATTGGAGTTCCACCTGGTTTACCAGGACCACTTTGGTTATTTTGAGTGGAGAATTTATTATCGTTGAATTTCCTTAGAGTTCAAAATGTTTGCTATCTTCTATTCCACAAAATTTATATTACGAAATTTACAGATAAATCTGGCTTTTCCATCATTTTTGTTTACGAGTTGTAAACCCCATTTCAGCATTAACGATGAAAACTACAACACACGTGTGATTCTAAGTAGTTTTGATTAGTTTGTAAGGCATAATATTGTTTACGTTTAGAGCTAAAGAATATGGGCAAAGTGGGCAGTAAAATGGTGTCTACGTTTTTGCTTTTGAAGGTTTCTACTGTTTAAACTATTTATCTATAAAAACCCATCTAGTAAATCCATCTAGCAAAAGATTTTCCTCTATATAATAATAATAATATCCCTAGCCGAATTTCAGAGTTATTCCCAACGTCTCACGCATGACATTCCCAGCGTCTCACGAGTGGCTACCTATAACTACTTGCCGGGCTTACGGGTACACTTACGAATTCTTCCGCGGATCTCAGGCGCGTAGAGAACACCGCGCGCACCGCCAACAAATAAAGAACTCGGCGAAATAGGCGGATTGGTGTTACAGTAAATAATGCTTTTATTTCATCAGCTTATGCATCTAAAAACTCCTCTGATTCGCCAGTATAAAAGAGAAAATGGTGGATGAAGTCGATATCCAAAAATATAAAGATTCAGGGCATTCGTAGATATTCGAGTCACTTCTACAGTTTAAACGAAATCCTAGACATTATACATTTAATTGGTGATAGAAATGAAGGTATCGATACAAATAATCTTGTTATTCGATTGTCTAATGGATTATAAAATCGACATCCACAATACATTTCAGTTCGAGGAACGTTGGCTACGCATTGAATCGAAATGGAATTAAGCAAACATGTAGAGCTAATGTTAGAAGGTTTATTGACTCATTGGTTTAATTTAAACCTTTGGAACGATTCAGAGATAATTTTTTAATAGGATATATATTTTTGATAGGATTGTGTTTTAGGTTCTCCCGTGGCTTCGCTCAAATAGTTAGTATTCTCTTTATTCGGGAAGTTAGAAACAAACAAATTCTCTTTTTCTCGCTTATGTCATTATTATGCACAAATGAACTGCGTTTGTTTGAAATGCAGTTAATTTTTTAACCGACTTCGATTTAAGGATTTTCTATGTTCGGCTGTGTGTATGTTTTTTATGTATGTATGTTCACCGATTATTACTCCGTCGATTGTAGACCGATTTCGATGAATATTTGGGATGATCCCATATTAATTTTATTCTTGAAGTATTACAATTGGCCCCTTTTAAATAATTGATAAAACTTAAAAAATTGTGTAAATATAAAGGACTAGCTGCTGCCCGCGCCTTCGGCCGCGGTTTATCGGGATAAAAATTTGCTTATATGTTATTCCAGGTCTCCAATGGGGATCGTCTCATACCAAATTTCAGCCCAATCAGTTCAGTAGTCTTCGCGTGAAAGAGGAACAAACATCCATAATCACTAATTCTGAAATGTATAATATTTGTAGGATTTCGAATTTCGATTTCGAAGTGAGTTTTTAATTTCTGTATGAAACATACAACAATTTTCAGTTAACGGGTAATGTACAAAGGTACAACATAAGGTACAAAGCAAGATTTAGAAATGGTAAATAACTAAAGTAGGTTTATATAAGCACTGTTTGTTATCCATCCATTTTCCAAGTTGCTAACAATGTGTGCTCGTGACGATGCCGTTAGAACTAGTTGTGTACTTTAGAATACTGCTCTTCGCTTCAAGGCTTTTCAGATGTCAATAATTTCACGCTCTTGACGTATTTGGTAACATCCTAACTAATATTTTAAACACGTAAGTGTGTTTGTTTGTCCTTCCTTCACGCCCTAACTAAGCAACCAATCCACTTGATTTTTGGTATAGAGATTTACGGAAATATTCGTATTTTTACGTAATTCGCATTTAACGCGGGTGAAACTGCGGGAAACTGCTAGTTTTTTATAAACATTTGCAAAATATTTGACACTATAATACATTCATTTTTGACATCTCTCAAAAGAGTGACGTTTCCCCACAATATCGGTAAAATCAATGCCTTCAGTCAAAAGGGGTATAATTGGAGTTATGTTGTTTTGCTTTTACTGCACTTAGCAGATCAGTTTTCTACATGTTTTGATATGGAATAAATGAAAAGGACACTTATCCAACCTTAGCTGCATAATAATAATAAAAAAATTCACAGGTATCACGTATCACCATAAAATCCTAAGTCCGCGTCGTAATGGCAGAACCCACATTTACCCCTCTAATGTGAGTGTTGCGTGCTTTGACACAAAATACTGACATTATTTTAAGTAGCAGTAGGTGTATCTATTTTTCCACATAAATCAAAGAAATCCAAAGTCCTAAGCCTACTTCAACAACACAATAGACATGATTGGACAATCTCGCGTGACCTCACCGACGTGATCGCTGAATGGTCACAAATTACGGAAATTATCCCTTGATAAATCTCAAATTTGCAATGCCTACTACATATCCGTGAGCCAGTTGAACTTTAACCCAGATTTTCACAAATCGCAGGCAACAGGCGTTTCACTCAATTTTGTGAAAAAATTAATTAATTACTTTTAATTAATTTTAAGTAAAATGGGTCGTTAGGAGAGGCCTATGTTCAACAGTGGACTAATATACACTGATGATAATGATAAAATCAGAGTAGAACAATATTTCCTACTGGAAGAGTAAAGTCTACCCTCCATCTACTCTATATACCTAGAGAGACAAGCCTGCAAGTTTTATTTTTTAAATGGACTCATATTGATCTGTCAGAATATATATCATCGTTGTTTCTGACTAAATGTACAGCCATGATAGCCCGGTCAGCATGTGTAGTATGTGTCGGTGCGTATCTATAAGCGCTGAAATGTGGCGCCCCGATGCAACCTCTCTCGGTCTCCGCATCGATGCAAGGACTTGCCTCATAGTTTAAGATGAGCGATAAGTATCTTCTTCGGTATTAAATCGGAGTTAGAAGTAGTCTAATTTTGGTTTTAGTGCCAACAGAATCACTATCAATGGTGATTTAAATTATTTTTAGAGTGCAGCCATCGCTTGCAAACAAAATAAAGACTGTGCCGAGTGTAACAATCGCACGCCTAGGGCAACATAACACTAAGTCAAAATAGTACTTTTTTCTAAATCAAAATAACTTTTTCTTACGACATTCAACAACGCGAGAATTTCACAAAATAATCCTTTTTTGTGTAAAGGAATTACGTTATCGTGGCAGACACATCGCAAATTCCAAGAAGCAACATGAAATAAACACATGTTCGTGGTATGAACCTGCACTCATTTATTCACACCAGTCAGGCATTTCTGCGAACTTCGTTCGATTGTCTTCTTGGTACATGCGGTACCGTAAAACGGGGCTAATAGAAACTCCAAAGTGAATAGAAATGGACGAAATACTGGAGCAAAACATCCTTCTGCACAGGTCAGATCCACTGACACAGGAGGTGAACAGTCACGGACTGAGGATACTTCCACTGCTACAAGCCAGGTAATGTCTTGGACCAGTATTTCGTCCATTTCTATTCACCGTGTTTTACCCGGTATAATTTTGCAGATTCAAATTGTCAATCAATTGTGATTCGAAAATGTCAATTTTGAGACTTTCGTCAAAATTACGACTTGTTCTAGGTGTTCGATATAAAACATAAAAACATAAACAAAATTTTAAAAATATAGATAGATAGATTACATATGTTATATGTATGGTATAGTAAACATTATTATAAGTATGTCTCCTTTAGAGGATAGGCGCATACACATTTAGAATAGAATAGAATAGAATATTTCTTTATTGCACCATCAATACATTTAATATTTATACAAGAACTTAATAGTAACTATTTCTAGTGCGATACAATCGGTGGCCTTATCGCTAACAGCGATCTCTTCCAGGCAACATTTAGATAATAATTTTAAAAATATTTTCGTTCAAAAATTAGTTCCCACTCGCTTCCATGCATAAGCTGAGGTACAGTCAGCACGAGAATCTTCTGATAGTATATACCTAGGCTTAGTAGTCAGGTAGTCAGGTAAGGTACGAATACTAAAAATATTTAAGAACATACTATATAACGTAAATAAAAATGTACTTAGTAGTTTGGCTTTCCATGTATAGTATATGTAGTGTATGTAGGTTTAGTCGTTATATTGTCATAGTTAGTTTGAGAGCGACGTTGTTCAGAAAGTTTGAATACAGAACAAGGTATACACATTTCAATAAGCCAGGTGTTTCCACGTGAAAACCCGAATACCCGAGCTATCAGGTAAATTAACTAGTTCTGGCTCTAGGTGCTAAGTAAGCCGATTTCGATTTAGTGCCGACGTGCAAATTGGGTGTGAGTTGGCGATGCCCAGTGATCCATGTGATTGGGAGAGCTGGGTTACTAACTGGTTATCAGTCTATCATCCATCGTAAGGTAACATATACCACAGATTCAATAATTGAACTGTGTATAGCGGGAATAGTCAGACAAAGTCTACAGAAAAGTCGAATAAACTTTATGACAAAATAAAATAAAAATAAAGCTGCACATCCCTGTGCAACTATCGTATAAACTCAAATATCTGCAGATCGTATAAACTTTTGTCCCGTGTTGAGAATCGAACCCACAACCTCCTGTGTCGTAGGCGAACTTTCACCCGCTGCACCACTGAGTTCGTCATATAAAACTATCCACCATTTAAAAGGAAAACCTTAAATTTAAAAGAAGAAGCATAAAAATATTACCAAAAGCTTTAACTCGTTTCCAAGGCACATCTGATAGTGAATCTCAAACAAGTCTCTTGAAATATTCGCTGGCAATATAATACTTGGAATATTAATATTTTACTCGTAATAAATGTTCTATATTGAGGCACTATCCCACAGGTTAATTAAAACTGTGGCTCACATCCACAAACTACCTACTTGCCTAAGAACATAAAGCATTGCGCACACTAGTGAAAAAACACAGAGCGGTTCGATTTATTATACTTCTTTATCAAGTCAACTTGTATAATCATCAAATAATACCAAACTTTTTTATTTCCTTTAGACCTTACAGGACTCTTGGATACTCAGAGAATTCAAATTGGCATAAGTAAAACCAGGAAATACATATATTGATAGCTTTGATTTTTTCATCACTAGCCTGATTTAAATGTACGAAAGATGACTGAAGTGGCATCAGTCTGGCTGGGAGTCAGCCGAGGAATTTCGTGCATAGATGAAGAGACCTATTCGGTGACAGCATCAGCTGCGTTTTTTTTGGAATTTTTTTCTATGCAAGGTTCCATTGGCTGGTTAGTGACACGATCGTGTCTTCATGTAAACTACTACAGTGAAAATAAATTGTTAGGAATTGAAGGGGTGAGACATAATGTAATATTTTTAATTTCATGAAGAATCATAATGAGATACTTTCTTAATTGAGGTGGTGGTAAAACGCTTCATCACTTACATGGAAACGTCAAAATATTTTACAGTTAATGAAAAGGAATACTCTGCACAATTTATCACGACTAAGAAACACCAATTTAATCAAATAAAGCCGACAAAGTGTTGTACAAAAAATTACTGTGATAATGTTAATATCATTAGATGGGCTTTTGCCAATCAGCACTGGGAACCTCAAAAAGTTTCAGAGGGTTTTTGATCAATTGATCTAATATAAGGTCCCAAAGTAAGCAGAGTTTGTGGCACGGTTACTAGAAGGCCGATTTATTGACTAGACCTATAATAAATCCTAAGAAATTTAATAATGTCCCAATTTTTTTCAAATTATTAAATTTCTTAGAAATTACCCCCAGTACGCACTATAATATCAAAAACCTAACATAAATCCTTTAATAAAATGTGTTTTCCTCACACATTAAAAAAGAAACATGTAAAATAATGCAAATAAAAAAATCGTCCGTTATTTTAAATCTTCCGTGTACAGAGCTTTATGATTTTAATTGTGTTTTACTCTGCGCGTATAAATTATGTATTGTTGTTGTGTTAAGTAGTTTTCCCACGAGGGCAGAGTCTGATAGTGCCTTTTTACTATGTACAGAATGTGAGGTGGAAATGAAAATAGAGCTTCACTGTTATAAACAAACACCAAGCTGGACTGACTATACCTCAGGGTGTAGCGGGTGAATGTCCGCCTGCGACAAAAGAGGTTGCGGTTTCGTTTCCCGTTTTTATTACTTGTATGATCAGCCCGAATACGTCCACAGCTGAACATAGGCCTCCCGCAAACGCCACAAATAGCGGGTAACAAATATTTTCAGATCGTACAAACATTTGTCCAAAGACGGGAATCGAACCCGCAACCGTAGCAGGCGAACCTTCGCCCGCCGCGCCACATCGGAAGTATTTAATAAATATTTAAATTTTGCTTTTTTGTAATGAGAAAACCAATTGTTTGTGTGTGTTTTATGCGACTAATACATTATTTTCTTAGGTACCTAATAAGTTCCCATAACACAAGCTCTGTTTAGTTTGGGTCTAGGTGATGCTGTGTGAACTATCCAGCATTATTTACTAATTTATTAGGATCCGACCAGTCAGTATGGAGAATGATCCCAAGATGGTCCCATAGAAATATTATTCCCGGGGAAAAAGTATTAGTCTTGAAAACCTTTATAATTTGGATATACTATATACTAGATTATACTATATACTAGACTATAAATTCCTGAATAATGATAATAATCAACTTCAAATGCCTCACTTTTACACTCTTTTTTAGTTTTGCAGGATAAATTCTATTCCCCTGGGGAAACCTCGGGTCAAAATCGGAACATAATTGGCGGAAATATTATTACGTAACGTACAAACAAAAACAATATACATACATTCAAATTGAGAACTTCCTCCCCCTTTTTTGAACTGGCGTAAAAAAAGTGTAAACACAACGTGTGACGTACAATACATAAATAAATAATGCTGGACACACAGCATTATCTAGCCCCAAGCTAAGCAGAGCTTGTGTTATGGGCACTAGATAACTGATATACTTAATATAATACACTACATAGATAGATCTTTTTTATTATACATAGAAAACATCCAGAACACCCTGAATAAATATCTGCAGATCGTACAAACATTTGTCCCGAGGCGGGAATCGAACCCGCAACCTCCAGCGTCGCAGGCGGACCTTCGCCCACCGCGCCACAGAGGTCGTCTCCATAAAATTAATTCGAAGTCAGTTTTTATATTTTTCAGCACAATCAAAACATTTTAAAATGTTTTTGCCTCGTTTGGATGGTACGTTTATTGCTCGTTTAATTGAGTTCAAAGGGCCCTACGTCAGGATGGGCGGGGGAATCAGAGCGTGGCAGCTCTGTTTAGCGGGGATAGCCAGCCCTTACGGGAAGGTTTGTTTGGGTAGACAACAATTATTAAAACCCTATAGGGGTTTCATTATTTTTGTAAACAGCCTCAAGCATTTCAAAAAGGGAAAGTGCGAGTCGGTCTCGCACATGAAGGGCTCCGTACTAAAATAAAACCGGCCAAGTGCGTAGGCTACGCGCAATGTAGAGTTCCGTAGATGATCGATCCATCAACTTAGAGCCGTTACGCACTGTCGACTTGTCGCCAGCGACTGTCCCTCGGCGACTATAACATAAGCTGACGCCCGGGCAACCGGCGACTTAGTGCATAAAATGTTACAGGCGCCGTCGAACGAGTTGCCGGCGACCACTCGACAGTGCGTCTTCTTTATTTACCAGTTTTACACATCTAACGACTTCATCTTAGGTCAAGGCAAAATCCGAAAAAATCTACGAAAATGCTCTTTTTAGGGTATTTGTCCTTTAAATTCTTAATTTAGGTATCACGAGCCCCAGATCTGAACACAACATCGATGCCGCAAGAGCAAGGAAGGAGCGCAACAATGCTCCAGATGTTGACAAAAAAAGCCGTTCTACGAATTCCCCTGCTGATAAATTTATCCATCCAGCACTTTTCCCTCGTAATTCCACTATAATAATATCTATCATGAGAAAAGGGTGACAAATTGTTCTTCCCTATCACTTTCCTTTTCCCGTAGGTATAGGGAGCGGTGGTACCTTCTTTCACTAGTACTTTGATACAATTTGACATGTATAGGGGAACATCTAAACAGGCAACACCATTCCTATATCTCAAGAGATAGAGTAGCTCAGACCAAATAATATAAGCAGCAGGCGCAGCGCATTAGCGTTCCCATACAGCAAGGCAATGCAGCCAGCGTCTTGGGGACGCTTCCGACTGGTATTGATATGGACCAGTTGAGCTATTTGTAGATTGTTTTCGACAGTCTGCAGTTAGCTCAATTGTTTCAATTGTAAATACTAGTTTAATTTGTTTATATTATTTGATTGTTATTTTCTTTGTCAATAAAAATTTAAAAGAGCAGTGTTCTGCTGGTCCGATCAAATATTCCAAATATTGATGCGCGTAACACCGCGGGACGCAACTAGTTTACAGATTATGTCTCTAGTAATATGTATAATGTTTATGTAACTTTTTAAGTTGGTAAGTTGCATCTATGGCGTAATTTTCGATGCAACATGAGGCTTATGACCGTGCACGTGAAACCTATGGTAGAGTCACTAGGTTCACGTGCTAACAAAATTGTATTTCTGTCTCCTTTTTTGTTTTAAACAAAAAGTACCGCGATTTTAACGAATTAAAAAGTCCAGCTCTTATATTTCGCCATAATATGTATATCAGTCATCTAGTACCCATAACACAATCTCTGCTTAACTTGGGGCTAGATGATGTTGTGTGCACTGTCCAACATTATTTATTTATTAGTACCTTAAACATAGCCTTAGTTGTATTTTAGATTTAATTTGTATAATTTGCTATTTGTTCGTTTTTCTAAAATATTAATTGTAAATTCTTAGCTAAGCGTTTCTTATTTAAGTATGTCTTGTGTCGTGCCAAAGAAACTGTTTTCATTTCATTCATTTCATTTCATATTATTTATAATGTGAAAAATTCATGTCGGAATTCAAGCTACAGGTTTCTATTTCTAGGCTAATAACAGCAACCGTAGTAGTCGTTTAAATTTGCTAATCAAATGATTAGATAACAATAGAATCAGAATCAATAACTTTATTTCTTTAGGCTTACAAAATAAGCACTTAGACAAGTCAAATGCTATACTATAAACTTAGTTATTATTATCAAATAAGAAATAAGGTGTTATTGATACACCCTAAGACTCCTATAACAAGATAAAACTGCAAAGATACCCGTTATATCAGATAAAATACCCTCTATTGTAAGTTGTAAGGCCCCACAACAAAGATAGATATTCAAAGTACAGCGCAGATATGTATATCTATGTACTTTATGGCTCCAGGGGGGTATGTGGATCAAAAGGATGCCTTGGCTGAACTTGTCTACATAAGAAATAGGTAGCAAGTTAATGTAGTGAAGTATGTACCTAATCAAATATTAGCAAAGTCCGATTTTATCCTTATTGACTCTAAGTACACAAAACCTATTATGAGCCGACTTCGAAAAAGAAGGAGGTTCTATGTCCGAACATACTAAAAAGACATACATTATAGCCGACTATAATGTATGTCTTTTTTATGTACATATGTCCGTCGATTTCTTCGTCATTTATGAACCGGTTTGGATGATTCTTTTGCAGTTGTATAGATAATCGATAAAAATATCATTAGATTAGTATTTCTCTCCCAAAACTTAAAAATAGCTTAAAACTAAGGCATTCAGGGTCCGTTTTTATTATTTTCAAATAATCATATCTATATAATATATCAAGACGGAAGTTATTAAGCAATGTGAGTTACCAGTGATGATTTACGGATCCGAGACGTGGTCGCTCACTATAGGCCTTGTGCATAAACTCAAAGTCAACCAGCGAGCTATAGAGAGAGCTATGCTCGGAGTTTATCTACGCGATAGGGTCCGGAATACGGAAATCCGTAGAAGAACCAAAGTTACCGACATAGCTCTCAGAATTAGCAGGCTGAAGTGGCGATGGGCAGGCCATATAGTTCATAGAACCGATAACCGTTGGGGAGTAAAGGTTCTCGAGTGGCAACCGCGATGCAATGCGAAACGGAGTGTGGAAAGACCTCCCACTCGATGGACCGACGACATCGTACCGGTCGCAGGGAGTCGTTGGATGGAGGCGGCTCAGGACCGCCATTTGTGGCGTCGTATGGGGGAGGCCTATGTCCAGTAGTGGACGTGTATGGGCTGTTATGGTGGTGGTGTCTTTGTATCTTATTATCAAGATAAAAACTTATATACAACTAGCTGCTGCCCGCGGCTTCGCACGCGCTTTTCATATACCCAATGTTCATCACCAGGATACCATCTACCTCCCTGCCAAATCTCATTAGATCCGTTCAGCCGGTTAGGCGTGCAAAAGTAACAGACAGACAGAGTTACTTTTCAATATATAATATTAGTAGGAAAAGTACAATATAATTTTCCCAAAGGAAATCCAATTACCAAGATTTATTAAGTGATCTCAGTTACATCTTGATAAGAGTCCTTGACATTGATAACCGATATAAATATAAGCATATCTATTTACATTGTTATATGTAATGTACCTAATGCGGCTGATAGAGGCTTGACAGACAAACAGAGATTATCTTAATCCCAGTATTAGATGATAAATTGACCAAGAGCGTGTCGGACACAAGGTGTATTACATTGGTGTTAATATTACCTTTTCATGTAACGTATATGTAAGCAATGATTTCAACGTAAGCTATAATATTGGTTAGATGTACAGAAAATGCTTTATTGCACACTTAACAAAACAGTTTACAAACAATTTGATACAAAAAAGAAGTGTGACAATTGGCGGTCTTATCGCTCACGAGCGATCTCAACCAGACAACCTTGGTTAAATCTTTCTAGAGGACAAAATGTGAGTATCCATAAAAGAAATAGAAGCAAATAAAAATTTCAAAAGAAATAGCATAATGTTTCTAATAATAATGTATTTCCCATCAAACGATCATACATGGGAGACCATCCACTCGATGGACCGACGACATCGTAGCGGTCGCAGGGAGTCGATGGATGGAGGCGGCTCAGGACCGCTATTTGTGGCGTCGTACGGGGGAGGCCTATGTCCAGCAGTGGACGTGTATGGGCTGATGATGATGATGATGATGATCATTCACGGACAATATTGTACCTACAGTTCACAAAAATTGAAAACCCACGTTTAAATTTTCAGACAAGAGTCGAGTTCATCATCATCCTTCACAACATATTAATCTATAAGTGGTCCAGAAAATACGAATAATGATTTCCACTTAAAATCTTCTTAAAAATCTCTCTTTTTAACGATTTTCCTCTCAAAAGCGTCTGATTTTGAAAACGATATAATTTCCACTTACTAAATCAAAATCGCTATGATTTTTCCACTAAAATTTAAATTTCCGAACACTATAAAATAACATTTGAAATGTTTAAATGTAGACCAGATAAACTCACCCACACAAAGGGAACATCCAATAACACAAACACATACACAACACGGGCGCCTCGCGCGGCGCGGGGCTCAAACTGAAACGTAGAGGCTTCAGCGCAGGGCGGCCGCACACCGGGTATTTTTAGAACTAATGATTTAGAAATTTGGACACGCTTATTTACTTCCCTTCTAGTGGAACGGCTGTAATTGCTAATCCAATAAAACTTTAATTTCTAATTTAATGTAACGTGATGGATGGGTGTCAAATACTGGGCGTACGGCATTTATTGTACACGAAAATTTCTTCATGAAATGCTCAAGGTTCAGGGGTTAGGTTTGATTTCATGCTCCAAAAAATATATATTTATATGAAAAATCGTAAAATATAAAAATGTAATAGTGATTCACAAAAGATAAAAATTATTCACGTTAATATAATTTCAAAAAAGATTATGAAAATATAATAAAAAAACTCAACCAAGCCTGTATCTAAGCTGTTCTTCAACTTTTTGTCACGCTAGGTACAGAAATAGGTACAGAAATATTGTACTAGCTCAATAAATAAATAATGCCATTTTAAACAATACTTTAATAAATGATTACGTTTTTACAGATAATTGAAAAGCTCCTCCCACTGCACCACCAGCCTAAGTTTCAGGGCTAGCGAGGCGCGAGGTGTGACGTCGAACCACTGAGTCGCGGGATGTGGCTAATGTTTATCATTACTGCATACTCTACAACACTTTGCCAGTCTAGTCTGGGCATCTCTATGACCTATCTATTCTTTGTGACCGTTACATCAGAATAAAATACGTACTCGCTTGTCTAGTGATCTATGATCTTTAGAACTGTAATTTCGTTTATCTGCTTGTCTAAGTTAGGCATTTATAGGCCTGTATGTTCTCTAACCTCTTATTTCTGTAACCACCATATTTATTGCTTGTCTAGTCGAGGCCTACATGTGATATAAATTTTTATAACTGTTACTAAAATACCCTGCATGTCTGTTTAGTCTTGGCATCTATGTTCTATGAGATATGTACAAGAATAGAATAGAATAGAAATACTCTTTATTGCACACCAAGATAGAATAACAAGACAGGAAGACACAAACACAGAAATAGTTGTACAATGGGCGGCCTTATCGCTATCTTGGAATTAAAAGAGTAACAATTAGGTTAGCCTGCAGCGAGTTTGTACACCAAAACTTACAAGGTTAATTATCTTCTAGATTTTATCTCCAATCTCTTTCGTAATTTCACATATTTTTGGCGATCTGAAAATGCCAGTCTCTGAAAATTTTTCAATCTTGATTACCTCCAAAACATAGTTATGTGTGTGCGCCCCCACAGCCCAGGCACCCCTGGGTAGCGAATGTGATTTATATTATTATTAGGATAAAAGTAAATGTAATTTTAAGTACACATAGCTCGTAGGACCGACGGCCGCTGGGGCCGCAAGGCTCTAGAGTGGCGACCACGTACCGGATAGCGCGGTGTAGGTAGACCCCACGCGATGGACCGACGACCTAGTGAAGGTCGCGGGAAATCGCTGGATGCGGGCAGCGCAAAATCGGTCATTGTGGAGATCCTTAGGGGAGGCCTATGTCCAGCAGTGGACGTCGATCGGCTGATATGATGATGATGATGAATTTTAAGTAAAACTGATCTCAAATTGTTAATTATTATTTTAAGTAGATTTAAGCATAATAATGAATGTTGTGTCCACCTCTTATAGATATATATATATATTAGATTTTTTCTCATATCAACATCTATTATATAAGATTAATATGTATACTGTTGGTGTACCTATATTTATATATATATAAATATCACTACATAGTATTATTCCAACGCAGATTTCAGTAAAACGTTTTATGACTTTTAAATTGTGGTCTGTGGTCTCTGATCCTCACTCATGCGACCTTTTTGGGCTATTTCTGGACTTTTTTAATTATATTTATAAAATATGGACTAAAATTGCCCTTTGTCAAATCCTACTGATATTTTAAATGTGAAAGTTTGTATTGATGGATGTATGGATGTATGGATATTTGTTACTCTTCTCTCACGCAAAAACTACTGAACCGATTGGGCTAAAATTTGGTATGGGTATAGTTTGGGACCTGTAATTAATCACATATAGGCTATTTTTTACCCCGATAAAACGCGGGTGAAGGAGCTGGCAGCAGCTAGTGAGAAATAGGTGAGACAAACGTTTAAACAATCTAACAGTAGAAAAAAAATTCTAGGTCTATGATATAACCCGCTGGCAAACGAGACAAAAATACCTACATTTTAGATAAATACTATATATTGATAATGTTGGACAGTTCACACAGCATCATCTAGCCCCAAACTAAGCAGAGCTTGTGTTATGGGTACTAGTGTCAGCCCGCGTCTTCGCACGTGTTGATTTATGAAATCAAAAGTAGTCTATGTTTTATCCAAGACTTAGAACTACCTGTATGGAAAAAAAATCAGCTCGATCCGTTTAATAGTTCTGTCGTGAAGAGGTAACAAACATTCATACATCCATCCAAACATCCAAAATTCGCATTTGTATTATTAGTGTGAAGTGTGATTGATTGAGTTCATGTATTTAAGGGTACCGAAATTTAGGTACCTGCCACAAAAGGAAAAGGACGAGCATTTTCTTTTCGGTCTGACGGTCTCATAGACTAAAAAGAAAAAAAATATAAGTCATTGACACAATTTAAAAAAAATCTCAGACCGACCAGTCTGAGATTTTTTTTTAAATTTATTCAATAACTTTTTATATTTCTATAAATAAATTCCGCTGAACAGGATTATCTTTAAATAGAAACCTCACACTATCGATCTAGATTTTGAGAATCGCAAAGGATTTTCTCCTTATAGTCGCCTAAAGGTCAGGACAGGACATAAAACTAAGAAATAGTTAGTACTAGGTCACGACGCGACGACGCCTACTTTGTTCTACAATATTATACCTACTCACAGACTATTTCGATTTCTGTGTGCCTACTGAACCCCAACGCAGAAATTACGAGGCTTTTTTACATCCCTCTGTTATACATATAGCCAGGGTGGTTCTAATCCTTCTGATATATAATATATAATAATATCCTATATCCTACTATAATATTTTAAATATCAAAGATTGTAAGGATGGATGGATGAATGGATATTTGTTACTCTTTCACGCAAAAACTACTGAACCGATTAGGCTGAAATTTGGTATGGGTATAGTTTGGGACCTGGAATAAAATATAGGCTATTTTTATCGAGATAAAACGCGGGCGAAGGCGCGGAGAGCAGCTAGTGTCTTTATAATTCTATACACTCCTTTAAAACTTTTTTACAAGCAATTAGTGTATTATACGTTACCTTTACAAGTTACCTACAATACCTACAGTAACCTACTTCGTTTGTCCACCACTTATTCTTTTCAATACTCTTTTGTACGAAGTATTTGTGAAAACTTTTAATTAGCCATCATTATATTATTTTTTTAATTAATTTCATGTTCAGCCGTAATTTTTTCTAAAATTAATAATAAACTAAATGAGCTGAAATATAGTACTTAGTTTACAAAGGCTATTCCGTAAAGGTTGCCTGGGAGAAATCGCTCTCAGCGATAAGGCCGCCTTTTGTACTGTATTTATTTTAATTTTAGATATAAAAGTTTTATGTAATTTTAATAGGTACAATAAAGTGTTCATTCATTCATTTTGTCTTAGCATACATAATTATATGTATACATATTGTCCACTGTAGAACGTGCGCCCTTTCTTTTGATAGGTTAATGGCTGGTTTACACGTATTAAGTAGTCAGGGCCTATACTCGTAAAAACGAAATCGAAGTTTCTGATTATTTTTCGTGCAAACGCTAATCTTATGCAAGCGACATAGGAGTTGGTTTGCCACGAAAACGGAAAAGAAACTTCGATTTTCCTTTTCCGAGTAGTATCGGAAACTTAATTTTAAGCGACTTTTTAGTGCGCCTCCAAACGTATTATGTAGATAATCTCTTTAGTTGATTCAAATTGGACAATCAATATATTGCACAAGTGGTTCAATTAATTTTAAGTGACATTGTTGATGAAGTTATATACATAAATAAGAAAATGTACGAGAAAAAGTAATATCTTAAAGGCTTTAACTTAGAAATTGGGTACGACTAACGTTACTTAAAGGCTTTAACTTAGAAATTGGGTACGACGAACGTTACTTAAAGGCTTTAACTTAGAAATTGTGTACGACGAACGTTACTTATTTAGTTTCTTAATATGAACAACATTCAGACTGTCCTTTACTTATGTATCTTGTTCACAGATAGAGAATTGGACATTGGTTCTCCACAAGCCATAGCACTGATACACCTGAAGAACCACCAATTTCCAGTCCGAGTGGTTTCCCGTTTTGGAGATTTGAACTGGTCGATCTGAACGCCAGATGTAACGGCGTCAAACTTTTTCCTTTAAGGCTATTGAAATCTCGTGTTTACCGGTGCAAAACACGAAACTTGCAAGTCTTGAAAGCTAATATTGAAGCAGAAATCGCCATTTTGGAGCTATATGACTTGCAAAAATCGTGGTTTGTTGTGGAAAACGAGAGACTTAAAAAAGGCCCAAAGGTGGTTTTTCATTTGTGTATCGCTCCATGGCTTATTGACGAGTAATTCTGTATCTGTCTACAACATAGGTGTAAAAGCACAGTAACATTAGATGTCATTTGCAAAAATTAAAGCACATTTACAACATGTCAATACTTTTGCGCCACACGAAATAATACTTTTTTCTCCGTCAAATAGGAAGTGTCCCGGTGAATATCGCACCATATTTAATCAACTTCGAAAAAGGAGGAGATTTTATGCTCGGCCGTATGTATGTTTTTTATGTGTATTTATTTTCGATTTCTCCATCATTTATGAACCGATTAGAATGATTCTTTTGCAGTTGTATAGTAGTAGTGGTTTCAATTAAATTATTTATCTTCAACGCACGAATATCTATGTGGTAAAAACCCAACAAGTTTGATTTGTTTTCGGACTTCATCACTAAAGGCACGTATGTATACGTACGTACGACTAATCGCACGCAGTGTGCGTGCATAGTACTTGGAACGTCGCGATTATTCGTGCGTATTCGTACGGTTCGATACGAAAAAAAATCCGTCCTTAGTCTACTCTTACGACATCCACGGGTTGAGTTGGAGGACTCGATTTGTAGTAAATGAACTTACACCACAAATATTTGCTAAAACATGAGAAATATATATATATATTTGACGTGGGTTAGGTTAGAACAGCGAGCTTGATGCTGTACTGCTGTACTGTAGTGGTGAGAGCGTGGACCGCGAGCTATTTGAGGCCCATTTTCTATTTTTTGTATTAGTAATGCTGGAGCCGTGTGGCCTACATATGTAACGACCTTTACGCTTTGGTTTAGCTTTAATCTTGTACATAGACTTATTTCTTTTTTTTGCTGTCGTAGGGAGTCATATGGATTTGTGGCGTCGTATGGGGGATGCCTATGTCCAGTAGTGGACGTGTATGGGCTGATATGATGATGATGGTAGTCTTATTTACCAAACATCCATCATATTGAAGGACAATCATTACTAACCACAAGGGAGTCTCGTGGTTTATTGGCGTGCCCTTCGCCGTGCCCTTGGACTAATGAGTCAAATAGGAAGCATTAGTTGGGACGAGGGAAATAAGTACTAGCCCTTTTGATGTCTTCGAGAGGTCCGAGGGTCATTGGAATAATAAAGTATTTTTATTTGTTGCCGTTTTCCGAGAAAATCTAGATGGAATGAAGTAGATTGATAGTTTATTTTATGTACATAGTTTCTGTACACAAGCCACAAAAGAAAAAGAATACTTAATATTAGCAAAATTAAGTTTTCGTTTTCTTTGTCAATAATTTTACAGACAACCACGGAGTTGATTTCGGGAAAACGTACGCCAGTAAGTATATGTACCTTAACCTTTGAGTAGGTATAAGAAAACAAGGTATGCTCTTCCGAGACACGATGGTCACGTGGGTGTCTCCAGCTTACCTCATCGTCGCCATCGGCGAATGAGAAGATGAATCTGTTTCCTGGTGTTACCAATACCGTAAAATCGTAACTCCCCGAACTCCTGTATGAATCTGATAAAACTATGTGGTTTTGTTTTTAACAATTTTTATCACATTGACTCGTGTTTAAGTAATGCTGTTTTGACTGATCTAAATCTAACAAACATTATTGACTTTTCAATTGACCCTTATCACATTTGTTTCCCAACTTCTACATTTTGTTTATTTAAAGTGGCAACTGGACAGTGACGTCACCTGGAGACAAGGCCGGAAGAGCAGACCTGTGTGTAGGTCTTTGATTCTAACTTAACTAGATACCTGAGCCCGATATTAAAAGTTTACGAAAGATTTTAAGTACCTAATTTGTTGCATTTTGGCGACACAACTTTCATAAGTTGACATTTGTGTTGTGTTTCATAAGTTCTTTATGAATAAATAAATAAGTCAGCGGTAGTTAACGATAACTTCTCCTTTCTATTTTGGAATTTAATCCTTCCTACTATATATATATATATATATATATTATATTATTATAGCCTACTAATATTATAAATGTCAAAGTTTGTATCATCATCATCATCAGCCCATACACGTCCACTGCTGGACATAGGCCTCCCCCGTACGACGCCACAAATAGCGGTCCTGAGCCGCCTCCATCCATCGACTCCCTGCGACCGCTACGATGTCGTCGGTCCATCGAGTGGATGGTCTCCCATGTATGGATGGATATAATATGGATGTATGGATATTTGTTACTCTTTCACGCAAAAAACTACTGAACCGATTAGGCTGAATTTTGGTATGGGTATAGTTTGGGACCTGGAATAACATGGCTATTTTTAATCCCGATAAAACGCGGGCGAAGGCGCGGGCAGCAGCTTGTAATATTATAAATGTGAAAGTTTGTATGGATGGATGTATGGATATTTGTTACTCTTCACGCAAAAACTACTGAACCAATTAACTTCAGTTAGGCTGAAATTTGATATGGGTATAGTTTGGGATCTGGAATAACATATAGGCTATTTTTTATCCTGATAAAACGCGGGCGAAGGCGCGTACTGCAGCTAGTAACCTATAAACGTTCCATCAACAACGCGTTCGTAGCCGCCGGCGTACCATTAGATACCTACATAATATTCGACGTAAGAAAAGCAAATTTTCTCTTAATTAACTTACATAGCCTCGAGCTTTCTCGGAGTTTTACTTTAACCTTCAACGATATAGGGTAAGAAGATAGCTTGGTATCGATCGAACATCGTATCTATAGTCTATACTAAGTATAGTATCTATAGTCTATACGTATATATAGTCTATACTAAGTATAGTTATCTATAGTCTATACTAAGTATAGTATCTATAGTCTATACTAAGTATAGTTATCTATAGTCTATACTAAGTATAGTATCTATAGTCTATACTAAGTATAGTATCTATAGTCTATACTAGTTTTTGCCCCTGACTTCGCTTACTAGATAATAATAATAATGCTGGACAATTCACATATCATTATCTAGCCCGACGTAAGCAGATCTTATGTTATGGGTAGGTAGGTACTTGCTAGACAGGGGACGACGGTGCTAACCAATCGCTTTACACACATACAAGGGTCTCAGAATCGTCCATAGATAAAAAAACTCAGCAGTAAGTTTAACATAGACCTATGGACACAAGGTTCATTGTGGACAATCAATCAAGTTTATCTAATCTAGGCTTCAAATAAGACATCAGATTAGTTTGTGTTAGCAAACAATTTATATTGTTATTCTTTTGTTTCAAGAATAGCTGACGCGTGTTTATTCTTCTAGTCTGGCTACTGAGAGTTGATACTGAAAAACCGCTACCTCCAGTTTTTTTATCGTATCTACGCATACCACATTTCAGTGTTTTCTCAATTTTCTGAATAAAAACAATAGTATATATTCGTAAAATAGTAAAACAAGATCAGCAGAAAACCAATTCATCGACAAATTGCTTTTTAGAAATCATGATGTCATATAAATATAGAGAAATTTGAAAAGTTCGCAAATATTTGCAGTCTCAACATTTGCTATACAGACTTTAGTAAAATTATTATCTATACCAATAAATTCTAGAAAAAAAAAACTATATAATTCAGGTCTCTACCAGGTTGTAGAAATATAGATTTTTTTTACCATAACAAACATAGAAAACAAAGTGACAGCAAGGTAACCACTAGAAACATAATCAAAAAATATATAATAAATGAATGAACACTATTGTACCTATTAAAATTACATAAAAACTCCCAACTTATATAAATTAAAAATCTTAATCAAAAAATAATTCGATTGTAAATTCGAGTTCTAAAACTGAGAAGCGACGGATGAAATAATGAATGAAAGCTGTCCGTACCATAAACCGTTATGTGCTTCCGCGACTTGCTACCAGTGTCGTAAAAAATTCACTCAAATTTCTGTTCCATGATACATATGTTTTATTTGTCCAATTAGTGTCGGCTGTACGAAAGGGGGAACAAAGCAAATACACGACGAAAACGGTGGGTTTTTCATTTATACTTGCGTTGCTGGCATACACAGATATACTTCATTACGAGTAAAACGTTCTTGAACAAATTCACAAACATACATATAAGTTCACGCTCATTTCACATAGTAAAACTCAATGTTCAAAGAGAATCTTGTTCAGAGTAGAGTTCGTTCAGATTTTTGTTCACAACCTCGAGTGTGTGCTTAAAACTCAATTTTAACGCAACTTGGAATCACTTTCAGCTTTTGTATCATTTAGATTTGTATCACGTTCAGAGTGAAAAATGTACAGGTTGATTCTGCAAGCTTAAGTCAAAAGTTTACGTTGATATTTACTACTGGCTTTTCTACTTCGTCGACTTCGCATGCGCTTTTCTCCGGCAGTGTTCATCAAAGTATTCGTCAATCTAAGTCTATTGTTCTTAGATTTATGTGTGTATAAATACAAAACAACGACGTTTTTAACCTTTTTTACAGTAAATTGAAGTGAAGAGAAAATAAATAACACCTTATATCTTGTGTTTGATAATAAAAGCTGTTTGAAGTATTAATTTTGAATTGTCTAAGCGCTTATCTTTTAAACCTAAATTTGACAGCGGGTTAGATTGTAAGGCTTAAATTAGTAACAGTGAGATGTAAAAAGTCAACCTCTTTATACCTTTACATTACAATTCGTCAGCCGCTTAGTAGCGAAAAGGAAACAAGCAGACAGACTTACTTACACTGTATATTTATAGTGCATAATATACAGGTTAGAAAATGACATCCCGAAACCGAAACCTCCGAAGAAGTCATGTATATATAAATAAATAAATAATGTTTGACAATACACACAGCATCATCTAGCCCCGAGCTAAGCAGAGCTTGTGTTATGGGTACTACATGACTGATATACATAATACAATATATTACATAGATAGATATTTTTTATTATACATTGAAAATACCCAGAATATCCGAAACAGACCGTAAAAACAAGTCCCAAGGTGGGAATCGAACTAACTACCTCCTGGGTCGCAGGCGGACCTTCGCCCACCGCGCCACATCGGTCGTGGAACGTTTCGGTGTCAGTGGTAGGAAGTAGGGTTATCGTCTCGTGTTGGCACGAGATTCATTACTTTTTGTAGTTTTATTTTTTTCTGCTTTCTACGAATAATAAAAGTAACGGAAAAGTAATTTGCCGCAAATCGTGAACAATTTTCTATGAAATTATCATAAAACCAACTTCGATTCAATTGCATTTTGGGAGAATTTAGGAAAATGTTGGTTTTTAGCCCAAAATCTCTTAATTTCCCCATGCTCCAAAAATACCAATGAACCGAAGTTCGTTTTCTATAAGTTAATAGAAAATGGGTAACGATTTCCGGCAAATTACTTATCCGCTAGTTTATTCCTTGAAAAAAGCAAAATAAATAAAATCTACAAAAAAAAATATGTCGCGCCAACCCGCGAACTTCCAACAAAAGTGTAACAGCAAAGCGGAATCGGGTACCCTGCCGGGCAACTTCCTAGTGGTTTCTGTACGTTCTATATGTTTGACCCATATTTGATACGGCTTCGTTTTAGTTTAACCAAGGTTTAACGTTTTTCAGATTTGTTAGAAATACTTGCTAATTATGATTGTATTTTAAAATGGAGGCCAAACAGAGTTGAAAGTAAACACCCCGCCTAATGAAAAACTGCTTGAGCTGTCGGTGCATATAATTTCTGTTCAACATTAAATAAATTAATTGTTTTGAAGTAAATATTAAATTTTGCTAGAGAAATACTAATCCCTCGGGAATATACATTTAGTGGGCCATCTCGGGAGAGTTTTCGTTATAAAAATAAAAGAATCATAAAAATCAGTCCGTAATTGATGGAGAAATCAACGAACATTATAAAAAATATACTTATACAGGCGAAATAAAAACCTTTTTTGAAATTGGTGTCAAATATGGGTCTAAGAAGTAAAATCATCTTCATTTATTTAAGTAAAATCCTAGATTTTTAATGCCTGACAAGTTTCTAATGTAAAAATTATAACCTGCAGCTGGCAGAAGTTACAGAACGACACTTCGTTCTAATACGCCATTATAAAGAATCGAATAAAGTGTCAGTCCATCGTTTACAAAGGAATCGATAAGAGTCCCCTCTTGAGTATTGACAGCGATATAAAAAACGGGACAATAAATTAAGAGGCCTTCATTTACTGCGTTGGTAAAGTTGCCTTTAGCCAACACAAGAGCCTCCCACTCGATGGAACGACGACATCGTAGCGGTCGCAGGGAGTCATTGGATGGAGGCGGCTCTGGACCGCTATTTGCGGCGTCGTCGTATGGAGGGGGCCTATGTTCAGCAGTGGACGTATACGGGCTGATAATGATGATGACGATGACATCTCTGCCTTGTGGATCAGGTTTTAAAAGAAATGTATATTACAAAATGTGTAAATTAAAAACTAATATTATAAATTTCAAAGTTTGTATGGATGGATGTATGGATATTTGTTACTCTCACGCAAAAACTACTGAACCGATTAGGCTGAAATTTGATAGGGGTATAGTTTGGGACCTGGAATAACATATAGGCTATTTTTTATTACATTAAAACGCGGTCGAAGGCGCGGGCAGCAGATAGTGCCTATAATTTGATTCACCTTGAATATTGTGGAAGCAAAATGTTTTATTGTAGCCCATAGAAATTTATTAATTTAACATTTAGATAGGCTTATAATCATCTAAGAATCTTTTTCACAATATATAAACGATACTTCCCAGACATCACCATTTTTCTACCTAATCGAGTTGCCCGCTGTCAAACAGGGTTGCCCGATTTTTACGCAAGCTAACACTTGGATCTACGGGTTGATCTATGCCTGCCAGTTTCGAGTTTAGTCTGAAGCAAAACATTCACCGAATTATTTGGTAAAAATTCCTTATCCAGTTAGAACCCTAAAATACTAATTTGGTAAAAGCTAAGCGAGTACATGAATAAAAGACACTAATGGAAGCAATTAAGAGATAATTAAGCACTCACTAGAGAATTCGCTGAGATTTTTCTCACAGTTAACTAAAATTATCTGATTTAGCTCCATTGTTTTCCCTATGCCGTATCAGATTGTAAAATAGGTAGATCGTATACCTAGTGCTTATGTAGTGGTGTTGTCTAGAACTGCAGTAGACATTAGAGACGCAATCTAATTATTTTCATAATAGTCTAGGTTTGGAGTTCTAAAGACCTTCGAGATAATACTAAAAATAAATATATAATGCCGGACTCAGTATCTGAAGACTCCCAAAGTCACTGGAGCCCTAATTCCCCTGAAAAATCCTTGAAAACCGCTTCAAGGATAAGCTTGACAACTGTTTACGAGATAATAAAAACAATAAAGACTATCTGTATGAATTGTCAAGCATTATTATTCATTTTTTACTGTCATGTCTGTATGTTTGTTACCTTAACAAATGTCGTTTCGAACGTATTTAAACTAAATTTGGCATGGAAGTTACAGAAGAAACGTATAGAGTTTAGTTTTTCGTTCAGAAAAACGTAGAAACCTAAATATAAGTAAGTTGAACTGAGCGCTTGGTCGAAGCGACGCGTGACCGGAGAGCTGGTGAGTATCTGGCGCAGCGCATCAGCATTTGCCATACAGCGGGGCAATGCAGCGAGCAGCGTCTTGAGGACGCTTCCGCATGAATCTGTTGAGCTACCTGTAGATTATTTGCAACAGCCTACTCATTGTTTCAATCGTAAATACTAGTAATTTAACTTTGTAATTTTCTTTGTTGATAAACATATTCTTTCAGTTGAACTTAAGTACTGGTATATACGTACATATCTATACAGTTTGTAACTTAAAATGTAACATCAGCAACAATTTGTACCCCTATCGGACTCGTAACTACCAAAAAGCCCTTAGTAATCGACAGAACAATTCCTCGTTACAGGATTTAGGGAGGAAAATGTTCTGGGGTAACAACCGTTTGTTAGGGGTTCAATGGGCTATTTGGGGTAAGTTATTTTCGGTGGTTCAATATTGAAATGAGTTCAGGTAAAGGGTTGTGAATTTCGACAATCGGCTATAGTTTGTGAGGGTGATAGATACTTCAATAGGTGATTCAGTCAATCTGCGTGCCTATTCCCTATTTTGAGGTAAGCTCCCCTTTTAAAGCGCCAATCTTGGCGATTTACATGCCATTTATTTAAGTAGGTACGTGAGCATTAATAGTCATAGTCATATAGTATTTATTAGCGGTCGCAGGGAGTAGATGGATGGAGCCAGCTCAGGACCGCTATTTGTGGCTACGTATGGGGGAGGCCTATGTCCAGCCGTGGACGTGTATGGGCTAATATGATGATGATTTATTTATTTGCATGAAACATATATGTATACAAAATCAAAGCATATTTTACCAATTTAGACAGGCTTACATACAAACCGTATTTTTCTACGGTTTAAGTAAGCTTTAATATTATATAACAAGTAACTAATGAAAATATGTATGTATAAAAATATATCAAAATAATATATAAATGAAAAAAATAAGGTCTTAATTTAGATATAGGTATAATAATATGTTCTACCATGATAAGTTGGCATGCAAATATTTAAATTAAACACAAATAATTGAACAAACAAAGAAAAAACGTGGTACACTATTTTTATTATTACCAGGTTAATTACATGTAATTTCCCAGGAGGGTCATAATTCGGTTTAGGTAGCTTTTTTTTACAGTAGTCAAAATATTTTCTGTATTTTCCCTGTCCCTTTAATTTATTATGTTTGTCTTTTTTTAACTATTATCCTGTTAGCTCCAAATATTGCATATCTATGTCATATGTTATATTTACTGTAATAATCCTACTAATATTATAAATGTGAAAGTTTGTATGGAGATTGTTACTCTGTATGGAGATTTGTTACTCTTTCACGCAAAAACTACTGAACCGATTGGGCTGAACAATATGGGTATAGTTCGGGACCAACATATAGGCAACATATAGGCTATTTTTTATCCGGATAAAACGCGGGCGAAGGCGCGGGCGGCAGCTAGTTTGTAATATGTAAGACCCACGATCCAATAAAACAGGTCTGCTCTTCCGGAGTGTCGCCAGGTGACGTCACTGTCCAGTTGCCACTTCATTTCAACAAATTTTAGAAGTTGAGAAACAGACGATACGTGTCAATTGAAAAATCCATAAAAAAATGTGAATCGTCAATTATGTTTGTTAGATCAGTCAAAACAGCATTAGTTAAATACAAGTTAATGTGGTAAATAATGGGCAAATACAAAACCACATAGTTTTATTAGATTCATACAGGAGCTCGGGGAGTTACGATTTTACACTACTGGTATCACCAGGAAACAGATTCATCTTCTCACTGGCCGATGGCGTCGATGACGTAGCCTGGAGACACCCACGTGACCATCGTGTCTCGGAAGAGCATACCTTGTTTTCTTATACCATGGTAAGACCTATTTTTATTTATTTATTATTTATTTACATATGAAACAAGGAAGTAGATGTACGTCTAAAGCTTGTAGGTTATTTATTCTGAGCGTATGACATAAATATGCGATTTGCAAATCCCGAATGGATAACAAAAAACCAGGAAATGGAAAATACTGAAAATAAATCATCAAACATCTTTTACATGTAATAAGAAAATGGCATTGTTTATTAATTTACCCGGAGCGTTGTAAGCGCTTTTTTCGGAAGCTAATACAGACCTGACATTTATATTTATGCAAAGTTTCACCCAGATTACTTCAATGGGTTCAGCGTAAAGGAGAAGAACATCCTATCCACCTATGCAAAGATCTATATTAACGGTTTTCTTTAAACTTATTATTTTACTATATTGTTTAGAATATCGACCCCTCCAACTCAACCCGTGGATGTCGTAAGAGCCGACTAAGGGAACCTACCAGAGGAAGGGCAGCAGCTTCCTTCTGAGAATTTTTAAACACCAACACTGCGATAACCAATCCGCCTGCCAAGCGTGGTGATTATGGCAAATCCCCCCCTACATGGGAGACCACCCACTCGATGGACCGACGACATCGTAGCGGTCGCAAGGAGTCGTTGGATAGAGGCGGCTCAGGGCCGCTATTCGTGGCGTCGTATGGGGGAGGCCTATGTCCAGCAGTGGACGTGTATGGGCTGATGAGCATGATTTTACATTGTTTGTGAATAGGCACATGATGATTGTTTAGAATGATTGAAATCGGAAATATCTGAGAAATCGAGTTTTACTAAATTCTTAGTAAAACTAAATTAAATTACTGTACTGTATGTGTTATGCATAAATTATTATATTAATTCGAAATTAACTTTGTCTATCTGTCTGTTACCTTTTCACGCCTAAACGGCTGAAAGGATCTTAATGTTTGGCAGGGAGATTGATGGTATCCCGGGGACATAATGAAAAGCGCGTGTGAAGCCGCGGGCAGCAGCTAGTAAAAATAAATATGACATTCTATGTAACTCTGCTCTAGCTTTTCGAAGGCCGTGGTGAACGACCACATTATGCAGAATGAGTGAATGAATTCAATTAAAGGCAATAAAAGAACAAAACAATCAGATTTAAACACAAATACTCATTTCGTTGTTTTACTAAAGCTTTTCACTCACGCAGGAATTATGATACAGTTGTAGGATGTTATCTGGCACATAGGTACTGGGTTAGTTTTGTCATGGACAAAGCCTTTGCATTATTGAATTGCCTCATTCCTCTGCGAGATAGATAAAACTTCGTAAAAGTCGTATTATTAACTATCTTTTTTATCTATTAACAAAGTAAATTACAATCAAAGAATAGAAACAAATTAGTTACCACCATCACACCACCATCAGCCCATACACGTCCACAGCTGGACATAGGCCTCCCCCGTACGACGCCACAAATAGCGGTCCTGAGCCGCCTCCATCCATCGACTCCCTGCGACCGCTACGATGTCGTCGGTCCATCGAGTAGATGGTCTCCCATGTAAGGGGGGATTTGCCATAATCACCATGCTTGGCAGGCGTATTGGTGATCGCAGTGTTGGTGTTGAAAAAATACTCAGAAGGAAGCTGCTGCCCTTCCTCTAGTAGGTTCCCTCAGTCGGCTCTTACGACATCCACGGGTTGAGTTGAAGGGGTCGATATTCTATGCCGCGGCCCCACGGCCAACAAATTAGTACAAGTATTTATGATTTTAAGATAAAGGCCGTAAAAATTAAAATTTAAATGAAAATTTTTCGGTTAACTGAAGATTGGACGTTATCACACAACTAATAAATACATCTTTTTTTCTGAAAACTATCATATCTCTTTCAAAATCATTAAACCGTTAAGAAATTGTAATTTTCCAATAATGGTCCGCCCCCGCCGCCATTTTCTTTTGAAAATTACCATAACACCAGCGGAGAGTTAAAATCTGCCAGAGCACCGGTCGTCAAGTATTCCTTTGTTCAGTAATCCAGCAGTAGAGTTTAGGAACCACGCATACATAATATTCAAATGTTTTGTTTTGAACATTTATTAATATTGTTCACACCGCGGCTTTCAGGTCTCTTATTTGAGGATTATGATAAGACTTTAGTCTTTTACCAGAACGATCGGTCGTACCTATCGTTAATTAATATTTAATGAGGAAACTTCTATGCTATGGAAAGAGCTCGGAGTTTCTCTGAAGCATAGGATTCGTAACGAATTGCGACATAGAACCAAAGTTATCGACATAACTCAAAGAATTAGCAAGCTGAAGTGGCAGTGTGCCGGCCATTACTCCCGAAGAACCGCTGGGGTAAACGTGTTCTTGATGTCCGTGACTCGGAAAAGGTAGGACGCCCTTCGGCCAGGTGGGATGAGGACTTGCGAAAGATGCGGCAAGCTGAAGATAGGGTGCAGCATCTTCAGCTCAATCTTCATCAATGAGTGAGGGTCGAGCGGTTGGAGTCGCGTCATAATGATTTT
This sequence comes from Eupithecia insigniata, assembly GCA_947859395.1. Classification (NCBI taxonomy): domain Eukaryota; kingdom Metazoa; phylum Arthropoda; class Insecta; order Lepidoptera; family Geometridae; genus Eupithecia; species Eupithecia insigniata. The sequence goes on along the minus strand of OX402007.1, from coordinate 13,036,190 downwards.
AAATCATTTGTGGTGCGTATTCCAACTGAGAATATTTCGACCTTCACTAATGAAGAATTCTGCCCGAAGAATGTGCTGTTCCGCCGTTTTCGTGGAAGATTACCGGTCACGACACATAATATTGCGTCACACGTCGCCGACAATATAAGTAAATTTTATGTATGTTAGACTAAGGAATATATTTTTATATGGGCCGTAGTTTTTAAGTTTTTTACATCCTATACTTGCTACTACCTGTGTGCTACTACCTATACTACCTGTGTTGCCTGAAATAAATGATTTATTATTATTCTGTTTCTCATTTCCATGATCACGGGCCATATAGTGACCCGGTCCTTTGGGAGGCATGCGTGGAGCCGAAGCCAACAGCACAGAGGCCCTTTATGAGAATTAATCTAAAGGCGAGAGCTACACATAGCGGATATCATCCTTGGTTGCACAATATGATACACCCGAAGATGATATCCGCCAGGTGTAGAGACTATTGCAAAGGAAAATGAAAATAACAAAAAAGCCATGTTATTGTGGTGAATGGATGGACTGGGTAATTGGGCTATGGGGGAAACTATGGACGCCTGCCATAAACATATACTCAATACTGTTACAAGCGGCAGACGGTGGCTTGCCGAATGTTGGACGGGTTCCTCAAAATGTTGGCTTATATGCCGGTAAAGGAACAACATCGGTGCAAACGACTAAGGGGTGTCGAGAGGTGCGGCCCCGATTTCACCATCACGAAGACACGTGAGCGGGCTTCCTCGTTATTACGCCATTAGACACTTCCACCCCCGAGTCTACATCCTAAGATGCATCTCTCGCGACTCCACTCAAACCGGCCAATAAAGGCAAGCAAGAGGTGGGGATCTGGTTCTCTTGGGGTACCACTCCGCAAGCGGAGACGAGAACCAGGAACTTCCCCGGGAGCACTCGGTATACCCGTGGTGTCACTACTCACCAACAGCTCGCCACAAGCTGCCCTGCAGGTTATTATTTGTATATGTTATTATTATTTCACTTCATTTAATTTAAATCTCATTGAAATACATTTTTATTATTATTATACACTTCATTTATTTTAAATCTCATTAAAATACATTTTTTACTATAGAAAATACAATAGGTAACATATAAAACTAATCTACAGTAAAAAATATATCAAAACGGTGGATCACCGGCCGCGAAGCTAGGCTCAAGCGGCCGGTGACTAGGGCTGCAGAGAGAGGAACTTCCTGACGATACGCGCCGAGTCCAGGAGTACCGCCTTTTGAATCTGACCCTTGATCCAACTTCCTAGCGAGAGTCTCATAAGATGTTGATCGAGGCTCTTCGCTATTACGCCATTAACTGAAACGACTATCGGAATGACAACCTCGTTAGCCAAGTCAAGATATTTACTGAGTTTATCTTTCTCAGCTTTAACGAGGTTAGCATCATGTGGTATGGTGACATCAGCGAGCACCGCCCTCCGTTCTAACCGATCTATCAGTACAATATCAGGCTTATTCGCGAGAATAGTCCTGTCTGTAATGATAGATCGGTCCCAATAGAGCGTGGCACGGCCGTTTTCGAGAACTGGCGCCGGTGTGTACTTATAATACGGAACTTCAGGACCGGTAAGGCCGTATCGGAGAGCAAGTTGCTGGTGTATAATTTTGGCTACTTGATTGTGTCTGTGCAAGTACTGAGAGTTAGCAAGGTGCGAACAACCCGAAAGTATATGACGGAGGGTCTCCCCAGGAAGATGACACGCTCGACAGATATCGATCGTGCCATCTTTCATAATATACTTCCGGTAGTTGTTCGTCTTTACCACCTCATCCATAATTGCACAGACAAAACCTTCGGTTTCCCCAAAGAGGTCACCGAAGCGTAGCCAATTTACTGAACTCGGGAGATCTACATCAGGTCCTGTGAGAACCTTGTAGAATCTCCCGTGTAGCTCTTTGCTCTCCCATATAGCCTTCCTATCCTGAATGCTCATCACCGTAGGTTTGCGCCAGTTCTCGTTAGCTAAGGAGAGAGGAGTAAGGTTCTTATCAACTGCAACCACATCGCGATGCATCTGGTATTCGGCTTGAAGGAAGTAATTTCTGAGATTGCATACCTCACGGTTGTGTAGGGTCTTGGCGTTTAAAAAGCCTCGACCACCACATTTCCGCGGGATATACAATCTCATAACCGAAGATCGGGGATGTCGCATGCGATGAGTGGTTAAAAGTTGACGAACCTTACAGTCCAAGGCGTCTAGTTCAGTCTGAGTCCATCTTAGTATGCCAAAAGTATAAGTGAGCAGTGGCATAACCCAGCCGTTGAAAGCGCGCACCTTGTTGCCACCTGACAAAAGGCTATTTAGCACTTTTGTAAGGCGACAAAAGAAACGTTCCTTCACCCACTGCTTCATGTCCCTGTCCACTATACCCAACGCTTCTGGCATACCAAGGTACTTGTAAGTTTCACCTTCTGAGAGAGATTTGAGGGAAATTATCTCTGAAAGTTGTAAATTACTAGAATTTACAACTTTCCCCCGATGTATTTGTATGACCGCACACTTATCAACGCCGAACTCCATGTTAATAGCGCTACTGAATATCTGTGTGATATTCAGGAGGGCCATTAACTGTGTTTTATTCGGCGCAAATAGTTTGAGATCATCCATATACATCAAGTGAGAAATAACCTCACCATCTCTTCGAAGGCGATAGCCTATCTCTGAATCTTTCAGTAGAGTACTGAGTGGATTCAGAACTAGGCAGAACCACAAGGGACTCAGGCTGTCGCCCTGGAATATACCCCTCTCTATCCTTATCAGATCATTGGTGGCAGATGGATCCATTCGGCTGCCTGGATGACGAAGGACAGTGGTCCACTGCCTCATACATGATCCCAAGAATGATCTTAGAGTATTATCTATTTTATAAATCTCTAAGACCCTCTCAAGCCAAGTATGAGGCACCGAATCATAAGCCTTCTTATAGTCAATCCATGCAGCTGACAAGTTCCCTCTGCCACGTTTGACCTGTTGACTAATGGCCATTTCAATGAGGAGGAGCTCCTTAGTACCACGGGACCCAACCCTACATCCATTCTGAGCAGGTGCCAAAATATTGTTTGTAACAATATGTGTGTTAATTTTTATAGTCAGAATGGATGTAAGCAGCTTGTAGATGGTAGGTAAGCATGTTATAGGGCTATAATTTTTTGGTTCCGCAGTACTACCAGACTTATGGAGCAGGAAAGTTACACCCGTCGTCATAAAACGTGGGAGTGACCCGATCTCAATTGCTTCTTGGAATTGTGCGGCCAGAACCGAATGTGAGCATCAAAACCATTTCAGCCAAAAGTTATGCAATCCGTCCGGGCCAGGACTTTTCCAATTTTGGGCCGAGCGGATTGCATTACTTACATCTAACGAAGAGATAGTAATAACGTCCATGGTTTCGATGTTTTCACATTCAGCTCTTACCACATTCATCCAGTCCGCCTCCGTGTGTTCGACCGGTGTGGACCAGATGCCTCGCCAAAATATATTTCCAGTTTCGGCATCCGGTACCTGACCGTCGGACACACGTAGATCGGGTTTATCCCATTCGCGGTAAACTTTCCTTTGGTCACTTTGAAAAATGCGATTCTGCCAAAATCTGTCAACTCGCTTCTTATATCGTTTTATGCGACTTGCCCACGCATAGACTTTTTGCTTTAGGTAGTCTATGCGCTCTGTGGCACAGGCTAAATACTCCCGAGGTTGAACTTCAGTTCCCTCAAAAGCCTGTGTCACAAAACGCATAACACGAGGTCTATGGTTGCCCTCCCTAAAGCAAATTAGCTTAGCTATGAGGGTCCTGAACCTACTAATACGCCTCTCTATTCTCTGTTGCCAAGTGGGGGTACTGCAGGCCTGGCGTGGGGCACGCTTATCGTCCGGGAACTTTACCCGTGCAACTCGGCAAGCCGCAATAGCCCCACAATAGAGAATAGAGTGCGTATCAGTAAGATCACTACTATTCTGCAGATATGGGACTAGAAGTGGATTCAAGGCCCCCACTATAGCCTAAGCACGTCTATGAGTGGGGAAGCGAGGTAGACGTGGCTTTACGGTCGAATTTCTATAATTTAGAATCGCATCTTCCAAAGCCCTCCTCAATTGCTCATTATTCTGGGTACTTACCTCAATGCTCTCATGACTAACCTCTTCCACAGCGTAATCAGGCTGGGAAATCACTGGTGTTGATATGATGTGTTGCGGTGGCAACGCCACAGCCTGGTTACACGGCGGATGGTCCACCACTTGAGCACTGAGCACTTCACGTAGGAGTTGATCAAGCACAGTGTCATTCAACAATTTTGAGCGCTGGATGACCCGTACCTGATCAGATAGTCGCTGCTCGTTAACCGCGACTGTTGGTTCAAGGGCCTGAAACAAAGGCAGCATCTTAGACCGGTACGCGGTCAGGTTAGCACCTCCCTCAGTAGCCCTATAGAACGCGCGCATGACATTTTCATTCATCTTCTGTGTCCACTTCATGCGCTGCGCTCTTCCGTCAGCGGCGGGGACCGGTCGCTGGGCAGTGCGCCCTGCAGGTCCCAAGCCAGCTGACAGTGGGGGTCGGCCTCGCCGCACAGGTGTTCGCGGCGGTCGAGGCGACGGCGGCAGCTCGTCTTCGCTGCTCAACACATCACTCGTCTCAGGCGGCGTTTGGAATTCCTCTTCATCCGAGGACGAGGATGTGGAGCTAGCCGAGGCGGGCTGCGGTGGTATTCTTTTGAGCGCTTGTTGTGCCGCCCTCGCACGTGCTCTAGAGATCATTTTTAATTATTCACATGATTATTTTAATAAAAATACAAATAAAATAAAAATTTTCTCAAGGAGACGTATTTCACGGGCGGTGCCATTTTTTTTTTTTTTTTTTATTATTATTATTTCACTTCATTTATTTTAAATCTCATTAAAATACATTTTTTACTATAGAAAATACAATAGGTAACATATAAAACTAATCTACAGTAAAAAATATATCAAAACGGTGGATCACCGGCCGCGAAGCTAGGCTCAAGCGGCCGGTGACTAGGGCTGCAGAGAGAGGAACTTCCTGACGATACGCGCCGAGTCCAGGAGTACCGCCTTTTGAATCTGACCCTTGATCCAACTTCCTAGCGAGAGTCTCTTAAGATGTTGATCGAGGCTCTTCGCTATTACGCCATTAACTGAAACGACTATCGGAACGATGGTCGCTGAATCAACATCCCACATGCTGACAACCTCGTTAGCCAAGTCAAGATATTTACTGAGTTTATCTTTCTCAGCTTTAACGAGGTTAGCATCATGTGGTATGGTGACATCAGCGAGCACCGCCCTCCGTTCTAACCGATCTATCAGTACAATATCAGGCTTATTCGCGAGAATAGTCCTGTCTGTAATGATAGATCGGTCCCAATAGAGCGTGGCACGGCCGTTTTCGAGAACTGGCGCCGGTGTGTACTTATAATACGGAACTTCAGGACCGGTAAGGCCGTATCGGAGAGCAAGTTGCTGGTGTATAATTTTGGCTACTTGATTGTGTCTGTGCAAGTACTGAGAGTTAGCAAGGTGCGAACAACCCGAAAGTATATGACGGAGGGTCTCCCCAGGAAGATGACACGCTCGACAGATATCGATCGTGCCATCTTTCATAATATACTTCCGGTAGTTGTTCGTCTTTACCACCTCATCCATAATTGCACAGACAAAACCTTCGGTTTCCCCAAAGAGGTCACCGAAGCGTAGCCAATTTACTGAACTCGGGAGATCTACATCAGGTCCGGTGAGAACCTTGTAGAATCTCCCGTGTAGCTCTTTGCTCTCCCATATAGCCTTCCTATCCTGAATGCTCATCACCGTAGGTTTGCGCCAGTTCTCGTTAGCTAAGGAGAGAGAGGTAAGGTTCTTATCAACTGCAACCACATCGCGATGCATCTGGTATTCGGCTTGTAGGAAGTAATTTCTGAGATTGCATACCTCACGGTTGTGTAGGGTCTTGGCGTTTAAAAAGCCTCGACCACCACATTTCCGCGGGATATACAATCTCATAACCGAAGATCGGGGATGTCGCATGCGATGAGTGGTTAAAAGTTGACGAACCTTACAGTCCAAGGCGTCTAGTTCAGTCTGAGTCCATCTTAGTATGCCAAAAGTATAAGTGAGCAGTGGCATAACCCAGCCGTTGAAAGCGCGCACCTTGTTGCCACCTGACAAAAGGCTATTTAGCACTTTTGTAAGGCGACAAAAGAAACGTTCCTTCACCGACTGCTTCATTATTATTATTATTATTATCAATCTATTCAGCGCCATAGCACCCTCTGTGCTATGGCGCTGATTAGATTATACGTCGTGATGTCCAGCAGTGGAGTAATAGGCTGATGATGATGAGTAGGTAGCTTCTGAATGAAACTTTTTCAGAGCTTTCTTAAGTCTGATGCCCAAAGGCCTACACAAAATAAAAATCTTAACATTAAAATACCTATTGCACAACAGAAGACAATAACAAAAAAAACAGGTTCATCATGTTTTTTCTTTGTTTTGTAGGATTAAACGGTAAATAAAATTATCCACTTCCCTTCTTTTTTAGTAAAAAGATTATTTTGTCGCAAAATTTACATTGAAAACCAAACTCTGAGAAAAGTTAATTTTGATCCATTTGAGAATCAAAACTTTCGTAACCCGCGACGAAAAGTTTTACCTTTCTTTCGATATTTATATTAAGATCTTCTTCCATATACTTTTGTGTAGCTAGAAGCTTTTGAGGAAGACGTAGGCTTTGAAGGTGTTAATCCATATAAGCCGGATGCTGAAAATAAAGGTAGAAGACACCTGAAGGGTCCTATCAAAGTCAAGTCTTTTATTCGGGACCACTTGGAGTTCTATGCCGTCTCGGGTGAAGTTTGCTTCAAAGCTGCGCGTAAGTGAATTGTAGGTAAGCATCATGAAAAACGTTAGTGAGAAAGCGGTAGAAACTAATAGGGGAAGGTCGATAAAAAATTTATATCTTACAATGCCCAGTTCTATTAATTTAATAGAGCTGCTTCTGACATGACAAGCATGTGGATGACAGTACTAAAGCCTCAATTTGAAAAGTGGGACGAATGTGGAATGACATCACCTCTGGATTTTCCTCCTACGTCCCACTTTCGTCCGAAGAGAGTGGGACGAACCCGGAATAACTAATTTTTTTTTTATTGACCGTACAGCTTTATACATCTTAACCACATTTTTTATGACATTAATTATAATACTAGCTGCTGCCCGCGCCTTCCCTCGTGTTTAATTTAGCCTATATATTATTCCAGGTTACGAACTATACCCATACCAAATTTCAGCCCAATCAGCACAGTAGTTTTTGCGTGAAAGAGGAACAAACATCCATACATCCATCCTCACAAACTTTAAACTCAAAACCCCCAAATGTGGAAGCCCGTGTTTCTACGGTGCTACCAGCTACCCATAAATTATTTAGCTACATACAGGGTGTACAAATAAGATAGGTGGCGTTATTTCGTACAGTTAATTATTTCAGGCAGATAAATTGTGAAGTTCCGCCGCCGGTAACTCCGGATATTGTGCCGACACGATATCAGACAGGGGGACACTGAGATATATAGCTTCTTTCCTTTTTCCACGTGAAATGAATGTTAGGTATGTCTGGTGTAGCCTCAAATCGCCCATGATTGCCGTCCATTAATGGGCGCAACGCTACTTCAAAAAGTGACTAGCCTCGTTTCGCCCATTAACGAACACCTTCACGATACATTGCTGGTTTTGTAAAATAACAACGTCTGACTATCTACCAATGAGATTTCATCATATCAGCCCATATACGTCCACTGCAGTACATAGGCGCAACAAATAGCGGTCCTGAGCCGCCTCCATCCATCGACTCCCTGCGACCGCTATGATGTCGTCGGTCCATCGAGTGGATGGTCTCCCAACAGTCCGTTTCGCGTTGCATCGTGGCCGCCACTCGAGAACCTTTACTCCCCAGCGGGATCGGGAGCTATGCATCGTAGAGCGCAATCTATATGGTGTGCCCTGTGAGGTACCGCTTAACAGTGAGGTCGATTTTTATTAAAAAAAAAACGACTTTCAGTGTACCTGCCCTTTATGGGCTGAATAATCTGAATATGGCGTCATATTTCAAATCCGTGAACAGTGCACTAGCCCATAAATGGCCGTTCATTCCACTCAACAGGACGGCCTCATTGTTTCAAAGGCGATGGTTCGTTTAGTTATCAGGATTATTATTGTCGAGTATAAAAAAGAATATTTTCCCTTGCGCTCAGTGCGTCTCCGGTCGTGTAAATAAAACGGCTCAGCTAATATTGGCTGCTATTACCGGTCAGTGGATATTGGACCAGCCCTCTGGCGTCGTCGGCCAATCTGAACTGCATTTCCAAAAACTGGCTGCTACGAGGAAACGTAACTTTCTAGCGGTTCGAAAAAGTGGAGCTTTGTAGATTCTATTTTGCTTCTTGTTGGTGCTTCCTTAGGATGTCTACATTATTCTAATTTGACTTCGTATAAAAAAGTACTCTGTGTTGACTAACCACCCACACACACATGGCACAATTTTTCTTTTGTGGGCTAAAGTACCATCAATGATAAAACAAAATAATTCGAAAGTTTGTTACCAAAGTAACGTTGGATATTATATGGAATAGCAATAGAAACGCAAACTTTATGATTCGGAAACATTTGACCAAGATAAAGGAGTCTAGTTGCAACAAATTAAATAATAATAACTAAGGAAGAGTAAGAATAATTATGAAGAGTTTTCTTGGCGTAATACAATGCAGTGGCAATATAACACATCTAATTTTATAGACCCAAATAAAGCTTACATAATATTTAACCGATTGGAAGTCACGCTCCTGTAACTCTCATGCTCTCAATGTCTCAATCTAACCATGGATTAAAAGTTTAACGTCAAATTAGTCCGACCTCCCTGATCCAATTTTAACCTTAAATTGTTGTAATAGGGCTTTAATTCATTTGAAAATCCTCCAGGCCTCCAGTTTCACCTTGTAATGAGGTTGACTACCCAATATTTGTTTGAGAAAACATTTAGGTAAGGAAATAGCTTTGAAGGGTTGATAAAATTTGATCCCTTGGAAATTAGAGTGAGTTTAGGGCTGGGTCGGAATTTAGTTGGGCTGGTAATGGTCAAGGAAAACTTCGTAGGAAACTAGCAGAACGAGCACCATCAGTACTAATTAGTTAATGAAAACGCTCGGAATTAACAATACTGCGATTTTGTTTTCAATTTTAGATTTTGCGGCACGTTTATCGTTTAGGATGGAAAATTCAAGTATCGATCGATGAGTCTTACCATGCGCGGAATCATGCAGTTGCATGGAGTTGGACGATAAGAGACTTGGCATTTTTATATAACCTGTGGTTTATCATCTCAGTTCTCTGATTGCATGGCGTAATGAGCGGTAACCGCGAATTATTAACTCGAATTTTCTAGTTTTTTGGGCTCGTATCGAGGCTAGACAATAATTCCATTGAAGAGCTAGTCGTGCAGAGAAAGGTACCATAGGTGTCACACTGCATGAATGCTCCAGAATGAACACCAACAGGGAGAAATGGCGCATTATCCTGAGGCGAGAGCGGGCGATATCAGCCCATTCAACAAAAACTTGTCATGGGAACCACGACGGTTCTGCCGAGAACGAATGAGAAGAACCGCGAAAGGCATTTTGGTGGATCTTATCACAGAAGGTTGCTGCAATGTAATTTGCAATGTTCTGCCTGAATCTACTTATTGGGTATGTATGACGAGTAAATCGTCCGTCATTGGTTAGATACATTACCTTCTAATATTATTAATGTCAAAGTTTGTATGGATGGATTTATGGATGTATGGATATTTGTTACTTTTTCACGCAAAAACTACTGAACCGATTAGGATAAAATTTACAGTTTGGGACCTGGAATAACATATAGGCTATATTTTATCCCAATAAAACGCGAGCAAAGACGCGAGCAGCAGCTAGTTATTAATAAAGTTACTGATACAATTTGAAAGTGTTCGTCTGCACACCTTTTCCCTGCATACGTAGGTCGGTATAATAATCGTCATTTACCATGGAATGGCCCTTTTGTTTCTTATTTTCATAATGATAAGGTATTATGGCATACGTTTTGAAAGGTTGCGCAGGATGAAAGGTCAGGTCAGGAATTGTGTCTGGCTTGTGTTTAGGGCAATAAGTTTCCTGACTAAACTGAGAAGACTGCCCTATAATATTTTGTTGTCTTAGTCGTATTAATAAATACCTACATAAATAATGCTGGATAATTCACACAGCATATCTAGCCCCAAGCTAAGCTAAGCTTTTGTTACAGTAAAATACACAACATAGATGGATATTTTTACTATACATAGAAAACATCCAGAACACACGGAAAATTATCTACAGATCGTATAAATATTTTTCCTGATGCGGGAATCGAATCCGCAATCTCTTGCGTCGCACGCACGGCATCGCAGTTGGGCATTCTTCACCGGGACGCACTATGAGGTCGTCCAACATTATATCTATACTTTATTGACAAAGAAAATAACAATCAAATAATATAAAGAAATTAAACTAGTATTTACAATTGAAACAATTGAGCTAACTGCAGACTGTTGCAAACAATCTACAGATAACTCCAACATTATTGTACTCGATATTCGGATAGCGCCTGAATGTATCACCCTGGCAAATACTTTTAATAAATGCTCAGGTTATTTTTATGGTGCTTCATGATAATATTTAAGCAGAATACAGATGAAGTTATGTGAGTTTTATAGAATGCACTTACACTTAGTTAAACTAGGTATACTTGGTTCTATGGTCCTATATTTTTTTGTAAACAAAGGGGTTATAAAACAACAAAAAAATTGTCTTGAATTTTATTTTACGACACTGGCATTCGGAGAATATCACAAAAGTTCGAAACAATAAAAAAAATTGTTAGTTTTGAAAGCAATCTATTGTTGGTTTTCGAACTCGCATTTTGAAATACGAGTGCAATAATGCGTTCTTGAAGTTTGTGTTTTTATTAGCTTCATCATCATCATCATCATCATCAGCCCATACACGTCCACTGCTGGACATAGGCCTCCCCCGTACGACGCCACAAATAGCGGTCCTGAGCCGCCTCCATCCATCGACTCCCTGCGACCGCTACGATGTCGTCGGTCCATCGAGTGGATGGTCTCCCATGTAGGGGGGGATTTGCCATAATCACCACGCTTGGCAGGCGGATTGGTGATCGCAGTGTTGGTGTTTAAAAATACTCAGAAGGAAGCTGCTGCCCTTCCTCTGGTAGGTTCCCTTAGTCGGCTTTTACGACATCCACGGGTTGAGTTGGAGAGGTCGATATTCGTACGCCGCGACCCCACGGCCGATTTTTTATTAGCTTTTTTTAGCTTAGTGATTGATTATTTTGAATGAATGAGTACATTACTTAAAATTAAAATACTTCTAAATACCTACATAAAAATTAACACAGTATGTACAATAGGCGGCCTTGTTAGTTTTTGTTAATTTTATTATTTTTTGTCAAATTTTCATTCATAAATGTCTTTGTTGACATATGTACGATTCTGGAACCGAGTACAGGTGTCGCGTCACGGTTTAATAGCGCTAACCTTGAGCTGACCTTGATGCGTAGAAGTCGATATTTGGCACAGATGTAAATCTTTGATTTTTAGATTTTTACACCTGCGCAGAACCCCCCTCCACTTTCGTCGAGCGCTACAGTGACGACAGTGACGAGAAGTGTATACAGTATTAATATGGTAGTGTAGGTATATTACCAGAGAATATATTGTTATTATACTACTCGAATAACCTACTATATAGTTGCACTGTTTTTTAGTTTTGTTCATTTTTTCCCCTACCTTTTACCAACCGACGACAGGTTGTGTTCTTCGAAAGATAATCAGAAAATTAGCGGCTTCGTCAGTTCTCTTCCTCTTTGAAAAGATCGTCCGATGATTTTTTCGAAGCATCAAGGGGTTGTCAACTTGTTCCCTAAAACGAAACTTTTTCATTTCCATTTTTACCTTATCAGATGTGGTGTACCTACGCACCCGTATTGTGGCACCTTGTAGCTGTCGACAACATCGTGGTTTCCTTCGCCACGTTGAATCTCAAATCCCGAGTCCATTAATCAATGCCAAGATCCTTGTGAAGACAGTTCTCGACGGGCGCCCACGATTCGGCCGTGATTCGGTGGCACCTACCGACATATACATACCTACTATATAAAGATGTGCGGTACCCGCACATCTTTACCAAAAGGCCGAGGTGACGATGAATTGAAAAATAAATTATGAGTAAATAGTTTGGGCGGTTCGCCTCTAAGCCCGCGCGGACTGCGTGGACGCTTAATTGTGAAAAATAGGAGCACATCTTTTGACCATGCTTTCATGACTTGTTTCTTGGACCAATAAAAATCAATAACGTTTGAATAATTACAATATTTTTCGCTATGTTTCAGCTTACTTCTGAACTAACCCACTCAAGCCATCGTAAATTTTAATAATACGAGTCGAAGTTTCTGAGCGTCCTTCAGAATCTGTCGCGTTGTTTATTAATTGTGCAGTACACACTGTTAGCCACACGCAGGCTCTCCCACCACCGCCACACATCACGTCGACGTAGACGTCGTTGGCGTGGGCGTCGTGTGGACGTGACGAGAGTATCTGATACTTCAATTGAACAAGTTTGCATCGCTTAGATGTTAACACAAGGCGGTTAGACCAACGAAGATAATTGTTAGTGGCACTCTTAACTTCTGTCCGCACTTTATTTTTTAAGAAAACTAGCTAAAAATAAAACCTTTTAAACTTTCGCTATTTATTAACATAAATAATGATTATTAAACGTAGGGGAAATAATAACAAAAGGTACGCGATAAATAGTACCAACGCGTTAAATAAGCATACATTAGCCTAATTATATTTCAGACCCAGATCAATTGGCATTAAAAATTAGGAGGACCTGTTTTCCCATCTAACACACTTTTCAATGAATAGTGCAAGACAAAGCGGTTCATTGGAAGACTGGAAGTACTGGACGGATCCTGAAGAAGCTGCGATTTACCAAGGATAAAGATGGGAACAATACTGCGACTAATCTACCCAGCCGCCCAAACTAAGCCGCCAAGGCCAAGCTGCTCAAGCCAAACTACCTAAGCCCAGTGCCATACATTATCGCCTCGTATTCGTAAAAACGAAAGTCGAAGTTTCTGATTGATTTTCGAAAGAAACTTCCGTTTTCGTATCTAGTAGGCCCCCAGTAGTTTTGGCTTAAAGAAGTAAGAAGCATCCATCCATACAAACTTTCGCAAGTCTGATAATAGTGAGATTCAACAAGCAGGCAAGCAGCGTAGCGTTTGCTATTCTACGTGACTCTACCACAGATAAGGCAGTTACTTCGTAAACTCTCCAGTAAAAGAGCAAGCATTGTGATATTCTTATTTCAGAAATCGTGCAGCTTAAAAATGGTTTACAAAGAATTTCCAATCGAATTGTAAATGCGTTAAATAAGTTGTTTTCAATGTTTTTTTTTTTCTTCAAAGTAACTAATCAGCTTACTTTGTTATAGAAAAGCTTAGTGGCGAGAACGGCCTGAGCAGAATCAATAAAATAGCACTCGTCGACCATGGGGGCGCAAGCTGACGCCTATAAGACATAATACCATGACTGCTCCTAGCTAGTGCTACCTTAATCTCCCAAATGTCATAATAACAGACTTCTACGCCTCAATATTTTACAGAGCAGCTGTGATCGAAAAACTGATAAAATAACTCAATTTTCATAAACTTTCCCTGAAAAGTTAGCACCAATTTTACGTAGAGTAACTTGTCAACGACACGCACAAAATAACAATGACGAGCTTTTGGAGCGACCACGTAAACATTTTACCAAAGAGAATACAATACTTACGAGCATTTTACTGGCTGTAACATTCTCAGGGGAAAACTGATTGTTTTGGGGAAAAGGGTTTGTATAGGTACATAGGTGCTCTTCAAATTTTAATGACATCTATGAAAATACGTAGCTAATTTTCGTGATAAACGTTCCCTCTCCAAAAGAGTGACATTCGTATGGGGCATCCAAAATTTTTAGACATCTATTTTGAAATTAGCAAAACCATATACATATATGTCCATATAGAACAGTAGCTAAACCATATACATGATACTAGCTGCGCCTAAAGTTAACCTAACTACTTCAAAAATACGTTTTGCAAAAAAGAAAAAAAACCCTATTTATGTATTAGTGTATATCTTAAAAGCACAGACATGATACTAGCTGCGCCTAAAGCTTAAAAGTCAGTAGATGACGCGGATCATTCACGGAAGAATAGAGGTTTTGATTAGGACGTCATGTTCAAATAATGCACGCTCTCATTTTATTTATTTTATTATTTGACAAATAAGAAAACGCTGCATTCTAAACAAGCTCTTATTTGTTTTTTTATTACTAAAGTTTTCATTTATTCGGTATCTACTTAGTATTAGAAAGACCCCAAGATTTTATCAGTAAATAAGTATGGGGAAGACCGAGCGAACCATGTCAACCAGTTTCTACCGGGGTGTTCATATTTATAACTCTTTCGAAAATGTACGTTTAGCAACTAACGATTTAAGGTAAGTTATGGGGATTTGTTTACCACAAAAGGTAAATAAAAGTGGAATATACCTAAGTAGCCTGTTAGCCCAGCCTTAATATACCGGACGTGACGTCACGATTCCGCCATTACTGTCATTAGCAAGCCTTGAAGGACATTCTCGGCGTCACGACTCGCAGGACCATCAAGTCAATGAGCCACTTCCTAAATCAAATAAATTACTTTTACCCAAATAAATCCCTTGTTATAATTTAACTATTCGGGGGAATTTCTCGCATTTATTTTACCGCGATTTTCTGGACAGTTGATATCCGTCTATAGTCAAATTAAAATTTATTCTGGTTGCGTGTGTATTTCATTTTCGAAGACTTCTTGATCCTTACTGATAAGTATTTGTTGATATTGGTGGCATATGGTTGGTTACTATTCCACTCTCCTATTAGAGCTTTCACTGATCTATAATAGAAAATTCCCGCTTCGGCCATTTACTGCAATGATTTGTCGCAGGAATTTCCATAAATAAAATTCTGATGCCTGAAAGGATCGGCTATCTTCACGAAACAATAAAAATAAATGAACCAATCAAAACAATTTATACAGCACTTTAAGACGGCGAAAAACAAACAGCTTAGTCCTATTAATAGCAGGAAACTTCCCTTGGGCATCATAACCATTAATCTCATACCAACTAGGTGTATAACCCGATGGGGTCCCGGCCGCCGCCGCCGCGCCGGTGCGAACTCGGTGGGGTCTGGTGGGGGCCGGTGGGGTCTTGCGATGTCTGCGAATAAGGGTGTCGGTGGCTAACGATGGTCAGATAGCCTTTGAAATATGATGCCGATTTCTTTCGTTAAAGATTTTTTAGATGTCGGAACAAGTAATTGTTTTTGTTTGATAATTTTCGAGTTTCTTGTTTTAAGAGTATATAATTATGTATTTTATCCTTTTGTTGAATCAGATTTGATTATGGGAAATAAGAATATTCTTCATGGTTAAAATTGGAAATCTTTAACACCAACGATGAATCATACATGTCCATTGACTTCTCCAACAGAATATTAAATGAAGAAGTTGATTTCGGAAAGTTAAGGTAATTGTAATAAACAGTAAGAAAGGCTGATGCTTTGTAAAGTTCAGCACCATGAATTCATTTTATATAGCTTTATGCAACTAGCAACGCAGAGAAATTAAAATAAGTTACAAAGGACTGCAACGGTTCCTTAAAGCCGTGTTTGTAGCTAGTTTCGCAGACGAGCTGTGGGTTCGAAGTTGCCAACAGCGCCGTCGACGACCAAGCCCAGCCGGTTGGATGTTGGTGGGTTGGTGGGAGTTAACACACCAAAGCAATTGTCTGTAAAACATATTGTTTATAAAACAGCAATGTATTGGAACAAATTCCTCCCGGGCGAAAAGATACTATCGTCGCCCATCAATATATAAAAATAATAGGCCAAACGACACGCGCCGGATTGCTAAACATTGCAGCGGCACGAAATCAGAAACTTTTGACAACTGTCGTGGAGTGTCGCGGACATGCCACTGACATTGTTGTGGACATGTTGCTGACATTTGTTGTGGACATGCGGCCATCATAGGGCAGCTGCAGCCCAAAAAAAAATACAATCGCCCGATGACAACCATTGGCCGCCCAAGTATTTTCCAGTTCATTCATATACGTCACATTTTTTTACTGAGCGTATATCTACGTAAGAACTCATCCTTAATCTACGAGTACATCCCACTATGATCCCACCGTTATTTCTATCTTGTATGTTTATGTTTTATTCCAGGCATAAAGGCTTGTTACACCTACCTATGTGATTTCAGCTAAATCAGTTCAGTAGTTTCGCCGTGAAAAAGTATCAAACATTCATCCAACCGTCCCAACTTTCGCATTTAAATATGAGTTTGAAAATAAGGCATAGGGCATAGAGATCCTAGACTAGACTAGACGACGAAACTATCCTTGACGGCAAACTCGTATGTGCGGTCCCTTAAATAGATAGGTAAGTGGATACTTTGCTACAGAAGAGCGCATCTTAATTCACATTCACGGACTTCTAGAAAAATGCGATGCGATTCCTTAGCGCTGAATGGATGTATTTTATGCATCTTCAGAGTATTAACTTGCTATTCATGGAGGATCTGAAGTTTTTCTAGTATTTTCGTTACGTTATTTTCTTTGAGTTGAGCTCTTTTGTTTGAATTGAGAAGGTATAAAGAAAAGTAAGTACTTCATTATATTTATCTGCTCGGAAAGTTGCCTATTCCTTTTCCAAATATAAGATAGAAAGTAAGTCATTGCAGGCGTATAGGAATCCGGGAGGAAAAACTCAATGGAATTTAATTTCTCACGTGTTTTAGCGGGAGGGAAAACTGTATGGAAATCCATTACTAACGTGTAATTTTTTTTAATTTCCTAAAAGATCGGCCGGTAGCTATGGTTATTTTCATTATAGGTCAAACGACAAAAAGTTTTTACTCCAAGTCCGCTTGCCTCTTCCGATTTCCGAACAATATTTTGAAAAAAGAACCTAAGTGTTTAAGGCTGGCGCGGGATGGAATTTTATTAATTCTACAGAATGTTGTCGAGTGATAGTGAAAGTTTTATGACACCGCCAGAAATAAAATATTTATTCTGCTTTTTATTTTCCTCGAAGGTGTAGTATAAAGCACTATGTATCACTCGGCAGAAAGTGCGATTCCTATCTCGTGTGTTTTAAGGCCCTTGGCTGCGCCTCGGACCTCAAATGACACACTCGATAGGAATCAGGCACGTTCTGGCCTAGGTGTACAATGTACTATTCTTAAATTGCTACAAGGAACGGAAGAAACTGCAAACACCTATTTCTACGTACACGGTACTGATTACTAAGAACGCGATTTTTTTCTGCTTTTTATGTTTCCAATGTTATGCAAACTGTATTGTGTAATACATAATGATAATATTGTGTAGTCTTAAGAGCTGACCTTGTTCTTTGGATCATGTACCGTAAAATACACAAAAAACTCAGTTTGTTATGACAACAAACTGAGTTTTTTGTCTTAACAAACAGTGTATTTGGGCACGAAACTCATATTGCACTAACTGGTGGAGTATAACTTTGTATAATCTAGACTGGGATTTGCTTCTCTGGCGGCTATCCTGCACCACAATACATAGGAAGGTAGATAATGATAAGATTGACATAATGTGTTCATAATCAGAAGCGGAGGTAGTTTCCATACACTATATGAAACTCAAGTTACATAGCTAGGTACCTACATGATCCAAAAAAACAAGGTCTGCTTTTCCGGGAGTGGCTCAAGGTGACGTGTCCAGTTGCCACTTTATTTCAACCAAATGTAGAATTTCATTTTTTTTTATAAAAAAAAAAGAAGCAAATTTATGTGAAAATGGTCAATTGAAAAATCAATAAAAAATTACAATCGTCAATTATGTTTGTTAAATCAGTCAAAACAGCGTTAGTTACACACGAGTTAATGTGATAAATAATTGGTAAACACACACTCTAACTACATACTCTTAGTTTTATCAGATTCATACAGGAGCTCAGGGAGTTACGATTTTACGCTACTGGTATCACCAGGAAACAGATTCGTCTTCTCATTCGCCGATGGCGTCGATGACGTAGCCTGGAGACACCCACGTGACCATCGTGTCTCGGAAGAGCATACCTTGTTTTCTTATACCATGGTTAGGTACATGTGTTGACAAAAGCTTACATAAAACAGCGTTGTAAAAACGTGCCTCGATTGTTATTCACTCGTAGTTCAACCGTTAAATCAGCCCGATCAAACACTTAGTTGACGCTCACTGGCGGAATGTTGAGCAGGAAAACCGCGTGCACCAGTTAGACCACTAGCTTTTGACGACCAATGTGGCGTGCGGGCGAAGCGCGAAGGTCTGCGTGCAACGCAGGAGGTTGCGGGATCGATTCCCACCTTGGGAGAAATGTTTGTACGATCTGCAAATATTTGTTCCAGGTGTTCTGGGAATTTTCAATGTATAATAAAAATATATGTGTAATTTATTGACATTACTACTACTACCAGATTACTTACTGAAATACATAATACATCTAGTACCTAACCTACCCATAATGGGCATAAAAGCGCGAAAAATTGCAGCTCTCCGAATGATAAAAAATTCTGGAACAGAGCAAGCTGTTGTTTTTCATGTATTTCGATGCACTGAATGCAAATCTGGAGTTAATTTAGCTCGTTAACCCTCCAAATTTGCAATAAAATAATTCAATTGCCGAATGGCAATTTTTCACGATTTGAAGCGGATTTTCGCAATTTACTCACTCCAAATTTAGAGGGTCTACAAGCTAAATGAAATTTTCAGGGTGTACTGACCAAACGGACCTCAAATTCGGATTCAACGGGTGGGTCCGGTCAAATGTACAGAGATTGATACCAAATCAATAAGAGTGAGTATCAGACAACTTGAGCTAGTTGGCAATACCAACTGGAATACCTATATTCCATCAGAGCAATGGTCAAGATTGTCTTTGTAGATTCTCGACATCCCTTTATTGATTAGGTACCTATACCGCCACTCCTATTTTACATAGTTTCCTTTTGTTAGCACAAAACCGAGGCCAATGAACTCAGACTCCAGGTGGTGGAGTGCTATTCTGTAACACCGTGTCGAAGAATTCAACGACAATCTCAAAAAACGCCTGTGCTACAATTTCCAATATAGGTACTTACTTACACAAAAAGCCGGAAATTACGATCGATTAAACGATCTATAGGTACAGGTCGTGTCACGGTTTAATAGCGCAGACTGCGAGAAATCGATTTTTAGATTTGTACGTTTTACTCCTGCGCTATTAAATCGTGACGAGACGTGATACGAGTACATATACTCAGGATCTCAAAGATTCAACGTCAAAACTGCAACTATAAATCTAGTTTTCAAGAACGACCAGTATGCTGAGTGTAAACTGCCATACTGTTTACTACAAAGATTGCGTAACGTTACTTTGTATGGTATTTCTATTATTCAAACTTCCCGCTTGGAGCGCTGTTCAGGAGTTCCATAGAAAAGAAAGTTACGCAAACTTTGTAGTAAACAGTATGGCAGTTTACACTCAGCATACAGGGTTACTCACGTAAATGAACATTTACGAAATTACGTGCTTTTGTATTTTCATAGATATTTTATTATCGTAACTAAAATTATAAATGCGAAAGTGCGTTTCTTTGTCTTTCCTTCGCGCCCTAACTAAGCAACCAATCGACTTGATTTTTGGCCTAGTTAGTTGAAAGGATAAAGAGTAACATACGCTTTTTGTCCTGGTAAATGTTCAAACGCGGGAAAAACCGCGGGGAACAGCTTAGTTATTAATATTTCATAGATAGGTATTATTTGTTTGGGTTTATAATCGAACCTAACAATAATGCTAATTGAAATCCTTGCTCTTTCGCATCAAACAAAAATCGTCATTGAAAGCACTACATCATACAGAATAGCACTAAGATGATTGATGGGCCACACAGCCTTGAGTTCAGCCTGAGCATTGAAATCAGATCCAGATCGGATGTCCCCCTCTCCCCTTTGTGCGGAACCAGTGAATACGCACCTTTTCTGTGCACCCTGTATGATAGGACTATGGGTAGATGCTCGTACATGCTACAAAATTGAGAAGGACAGTATTCTACAGCGCGGGGCAAACATTTTACTTATTTTTTTATATTTGACGAGCGACCTGCCCCAGCTTCGCAAAGGTGCAATGCTGATAGTAAATTATACATTTAAACCTTCCTCTTGAATCACTCTATCTATTTAAAAAAACCTCATTAAAATCCGTTGCGTAGTTTTAAAGATCTAAGCATACATAG
The DNA here is from genome assembly GCA_947859395.1 of Eupithecia insigniata. NCBI lineage: Eukaryota > Metazoa > Arthropoda > Insecta > Lepidoptera > Geometridae > Eupithecia > Eupithecia insigniata. The sequence continues at coordinate 13,015,676 of OX402007.1, read as the reverse complement.
GGACAGACAGACAGCGGGAAGCGACTTTGTTTTATACTATGTAGTAATAATGAGGTCGGATATTTTTTGTTGGAAGTTATTTTTTGATTTGAAATGTATAGATTTTATTTATACTTTTAAAAGAATACTGGCCAAGTGCGTGTCGTCACACGCGCAATGTAGGGTTCTGTAGTTATTATTTGTATTTTGTATTTATTTTTAATTTTATTAAAAATTTTCTTAATAGATGAACTTAACTCATTATTTTGTACCAGCTGCTGCCCGCAGTTTCGCACGTGTTTTTCATGTGCCCTATGTCTTTCCCCGGGACACTATCTACCTCCCTGCCTAATTTCATTAAGATCCGTACAGCCGTTTAGGCGTGAAAAGGTAACAGACAGATAGTTACTTTCAAATTTATAATATTACTAGCTGACCCGGCAAACGTTGTTTTGCCTTCAACCCTTATCACTTAGGGGTATGGAAAATAGATAGTAGCCGATTCTCAGACCTACTGAATACGCATATAAAATTTGGTAAAAATCGGTAAAGCCGTTTCGGAGGAGTACGGTAACTAACATTGTGACATGGAAATTTTATATATAAGATGAAGTAGGATCATATTACACGATCTTATGTCATGATTATGTAAATTTGGTTGTGTGGTACCTTAGAATTTACATCCCCCAACTCTTTCCGCGGCTGTCGTCAGAGTAAGCGGGTTAACTACGAACCTAGTTTGTGTTGGAAGAAAACCAACGTAACGAAACGGAATCACGCGCTACTGATACCGCAATCACACTGAGGAAGTCCCTCGTCAAGGAATGAAACGTTGTTATACTTCCAACACTAAGACCAGAGTTCACCAACACGTGGTTATATTTTAAACAGTTGTTTTGTAATTTTTTGCATAAGGTTTCATACAATAAACGTCAAAGTTAACCAACGAAGCTGCCTAATTGTCCGATTATCTTTTGGTGAACACCAGCCTAACAAGGTTCGTAGTTAACCCGCTAACATTCGTAATGTGATCAGGAGTTTCATAATTCATTAAAAGAAATAGTCTTTAAAAAGTTAAATAAAGTGTAAAACAGGGTGTTACACTTTATTCCAGTTAAAAATCACTTACGGCTACGACCAAGGCTACGCACCTCGCGTGAGTGTGGCCACTAAACCAGCGGGCGGTAAAGTTAATGGTGATTTTATGGCCTCTTATAAATCAACTTAACTGGAGATCTCTATTGATGGTCTAGGAGCGTAGTGTTATTTTTATGGACAAGCGTTCGCTTGCAACTTCGCTTGTAACTGCCACGAAGAAATGAAATTAGAAAATAAATAGGTATTATATATTATATTATATACTGAATGTAAACTACTTACCGTTAGACAGATATACATACTTCAATTAATATTAAAAAAACACAAAATAACACCTTATGACAAAAATCTACCCCCTAAAAGGAGAAGCTATAAAATTTGCTATAATACTCAATCCCGTACAATGTTTATAAAACAGCAGTTCACATACTACATGTCTAAATATTTACAATATTAGAATGAAGAAATATTTAGTAACAATTCCGCGTATAACCTTCTCTGATAGTATTCATCAAAGTAAGTTGTCTACTAGTTTCGTCTCTCCACGAGACATCTTCAGGACACCACAATACTCGACCTTGACATTGAGATTGGTAAGCACAGCAACACCGACAGAGTCCCGCCAGTGATGTTGCCTCTCCGAGCTCCGCGCGCCAAGTGACTTGGCGCGCGGAGCTCGGAGAGGCAACATCACTGGCGGGACTCTGTCGGTGTTGCTGTGCTTACCAATCTCAATGTCAAGGTCGAGTATTGTGGTGTCCTGAAGATGTCTCGTGGAGAGACGAAACTAGTAGACAACTTACTTTGATGAATACTATCAGAGAAGGTTATACGCGGAATTGTTACTAAATATTTCTTCATTCTAATATTGTGCAATGGATTTCCGCAAAGTAACGCCTGAATCTATTATTTATCTAAATATTTATATAATAAAATTAATAAACAGTTGAGTATACATGAAATTACCTACTCTGAATGCTAATTTAAAACGACCAATTGGCTTTTAACTCTGTATTATGATCAGACTGAAGATTTTTTACTTTTTCTTAGATGATTTTAGTGTATCACTATTTTAACTTAATTATACACCCAGTATGTACATATGTATAATTATATCTTATGTTATTGACACTATACATTTTTCAACATACATCAATACATCTATGAGGCTCCTGTTGCCCGGACTCTTAAGAGTGCGCATTGCGCGCCATTTTGTAAAAAGGATAGCAATAGGATGTTGCGTTCATAGGAGCGGGACAGAGCATACGTTTTTGGAAAGGCGGAAGCGCAAAAAATGAGTTTTTATCTAATTACAAGTTAATTAAGCAACCAATCGAAAAATTAAAAGACATAACTCAAGAAATACTTCAAGCTTTCTTGACAAAACAAAAACCCAACAAATAAAATGTGCTGTTCCTCAGATAAATAGCAAAATTTGTGCAAAACATGTATTTTTCAAAATAATATTTTATCGAGAAAATTTTCACTAATCGTGTTTTTAAAACACGTAATCCAAGATAAAAGTTCAAAGTATCATTTCCCTAAATTTGAAGGTAGTAACTTTCACAGATTCTGAAATAAATAACGATTTCTAACACTAAATTGCTTATGGCACACTCTTAAGAGTTCGGTGTTCTCAGGAGCACTACTCGCAAATACACACACTACACACGCATAACACACACACACAAACACACACCCACACACACACAAACACACACCCACACATAACACTCACAGTGTCTCCTGTTGCCCGGACTCTTAAGAGACCGGTGTCCTCAGGAGCACTAGCCATAAACACATGCACATACCTAAAACACAACACACACGCATGCACACACTAATGTCGTCTCCTGTTGCCCACTCTTATGAGACTGGTGCCTTCAGGAGACCCATCACTTATTGTATTTTTTTCACATTATGTTTTTACTAAAGTTAATGTAATGTTGTATCTTGGGGACCACCTTCCTTGGATTTTTTACATGTATTATGTAAAAAATCCAAGGAAGGTGGTCCCCAAGATACAGGTTTATCCTAGTTTTTATTCAGAAGATTGTATCATACTTGCTGACCCGGCAAACGTTGCCATCGACCACAGGGATGAAAATTGCTATAAAAAATAGGGATTGGTTTTAGAAAGGTGAAAATTCAGGGGGATATGTATTTTTTAAGGCCAAATCATAAAATAAGAAAAAAATAATTTAGGATGGGCCACCCTTATCACTTAGGGGTATAAAAATAGATAACCAATTCTATTACCTATCAAATATACACAAAAAAAAAATTGGTCAATCCGTTTCGGAGGAGTTTTGGTACAAACACTGTGACACGAGATTTTTATATCCATATAAGATAAAGAAGTGCATCAAAACATGGAAATCCCCGCGGAGTTCAACCCGGACTCAGTCAAATCTGACCTCCTCGCCCAGGGCTTCCCCGTCAGGGAAGTCCACCGCATGTACAGCGGCAGAGGCAAACGCCCCTTTGACCTTGTATTGGTCATTCTAGATCTTTCGCCTGAAGGAAAGGCGATATTCGGTTTAAAAACCGTTTGCCGCCTCTCCGGCCTTTCGGTCGAGGCCCCTTTCCGCTCGGGTCCTCCCGGGCAGTGCCACAGATGCCAGCTTTATGGCCACTCTGCGCGCAACTGCAACGCGCGTCCGCGTTGCGTCAAGTGCCTGGGCGACCACGGCACCGCTGACTGCAAACGCAATCGCGAGGACCCGACGCCGCCTAGTTGCGTGCTCTGCAACGCAGAGGGCCACACCGCGAACTATCGCGGATGTCCCAAAGCGCCAAGGGCTATCAACAAGGCCAAGTCGAGGGCTCCGGAGCGTTTCGCCCCCGCCCCTCAGTACACCAAGACATCCGGTAAGGTGTCTATGGCCCCCCCTCCCCCCCGCCCCCCTACTACCTCAGCATGGGCTAAACCCTTGCCCTACACAAGTGTGGCCCCTCAGGCTAAAGCTTGTTCCCCTCCCCTCCCCCGCTCACAGGAGCAAACCCGCGCCCCTGCCCCCGCCCCCCTACCCCGCCCCCTAAAGACTAGCCAAGCAGCACCCGCTGCTGCGAAGGCTAGCTCTACGGGGCCCGCCCCTCCCGTGGACTTCGGCAAAGTCACGGCGCTTCTGCGCAAGCTTAGCCAAGCCCAAACGGCCATTGAAAAATTAATGATCATCTCTGATCATCAGGACGTCATGGCCTCCCTTGACTCCCTCTCTTTTAAGTCTCAATAATGGTTGTACAACCTGAGAGACTTAAACCCCGCTCCATCTCGTTAGCGTTTTTCAACGCTAACGGCCTCAAAACTCAGAGAGAACTCGTCCACCACTTTCTGGTCAATCACCAAATTGACATCCTGTTAGTGCAGGAGACCTTTTTGAAGCAGGGCACTTGCAGTCCTAGGATTGCTAACTACCAAATGGTCCGAAATGACAGAACGAACGCCCCCAAAGGCGGTACTGCCATTTACTTCAAGAGGTCCCTGCACTGCATACCCCTCGATCCCCCTCCCCTACAAGACTTAGAAGTCTCTGTCTGCAGGCTTGCGATGACCGGTCATCAATCGGTCATCATTGCATCCTGCTACCTCAGTCCCAATAGGAAGCTTCTTCAAAGCGACCTAGAATCAGTACTCAGTCTCGGTAGCTCAGTCATTCTGGCTGGCGACTTTAACTCCAAAGATCCGATGTGGAACTGCCGTCTTCGTAACAGAAACGGTCGTATCCTTACTCAATGTCTAGGATCCCTCGATCTAGAGTTGATAGTCCCCATGTGCCCCACGCGGTACTCTCCCATCCCCGGTCAAGCAAACGAGTACTTGGACCTGGCACTGCTACGGAACGTATCCCTACGGATGCAATCCATATCGGTGATGCAGGAACTTGACTCGGATCACAGACCCGTTATAATGCGGCTAGGCCCTCCTCCCAATGACAGTCCTCCCACCAAGACCGTGGTGCAATGGTATAAACTTGAGAGCGCTCTCAAGAATATCCATTCACCCGCCTTGGATAAAATCCCCGATGATATTCGCTCCCTAGACGACATCGCGATTGCGGTCGACTCTCTGACTAGCCACGTCCAATCCGCTATCAGCGAATCATCGAAACAGGTGCCAGTGGCGAACGATCGCCGCTGGGACCTGCCAGATGATATCAGACGGCTGATCACTGAGAAGAACGCAGCGACTCGTCGCTTTAGTTCTTATCCCACCTATCTAAACCGCTTTAGAATGAACTCACTTCGCCGCAAGGTTAAGAGAGCCATTCAAGAGCATCGAAATTCCTCTTGGGACGAACTGCTTTCAAAAATCAAACCAGGTCACCAGGCCTACTGGGACTTGGCGCGTTCTATGAAGGCAGATGGAGTCACCATTATGCCCCCGCTTATACGTCCGAATCATCAAACGCCGGCGTTTGAAGATAAGGATAAAGCCGATACTCTGGCCGAAAGTCTGGAAGCCCAGTGCTCCCCCAGTCTTGAGCCTGTCGACCCTGCTCACCTCGATACGGTGAACAGAGAAGTCGAACGCTTAGCGTCCCTACCCCCCTCTGCCACCCTTGACCACGTCAGGGCGGCAGAGGTCGCTGTGATCATTAAAGATCTCCGACCGAAAAAGTCCCCTGGCTCGGACGGCATCAGCAATAGAGTTCTCAAACGATTCCCTGTTGCCCTCATTTACCTCCTCGTAAGCATCTTCAATGCAGCCATTTCCACCTGTTCGTTCCCCGATGTCTGGAAGGAAGCCAATGTCATTGGCATCCACAAACCGGGCAAAAAGGCAAACGAACCCTCCTCCTACCGTCCTATCAGCCTCCTCAGTTCCCTGGGGAAGATTTACGAGCGTCTCCTTATGAGTCGCCTCTGGTCCCACGTAAACGAGCACAAGCTCTTACCCGATGAACAGTTCGGCTTTCGAGCTCATCACTCTTGTCCCCAACAGGTGCTCCGCATAACGGAGCACATTCTGTCCATGTGGCATCACACTTGGCCAGCCAGTACGGGAGCTGTCTTCCTCGACGTAGCGAAAGCCTTCGACAAAGTCTGGCACAATGGCTTGATTTACAAGCTCTCCACTCTTGGTGTGCCAGACAGACTCGTACTCATCTTACGAGACTACTTGTCGAATCGTAGCTTTCGCTACCGCGTGGAGGGCACTCTCTCCGACCCCCGACCCGTCCGAGCCGGAGTCCCCCAGGGATCCGTACTTGCCCCGCTCCTCTTTACGCTGTATACCAGCGACATACCCCGTCACCCGCAAGTCGAACTTGCCCTCTTCGCGGACGACACGGCTCTGTACACATCCAATTTGAATGCAAATCGGGTGAGTTCAAAGCTGCAAGCCGCACTAGACACTTTAGGTGTCTGGTTTAGACAGTGGCGCATAGAAGTGAATCCGACGAAGAGTGCAGCAGTGTACTTTTCGCGGAATTACTCTAAGCCCAAAACCCTCTCCCTCTTTGGCAAACCCATTCCCTGGGTTAAGTCAGCCAAATACTTAGGGGTGATACTAGATCGCCGCCTTAGTTTCAACACCCATATTCGCACTGTAGCCAACCGTGCCAAATTCATACTTAGCCGGTTGAACAGTCTCCTTAGAGCGAAGAGTAAAATGTCCCTTAGAAATAAGGTGACACTTTACAAATCGGTCATACGTCCTGTCATGACGTACTCCTCTATGGTATTTGGCCACTCGGCCAATGTTCGCCACCTCCAGGTTGTCCAAAACCGATTTCTGCGCAAAGTCACGGGCTGTCCGTTCTACATGCGCAATAAAGATCTCCATCGCGATCTTAATCTCGAGTCCGTTGCCCACTTCATAAAGGCTGCCTCACAGCGTCATTATGAAAAGGCCTCGGAACATTTCAATCCCCTTATATCCACCATGCCCGATTATCCCATTGACGACCCTCCCACGAGTTCTCTCCTCCGTAGACCGAGACACGTTCTCGGTGACCCCGTTGACCCAATCACCGCCGCTAACCCGGAGGTGACGGCAACCAATTCGCTTCCGCACACTACACAACCGACCAAAAACCGACCCCGCCGGATGCGGGGTCGAAGAATTCCCCGCTTCCGCCCTTAGGTGCATTCGTGCACCTAGGCGAAACCTCCATTACCCTCTTGTGTAGCATCTGGCGACAGCCCAAGCCGAGGCTCGCACCTAAGTGGTGGCCCTTGTGCGTGTCGCCCCAACCTAATTTTACCGGCGAGGCGCCCTCTGCGCCCGCCAAAAGCCCGGTAACGCTGTCATGGCCATCTGCGGTCAACAGCATTATAATCCATTCGAAAAAAAAAAAAAAAAAAAAAAACATGGAAATCATTATTTAAAATGAAAACATTTGAAAGCTTCGGAAAAGTTAATGCTTTTCATGATTTCTCTAAAGCCAGCGGAAGCGGACCCTCCCAAACCGACATCGTAGAGCGCGTATGCAACATTTTTTAAGGTATCAAAAAATGGTACACATACGGTCTTAGTTTTGACTTCGAATATCGATTCAGCAGCTCAAAATACGTCGGAAAAGTATAGTCTGATTCGTAGCACAATTTTTTTTTGTAGCTGTGTTATTTTAATGCCTGGTCTCGGTCATCATAGCAGTCTATTGGTTTCACGGTTCGAAGATTTAGTGCCATTACGGGAATTATGGAGGGAGGTCTGCGAAGGTCATCTGGAATCTTTATCTTGAATGATTGATACTCGCCGGCGACTGTGAGATTTTCTTTTCTATTCTAAGTAAAATTTTCCAAACTTTAGCAAATACATTAACAGATAAACTTGAAGATACATGTAACAATTTTAAAGAAGAATGAAAAATGGGAAGTTAACCTGTTTTGACTTTTGATACAATGGTACCTACCATTAATTTGTAGGTACCTTTGTAGAATACCTAAAACAAAAACATTAGAAGCTCACGCGGCTCTTCAAAACTTACTATCAAAAAACTTTGTAGTAGAAAAAAGCATATCAAGGCATTTTTCTAATGAACACTACCGGTACCATTATCATCTATAACTAAGCATATTAAGGTGAAGTGTTTAGCGAAATGTTGCTTAACAATTCTAATAAACTTAACAAAAGTTTGACCCTGTTCAGCATTATTTGTGGAGTAGGCACCGTCCATACCGTCCGTTCTATTCTGGTGAAAAAGTCTATGATCCGTACGGTATTTACAATAAAACAAAAGAGCAACAGCTTTTAGATACAAAAAGCCATAGGACACGTAAACTGACGCATTCGCTTCCGATTTTTTGCCAAAACCGGAACGGAAAAAAACTACCACGAGCCATGTGCTAAAAGTTTGTGTTAAAAGGACTGGTAGAGGAAAGTCACCCCTAGTTCAATGAAGTTAAGAGTCGTTGTAATCATAGGAAGTTGGTGGGGCTTCTTCGCACATGTGTAGGGGTAAATTATTTTGTGTTGGTTATAAAAATTTACGAGATGATTGGAATTTGGGTAAAACGTCAGGCATGAGTTCGATACCTAAAGAGTCAGATGACGTATTCTTGTTTAAAGAGAGCACCGTCTCACAGATGGGCAGTAGGTAGCCCAACAAAGGCGTGGCGTAGGTAGATTATTTACATTATTATTCTCCATTCAGTTTTTATTATATTACTTAACATTATTATACTCAGCCCAATCTTTTTTCCATAGAATCTATCGTTCCCCTATTTATCGTGGGATCAGTATATAGTCATATATATAGTCTAGGAAATTATTTATATTATGCTATTAATAGTACTTCAGTGTTACAAACACCGTATACATATATACGGAGATTTTGAAAAACAATACCATTATTTTTTGCAAAATCACGACGCACGGTGATATTTATATATTTGGATTTCGGATAGACATACATATGTAGATATTATACAAATAAAAAAAAATTATAACATAATGTCCTAAAGTGTTAGGTTTATGAGATATTCACATATGACAAAAAAATCATAAGAACAATAATAGTTATCTACATACATAGATAGGTTACCATTAGCAAAGTTTCGTTCGTTCGAAGGTAAATGTTTTGTGAGCGTTTATAATGCTGTGATTATAGTCACACCGAAACTTAGATGTTAGAATTCTAATACTAATAAAAAATAACTTTATACAGTTTGTAAACACAATAATTATATTGTAAAACCAATTCAATTAGGTGAGAACGAGTGCCTAGATAAACATAACATAGGCTTTAAGGCAATGCTAACCCAAAAATGTAATGTTTTTTGTACCAAATAAATATATATTCTATTCTACATTATGTTAAATAATAAGTGCCTTATAATTTTGATTCCCGTAAAACAAACAGATGATACGGACCCTCCATATAAAAATGTTCAAACCCCTTACAAATAATGTCTAAAATATTCTCCACAGTTGGACAATGCCTACGGTTCATTCAACGCACCTCCTTGTGTCTCTTCCTATGTTCTCAGACTCGTCTATAGAATTAAATTAATTAGAATTGCCCACTGTTTCCATCCATTCTAACGTTAGCTAGAATCGAGTACAATGGCTCATAAATATCTACGACTATTGACGTCATCGGTGCGTACACGCGTGTCATGTCGAAGCCCTCTATGACTACTAGAATGTATCCAGCTTTACTGGACTGGTGGTGGTCGAAATATAAAGCCGGGTACTGACTGGTGTTACGGGGTGTAATGTAACGTGTGACACAGCGAGCGTTCGTGCAGTACGGGGAAAACAGACGCACGAGAGTAACGAGACGGATTTTAGTACACGGCGTAAAGTATCATGCAAATGAAAATGGTACATTACCTACCTACTTTACGCCCCGTAACACCGGTGATCAGTACCCACATTCAGAAAAGTAAGTAAGTAAATCATCTATTTGTCACATAATTCACACATATCATCATCATATCAGCCCATACACGTCCACTGCTGGACATAGGCCTCTCCCATACGACGCCACAAATAGCGGTCCTGAGCCGCCTCCATCCACACATATATTATGTATAAGGTTTATTAATTACAAAGCGGTAAAATTTAAACATAACCTAAATTATTATTTGTACCATAATGGTGCAAGTAATTTTGTGTATGTTTGTTGTTTGTAAAAGCTCATTAGATTTCATCGGCGCCTTTTACATAACGTGTCATTTACACACACACACACACACACATATATATTCAGGCACTCCTAGTCCTGGCATGGAAATTAATCAAGCTGTGATGTGACGCGACGTCTAGAGCTTTCAAGATGGAGGGCGTCTCTCTCTATGACAGAAATTAGGTATGGCGGTGCCTGAAAATAGGATTCGCGTTCGCAAGACTCGGCGGTATGCCAATAATTCGAGCGTACAGGCTTGGTAGGAAAAAGAAGGCATAATGATTAGACACAAACGAGGTGTGAAAATAATTGATTATATTTAAACCGTAACTTTCCCTTAGCTTAGCTCAGAGAGAGAAAAAAGACCTTGGGAATTATTTGTGTGTATCAAAACCTAGCCTAGACAAATCTATTTTTCATTGTCTCGCCGGCGCGCGGCGAGCCTCGAAGTAACGTCCGAAATAATAAATGTTACCAGCATAGCATTATAACCTTACGCGTAATTTGGCTACGTACTCTGAAACAAATTTTTATTGAGTTCTGCTTTAGTTCCTCCGGGAATACTAGTTCATAGAAAATAATTGCTGTTGGCATGTTGTGTTCAAATATTAATTACTCCCAACTTTTACAAAGTATTAACTACGTCCAATATCTACTATCCCACTGTAGAGCAAATGCCTCCTCAAATAATGTGCATTTATTTTGATTTGCACGATTACAAATTACAAAATTCTTTATTGTACATCACGAAGAAAACATTAAAGATAGACATTACATAAAACATGTACAATGGGCGGCCTTATCGCTTAGAAGCGATCTCTTCCAGGCAACCTTTTGATTTGATCACATTTCTAGACAATTTTTCATCAAAATCAGGCAACACCTTGGAAGTTACCAACAAAAAAACTAAAAGAGCGCTATGCGGTCATGTCCTAGAGGTCGAGGTTTGTAAATTATTCAAGTACATACTTCGCAAATTATGCATTCCTTCTCAAATGCGGGTAATTTTCGCTGTAACAGTTTTGAATTCGTTAGCATGATTAGTTATTTCGGATGAATAAGAGCTGTCTGGTTTCCTACATTGTTTGTTTTTTTTGGCAGAAATGCTTTACGAATTTAAGAGAATAAATATATTCATAAATAACAATCAAGAACGGATTTTCCTATGAGGATTTGTTGTTGTTTCACGTAAAATGAAATGGGGCGCGCTATGAGTGAGAAAGCGCGTCTAACCATCTAATACGAAGCTGTCACGTGGCTGTGTGCGTGTGCTTGGTGTTGGCACCATTTTCTTATTTTTGATTATTTGTAATGTTGAATATATTTAGGATGTTTGCAGCGCGGCAGATTTTCGAATAAAGGTGTCTATCATGCATAAAAAATAGCTTGAAGATGACTAGATTTGGTGGTCAAAATTAGTTTCGCTCTCATTTAAATATCATTATGTTTTTTTAAAAACTAAACCGCTGCAAACATACCTATTTTTAATCCAATTACGTATGGAAAATTTCAATAAGATCGGTCGGGGACATAGTTTCTAAATGAAGCGGAAAGTACGTTTGTATGGGGATTATGGCTATCCGTACCATTCTTAAGTTGATGACCTAGTTATAAACGATAAGGCATGACATGGATTTTTGTTTTTCTTCTTAATTCGTCTTTTAAATGAGCATTTTACTTAAAAACTAGCTGCTGCCGCTAGCTGTCGCCCGCGTTTTATCAGGATATATTCCCGATAAAACGCGGTCCCAAACTATACCCATACCAAATTTCAGCCCAATCAGTTCAGTAGTTTTTGCGTGAAAGAGAAACAAACATCCATACTTTCAAAATTAAACTTTTATAATATTAGAAGTAGGATTAAAAAAAATATCTTTAGTGCCTCATTCATTCATTTATTTATCTTTTGACACTTCATGTCTTAGATAAGTCAAACAGATATTATTTTATGACTACCTTATCTACAGTGCTTATTTTATTACCTTATTACAAAATATGTTTTTATCAGGCAAAGCTTCGTCAATTGTATAGTAAATCTTATTCAATAGATATTTTTTAACAAATATAAATAATTCCATGTTGGTTTTGTTACTTATTTCTAAAGGAATTTGATTATGAAATTTTATAGAGAGGCACATAAAGTTCTTCTTAATTTTAGATAGTCTGGTATGAGTAGTATGACTAAACTTTGGATTAAAATAAGACAAACCCATTTTTTTTATTTGTATTCCCATACAGTTCCACTTTGTTATCAATACGTAGTGTGAGGTCACAAAAGTATTTCCAAACCACGGTCCCACGTTCAAATTAACCACTGTATAATTCGATTCAGGTATTATTTTATAACCCTATTAAATCCTAGGTCACTGTCGCTTCCACTGATCGTAACTTCAATACCGAAACATATTTCCAGGAAATAAGACACAGAACAATATTAAGGTTTGCAGAAGGTTCGTTTCAATGACTTTACTATATGATTTAATTATACTATGTTGAACATGACAAGATGTTGAAACTGGCCTATTATTCAACAGGTAAGATTTAATATTAGCAGATTATTAAAAGTTATAATTTTATTTTTCCGCCGTTTCAGAAGGATTAGATACACAGTCTTGGTCGCTGGGTGACTCTACTGCCACTGCTACTGCATAGCCCAGAACAACAGAATGCCGTAATTGCATCCTGTGCATCTTAGCTAAGCTATTTTTGTAAATTCTCACGGTATTAGACAGACACTCCTCATTTTTGGATTTGTTAAAAACACATGGGACTTTTATCTCGAGTAGTTCTGCGATGCTTTTTAAAAGGGTCACCAAAAGATTAAAAAAAAACACTGAAATGGCTTAAAGTTTTAGAACATAAAACTCAATTTATACTGAACTAGGCTCCAATCAAGTAAATAGCATCAACACAATAAAGTCAATTTCTATGGGTTGTACCTATACCGAGCTGTGCTTTAATATTCTCAATTGGTAGCTAATTATGATACTCGTATTTTATAAAATAAAACAAACCGCAAAACCTGGATCCAAAGTTTGCATCCCCTAGTTTCATAATAAGCTCTACAATACCGCCATAAAGCTCAGTTTACACCACCCACAGTGATTACAGAAGTGCCAAAGCAGTGCGTCTACGCAGGTCACAGATTAGATCAATCCAGTAGCAACACACCGGGCGAAGCGCACGCACGCCTACCGGGTACGCGCCGTGATTTGAAAACGAACGTGTGTAACAGAAAAAAAAAACAATATTTTGAGTGGTGGTGAATTTTCATCACAGACAAAAAAACATTGTTTTAAATGAGTTTTTGTAAATCGAATGTATTGTTGCCAAAAGCTCGCGAAATGTTTTTAAATAGCAAATGTTAGAGAATTGATAAAGTGACTCGTAAGTTAGCCGTTAAAGTGATTCTTATTACGTTGTATACAGAGTTGAATACCTCCGAGGATAAGGATAAACCCAAATGATAGGAAGCTTTATAAATAACAGTCACAAGTGTTGAACGTGTTAAGTGTAACTTCCGGAGGATTTAGCAGCTTAAAGCAAGGTATCAAGAAAATTGATTTACACTACCAATGAAAGTAAGTGCTAAATAAAGAACGAAGGGGAACTCTACCTACACAGTTTCTACCTGTACCTACCTACAGCCCATGCTCCCTTGCTGGACGCATGCCTCCCCAGAAGTGCCTGGGGCCCTACTCAGAAAAAAGAAATTAGTTTTCGTGTAAAACCAACTCTTATGTCGCTTGCATAGGCCCGGTATATAAAAGTGTACCGCGTACATAAGTCTGATTGTACCGTGATTAAATTACACCTTCGTCAAAATGTACAATGGTCAAAAAAACGCATATGCTCAGCGTTTCTTTAAAAACGTTGCATAGTCCCTACTATAAATGTAATGTAATGCCCATAATCAGCTTCTAAGATAGTCAAGGGCAAGAAAAACAATACGGAAAAACATGGTTTACAAAACATAAAGAAAATAACAAAATAAAATCATGTTTTGGTCATTAGACCTTCGTTTGATCACAATTAACAGATCACTGCTTTACAATTTTTCTATTTAAGTCCATGAAAATCTACAGAAGGTCTACATTGTTATTTTACTACACTGAAAGCTCACATAGCTTTTTGTTACCAAAATGCCGGGTGAATATAATTCAAAAGGGATAAAAATATACCTTAGAATAACCATGTTTTAGTTTCCGATTGGCTATACACCGAGTCCTAAGCAAACAATCGTTTTATTTACTTCCCAAAATGGCGACGGAGTTTGTTCCTTTCGCGTATTAGATTCTAGAAACAAACTTAGGTAAGTAAATGTTAAAATCCCTTTCACGATAACTTGATCACTATTTTAGGTAGGCAGGTACGCACCTACTCTCTGAGTTCGGTTTGACGATAGAATCGAGAAGTAATCGTGACGTCTCAATGTTGTATGGGATTTGCGCAGTTCCTTGTCCGCACGATAGAGATGCTGTATAAAATCTCATACAAAGACAAAAGAAAGAAAAGAGCAGAAATTATTTATTAGACACAAAATAAAAACAAACTTTGGTATATAAATAAAATACTACTTCCTATTGACTAAATAACACATTCACAGATAAAAAAAAAATACAGGTGAACATAAATTAAGTACTTCAGTAAGTACTACACACAGAAATGAGATGTCATGATAACTGAGCTCAGTACATTTGATGATAGTATTGAGACAAGATCGTGACGTCTCCTATTTGTATGAGATTTGCTTAGTTCCCAGTCCGCTCGATAGAGGCGCTGTACAAAAACCTATGGAAAAATGAAACGTTACGATCATATCTCTCTTGATACTATCGACAAATAGACTTGGGGATCGCGATCGAAATTGTTGACACATTTTTAAAAGCTCATGAAACTTTTTGGGATTTATCCGACTTTATTCATCGCAATTGGTGAAATAATGTTTTATTGTAGGAAGTTAAACGTAATTAAAAGTCAACGATCTAACATTTAATTAGTGCTAGAGTTATGTACGCATTATGTAGAGCTGCACAAAAAAAGCTCGGGCATTTTCAGGTTGACTCTACATTGGATCCAGATTTCAATAAATTAATAACAAAATACCTTAAGCGACTAAAGTCTTTTCCCCATGATTGAAGTAACGGTTACATCCAATTTAAGTTAATCATAATTATCAAGAAAAAACCGTAAAAATAACATAGTAAAATCCATTGCTGCATTCAAATCCATAATCAACCGGTTAAAACAGCGATTATCGGTAAAATCTCATCTCCATTGGCATCACATTACAATCACCGTTAAAAAAACAATCGAATCTGGTTCGAAAGGGACCGCCTTAATGGGTTAAATTAAAATGAAGCTCTATTGAAGTTAATGGGTTGCTTGGTGGCTAGTTTTTACACAGAAATCTTTGTTTCACACGACGAAGAATTTTTAATTTTAGGTTTATGCGACGAATAGAATTGGCACCCATAAAGATAACAATAAATTATTGTAATTCATCTTTCATCGAGTTCAAGTGCGAGTACAGGGCAAAAAAACTACGTCTTGTTGATCTATCGGTGCATTTCCATGCACATTTTCATTTTCTAATTTCAGACTTCCGTACATATAACTCATTGAATGCGCTTATTTAGCCGACATCCTTTCCAGCTTCAGGAAGGCACTTTTCGTAAGTCCCACAACACAACAATCTTTCTTCTGGTTATTTTTAAAGTTTAACTACAAAGAAAATATAGCCTTGTGCCTTGGCTAAGTGGCGTTATATATAATCATAAAACAACGCCTCAGACCTCAGCCCTGTCTATTTATATCTAGGTCTACGGTTTAATGGGTTAAAAATTCTATTCATGCACGTAAGTTCCTCCGCATACAAATTAGTCAACGTTGGTAGTAATACCTGGTTATTCTGCGGTAGTGTGTGGTCACTTACTATTTGCTTGATTTAAATGGGACGTTAGTTTATTCACCAGCAGGTTTGCAAGCTATGTTTTGAGTTAGTTTGGTACTTTAACAGGGAGTAGGTATGGTACACTTAATATTTTGATCGCGTTCCATAGATGATTACATCAATGATGTTAATGCTTGGCCATGGCTTGGCCAGATGTCGCTCCGTTCCGCACTGTCAATAGTATATAAGAAATTCAATGTTCTGTTTAGCTTTATAGAAATAATGACATTCATAGATATACATATAAATGTGCTAGTGGTTTCTTTTTCACTTCCACTAGTGGACAAAAAATTTAAGTGAAGAGAATATCAATAACTATTTCTTATTTGATAATAATAATAATTTTTATAATATAAAATTTTACTTGCCTGAGTGCTTATTTTGTAAGCCTACAGAAATAAAGTTATTGATTCTGATTCTGCTTGATTCTAAACGTTTAGTCTATCACCTAAAATTTAATTGATTCATTTGTCAAACCTGGATGTGAAAAGCACAGGACAAGAAGCATAGCAAGAATTAAAGAGGCCTCATTTAATTCTTACTCTGCTCCTCTGTCTCTCCTGTCCATTTACCCAGCAGTCAAAACATAAGTGCATAGGTGCTGCAATGATAATGATGAAATTTAGGTACAATGTACCGTTTCCACTTAATAATGTATAATAAGGCAAATGAAATCTATACTTATAATAAAACTGTAACAGGTCTAATTCTGTACATTAAAGATATTTCGAAAATTTTTTTTTGTACGTCACTGTATTTTCGATACTGATGCCAAAAAAAAACAAGACTAATATTTTTAGTTTTATGTAACTTCCACTCGTCGCTGTAGTCCATTGGTAGTCCATAATATGACTGAAAGAGATTATAGACAAAGTAGGTATCGAACCCATTATGTTTAAGTCCCAAGAACGGCATACATATTATACAGCTTTAAAGGATAGCGTACAAAAGATTGTATCAACACAAGTTTATTATCATCTGCTCTTAAATTGAATACCAAAGTTGGAACTTTTCGAAGTTAGAAAATATACATATGTACATGGAAGAAGCGAGCGTTGAAACTCCCCTAGCGTTTCATAAAAGCATACATACAGGATATGTTTGCCTGTCATAAAGTTTGTGTGTTTGGACGACGTGTTGATATAACTATATTCCTAACTTACCTATCTCTAGGATATGATTGAACGGCTGTCCTGACAGTATCAACTACGGAGTGAAGGAACTTTACCTAAAGCATATTTTTGGTGACGAAATATGCCGCAGTGTGATAAATGATATAATTTTATTTTCAATAGATGAATGATATGTGTTGGCCGTTCTGGCAATGTTGAATTTATAGAGGAACTGATACTTTTTCTTCGCAATCAGGCTAAATGGTAAACCTCCACCCAACGCCTTCTCGAGACGCAGAGCCATTAACCAAGAAGTTGAAGTTTCTCATGCTTTTATTTTATTCACCACGGTCCGTAACCATCCATAACCGATGCTTTCGTGTAATTGTATAGAGATCGAAGGGTTATCTACCTCGGTAATAGCCGCGGGGCCAATTAGGCCCACTCGCGGCCGCGGCCGGTTCATTCACAAAACTGCTTCGGCCACGCACAGGTTAAGATTAGACTAATTCGGGTAAAGGTGTTTATACACTATTAATAAAATTATGAAAATCAACTTGCAACCAATGTGAGCCAATATTACCCATCTCAAGCGTTTCCACTTATATCATATTTGATCAACACAATATAATATAATACAAATATTCTTTACTGCACATCAGAAAAACAGAAACAGATAAGGGCAAGACACAGATTTATGTACAATGGGCGGCCTTATCGCTCAATAACCAAATAAGATCCTAGGAGGACAGCATGAGAGAGGTTGTAATTTTCAATCCCGATCTTTATCTATGTTACCATACTAATGTAAAATGAAATACCTTATTGTACTGAAATCTAGAATGTAATGGTCTATTCAGAGGACAGACAATCTGCCCTATCTCAATTCAACATAATAAATAAAATAAAATCTCTTTATTTCGGATAACTACAGATCCATATTGGGTTAGTAAGCACACAAAAATATAACAGAAAAAAAAGCGTTAGTACAACCTTAAAAATATTAAATAACAATTTAAATAATTTTATGTATAAACATGCCCCGCTCCCAGAGTGATCATCATCATAGTAAAGATACGTTTACCGGGATCACTGTTCGGTAACAGTGATCCCGGTAAAGGTATCTTTAAATAAATAATTTTTAAGATTCAACATTATCCCGCTGGATAATGTTGAATCTTAAAAATTTTAAGCAACTTGGGATTTCTCGCACGAAGATTTGGATCTACCTTCAAAAGGCTTAACATTTATAAGAAGTAACAGCTAAAACATAATAATATAATTTAAAAAGCCATAGACGACACAGGTCTTAATCTCCATGATAAAAATACTGCCGAATTTTGCCCTGACGAAGTTGCAAATTTATATTACAGAATATTTTGTGTCTCTATCTTGGTAACCTAATTATAAGAGGGTGTTAATTGATGTCATTTATTCAAATTAGAACAGTAGCTAATTAATTTAAAATGGAACATGGCCGACTCGGAAAGGGACCAAGTTAATAGCAATCACCTAAATAAATTAACATTAATTTCGTAAAAGACTTGCAATGTGACATTTTATATTTTTTATCTTGTATGATCAAAAACCGTTTACCAAAGTAAAGTTTGTAAATGGTAAAGAAAATTTGATAATTATGACCAGTGTAAACTAGCCTTAACATTTAATTTGAACCATCTAAACTGATTGCATTTAACTTTAATGTTTTAATTTCTAAATAATAGACTGTTTGAGTAGTTTTTATAGTTAACTAGCTGCTGCCAGCGCCTTCGCCCGCGTTTTATCGGGATAAAAAATAGCTATTCCAGGTTCCAAACTATACCCATACCAAATTTCAGCCTAATCGGTTCAGTAGTTTTTGAATGAAAGAGTAAACAAATATCCATACAAACTTTCATATTTATAATATTAGTAGAATTAATGATACATTACTATATACATACATCATCATCATCAGCACATACACGTCCACTGCTGGACATAGGCCTCCCCCATACGACGCCACAAATAGTGGTCCTGAGCCGCCTCCATCCATCGACTCCCTGCGACCGCTACGATGTCGTCGGTCTATCGAGTGGATGGTCTCCCATGTAGGGGGGGATTTGCCATAATCACCACGCTTGGCAGGCGAATTGGTGATCGCAGTGTTGTGTTTAAAAATACTCGGAAGGAAGCTGCTGCCCTTCCTCTGGTAGGTTCCCTTAGACGACATCCACGGGTTGAGTTGGAGGGGTTGATATTCGTTCGCCGCGGCCCCACGGCGAACGAATATACATACATTTTATTAACTATTTAATTTAAATAATTTATTGCACACATTTAAGAAAACTATACAAAAGGTGGGCATAATGCTGATGGCATTTTCTACCTGCCAACCACACATGGTAGAAGACAAAACAAAATGGCGTGCTATAAATAAATCTAAGCTACTAATAATTCTCATAAAGGGCATCTGTGCTGTTGGCTTCGGCTCCACGCATGCCTCCCAAAGGACCGGGTCACTATATGGCCCGTGATCATGGAAATGAGTCTAATAACATTAGAGAAAACTACAGGAACATAGTAATTAACAACAAACAACAAATTTTAAGGGTTTCCCTAAATCAAAAAGAAAGAAGGAACCCCTATAGGATCACTTTGTTTTCCGTTTTGAGTTAGGTACCATTCGTGAAAACATGCAGCAGGATAACATAATTCATATAATTTATTGTGATATTATGCATACAGGTATTGTTCTTAGGTATAAGTAACCTTAGTCGGGGTTCTTAAGCATATACCCATATTGATAAAAAACTGTCAGGGCGCAACATATTCTGAGTTCGCTCTTATTACATTTATAACTTTGATACTTCATATTTATAACACAAGAATATATTATAATAACATAAGAAATATGGCATTGTACTAAAATGTCTTTCTTCTTATAATATGTCACCATACTTGACAGGCGGATTGGAGATCGCAGTCATACTCCGAACGAAGCTTCTGCCCTTCCTCTGGTAGGTGCCCTTAGGCGACTCTTACGACATGCATGAGTTTAGTTGGAAGGGTAAATTTTTAAGTCATGACCGCTACCACGACATACGCACTTCATAATTGCGGTCTCCAATATTGCTATCCCTGCCTGCAATAGTGAGTGATATTGTCTTCAATGGCCATTGATAATTCGAAATTCAAAGGTGAATGAAGCACTGAATGAATGAATGAGATCTGTGATCTGAATAGAGTAGCGGCTTCACAAAGCAACCATGATGAATTCACGGAGCATTGTGAGGACGGGACAGGGTTAAAATAATAAGAGCTTTTAGCTTCCGAATGCGATGTTCTGTTGGTAAAGAACATTCGTACTATGAAAAGCGAGATTGGAACACTTTTTCTTCGAATTTATTTATTCAGGTAATTATAAAATTCATTTTGTTAGTTGGCGTAATTATTTAAGCTTTTAAGTAGAAAGGTACTTAATAAGAGATGCAGAAGCGAGCTTTTCGCGACTTTGCACGGTTTTTTTCTGGATAACAGTAGCCTAGTAGGTATACATTTCCAAAATGTAGCACAATCCGTTCAGTAGTTTTGACGTAAAATGAAGAAAGAAAGAAAATGTGTTTATTGATGCACTATGAAGTATGTACAACTTGCAACTATTATAATATAACAAATTGACAAAATAACAAAATTAAAATTACCTAGTTCTAAAATAGGTACAAGTTACTCTACGCAGCGACCAATATGTCCCATCTCAGCATAATATTGCACCAAGCCTAATATTTCCATACAACCAGGCCCATGGAGTAATAAACAAATACCTAACCAAATGTTTTCTTTAGCGTGATAGGATAGGTCCTAACCTAACATGTCCTTGTATCAATTTCCTGTTCTAATTGACAATTTTCTGTATGAAAATATTATCATCATTAGCTTAGGTACTTCCATTTACCATTGTAAGATTTCACTGAATAATTTCACATACAAATTGAATTTTTAAATAGATAAAAACGCTTTTAAATACCACCTTTTATATCAAGGACCAAATTGCTTGGGAAGACAAATCCAACGAACCCAAACTCGACGTAGTTAAGTAGTTTCGTTTAAGAGTTCCTATGGCCACCTTCAGTTTCCATCATCAGATCAGCTCGATGGTACCATGACATTGTACTGTCACCAAACGTATATACGTATGCCAGATTTAAGCTCAATCGATTGAGGATCACTGATCTAAAATTGAGTTGCAAGATTTACCCGAACAAACATTGCAAGTTAATTAAAAGCTTGAAAAAACTATGTATTAAATGCGTCGTAATTTCCGTTTAATACAAAGTTAAAAAAGTAATTAGAGTTAACCGGATATAAAGTAGGTAAATCATACGCAAACAAATTAACCAAATGCCTTTCTCTGAGAATTCCATAAAAATAACGACCAACTAAAGGAAATTGATAATCGTAAATACAATTTAAACTCCTGTTTTTAACGACCGTTTTTGACTTACCTAAATCAGATAGCGGCAAACGCTAATTGCCATGAGATCTAACGTGACACAATAAATGTAAATTTTGGGAGAAATGGTTTCCCAAATTGCTTGATTGTTATATTGTTATATCAATTATCGTCAAAATGCGTCGTCAAAATCTAAGCGTTTGAATTGAGCAACAATTGGATCCCTTCTCTGACCCCTGTTTCATTACTGTAGAATCCCCAGGGCATTCACAGACAGAATCTCGAAATTATAATTTGAAAATGCGGGATTTCTCCTGGATTTTTTTTTGGGATGTAATGTTGATCCACGTATTTTTAATGTAAAATAGTAGAGACAACACAGATTTATTTGGGCTGAATGTTTGGAGCGACCGCATACGTGATATACTCGTAGACTGTATAAAAATAAATTTGTATAATTAATTTCAACTGCTTCGAATCCATCCCAAGGCTGCCTGGAAGAGATCTATCTGAGCGATAAGGCCGCCCATTGTGCAACTATGTAATTTTTTTCCTGTATATTAAAATTTTCTTGGTGTGCAATAAAATGTAATGTAGTGTAATTTATCACTATCACCCTACCACTAATTTTACTTAGTAATTGATTCAATCATTATGTACTACAGTATAATATTCATAAGTGATTTCAACACAAATCTAAGCATATTGTCGTACATTTTGAGTGAATCAACTCAGGCCAACCATAATTAATTAATAATAATTATTAATTAATTAATAATAAATAATAATAATAACCATAATTAATTATTAATCAACCCCCAGTTTAGATTGCACTATCTAGTTTAAAACAGTTTCTTGTCTAGTTTGTCAGTTTGTTTTTCGTAACAAAAAGTGTTGCCGTGAATAAATTAAAACTAATTAAAAAAGGAACTCTATACGACCGCTAAATGACTGCTCCGCTGACTCAGAAACCTCTTCAAGTAAAATAGTGGTGAAGTAAGGCATTGAGCAATGCCGTTTTGATTTCGGAGATCGCCGGAAAGATATTTTTTTCATTTCCTTTTCATACAGTTATAATCGTTGTTGTTCCTACTTCGTTGGTGCAAAAACATGAAGTAGGTAGATTGCCTTCACCATAACATGGGTAAATTCAATTAAACATATTTTAATGTTGTCGAAGTCTGACTTCATTAGGTCATTTATTTAAATCTAGATTATGTTCTTGGCGTGTCTTTATCGAGCTCCTCAACAAAACATAGCATTAACCTCCCAGGGGACAGAAATATATTATGTTGTGCCGACTTTATCTAGTGTAAGATAAGGCCTGGAAGAAGAAGAAAGGCCTCAGTGATAAAATAGTTCAATAGATTACCTATCTACGAAAAAATATCAGAATTCGTGCGGTCTTCTATCCGTAAAATGGGTTTGTCTCAAAACGTAAAGCATTTTCTTTTTGTTAAAGGAAGGGTATAAATTATTGAATTGATATTGCATAGAGGGATCAGGAATAGACCGTTGCCCAGGACTTTTGATAATCGGTTCAGTGGTTCTGGGCATTACCTATCGGTTACAAACAAACTTACATTTTTACTTATATTTATAACAGTTTATGGTATAAAATTTTACCTTTTTTTTATGCCTAAAGAATTAAATTTATTGATTCTGTGTCTCACTCTCTAACTTTGCCGTCTTCCAAATCAGGTATTCTCCTAGTTCCTCTACTAGTAAAATAGTTATTTACTTTCCTTTAGTAAAATCGCATTTTATCCCCAAGATCCCAAAGCAGTAGACTGCGGTAGGACACCATCAAAGGGTACACTTTATTGGGTTAGCTACAGTCTGCTTTTACACCCTTTGTAGTGCACACAGGATGTCGAGTAACTGAGTTATCTAGGCTGATTATTGACACTAGTTGTCGCCCGTAGTTTTGTTTACGTAACATAAGCTTATTTTGATCATAGACCTTAAAGATTTCGATCAAGTCTGAAGGAAGAAGTAAAGATTTTAGAGATGGATCAATCAGGGGGGAACACTGGGACAAGAAAAGAGAGGGAATTCTGGACATTTTAAAATTAATTTTCCGCTTTTCACCTAAGGGTGATAAATCAAGGGGGAAACTGGAATAACCCCAATTAATAACGGCCTCCGTGATGCAGCCGGTGAAGGTCCACCTGCGACGCAGGAGATTGCGGATTCGATTCCCGCCTCGGGACAAATGTTTGAACGATATGCTTCCGCAAATATTTTGTTTCGGATGTTCTGGGTGTTTTCTATGTATAAAAAAAAACATCGACCGATGTGGCGCGGTGGGCAAAGGTCCGCCTGCGACGCAGGAGGTTGCGGGTTCGATTCCCGCCTCGGGACAAATATTTGTACGATCTGCAAATATTTTTTCAGGGTGTTCTGGTCGTTTTTCTATGTATAATAAAAAAAACTATCTATGTAATATTGTATTATATATATCAGTTATCTAGTACCCATAACACAAGCTCTGCTTAGCTTGGGGGTAGATAATGCTGTGTGAATTGTCCAGTATTATTTATTTATTTATTTATTTATCTATCTATTTAGATACATACCTAAATAGATAGATGTTTTTTAAGGTAAATTAGGTGTATCAATTATATATACTATCTAGTACACAGGCTTTGCTTAATTTGGGGATAGATGATGCTGTGGATGGTTGTATGTAGATACATAAGCTAGGTGTTATCTTAATTAAGCTGAACTGGAGATGAAGAAGAATAAGAATAAAATAATTTATTTGTGCAAATTAATCATAATTTGAGTTACTTATTTTTATCTATTTCTACATATTTCTGTGGAAGGACCGTTAGGGGTATTAAAGATTCGTCCAAGCTTTTTCAGATCATTCTATGATAATAAGCCAAAGTCTTTGGCTAGGTTAGTTAGACATTAATACCTACGATTCCCCCTATTCACATGCAGGGAGAGGGGGGGGGGGATTATTTCAGACAGGATGTGGATAGCGGTTTACGAATGCAAACCAATAGAGTGCATCGAAGACAATAGAACGATTGACCGCAAAGGAAGTAAAGCGTTTTATTTGTATTTATATCAGTAGGTATCGGAGATCAGAGCCCTGGGTTCTGTTTGAAGATAGTATAGAAACTGTGTCGGCTCAGACTAGTATCGGCTCAGCGCGTCTAGCGTGTGGACTTTACCGCACGCTAGGGATGGGACGTATTTACTCGACCAGGTTTTAATACCTGGTATTTGCTTGCAAGTACGAAAACCTGGTATGCGTCGAAATACTTTGAGTTTTGCAAGTACGTACTTGCAAGACCGAATACCGAGGTATTCGGGGCCTGCGCGGACTCTATCGATGACTTACTTCTGACTGCGACAGTGAAAGTGTCACGAAGTTCAAGTACTAGGTACTTACCTACGGTAGTATTTTTCAATCCCCAAAAATCACCATTTAGTAATTTTCATCAAAATGGTTTATAGAATTTCCGACATCTTTACAAACAAATACGATTATGAATTTTATTTCCATGGAAACTTAGATCAATTTCCTTGTACAAGTATTTTACTCTGAACGTGTTCATAAGACAGTGACAGACGTGCGTACATTATTATATGCTAAAAGTATCGGCTAATTAACTGAAACACAATATCGATTTTTTAGTTGACAATGACATTAAGTGTGATCGTCACGGGTTGGCGCGAGATTCAATTTGTTTTAGATTTTAATTCCAACTGCGGTTTACCAATAATAAATCTACTTAACGGAAAGGTAATTTTAGGAAAATCGAGATCTATTTTATATTAACCCTTAATAAAACAAAATTCGATTTAATTGTATTTTGGGAGCATTTGAGAAAATGTTGATTTTTGGCCCAAAATCCTTTAATTTTCCAAATGCTCCCAAAGAACCAATGAGCCGCAGTTAGCTTTTTCATAAGGTAAATAGAAAATGGTTTACAATTTGTGTCAAATTACTTTTCCGCTCTTTTATTCCTTATATACCTTACAAAAGTCATGTAGGTTTATGTCTCTTAGTCCGAAATCATGCATCTGATAATTATTATGTACCTTTACCATACTTAGGTAACCACTTTATTGACAAAGAAAATTACAATCAAATAATAGAAAAACACAAACAAGGGCCATGGGGCCGCGGCGTACGAATATCGACCCCTCCAACTCAACCCGTGGATGTCGTAAGAGCCGACTAAGGGAACTTACCAGAGGATGGGCAGCAGCTTCCTTCTGAGTATTTTAAACACCAACACTGCGATCACCAATCCTCCTGCCAAGCGTGGTGATTATGGCATATAGGGGGGGCCTACATGGGAGACCATCCACTCGGATGGACCGACGACATCGTAGCGGTCGCACGGAGTCGATGGATGGAGGCGGCTCAGGACCGCTATTTGTGGCGTCGTACGGGGGAGGCCTATGTCCAGCAGTGGACGTGTATAGGCTGATGATGAATAGAAACAAATTAGAACAAGTATTCTTTTAGAAATTAGGTACCTACTTATCTATCTAGTATCAATCTACTTAGCCACCGAACCTACCATACCTACTAGGTACTCTCGGTACATAACTAGATAGCGCCTGGGTTAGTTCTCTCTGGGAAACTCTGAAAACACGGTTTCCCAGAGACGAGGCGACCTATTTAGCTAAATTTACCTTTTTTGGTTCTGAAAATCTCAATAGGTAAGTAATTATAGCAATTTTAATTAAAATTGTTTTGTACCTACAGCACATTTCAGAGTTCACAATTTGATTGACATTCGTATCAAACAAATATGAGGTACCGGTATTTAACTGTATTTAATAGTCTATGACAAAGTATAACATTTACCTACCTACAGTAAGTAAATAATTTAGGTACCGTACTTAAAAAAGTAAAGTAGGTACCTACTTAGATAAATATCAATTTTAAATAAAAATAATGTAAGCACCTACATAGGTTAGTTGGGTATCTGCATCAAACTTATGTAAATTAGATGAGTGAGCACAATCTCATTTTATATTATTACTTATGAAAAGATAATACCTACTTTGTAAATAAGTACGTCATAACTACCTAGAGTGCCTAGAGTGAAAAGTGAGTCCCGTACTAATAAAAACCAATAATAGGTACCTACCTACGTCCCGTCTCGTCTGCTACAATTTTTATGCAGGCGTTAGGGTTAGATATAATTATGTATCTAGGTACAACATAGGTAATTTCCCTATTAGTACTAGGTATTAGGATATACCTACTGGTATATCCTAATACCTACCTATTAATCTGTCAGCTATATTTACCTACAATTAATAATATGAGTATTGTACCTAAATCATAGTCATACTCAATCATGCTGATAAATTAAAACATTCAAAAGTTTATAGTTGTACAAGTATTTTTTGGTCCACACTATTTTGTTCTTTATAACAAATGAAGCGCGGATCAATTTCCTATGAAAGTATTTTTACCCGTACGAGAGTATGGAAGTATTTTTTCCGTAAATTCAATTACGACCTTTCAAACACAGACTATGATCAATTTCCCAAGCAAGTATTTTATACTTTCAAAGTGCGTGGCGCACTGAGACCCGCCACGAATCGCACCCGCCCGCGCTATCCGTACTTCGAGTATTTTTGATACCACATGGTAAAAAATACTTGGAAGTATTTTAGCCCTGGTTTTTGACGCTGGTTTTTATACGAGGACGTACTTGGAAGACTTGGTACTCCATTTTACAAGTACGTCTCATCGCTTTCGCACGCTAGACGCGCTGAGCCCATAGTCAAATGAGACGTCTCGATGACGGACTTTACTTGGAATTATTTAACCTAAAAGTCGGAGTGTTATGGGAGTTAAATCACTGATTAGCTAAATCATTGTACATAAGTAGAACTTACCATTAAGTATATTAATGTTGATCTAACCCAATATAAACAAAATATATCACAAACCCGCATGTGGGAATCGAACCCGCAACCTTTTTCGTCTCAGACGGAATTTAGCCAAGGTCGCCTGAGAACAAATATCTTTTAGGTACATGAACACTGGCACTTACATATCGTGACTATCTGTGGTGTTGGTATATTTGCACGATAAGTTCATAGGCTGGCATAGGAACTTATCATGTAAATACCAAACACACCACAGATAGTCAAACCACAGTATCATAGTTGAGAAAAAGCATAGCATTGTTTTTTTTTATACCACAAAGGTAGCAGTCGAGCGTGCGGTCCACCTGATGGGAACTGGTTACCGCAGCCTATGGACACCTGCAACGTCAGGGACGTTACACGCGCGCTGCCGACCCCGTAAATACTTTAGAATGCCCTGTTTGAAAGACCTCATACTATAGTCCATTGGGAAAACCTCAGCCGGGAGATCATTCCACAACCTGAGTGTTCACGGGAGGAAGTTCCTCTTGAACCTTACGGTCCGCGAGCATAACGGCTCCAAGGTATGGGCGTGACATCTCTGCCGATGGCGAGCGGTGCGATGATAGAAGGGAGCCGCGGGCTGTTGCCCGCGTCAAAAAGTTCGTCAGAACATATATGTACATGATAGAAACCAATACCCGTGCGTAATACATATATGTATATCGATGCAATAACCATTGTCTTATTATGTGCACGGTAGGAAATTTAATTTCTCTTATTACGCTTTGCCATAACAGATTTTACTCTTCAAGACTATGTTATAAAAATATAGGATAATAAAATACTTTGCGGTTTTTTACTTTTTCTGCGTTCCACAAGGAATAAAGCTAGCGAAATTGTGATCTGGCTGATCAATTATTTCGGCCACCACAGCCTGCCTGCGAATAGTTCTATACATAATTTGTAGGTAACTAATTTTCTCAGAAATATCTTCAGTATTATTAGGCATTTGGACGATTATTGTTATGAATTATGATTATTGTTAAGTAAAGCTTTACCTTACATTGATCATCATCATCAGCCAATATTAGTCCACAGCTGGACATAAGCCTCCTCAATAAGCGTCATAGCGCCCTGTCTTTACATTACAATGAATGAATTATTTCGCCTTAAACAAAAACATACAAATTATGAGATGTTGAACATTTGAACTTTGATTTCTCAGGATTGTGTTTTCATTATGAAAACATAATTAAGCGGGTTAACTAAGAACCTAGTTTGTGTTGGAAGAACACCAACTTTAACGAGGCACTTCATCAGGGGATTATCTTTACATATATACTAGCTGACCCGCCAAACGTTGTTTTGCCTTCAACCCTTATCACTTATTGGTATGGAAAATAGATAGTAGCAGATTCTCAGACCTACTGAATACGCATATAAAATTTGGTAAAAATCGGTAAAGCCGTTTCGAAGGAGTGCGGTAACTAACATTGTGACATGGAAATTTTATATCTTTACATATACATATATAGAATTTGTTTATTCCAATGTCACGCATTTTGTATCAATCAATCAATCAAATTTTATTTCAGATGTTCACCATAAATTGTTAGTACGCCTACCTATACATATACTATGTTACTGTGAAATGTTCTTAAAACTTCGATTCAATGGTAATTTTGGAGCATTAGGAAAAAATCTTGAATTTATTCCCAAATGCTCCAAAATTGCCATTTAATGGAATTTAGTTTTATCGTGAGTTTCATAATAGTTTATAATTTTCGGAAAATTACTTTTATCCTAGTTTCAGGTAGTTCCTTAAAGAACGTTGAAAACATAAAAACCGCAACAATTTGAATCTCCCGCGTGATGTAAATCATCCCACCTTATGCATAACACTACGCTGTTTTTCAGGTTCCAACGAGAAAATGCAGACAAAGAACATCAACCTCAATCAAGAACAAAGGAACAAAGACAGTGATATCCCTGTGAGTGAGAATTTACTCTGAATTAACATTATTTAACTGTGGAGCTATGGTTCTGAGACAGAACCATACCTCTACAGTTGGTGCTGGTGTCGACCGTAGAAGAAATAATTTGAGGACATACAGTCACACTTCGACCACCAATATCGAAGCAGAGACTGTAATTTGATAGTCACTGAGGCGCTTATTAGGAAAGGACTTTGCCTAGCGGTGGACATATAATATGGGCTGAATATAATGATGAAAAGAATAGCTTTAAAAGATTAGAATATACCCTAAACTTCTAGTATTTATAAAATGTTCAATGAAAATGCTCTATCAAAGCAGGCACACCAAATTTTTGGCAGGTGTGCCAGTGTGGGGTTCTAGTTCCGACGACAACATTAAGATTTAGGTGTGTGTATTGAAAAGATAAATTCACAAACAGGCAGAGGTGATCGCGGTCATAATTATTAATTTGGACTTATTTTGAAATAAAAATAATTTATTTATTTAATTTTCTCACAGGAATAATTATCACAGCACATACATTATGTGTTGAATCTACAATAATTTGGCGTGTTTCAAAAAACGGTAAACTGACTTCAAAGCGCAACACGAGTGAAAGAATTTCCATATTGGTCCATAACTGGCGGAAATATCGCGTACAAACATACGAAAAAACATACCCGTTGAATTGAGAACTTCATCTTGGAAGTCGGTCGGAAAAAGTAGTCATTAAATAACCCACCCCTGACCTTTCCCGATACAAATGTGCCCATAATGCTTGCAGCATGAAATATGAAATTTAAAACTTGCCACGAGCGCTATCTACGAACTTCCATACAAAAGACTTCAACGCGTTGCTTACTACGAACCTCTACGCTAATTAGTTCTCTCCCATCTCAACAGATGGCGTACTCCTTCACTTGCGAGCATCTTGCGAGGTTCTTGCGATAGATAGCTCTGTTTCTATGCGTGTTATTTTTTAATTGACATTAAAATAAGGACGAGGTTTTATGTTTGGGTGATTTCTCGATTTTGAAAATTCTTCTCCATCGTATGGAAGGAGGTTGTCTCAAAACGAAATCATAAAATACTTTTTTATGCACGAGCAATTAGTATTTGTCCCGTGAAACTTAAAAAGCAGGAGCCAATTAAGGAATTTTTTGTCGGTTTTAAATATTTTCAAAAGAATTAAATTATGATTGTTTTGGTTTTTCAGAAAATGGGTCGGCAAGAGACTCAGGTGGCGTTGACCCATCAGTTGTGTCTGAACCAAGTCACGACTCCGACCATCGGTTCTTCGTATTACGGTCAGTATACCCTTCCTATCTAGGTAGGCAGGTGCTGCCAAGTGAAAATTAAACGACATTCAAATTAAGTCGGAAAGCACTTCTTTGAAGGCCTTTGTTTACTTAGAAATTGGGACCAGTGAACTTTGTAAAACCCAGGCATTCTTTAAAACAATGTAGAGTCGATCTTTGATACACCCACCTGGCTAAACTTCCATACACTCTACGATGACTGTACCTATGTTTGCAAGACCCCAATTTTTTATTCACTTGGGCGGCTTCACAGCACAAAAAAGGCTACCTACCTACAAGGATGCACACATGGCTCATAATATTTGAGTTAGAACGAGATAGAATACTTTATTTGGAATTGACTATAAACATAACACTTCAGTTTTACTTCATCTTTTAGATTGTTAGATCCTTTTTCAAAATATTTTTTACTTTAGTTTCTGCTGGCCGCTGGCCAGTGTCAGGCAGGCTAAAAGCATGGACGAAAGAACTATTATGCTTCTTTTATGCCAAGGTAGAAGGCAAATCCTTAGTTAAATTATGCAAAACCAAGTGTTTGAAGCAGTCTAAAGCAAGTCTGTGTTATTCGTCACTCGCAGACGTATTGTTCGTGATCAGAAAACAAAACTCAGATAAAAATCTTACGAAACGCCGTCAACACGTATGTATACGCGCGAGAAATTTTCGAAATTATTAAAATAAAAGTGTGTCTGAAGTGTGAAAGTGCCGGCTGAACAAGTTTTGATTGAGTTAAGTGATAATTCGTCAAGCTGGATTTCAAAAGGAGCGTTTTCGGCCTGAATGACATTCGTTTTCCTCGAAGTAAGTTCCGTATTTTCGCTCTCGTAAAAGTTTTTCTTAAACTCGGTAACCTCAAACATAGCGTATGTATGTATGTATGTCAAATCGATTTGTGATTTGCGCTCAGTAATGATAGATCATAGATAATTCAATTACATACAATGAAGTGTAAGATCTAGCTAATAGGTGTCGTTGCTTGTAGTCTGATTTTACTTTTATTTTTTAAGCAATTAAAATATTTAATAAAAATGAATAATTTTACTTAGGTACTAGCTCTTTGTACATTATTCATTTGTATGTTTGCTTCTTCCATTGAAGGGCTTATTATAATAAATAAATAAATAATTACCCGTCATATAAATAATATTGTTATATAATAAATAAAAAAATAATTATAGAAGAAGTGAATAGGTTATTTATTTAGATTGTAGGTTACCTACCATTCATTTCCAGGAAATTTCAAAATATTATAAGGTAGCCAATAACGTTTAGTTTGTTATTTTGAATGCACTATAATGTAGGTGATTTGGGTAAATATAAAAAAAATACTGGCTAACCCGCGCGCGATTTCATTCGCGTGGACTTTAGTTATATCCCTAGTAATGTTAGTTTCCATGTAAACCAAAAACAAAATTTCAGTCTCGTAGCTTTTCTAGTTCCTGAGATTTCTTGATAAGTCAGTGAGTGGCCTAACTTTAACTCCACACTATTGACGTTTAGGGTGCGAATTTACAAAAACCCTGAAACACATATCTTTTTTATATTGAGTCATCTTTCTACGTTACTGACGGGTCAACAGTGACGGTTCGGAGGTTATTATAAAAATGACCTTTGACCCCATTAGAATACGAATTTCCAAAAATCCGTTCTTAGCGGTGCCACGTCCTTAAACATATGTATGTATGTACGTATGTACCTCCATGCAAAATTTCAGCTTCGCAGCTCTTGTATTTTCAGAGATATCTTGATGAGTCACCCAGTTGACAATTTTATAAATATATAAGTATGTACTTATTTCTATTCAAACCGAAATCTTCCATAAACACATGTACGAGCAGCATCAATTGGCAGCCCTCTAGCGGTAGAAGTGTAAACGTTTAAGGGGTTACCAATTGATTCTGCTCTCCGTACATAAGGTCTATAATTAATCGTGCACCAACTCGACCTCACTTATACACACGCAAACCACATCGCTAATGTAAGGTTGTCTGAACAAAGAATCGGACAAAGACAAGCCTTATAAGAAGTTTAAATCTTTGGATCGATTAAAAACTCCTTTTTAGTATGATTTCAAAGGAATTATGACTCCCTTGTTGTTGTTGTGGGAGTTGTGTTGTTCAAAGAGAATACAATACTGTGTTGTTGTCTCTGTAAGAATGTATTTTCTCCGTAAACTCAAATATCAAATTACTTTATTTCCTTTACACCTTACAGGACTCTTGGAAATTAATATTACACAAGAAAAACTAGGAAATGAAGAGATCGCTTTGATTTTTTGTTCACTTCTATCTTTTTAGGTAAAGTAGAGAAGCGACCTTTATTGAAACTTTACTACGTTTGTGATTTGGTGTCGGTGTCACGGGTCATGAAAATGTTAACTCTTTGACTGCCGACGTAACCTTCTTCAGTGGCGGCTGGATTGCGGCAAAGCGCTGAAGATGGCTAAGTCCGTCGCCGGTAGAAGCTTAGGAGTGAAACCGCTAAAAAATCTACTAAAACTAATTCGCCTCCGTTACCAGAATTCCTTTATCAAAAAACCTTAATCAGAAATGTATAAAGCGTAAAATCACCAAGATTATTATTCAGTGAAACTCTTGCAATTGTTGAAATCGACTCAGGGGTTGAATTACATTGACACTATTAAAACCCCCACTTATTATTATAGAAACAGAATAGAAATAGAAACGTTTATTTGTAACTCAGACACATATAATTATAAAGAAATGAACATAAAAAAGAAAACAGTTTGCTAGAGTCACAAAACGGTCCCTGTCTCAGCATGGGTTAGTTGTACAACCAACGCTGGTCTTCCGACAGTGTCGCTTTTTTAATATAATTTTACGCCTTATATTGAAAACACATGCCCTCTGCCGTTACTTTTTATACTGCACAACTTTATAATTATAAGAACTTGACCTATAAAATTTCATAACATCTCTATGTCCACATTATAAACCTCATATAATCATAATAAATTCATAATTGCTTAGACTAACCGGATCATAGTATACGGTGAACCGTGTACACTACTCATTATTCAACATCTTAAGTGGCACTTAGTAAGTATTTAATGAGTGTGTTCTGATGCACCTTGGAGATAAATGTACTGACATTTGGTGTTAGGATATTTCGAAAGAAATATAATAATATTTCTAAAGAATTTGCAAGGTCCAATTATAGATAGAATGATGAAAGGTGAACTCTGTAAGGTTAGCGACAAAAATATCCCACTAGTTGAATAATTAAATTAATAAAATTATAGTAATTTCATCATCATCATCAGCTCATACACGTCCACTGCTGGACATAGGCCTCCCCCGTACGACGCCACAAATAGCGGTCCTGAGCCGCTTCCATCCATCCACTCTCTGCGACCGCTACGATGTCGATGGACGGTCTCCCATGTAGGGGGGGATTTGCCATAATCACCACGCTTGGCAGGCGGATTGGTGATCGCAGTGTTGGTGTTTAAAAATACTCAGAAGGAAGCTGCTACCCTTCCTCTGGTAGGTTCCCTTCGTCGGCTCTTACGACATGCACGGGTTGAGTTGGAGGGGTCGATATTCGTACGCCGCGGCCCCACGGCCGTATATAGTAATTTGCAGCGTAGTAATTGAAAAGGCACTACAGGAGCTCTACAGCAGTAGCCAAACTCGATGCGAAACGTTTGTAAACCACGACATAAAAAAAACTAAAATTCGGCGTCCAGTTTACTAAGTTTAATACGTACATATTTATTGAAGGACGGATCACAAATCAACCGGTATTGTAAACGCCGTATAAGAAGATGCGGCAACAGAGTAAATTTTCGTTTGCGTATGAGCGCTTTGTTTACAATCATTGTACATCCAATTCGGCTGGAATATAGGTATATATATACGTAACTTAAATAATTTTCAAAATTTTCTGTAAAAATGTGCTCCATCTTAGGCCACAGCATTCATTAGTGAGATGGAGGTCAAACGCATATTAATATTAATCTATACTAATATTATAAAGAGGAAAGATTTGTATGTATGTATATTTGTAACGTATTGGCTCAAAAAGTACTGGGTCGATTTAAAAATTCTTTCACCATTTGAATGCTACATTATCACTGATTAGGCTATTTTAATTGCAAGAAAAAAATAAGGATCCCTTCTATCCACCAGTGCTAAGCCGGGACGGGCCGCAGCCATATAAATAAATCGTATTTTTTTTTTATCCATGTATTTATGTATTTGTATTGAAGAGCAGGAGGTCACGCGCCGAGGGTTCCGTAATTACAAGACCTTGTTTCTTGCCTTTCATGATTCTAGGTCAACGGGAAGTACCCTATAGGTTTTCGGTCCTTGGGGAGAATCAAATATAATTTTTATGTGAATAAACTACAAATTCACGGTTTTCGGTTTAATTTTTTCCTTTACTTGTTCTATAAGGCCTTGCTTCCCTTGCTTCTTGCTGAATTTCATAATTCTACGTCAACGGGAAGTACCCCGTCTTGTGTGCATTTTATTCTGTTACAAATTTAAAAAAAAATGGACATAAACGGCTGTAACTTTAGATTGCGTTGACTTAGAAGTTTGATTTATATCACAGCACCAATAGTTTACGGACCTGAGTATTTGATGTTAATTTCAACTCGATAGGTTTCTGAGTGTTGACAGACAGACGGACAACAAAGTGATCCTATAAGGGTTCCATTTTTCCTTTTTAGGTATGGAACACTAAAAAATTTAAATTAATTTCTATAAACAGACTATCACATACATATCTACTATCTGAACATAGATTTGTGGTTATGTCAACCACAAGTTATACAATCCGATGTGGGTGGACATGGCGATTAATCGAACGATTAATTGAATCGTTATAAAGAAGAACTTTATTATAATCTAAATTAATTGTAACTGCTTTTTGTCGGCACTAATTATCCTAATGAAGCTAAATCAAAAATAGAGATGAATCTTTGCTCTTCTCGTTGCTTAGGAAAATCCTAGTTTGTAAGGATGTATGGATATTTGTTACTCTTTCACGCAAAAAATACTGAAGCGATTAGGCTGAAATTTGGTATGGGTCTAGTTTGGGACCTATAATAACATATAGCTTATTTTTTATTCCGATAAAACACGGCGGAGGCGCGGGCAGCAACTAGTACGTTTATAACTAATCAAAATCAAACAAAAATACATTATTTTCGTCAAAATATTACGTATGGAAATGTTATAGTTTTACACATAACACTTTTTTTTACTCGTCAAAGGTCCACGAAACGTTGAAGGCTGTATTTTTAACCATTTTAGAAAAAACGAGGAGTTATTATGTTCGGCTGTATGTATATTTTTTATGTATGTTCGATTTTTCCGTCATTTATGAACTGATTTGAATGATTATTTTGCAGTTGTATAGAGGTGATCCCGAGATCGTTTATTCCCGAGGGATTAATATTAATCCCAAAAAAACAGTTTCAATCTAAGGGATACGACGTTGTTTTTAGTTTTTCAAAACAATCTTAACTAGTGTTATAAATGCAAAAGTGTTTTTTTTATTCTTTCTTCACGCCCTAACTTAGCAACCAATCGACTTGATTTTTGGCATAGAGTTAGTAGAAAGAATGGAAAGTAACATAGCCTACGTTTAGTCTTAGTAAAACATCAAATTCCCATGGGAGATTCACGGGAAAAAATACCTTTTTACCTCCCTAGAAATATGAAATTCGAATTTAACGCGGGCGAAACCGCTGGGAACAGGTAGTCAAATAATAAAAAACCCATTTATTTCAGACATAGTAAGTACAAAGTGAACATGCACAGTTGTTAAATAGAGACACATTTTAAAAACATACACAAACAAACATACACAGATAAACATACAATGAAAATATTAAAAGACACTAAACAAATGAAGGCGCATAGTAATGCGACACTAGCGCCACTCTTAATTTTTTCTTGTATTATCGTTATGGAAAATAATTACCAAAAGTTCTCACAGCCAATTGATAATACCCAGTATAAACTATTTTCCGACACCTTTGTAATAGTTTTGTTTAATCTATTGCATATTAGCAGAAAATGGTTTATGCTTTTGGTGGCCACGAAACGCAATAAACCATTTTCTGCTAAATTCTCTTGCACGCATTGTCTGTTGCGGGTACCGAAAAATAGTTTATACTGGGAGTTATCAATTGGTGGTGAGAACTTTAGTAATTCTTTTCCATAACGATAATATAAGAGAAAATAAAGAGTGGCGCTAGTGTCGCATTGCTATGAACCTTAATGCGTTTTCTATCACTAACTTGTGTTTTTTAACCAATATGAACTTTCCTCCAGTGCTGCATGAAGGAGGCTGTGTCCAGCTTTCCTGCAATGATATGCAGGTGCTGTTGGCGTATTTATAGCCTCGACCATTTTTTTGTTCTAGTTACCAAAAGGCCAAGTCAGGTTATGTCACTAGCTTAATCGGAATACTTCCTCGTCACGTTTTAAAAAAGTTAATCAATAACGCCCACGTATGGGCTTATAAGTCGGAAGGAACGTGATTGATAGAAAATTGGTATTTATCCATATTGGTCTAATGACATTCGTTTTAGAAGGAACACAGGAGCAGCTTATTGATCATATAATTAGGGCAGGCAGGCTCCTAAAATCTTCAAATTATTTAAAAAAAAAACATACTACAAATTGACTTAATGGACTTTTTATCCAAGAAAAAAAAACAAACAAAGCCGCTGATAGCAGTTAAATTTAATTTCCTTCATTCAGTTGAGCTATCTGTAGATTGTTTGCAACAGTCTGCAGTTAGCTCAATTGTTTCACTTGTAAATACTAGTTTAATTTGTTTACATTATTTGATAGCTAAATTTGCAATTTGAATTTTTTTTAAATTCATTTACATAAAGTAAATGAATTTATCCGTTTCTAACAAAACATGGGCTCGTCAAATTAGGTGTAAGTCTACTATAAAGTAGCTAGAATAAATTAAGTAGGTTATTTCAAACCACCTTGTTACCCATTACATACTTTGAAAAACCACCAGTGTAATATTACCTTAAGGTGAGTACTGACCGGCGTTACGGGGTGTAATGATTAGAAGAATAGAATAGAAATTGTTTTTACAATATTTGCTAAATCTACCATACATTTCAAGCTTACGACTAAGTTAAGATGTTTATTGCGCAGCAGAGTTTAGGGCAAACATGGCCTGCTCTCAAAATTGTGCTGTACGAACACTTGTGTGTCCACCCAGCGCTGGTTTTCAGTGAAGGCTTCATGGGCTTGGTACAGAGAGCATCAGCAGCTGGTAACCCTCTAGCTTTAGAAGTTTAAACGTTAAAGGGGTTTCTATGTGATGATACCCCCCGTACGTCACGTCTACGGTAATGTACAGCGAGTATGAAACGTGTTTATGACCTTAGCAGTACGGACATTGGCAAAATTGTGTCGATCAGAGGCAGAGCGTCATGGGTTGACGCGAGATTCAAATTATTTTGCGATTTAATTTTTTTTCTGCGTTTTACAAATATTAAGATTAACGGAAAGGTAATTTGGCGCAAATCGTCAACTATTTTCTATGAACCCATCATCAAACCAACTTCGATATAATTTTACTTTAAGGGCATTTGTGAAAATGTTGATCTTTAGCCTAAAAGCTCTTATTTTCTCAAATGCTCCAAGACTAGAAATGAGCCGAAGTTCGTTTTTTCATAAGTAAATAGAAAATGGTTTACAATTTGTGCCAACTTACGTTTGCGCTAGATTTATTCCTTGAAGAAAGCTGAATAAATTAAAAACTACAAAAAAAAAATCTCGCTCCAACCCGTGACGAACCACCTTAAACCAAGAAACATTGAGTATGAAACGTTACTCCGTGTACTAAATTCTGTCTCATTGCTCGTTGCGAGCGCCTTCTTTCCCCGTACTGACTGCGCGAACGCTCGCAGTGTAACACGTTACATTACGCACCGTAACACCACCGGTCAGTATTCAGCTTTATACGAAGCGCAACGGTCTAACCAGCTGCTGCCACAGAATATTCAGCAGTTAGAGGGTGCAAATACCAAGGACAGCGGATATACTACACCTGTGTACACACCCCCTATAGGTGTAGTGTGGGCTACTGTTGCAAAACTATTACCTGAACTAAAGCTCTTGTTAAACATCGCATCGGGCTTATGTAAGTTACAGTCGGCGACTTTGGATAGATTAGCGTCACGGATAACTTCTTAATTATATGTATGTATTTTACTCCTGTTCGCGAATAAAAAATCATATGAACGCGAAACCTATTCTGGAAAGAATGATAGGATTTTTTTTATTTGATCGAATGAATTTTTGCTCGATGAACGTTGGTGTTTGGTGTGATTTACATTTACTGCCAATACAATTTCCATCAAGTTCTTTTCATCTTTTTCTCAACTTGTATCGACCAGCAAACTCATTATACCTTGTGATCTACTCATTATACCAGTGTCATTGAAACTCTACTATTTCTTTATATTTTAAGACTCCTATTTTAACATAATAACTAGTTTTATTAGAAGTTGTTAATTCTCACATCATCAGCTGTTTGATTTTCCCTGGTCTTATCACTCTGTTTGCTAATAAAGATAAGTCTAAGCAGCAAGAGCTCGCACTACAGCTCGGGGCCAGGAAACGGGCAAGGTGCTCCTTTGTTCTCAGTACTTTACAATCCAATCAGAGTCGGATACCATAAATCGGATTTTAATAGTTTACACGCACTAAGATTTCGTTTTACAAGTGGTACCTATAGGTATAGGTCTACCGGACCTTATTGTTTCTGGGATCGAAAGGTGTAATATACCTAGATATGTACATAATAAAGGTACCTAGCTAGTACCAAAGGGTCAGTATACACTTCGTTCTTCTTCTTCTTTAAAATATAACAAAACTCCCGGCTTCGCACGGGTAAAATTATACATATAAAGCTTCCTCTTGAATCACTCTATCTATAAAAAAACCGTATCAAAATCCGTTGCGTAGTTATAAAGATCTAAGCATATAATATTGGGACAGACAGACAGACAGAGGGAAGCTACTTTGTTTTATACTATATAGTGACGATACACATAATTATTACTATTGCGCAACGTCTCGTTCTGCTCCGTGCAACGAGAGTCGACGACCACGACAACGACAACGCGTCGCGATGCGTCTCGAGCGCTGCGCGGTGCGAAACCACTGGCCTCTTCAAGCATCGTCGCGTCACGTCTTTGTGTGAACTGATCCTAATGGTATTAAATACCTGGCGACTAAGTACTCGCTATTTCTAAGATAGGATAGATATTGATGTAATAAAAACATTTAATAGTAAATTCTATTTCAAATCACCGCGTACACAAATCAGATCCATCTATTCATTTGTAAGAAATACACGGCAGCCCAACAGGTCTTTAGACCTTTGAGCTTTATCGCTGTTTTCATAGCCACAGTGAGAGTACCTTCGACTCCTAGGAAAACATCTCGTCTTGGGAACATTCCTAGGGAGAATACCTAGAGAAATACCAGGAACATTGTAAGTACGTAGCTAAAAGTTTAGAAATACATTTCTACGAGTGCGAAGGTCCAAATTCACCGTTTGCTGCCAAAACTAAGATCAAAGAAAGAAGACTATCGTTCCTTTGTGTTCCTAGAGTTGTAATAAGTGAAATGAAACTACGAGTGCGAAGGTCCAAATTCACCGTTGTGCGAAGGTCCAAATTTATAGTATGCTTTCAAAACTAAGATCAAAGAAAGCTAAAAGACTAGTGCTCCTTTGTGTTCCTAGAGTTGTAATAAATGAGATGAAATCATGAAAGCTTAGTTCAGCTTGATAGAGTTCAAATTCGTAATAACTATTGTGTGACATGACAGCTCTTGAACTCGGTTTAGCGCTTGAACCGGATCAACTTTATGTCGGCGAAACGCGGTGAATTTGTTTATCAAAGCGTTCAACTGCAACGGTGAATTTGAACCTAAATGTGACATTTGAACAAAAATTGAGAATTTTTTTATGGTGTATGCGTGACCCGAAAATATACCTAATATAGAAATATTGATTAATTTCGACACCACACTTCAGCCGAAGTGAACAAATAAATAATAAGGCAATTTTTTAACATAAGAATAATAATAACTAAATCTCTAAAAATTATGTGTGCCTAAAGTACGTAAAACCTGTAAATCAGTAACTCTTTAAACTAACTCTTTAAAACCATGAAGAAATAAAAAAAGCAGAGAAAGAGAAGATATGTATATATATGTATGTACATGGTGAATTAAAAAGTCGGGATTTTCTTCATACAATCCACCAAGGATTCACCTTAAATTAAAAAAATACACCGTTAAAATCTACGTTCTCACGAATAACAACGGCTTTGAAAATAATGAGGTTAAAGTTTTTGGCTCTTTACTTAAAGGTGAACTATTCAATTAATCACCGAAGATAACAATCACGTGTGTCTATGTGCATGTAGTTAAATATACCTACCTACCTATAGATACAGATATAGTAATACTATACTAGCTATAGATAAGATATCATCATCATCATCATCATCAGCCCATACACGTCCACTGCTGGACATAGGCCTCCCCCGTACGACGCCACAAATAGCGGTCCTGAGCCGCCTCCACCCATCAACTCCCTGCGACCGCTACGATGTCGTCGGTCTATCGAATGGATGGTCTCCCATGTAGGGGGGATTTGCCATAATCACCACGCTTGGCAGGCGGGTTGGTGATCGCAGTGTTGGTGTTTAAAAAATACTCAGAAGGAAGCTGCTTAAGATATAGGTAATAGTTATTGTTAGAATTCGAGTTCATAAGAAAAAAAAATCGTGCGATTGATATTCAACATTCCAACAATTTCAGAGCATAGGTACGCTATCGCATTCACTGCCTACCGTCATAATTTCTCAATATTCACTGCACCACCACCATGCTGCTGAACTCCGGCAAGTGCACTATGGACACTGAAAGAGTTAAATAAGGAACCCCAGGTCCAAAATCACCATTTTCAGCTAGATACACTCCATCTTTTGTGGCATGTTGTAGAACAAACTTACAAAATGGCCCTTGCGAAAAATCGAGCTCGATTTTTCGCATCTCGCTCGCGAAAAAACTCGCCTCCCCGTTTTTATTCCTTTCCTAAAATCTATGTAATTAAATAAATACCTACTTTTATAACTTTGTCCCTCTCTCAATAAGGTTTGCTGGAAGAGAACTCTTTTTAGGGTAAGCTCGCTTTTGCTATTAATTTTCTTGTTAAATGTTTAAAATGTATATTTTACAATAAAGAATTAAGAATGCTGGACATCTACTACATTATCTAGCCCCAAGCTAAGCAGAGCTTGTGCAATTATTTTAATATGTATGCTTTATATTATTTACATGATGTGGGTGATAGAGTCCCTACCTCAACACACATCGCTCGTCACAAATACACCTACACCATAATTTCACTTTTGATACGATTACAAAACTCGGTATAAACTTGAGAACGGTAAAAAGTAGCCAATTAACTTGAATGAGTGGTCAGTAGGTAGTCTGGATTACCAATCATGGTGCTTGTTACACCTTCCATATTTGGACGTAATAGAAATGTCTGCAATCTCTCAATTATAGAATTCTTCGCTGAATCTATAGGTACCTATCAAAGTTGAAGGATAGAAAGCCGTAACATTTTTTATATCTATGTTTCTAGAGTTATTCTAGAAACATATCAACTCTTGTCTCAATCTGAAGTCATAAACTACATTACCACAAAATAGAAAATAAAATTTAGTTATAAATCATGTGGCATAAAGTTTCAAAATCTTATTCTGAAAGTAGGTTAAAACCAGTTTGCAATTATTTTTCAAATAGGTAACTAAATAAAGCCTCAAGCCAAGGCTGGGTTATCCGGATTTAGGGATTTTTAACTGTCCGTACCTCAATAACTAGACGGCCTATAGTTTTGAAATTCAAACATATTATAGTTGAGGATATTTTCTAATGCATCATTAGACAGAAACACGATTGGTGACATTTCAACCGATCAAAAAAAAATTCAAAGTTACCTCTAGATGAAACTTTAAATGATCACTGTGAATAGAAAAATGAATAAAATTACACAAATTGTATACCAAAACATTGCAAACGTTATTACGCAGTACATCACTAGAAAATATTTTTATATGTCATACAAATATTTTTCCAAGCATCTAAATAACTACAAAATCGTGCTCGGCTGTCTGCGCACCGTCTTGCTTCTTGCTTGCGTCTTGCAAGTGCTGGGCTCACCTCGCCTTAAGGACATTAGATAACTGATACTGAATAGTGAGTAATTTTTTTT
Source organism: Eupithecia insigniata (assembly GCA_947859395.1). Classification (NCBI taxonomy): domain Eukaryota; kingdom Metazoa; phylum Arthropoda; class Insecta; order Lepidoptera; family Geometridae; genus Eupithecia; species Eupithecia insigniata. The sequence continues at coordinate 12,972,562 of OX402007.1, read as the reverse complement.
ATTATACTTACAGTAAACACCATAACAAATATCTGCAGAGCGTTCAAACATTAGTCTTGACTTGAGGCGGGAATCTAGGTACGTAGCTCGCAACCTCGCGCGTCCCAGGTGTAACTTCGACCTCTGCAGTCTGCACCACAGATCACAGAGGTCGTCATATTTTCCTACGATATTTTCCAAATGAATCAACTTTGATTCAAATATTTTGAAATAATCGCTGGTCCACACCAAGTTACCTGAAATTAAACAAATAAAGATCTCGGATAGATAACAACTAAATTGAATATAATAAGTAGGTTTGTTTGACGGTCATAAAACCACGGCCTTCCATTATATAGGTACGTAATTACATTTACCGAGGTACAAATTGATACGTTGAATTTAATTGAATGGTTGCACCTCCAAACCATTTAAATTGCACTGGTCCTAATACATTTTAAATTACTAATTGGTTATCGCAAACTTTAGGTAAGTAGTACTTATCTAAATATACCATACTGGACCTGGTACAAATATATATATATACAAATAATACGGTGGTGGTTTTTTTGTGATAGGAGTGGATGGTCAAATCTAAAACTTAACATTGTTATCATGCAGAATCGTGCATGCGCAACAATTAGACAAGATAATCATGGTGGAGGCAATGATGTCGACCAAACCAGTGCGTTACAGTGAAGATGTATGTAATACATTACACATCATGTTGCACCACGGTACGCTTGACGGCGCGTGGCGGACCGCTTCGATGGAAGGGTGACCAGATATAAGGGGATTCATGGAAAATATTCGGTAAAAAAAATGAATATCATCATATAGTCGAACGACAACTTCTACATATGTACTAGGACATAGGCCTTCCCTAAAGAGCAGCACATTGACCGATACTATACTTCCCGCATCCAGCTAAAATTTTTGATTACCCAGCCAGCAAAACTTTTTTAGATTCTTTAATCTAAAAAAGTTTTGCTGGCTTCGAGCATTAAAGCACTGCGGGGACAGAGCCTAGCTTGTTTTCTTCTAGTGTTTTCTTTCGTAAAAGGATGGTTAAAATTATGAGGATATCAAAATGACATTTGAAAAATAAAAAAAAAAAAATCGCCAGCCACGGTCACGTCACTTATTTTACGGTGGTATTTTAAATGAAAGTAAATTAATTATAAGCATTACAGTGTACAAAATCTTCTTCATGTGCGTAGTCCTAGAGTAAATTCGTCACGGGGCGTTTAAGTTAACCTGCCAAGTTTATCGAAAAATAAACCACAATCCCACCCATGAGATAAACCATGGTCACCCTGATGAGGAACTTTGCAAGAAGTGATAATCTATCCAGACCATATCTGCAAGGTACTAGTTTTTTCAGCTTTGCCTGCATCTTCCAATTACAATATGGAAATATTGAGATCTAGGAAGTAAATGCCTCTGGGTACTGACTAGTCAGACACATAACTCTATTTACTCGCCTGAATCGCGAGTTCCCCGATACTCAACTCAATTGATCAACTGATTGTGAGTTGAGCATTTGAGCCTTCGTCATCGAATCTTTAACCGACTTCAAAAAGGAGGAGGTTCTCAATTAGTCTGTATGTTTTTTTGTACGTACGCAATATTAATTCCAATAAAATTATGGACCTCACTGTTGTATAAAAAATCATCCCGAGGTGGTCCCATAAAATTATACCCAGGGGATTAGTATTTATCCCGCAAAACTTAAAAACAGGGAAAAGTAACGGAATTTGAAGTCAGTTTATCGTTTTTTAAAACACGCCAAATTATTTTTGTTCCCCATTGCTCAACGTAAATTGTTCAATTGAATTGAGCATTGGGTCATCCTTTAGCGAGTATAAGGTAGTTTCTGAGGAAGGTTTCTTCTATATTAGGTAGTCTTTCAATCAAATCTTTGGTAAGTCGAGGAGCTATATCAACAATGGGAAGCCATTATTCTTATTTCCATATTCTACGAACTGGGCTGGGACGAAGGACTTCGTATCTTCTCTGATTGTTACGTATCTCTATTCAGATCTTGGGCTCACGCCCACGAGCACCCACTGCTCCGCAAAACAAGCTTCCTCTGTATTTACGTTTTGTACAATTCTATTAGATTCTGTGCCATCCACTCTTTCCCGGCTATATTGACCATTCTTTTGAGAGCAGTGTCATAGTCAGGCTATAATGTTCCAAGTAGGTACCTATTGTATATAGCGGACAGAAATGCGCATTAGAAAAAAAATAAGTATTATAGTAACTAATTCTGAAACCACCGACATTTCATATTTATGACATACTAGCTGCTGCCCGCGGCTTCGCACGCGCTTTTCATGTACCCTATGTCCGTCCCCGGAATACCATCTACCTCCCTGCCAAATTTCATTATAATCCGTTCAGTAGTTTTAGCGTGAAAACGTGACAGACAGACCAATAAATCAGAGTTACTTTCGCATTTATAATATTAGTAATGATTTATGAGCTTAGTAGCCGACTTCGAAAAAAGGAGGAGATTCTGTATATATGTTAGCCGATTTCACCGTCAGTTTTGGGCCGATTCTAACTCTTTTGTTTACAGAAAATGATCCCGGAGTAGGCTCGCACAATTTTTTTTCACGAGGTTACCTGTCCCTCTAAACTTAAAAAACATTGAAAATATAATTCATTAATTTCAAGAATAAAACATTCGACCTCAGTTTTTACGCTTATTCCCAGTTGTTCTGTACAGGACAACTGGGACGACTTTTGTCCCAGTTATCCTGTGCTTAAGCGAGTTTAACGTTTTTGTAACAATATAAAATTATCAGCTATCAATATCAACTTTCAAAAGCCAACTATTGTAGGTCCCAAGAGAAACTGTAACTGCATACAATCACAGGCTACCATTCCAACTTTCAGCCCACAAGGGCAATTGTCTTCTTGGTGGTCAGCCGAGCCCGACATCGTTAGAGCAGGCTGTGGACTGTGACGGACGGTCTGCCACCGTCTTATGGGGAGGACTAGCTGGGTAACTTCTTGGCTTGCATTCAAATTGTTTTAAGTTTATTTAAAACGTGGTGCAAAAACGGTCTTAAATTTTATGTATTTTGAACAATGAATTTTTATCAGATGAATACGGCATGTAGGAAAATTAAGGGATTCATCAAGATCTTTACGAAATGGATCGGACCATGCGGGTTTGTTGCTGTTTCACGTCGAGAAAGTGCGTATATCCATCAAATACGAAGCTGTCACGGGGCTGTGTGCGTGTGCTCAGTGTCGGCACAATTTTTGATATTTTTTCGTACGTTCCGCATTTTTCTTTTTTTTTGAATTTACGATTGATTTCTTTAATATTTTTGATTATTTAATTAATTTGATAATTAAAATTAATGTTGAATGATAGTCAAGTACTAGGTACATATAGTTACCAACCAAAAGTTTCACCTCAAGAATTAGTTTTGAAAATGGAACCTGTCTTCATATCATTGGAAGTACAAGACGCTCCAACCCCCGGCGGCGGCGGCGGCGGCGGCGTTGTGGTCAGCGGTGCGCACTGCGCAGGGGCATTACTTAGTGCATCCGCGTGTGACGAACTGTATCGCACCATCGCTAAAGACTGAAGAAGGTGTAGAAGTGACAATAATATGAATAATTCCTTCTTGCGCAGTCTGCTAAAAATATAAGAAAAAATATCATTAATTTGTAACTTTAATTAATAAAGTGAGGTGCAGGGCATCCGCATGTGACAAAATGTATCGCAGACTGAAAAATGTTTAGAATTGGCTGGAAATAAAGGTAGGTAGGAATAAAGGTGTTTAAAATACCTAGCATTATTTACCAACAGACTTGCTTCTGTCAGCCACTACGCTGACTCTCTAGCTAGATTAAACGTAAAATCACATACCTAAAGACAATTTCGTTTTAAAATCAAACAGTATTGTGTTTCGAAGCTTATCCAAAATAATCCAATTCAGATAACACAACATAACCAACAAACACATGATTATGTTTTTACAGCTTATAAATTATGATTTATTGAATGGTGTGTTATTATAAAAAAGCTATGATTTTATTTATGAAAACATGATTCGACTAATCTAATGAACTTGTCCAACCATACATTAACATAGACCATTACCATAAAATGCCAACAGAATAACCGTAGCAATATTATTTATATTATTAGCATCTAAATATTATTTTCGTACGTAAGCCGATCACCGTTGGTCAATTAGTTCCCAGTTGGATTGGCGATTTCACATAGAAAACTTGGAAAACACGTGTAGAGCCGTTGCCCTATTGACTTGACAGGGCAACGGCTCTACCAGACCAAAGCAATCAAATTTATTTTAAACCTGTAATGTAAGTTGTTGACTAGGTATTTTGTACATAAATAAATAAAAAATGCTGGACAATCCACACAGATAAACTTAATATAATTTATTACATACATTTTTTTATTATATATAGAAAATACCCAAAATACCCGAGACAAATATTTGCAGATAGTATAAAACATTTGACCCAAAGCGAGAATCGAAACCGCAACCTCCTGCGTCGCGCAGGCGGAAATTCTCCCGCAGCGCCACATCGGTCGTCAATTCAAGTCCAAGAATTTTGTAAATATATAAGAATATTAGTAGGTAAATTAAATAGTTTATAAATTAATAACTACTACCATTTTGTGTAAAACCTAGCGTTGGTATTTTAATCTTCTGTAAATTCAATCAAATGCAGCTAACAATGACAGTAATGAATTTGAACTAGCAATTACAAAGCCATTACCAAAAATGTTCGCATAATAGAATTGCCAAAACTACATTTTGGTTTTGTCTTCTACACTTAGGTTCCCATAATTTACTTACACAATAATTCCTTGCCGAAATGTGAATGACTTTAGAAAATACCTAACTAAAACTATGTTTTTAAGGTTATGGACACGTTACGACTTTATAAGAGCCAAGTTTTTAGAAATCACCTTAATATAATACAAAAACGTACATATTATTTATTTGCTATGAGTAGGTTAGGTACAGTACATAATAAAAATAACATAATAAAGAAAATACGAACGAAATTTTTTATCTACCTCAGGTAGGTATATAAAAAATTTCGTTCGTCATCCAGTTTTCATCCTACACTCAAATAAAAATCAAGAACTTCATGTCAATGTCACCCCATATCTTTAAGGTATATCATAGGAAATTTTAAATGTTATTGACCATATAAATTTACACCTACGACCAGTGTGTCCAATGCTTTACGACTGTTTGTTTTAAGAAGGCCGCCTCTGTATGTTCTCATGTCTACGTCACCGCGTACGAATCTCGACCCCCTAAAGAAACCTAACAAACCTTCAGTACGTTTACCGCGCTTGAGCCTCTCTGTGCTCTACTGTTTCGCGTTAGACCAATCAGAGCACGCTCTCGCGTTCGCTTTTTGAAATATTCGCGCTTTTATTTTCTATATCCCTGAAAATATTTCGAAGCTTATGAATTTATTTTCTTAATTTAAATTGTTTTTGTTTCATATTTTCTTTTCGCAAAGTGTTTACGACCAGTGCTCAAAATGGATTTAAAATAGTCGAAAACTGTGCTAATTATGAAAGAGGTTTTTTGTGTTTTTGTATGTGAGATTAAAGCGTGCTAATTTTATGATTTAGCATGGTGTGAAAATAACACCTACCTAATACAATTTTTTTAATGGGTTGGTTTTAAGGCGTTTTTTTAATAACGTGTTTTTCAGCTTTGTTGAGGCTTCCTTCGAACATCTAACTTCCATAAATAATTAGGCAACGTGTATGCAAATTAAGATCCTTAAATAAAAATTATAGCGTTTTCAATTATGTGAGACAGAGTGTAAAATTTTAAATAAAACTACATCAAAAATGTCTCAGTGGACCCAGACGAAGTCGGTTAGTAAATGTTTTTTCGTTGCCAAAATTATGCAAGACTAGTACTTATGAGCAAATCTGAATTAAATCTATAATATTAGATAATGCTTTACATAATGTAAGCGTCAGGTATGTAACAAATAGACTAATCTATGTTAATCTTATGATAAGTATACATTATGATAGGTCATACACATACATTGATTATGGATTATGTTTTCTACGTGATTACCTAAAACGAAATAAAAAAAATTTAGTAGCAATGAAAGATATCCAAAAGTTTAGCAATGCCATTGTCCCTATAAAAAGAACGTTTCACTTGAGCTGTTTTCCACAATAGACGCCTGTAAGCCTTCTCGAGTTGAAGTTAAACAATAGTACGGTACTATGGTATGTGTGAAGAAATTAATGGTAAAAGAACTGTAACCTACTTAATGTACAATACTGTACAGCCATGAGATGGAATAATGTGTACCTATTTAAATACCTATTTATTGTCAGGTCTACCGTTAATACCATTTGATGCGCCTATAAAGCTTATAAGAAATTTACCTAAGTATAAAACTTTTGAGGAAAAATCATTAGAAGAAATAATGGTAAAATTCGTCAAATCACACCACAAAACAAAAGCAAAACTAATTTCGAACATAGGAACCGGTAAAAGACAACTAATAAACCAAATAGTAAAACTGTCCTTTACCTAATGCATTAAATAGCTACAAAAAATAGCTCCAATCAAAGCTATAAAGGACGTTAACCTCTCGAAGCCCTACCCTTAATTAGATGAAAGGATTACGATTGTAACCAGCTAGGTTTACATGGATGTCGTGAAATAGATAAGTTAGGTTACACAATTTGAAGTAGGATACGAAATATTAAAATTGGTAACTAAAGCGAAAGCAGTCTGACCGGAAAATATCCCAGGAAAACCTATGAGAAAGAAATATCAGCAACATGTCAGAATCAGAATCAGAATCAATAACTTTATTTCTTTAGGCTTACAAAATAAGCATGTAGAGGTATTAATAGAATAGACAGGTGAAAATTTCGTCGGATTTTCATATCTTCCAAACTACTGAATATTTAACTTTGAAATGTATGTATATATGGATGTTCAGGACTTATTTCCTTCATATGTTTCGGAAAAAATGATTTCATAAAAAAAGTTTCATAGAAAAAAATCAAAAGTTCGCTCTAAACTGTACAATAAATCATCGCTATTTAATAAATACTTTAAAATAAGCCTTGATACTTTGTACAGTAAACAAATAGAATATAAAGCAGACGGTATATGTTTTAGATTTTCAAAATTACTATTATTTTTACCGTAAAAAACAAAACCATAATTTTTGCCGTTATGACGCTCTGCTCCGTCCCGCCCCTATGAACGCGAAATCCTGTGCCTATCCTTTTCACACAATGGCGAGGTATTGTCAGCCCTTAAGCCACTAAGGCACACACATAGATGTTATGTTTGTTATATTCTTCTCTTCACCTTGAATTAACAAACCCCCTTAAACGTGGATACAAGTTATTTCCTCTAAATAATCTAAATCTGAATGAGGACGATGGATGGTGATGAAGATTTGTTTATATTTTAGTGGGTTTTTTATTTATTTTATTAACACATAAATACGACAGTAAATAAAGTTTTTTAATGGCGAATTTGAAGTGTTACAGATATACGAGTATGTTGCATTTGTACCTACTTATTTTTCACTTTATTTATCGAGTAAATATATGGGGCTTAGGCCATGCTCGGGTTTACGCCTTAAACCTTAACGTTATCATCATCATCATATCAGCCCATACACGTCCACTGCTGGACATAGGCCTACGACGCCACAAATAGCGGTCCTGAGCCGCCTCCATCCATCGACTCCCTGCGACCTCTACGATGTCCTAATGTACATATATACATGGCATGGTAAATAAACAGATGGTCAGACGGAAACCAAAACCACAGACGTCGTATTTTCAAAATTGGCATCCGGGTGTTATGGTTATTTGCCAGAAAATACATTTCCCTATTAAATTATACCTTATTAATATAAGAGGAAGAGGACAAAAACTTGAACTGAAGAGAATATCAATTACACCTTATTTCTTATTTGATAATAATAACTATGCTTATAGTATACAATTTGACTTGTCTAAGTGCTTATTTTTTAAGTTATTGATCCTGATTCTGATTCCGAAGGAGGGAAGAGGGCGTTTGCCCGATGCTTTGTAGGATTTATGGGGCTGATAAGATAGGAGAAAAATAATTAAAATAAAAACCGAGAAAGTCTAAAGATTAGAAGCTAATTCTGATAATTCGTTTGAGTTTAGCAGTGTGCCTTACCTTAGAATAGACCACTAAATTCTTACGGCATCATTTATGTATTTTGACCCATTTCATGCAACAAATGCAGAATTTTTTCTTTCTGTGTGTTTGGCTTGGTTTTTTTAATTAAAAAGTGTTTTTCTATAAAGATCGAACACATTGTACATAAAAGTAAATAATGCTAAATCATTTTATAAGTTTTACTTTGCGGACTGATCGGATAGGTGAACATCATTTAGTTTTAAAAAATTCTCCTCTCTAGGTACATATGTATTTTATTGTCATACCTTGATCACTTGACCAACCCAAATCAGCACCGCCACCTATTTATCTTATTATTACGTGAAACAAAGGAATTTTCAAAAATCCTTGTCCCGTTTGTGATACCTATCAAAAGCTTATTTTCAATACCTCTGTAATAGTTTTATATTGTATAGCTTCGGAGGAGATGCGAAAACCGAGTTTGGTTGCCAAAAAGTGCAACTTCGCATCTCTTCCTAAAATATACAAAATAAAACTTCTAAATACAGAGGCATTAAAATCTTATGGGAACCGCTTTAAAATTATTATGCCCCATTAAATAATGACCATAAAAAGTACCAACGCCTGAAATGGTAGATGGGTACTAAATTGTATCAGTAAATTGAAATTTAAGGCGCAAGCATTGATTCTGTGGGCGTACTTATCTGAATTGCAAATAATATTATTCACTGAATAATATTTCAACAATCTTGTGAAAGCAAAGAGTTTTTGATCTAAGATACGTACGTAATGAGGCGTTTTCCAAAAAAGAAATAACCCTATTTATCTTAATGGATGGCGGGGATCTTTCGCGGAAGAATAAAGGTGTGCCATTTTGATTTCAAACCAAAAGTGCCATCTTTTTAGTGTGGTTGAACTATTTTTTGACACCAAGAAAGCCTCATTTGACAGGTCTTAACTCAAAGGCATTTCTTCCGACTTTCCTACCATAATCTTTACTACATATATGTATATGTAGGTAAAACAAAGTCGCTTCCCGCTGTCTGTCCCTATATATGCTTAGATCTATAAAACTACGCAACGGATTTCGATGTGTTTTTTTAATAGATAGAGTGATTCAAGAGGAAGGTTTTTATGTATAATTTAAGGTAGTATCAGCATTGCACCCGTACGAAGACGGGGCGGGTCGCTAGTTATACCTATACCGAAGTAGCATTATCTAATCTGTGCCTATACTTACATGATTTAAAAGTAGAAAAAGCTTTGTCCTTTTGTTGGACGAGACGATTTTTTTTGATAGAGCGATACTTAGCGACGATAGTCCTGCCATTTGCCATGAATAAATGAATTGCCACTTTTAGATTTAATGCAGTGAATTTTGCAAGAGTCCTGTAGCTTATTGCCTGATCATTCCATAAATTGTTATAACTTTCTCTTTCTTGTCAAGAATTCCCAAGATAAACACAATGGTCGGGTGGGTGCCAAATAAATAAATAATCTATATAATTTATTGTCACGTAGCTCTTGCCCATAACAAATGCGTATTGAAAAATTTTGAATTAATTAAATTTTATTGCGAGTTAATCTTTTTTTACTTTTTTAAACAGGGATAGATAGATATACAAACAAAAATATAGAACTGGAAATAAATTTTGTATGTTTTACAAACAAATTCTTAAATTCTAATTTATATGATTTGACCTGTTTTAATATTGCCATTTTGTTTAATTATTATATTTATTACTGGTTGTTTACCAGTAGAATAGATAGATGCGAGTGTTTTTTTTCTGTTTTTAAATAGCGACAGTTATACAAATAAAGAAAATAGAAATTAAAACAAATTTTATATACTTTTCAAACCAGAAAATGAAAATATATTTCTTACTTAAATGATTATTTCTTATTTTAATGCAACAATTATTTTTATTGTTATATTTGTTACTCGTAATTACTAGTAGGTTATTACTGCTATTTAACATTCTGCAATTTTATATTAAGGTCACACTCGTAAACCTTAAAATTCGATCACTTCTGAACGGACGTTAGATTTACTGGCTCACATTAAGAATTAAGCAAAACAGGAAACTATTTCATTACTTTATCATTATTTGCTAACTAGATGCAACTAGAACATACGAACTTGTCCTGTTGGTTAAGCAAGATAACCGGATATGCAAAAGAAAGAAGTCAGTCTCAGCAGACATCCGTCCTAAATTTATAATGGACTTGCGTAAAACCAAATAAGTACAATTGACTGTGAACCTAATATATAAACTTATAAGTATATAAAAAATAACAAGACCATTATAAAGTACCTTAAACAAATGTGGGTTATCATAAGTTGTCGGTACATTAAACAAATATTAAGGAGCTTGCAGTCGGTGTGTGTAACCATGTACATAGATCTAGCCAAATTATAACCACCAATCATATATTCGCTGTCAACTTATGTAAATCAAATGATCAAATGTCGTGGTTACAAATCTAGAGCCGCCAATGTTATGTCATTCACGATTACTTTGACATAAATCAAGCAAGAGATTTAAATTAAGTCAGCTATAAGTAGAAGTTAGGTGTACTTATAAAAAATTGGCTGATTATGTTCATACTTATAAGAACAATTTCCAATAAATATGACATGTTTTATTTATGTTATGGGCATTCATACAATAGAATTACGAAATACTGAGATAAGGAACCGAAAAGTGTGCCAAATGTTGTCACCTGCCCATACCTAGAGGAAATAATTGACCCCTACGCAAACATAGGTAAACGTATCAAATAACACGTTTAAACATGAGGTACAATTTGAATGAAAATAGTATGGTCTTGTAGGCACAAATTTAAGCTTCATTCCTTTATAAGTTACATCTTATCCTTTTGAATATCTTTTACAAAAAAGTTAAAAACAAAACGATTTCTGACGCCTATTTCTTGGAAGCCTCAACAAAGCACTTTAATCGGTTTAACTCGTCGATTTAAAAACCAATCAACTGTTATTACCTAAGAAAACGAAAGACAGAAATGCCCGTAAAATGGATACAATCATCATTAGCCCAACAATGTGATGGCAAGCAGAATCGTAAGGAAAGTAAAAAAAGTTAAGAAAGATTCTTCTTTAAACGGCCTCAAGGAAAATACAGAAGCACAGATGAAACTTGCAGCAGATATTCTTGAAAACAAAATGGATTCCAACGCTAACATAGCAGAGTTCAATGTGAACCAGCTGATTGCCGAGCTATCAGAAAACACTAAAGTGCCGAAAGGTGAAATCGAAAACATACAGAGAAGATTACTACAACAAGCGAACGAGATATTGAAAGTAAACGCTTTTGTGAACACTAATCAACCGGTTCTTGACCCGCGCGTCGTCAATGCGACGCAGAAATTCGGCGCTTACTCGTATCTTCAAAACAATGTTTTAGAACCTAGAGACGCTTCTAGTTTTGGCCCACAACTAGTTCCAGAGAAGCTAGATATGTCGGAGACATGTGGAATGACCAACGGTCTCGGGAACGCAAGGGTCTCAGCGAACGTGCAGGGAAGAGCTTTTTTCTACGGAACGGGTTCCGCGACGGCCCGCTTGGCGGCCAGTGCGCGCGCCGCTCCCACAAGAGGTGAATGTCTTTCCGTTTTTTAATTCAATACTTTATATTTAGAACCACCTGTTTAAAGTTCCGAACTCTTTGGTGCCGTAAACTTTGGAAGTACATGTACGAGCGAAAGTGGACATTTTATAAGTTGTGTATGAAACGGTTTTAGGTTCATCGTACCTGTGGATTGTTTGGTATGTGTCCTTAGCTTACACTCTTAGCTACGTTCTTAGACAGGTCTATGAGACTTGCCTCCATGTGTGTCTTTGACATTGTATGTCAAAGACACACATGGTACATACCTTGTATTAAACCAGGAGACATATTTAAGTTGATCAACTTTGCAACATCATCTTTGCCGTTGAAGCTTTCTAATAACATAAAGATCGAGCTTTGCCTATTGAATTGAGTATTCAATGTATTGCGCAACTTGAAAGTTTTACTTTATAAAACCTTCATGCCTAAAAAAATTCTAAGATATTTTTTAACGATAATTTACTTACTTACATAAAAGGAGGCTGTATATCTAAGATATATATCTTAGATATACAACCTCCTTTTTTCTTTTTTTTTCTTTTTTTTTTTACTCTCCTTGATTCTATTTCATCTCAAAAAAGTAGGATGCATTGAAGTCCTCTTCAGGACATGGCTTATTCAAGTTCCTTAAGAACCACCCTTAAGAATAGTTATCGCAGATAGGTCAAAATTTTTAATGTTAGTTTTTTAAAAAGGTCAAAACTCTCATTAGATCCGGTAGAAAATATTTTTAGCAAAACCATACCCTGGTAGCATATTATGTGGTGCGAGCACAGACTTATTCATCGATAATAAGGTACTTATGTTGAATCTATTGTATGTCTTAAATTTATGATTTTTCCATCAGAATCTCAAGATTTAAACTGTATAGTATTAGTTGTTAATTAGGACCTAGAATTATGTTTGCTTCTGGCTTCGCACAAATTCAACTATAATGAAATTATTACTATTTCAGAGTAAAGCTCTTCCTACGATGTCTTTTCGCAGGATACACTCTATGTCTGCTAAATTTCATCAGATTTTTTTTCAGCTATCTAACTGCTCCATTTGTAAACAAATGGTAACAAATAGGTGAGCTTCTTTCGCATCTATTATATTACTATGGATAATCGAGATTTGTTCTCTCCCTCGTCTATTCTTGATCAGATAATGGTCTTAAAAGAAGTATAGTAACTCAATATCCAGGTTATTAGACCGTATAACCTGTCGTTAGGTTTCGTCGTGGTTTCTATTGTTTGACAGATGTCAAGGAGGGCCAAACAATGGGACATGAAGTTTGACATATGACAGCTCGTTAATTCGAAGTTCGAACTCTTTTTTGATTTACAGCTCAAGGTTAGCCGGAAACTTTAAACCTTTTTGGTCTAATTTTTTTGTTGAGTGGTGATACTCGTTTATCTCGTAATATGTATATAAATGAGTGACCGAGCATATACACTTGGGTGTGTGCTCGATGGTATTAACTAATGCTCGGAGGATTTATATGTATTAGGTACCTACGTGGTTTTAAGAAAATATTTCATAACAAAAGATTTTCTCCATATTTTCTCAAGATCTTAAATGCCTAAAAGATTACCTGTACCTAGCAATAAAACTCAAACCCCATACGTTTCTAGCAAGAAGGTCTCAATTGAAAACTATGGTCTTCGAAAATTCAAAAGAATAATTTGAATTAAAGCCAAGAAAGGTGTCGATTATAATCTACCGAAATTTCATTCCTACTTAAGAAACTACGGTATAAAGAAAGCTTTTTTAAGTATCCGCTCCAAAAGCCGCTATCACAATAAAGCCAAAAAGTTTCCTTTCAAAGTAGTTCTTAAACCAACTTTATATTAAAACGGAACGATGAGCACAAAAAATGGGCAGGTTGAATGCACCTGCCATTAACTCCCCCAATTCAAGAACATTATGCTAATATCAACTTTATTACGTCAGTATAAGATTCGGTTTGTATGGTCTGATTAACCCGACCTTGGTTTATGAGTAGGCTGTCTCTTTTTTACAATGTCTTACCTACTAATTTTATGGACGTTTGATGAAAGAACCTTTTGGATTTAATTTTTCAGAGCATACTTATCATTTATAAAAAACGCTTTACTTTCGTGTTTGTACACAAAAAACTTTGTGCTAAGCTTTTATGTATACTCCAGGATAAACCTCATTTGTTGTTCATTTCATACTGACCGCTTAAAGAAAAAAAAGTCCGAGCAAAAGCTGGCTACAAACAAAATAAAATTAGCGCGTTCTCATTTCAAAATTACCGACATCCTACACAGCTGTCATATCACCTCTCTTGTTAATTTTATTCGGAAGCCTCTTTATTGCTTTTCCCATTGTTTTGGTTATCTTTTATGCAATATTTCTTTCATTATTATAATAAATTGCGTAATAATATAAAGCTTCCGTTATTATGTGATTGAAACTGGTTCCTCTGTCATTATGTCATAAAGTTTTGATTTATAACCGTGTTTTAGGATGGACTATAAAACTGATTGGCTTTATTAATTACCTACTTCGACGCCAAAAATTTAGTTATTCTCCTCAAAATCATTTTTAACTAGACATATTCTGCGCTCTATCAAGCGCGGTTTCTCATAAACCTACGCTTTATTCTAATATAAGTTTCCAGGACAATTATTTGGCAAACAAAACCACATGTAGGTACAAGAGCCAGCGAAACCTCGAACAGATAAACCAGAGGTGCTCAGCTTTTTTTGCGTCTTCATCGTATCGTAGTGGGTGTTATCCGGACCGATTCGACACACAAAAGCGAAAAGGGGACCCTATACCTACCGATCCATACAAACGAGTACACTTTACATGCTGGTAATTTGTTCAACAACCACACAGAAGCCCTACTCTTAGTTTGAGGTTTGTACCTAGGTGCAAAAACAATTTGTAATTTAATACAACTTTGTATTGTCAGGATATGGTAGGCTTTGGTCATCCATAAAACCACACTATTTGACAGGATCTATAGGTTCCCACGGGTAAACTTAAATCCTCAGGAACCACTACGGATGACTATATCGCTGGCGGAAATATTCTACTTTAAAGCTATAATAAAACAACTCTATGATTTACTCCTTGCGGCATTCGTTTATGTTAATTTTCCGCGAGAAAACCGTTCGTTGATGTTGTCTTTTATCTTCAAAATACGAGTTTTGGTTTCATTTTGGGTTGAGTTTTCATTTGTTTATCTTTTTACACATGTAAAAGGTCATGATGCTATGTGGATTATCCATTATTTATTTATATATGAGTCAAAGCTCATGTTCATCATCATCTATTTTCCCATTGCCAGCTAAAGCCCTCTCAAAGTTTGTGCCATCCACCATAGTCCTCCACTAGCCGCATTATGCTTAGCGATGTACTGTTGTCGTCAACCCATCTCAGTTATGTGCTCGACGCTTTTAGTGCCCATCATTCTCGGCCACAAGTCAGTAGTCGCTTTGATCCACAACTTTCATCACCTCTTCGTGTTATGTGTCATGCCTATCTTCGTCTAATTACGTCAAGCTCCTCGACAAAAGTTATCTTCGTGCCATAAACTGTACCGTTGAACCGGTGTTGGCTTGGTCAGCTGGCCAATGTGTTATTGTCCTCGAGTTCATGCCAAAAATAATGAGAAAGTTAACAAAAACTCCTTGATTTGATGACTGGATTCTTCACAGTAAGATGCTTGGGTTTGCAATGAAATATGGACAAAATAGATCCGAAGTCCTTTTGAGAGCCATTATTTTGTATGCGTGGTTCACAGTCGGGAGTTGTAGTTTTGGTAAAAAACTAAATCTTTCTTTTGTCGTCTTCTCTCTGTTTTCATTTAGTGAAACTTACCTACGTCTCTTTATTTTCAGATTTTTAATAAATTGCCGAAATATTATAAGTTAAAAATTTTAATCCATTTTTTTTTACTTTTTCTTATCATGTAAATTGTTTATAAATTTACCGAAGTCATCTTTAATTAAATTGCAGTATATGATTTCAGACACACCATTATTTGCCATATTTACAGTTTTTCTGGTATTTCCTTTTTACTTTTAACGTCTTTTCACCAATATGTGGAAAGCTCAACTACAATAAGGCGTCTGTGAAAGTAACAATCAAATAATATCGTGTAGCATGGGAAGCACACCACATCCGTATCATTGTATTCAACAAGCGGCACATGGTCCGCAAATGACTTGATTCCTCCACTTAACAAGCTTATTCTTGGCTTTCAAGGTTCTCATGTTTGAAAACTTATGTTTAGTGATCTAATGGATAATCGCGACTAAAAAAGCTTGAGAGAAACAACTAAAGGATGATTTTTAATCGTTTATGAAGATGAGTTTAAAATTTTTATCAAGGTTTGCTTACCTCAAATATATGCTTGCATTCCTACCCCAAATTGAGTTCGTTGAAGCTAGCGGCCTGGGGCTTCAGTTCTTCTAAAGAATCTTGTTTTTTTTTTATTTATAAGCGTTCGTCATGCGTATTGCAGATAGTTCTAGATACCTTAATAACTAGTTTAAGCCTATGTTTAACTTTTATCATAATAACGATATTGTCTTCATGTGCAGGTACAGTCGAGGGCGTGCCTCCATATAGGATGCCGCCGGCGCCCGACGCACTGCCCGGAGCCCCCGCGCCTGTGCCCGCAGCCCTGCATACACATTCCAATAAGTTCCCTGTAAGTTATTACTGTTATTAGTATTACCTTCCCCTTTATTTTATTTTGTCTAGTACTATGATTTTTACTGTGTCATTATCTTTTCTTCACGTTTGCTCTTTAGGGTTCCGTACCTCAAAAGGAAAGAAGGAACCCTAATAGGATAACTTTGTTGTCCTTCTGTCCGTCCATCAACCCCCTTTTCTCAGTAACGCGTGGAGGGTATCGAGTTGAAGTAAAATTTACTTGATTATAGTATAAATTTGATATTTATTATCAAATAAGTAGCAGTTCGTAACCTCATGCATGTAGCCTTGAGATAAAACAATCTTCTAAACGCAATCAAAAGTTTGCGCCTGAATATTTTGAATCCAAGGGAATCACATGCACTCAAAACCTATAGGGTACCTACTTCCGTAGTTTGGCATAAAACAAGGTCTGCTAGTACTACTAAAGAGAAAAATCCGAAAAGTTGATTCATTAAAATAGATTTTTTGTCGTAGGTACTTTAATTAATTATGCCTTTACTTATGTACGCCTACCATTTAATTTATTTCACTGTTTCTCTGGTTTATTTTTCTTGTTACTTTCTTTCTTAGTCCGAGCCTTAATAAAAATGAGTCCAATAAACAGATAACTTTTTTATACTACACCTGCTCGGAAAGTTGCCTATTCCTTTTGCAAATATAAGATAGAAAGTAAGTCATTGCAGGCGTATAGGAATCCGGGAGGAAAAACTCTATGGAATTTCATTTCTCAAGCGTTTTAGCGGGAGGGAAAACTGTATGGAAATCCATTTCTAAAGTGTGATTTTTTTTAATTTCCTGAAAGATCGGCCGGTAGCTATGGTTATTTTCATAATAGATCAAACGACAAAAATTTTTACTCCAAGTCCGCTTGCCTCTTCCGATTTCCTAACAATATTGTGAAAAAAGACCCCAAGTGATAAAGGCTGGCGTGGCAAGTTCTTCTAATTTTGCATTTGATATAGGCAATTTTATTAGTTCTACAGAATGTTGTCGAGTGATAAAGTTTTATGACACCGCCAGAAATACAATATTTATTCTGCTTTTTATTTTCCTCGAAGGTGTAGTATTAAGCACTATGTATCACTCGGCAGAAAGAGCGATTCCTACCTCGTCTGGAGGTAGGAATGAAATGACACACTCGGTAGGACTTAGGCACGTTCTCGCCTAGGTGTACAATGTACTATTCTTTCATTCGTTCTCTAAAATTATTATGAATACTCTAGTTTCTCACTGCTCATAAGGTCCTTACAATTATTGAGACAGCAATCGGAAATAGGGGTTTCCATTTTTCACAGGGCTTATGAAACTTGTATGAATCAGAAAACAACTCGAACTATGTAGTATGAATGTTGTAGGTAAGGTACAACTCCGTTATTAACCCCGAAGAAAATAGGTTCTTTGCAATATTTCCACATTTCCAATCATTGCATGGACCACGTAGCGATAAAAGTTGACTTCGTTTTCTTATGCATTCTCAAACGGGTACCACGCTAAGATAGCAATAACAAAGCAAATGATTCAAACTGTACGCACATGTCAATAAGATGAGCGAATAGTTTCCTAACCTAACCCCTAACTAAACCTTTCGAATTCCACAACTGGTAACTGGTCTAGCATCCCTTCTTCTCTTCATTTCATCCTAGGTGTTATTAATACTTTTGAATCGGCTATCCTTCAAGCGACAAAAAAATATTCATGACCATGTTGTTTGTAAGTACATACAGGCACCCATTGCTATAACTGGTGAGTTGGTTCTCTTTATAGCTTCATCGCTTCTCTATAAACCCTTGAACCTATCTTATAACTGGCCAGGTAACTTGCTAGGTATGTATTTAAATCTTTACTTCCGTCACCAACCACTATCCACTGGTAGTCAGTACTTAGTAACTCGATCTACAAGTTATGCATTGCGGGTTACTGACTTGTGTCGCATGCAAATTACTATGTGATTTAGATGCTATTCATTGCGTAGGATTATTTATACTGATCTTAGATTTATGGTGTTTTTTGTCCGAGAATCTAATTGCTGCGTTATGTTGTTTTTCGGTCCATACCCTTATTAAATTCTGGAATGAAGCGTTCTGATAGCTAAACTTGGATAAATTTTTGATGTGGTTTTAATATTCTGGTTTCGGTCTAGCTGTCTTAAAACTTTGTTTAGATTTCATGCGTTCTGCATTCATTGCTCATATATCTGATTATATTCTTTTGAATATTACAAAATTATATCTGTATTTAGTAGCAAATCGACTGGATCTCTTGAAAGCTTTCAATTCCAAAGCTGCAACAACTTTCCTACCACTTCTCATTGAATTTCACTTACAATTTTGTTATCATATGTATTCTCTGTTTTCCATGTTTTATTGATCAATCAATCGGTGCATATCCGCGATTTCTCTCCCATATGTTTTTATCGTGTGCTGTAACGTGAGATCCAGTGAAAGTGCCTTTTGTTCTGTCACTTATCGTTTTGCCATCATCTGTAATGGTTGATAGAGCTGTACTTTTAACTCTAGGTGTATTTGAATTTATTATGTGTGTTGTGACGTGATTTTACACTTTGTTGTTGTGACATCAAGTAAGCAAGTGCTGTTATCGTTTTATTAATTTACCTATCTCTTTGTCCACCATCATGCTTATATTGATTTACTTGAGCCACTGCTAGGTATGGGATTCCTGTCAGTGTCACTTTATACGGCATAATTTTATCTGAACTCTTAGTAAACCCAATTGTAATTTTTCCTCCGGAGCAAGACCCTGGAGATCTACTTTGAAAATCGAACGCAGATGATGGATAACGTTGGATCGCACAAAACGAAGGACTGGGGCAGTCCTTCGTTTTGTGCGATGATCCGTTCTTTCGATGACTATGAAAATGATTCTGACATCTATTTTTTAGAGATCCGAAACGAGAGGTTGCTGACGCGCCCAAAGCAACTTGGTAGTATTCTTGATTCTTTTTATCTTCTATTTATGATTGTGCGTTTCGTGCTATTCGACGTCATCCATCAACTTCCTTTGTTTACCTCCTCGAAGTAGACCTCCTGAAGACTCCCTTACAAAAAAGTTTTAAGAAATCAAACACTTCATTGTATACGGGAACGTAAATTGCAGGAAGAAAAGGATAAAGAAATATGGGACATATTTCTGTTACATCCTACCCAATACCAGCTACATGTGTAATAGGTACCTACTTAAACGCAAAAAGAAACGTACACTTCTAAAATTGTATCTAACTTGAGGAATGCAACATTCTGAACATATCGTGTCGGCTTTAGAGAATGTTAAAACATAAAACCAGGAATAAGTTTTTATAAATAAATAAATACAAATACAGATATACTTCTCTCATAGATTGAACGCGAGGTGATCCTCTCATCAGGCGACAAGAACTCCAAGGTGCCCATTCTGCAGGAGGCGCGGAAGCGAGGCAGGTTGGGTGCAGTGGCTCCTGACACTCCTCCGAAGACACTGTCTGCTTGGACACACGCTGAGGTACATATAATAAAATTCTAATTCAAACTACCTATTAATAGAAATCTATAAAGTGAACAGAAATACCTAACCTAAAACTTCTGTTCAGGAATTTCAGACTGATTCTTTTTACCGCTCTGTTTCTGTTTGTTTTCGGGGTAAATATAAGCAATTCGTAATGTAGGTAAACCGAAATCATCCTCAAAATCTAAGCACTACCAAATTCACTGGGTAGGCTTAGGGCCCTTAAATTTCATGTAAGTACTTAATTTACTTTAAATGAAATTACTTTCCAAAATATGTAATCAAGATGATCTAATATTTAGTAAACAATTATACGTAATTTCAGTCTCCTCAAATCGTACCTACCCCGAGGTAAGTCGTAAGCTACCGCTAGTTTGATAATGATACTTGTTAGAAGATATTTTCCAGCCAAAGACTTGTTTATAATTGACCTCAAAAACCATAAACCGATCATCAGCTATGAACGATGCATGTACACATGACTGCATGTGCTTAGAAAACCATCGAGGAAATCTACTTCCTCTTCCTTTACCGATAGCCCTTCATGAATTAGTTATTTAAATACGTTTGTTTATGGCCCATCAATCGTCCCTTTTTCAAATTTTGGATAATAATTAACTACGTGTAAAATGAATCTCCTGTCTTATCAATTCTAATCCGTTTAGTTTGATACTTGAGTTTTAACAAAATTGCATCTGTGTCATCAGTTTTCTTAGTTGTGTTTTGTTTTATCTTTGAGTGAAACTTAACTTGTGCCTTCTGACCCGAGTTCACCAACAGATGGTTAAACTTTTACCAGTTGTTTAAATCGTAAACAACTGTTTAACAATATTTTGCTGTTCACCATGATAACCATTGACTAAGTGCTCGTATCTACTGTTAAACTTAATCGAAGTCATCAACCTAGGTTAACCATTGGTTATTGCGTATAACGTGAACTTTTGCAGATTTTTTCTTTTTTGGCATTTGTTGTAGCGTCTGAATTTTTATTTTCTAATACGTTTCTGTACTTTATAACAAGTTCCGTCAGTACAGATTTTTCATCACTGGTGAAATTTACAGTACGCTTGAGTTTACCTTCCATATTCACGAAAAATTATCAATTAAAATACTACAAAATGAAACTACGACGAGACTTGGAACTTCGACGAAAAAAGTATTTGACTTTGTTTGACATTGACATGACAAAAGAAAACATTATGCTATTAAATAACAAAGACGTTCATGCTTCCTAAATTGCATTGACACGCATCACATTTTGTAGTATAATAATGTTACTCTAACATTTTTTTTTGTCGTTCGGGTGTAAGCAAATATATATAAGCTATATACTAAGTGGTACTATACTATTCGTTCAAGTTCATTTACGGTTCATTCATTCAAAAACGCTTGGTTTACTAACCTTCCGCTTTCTAGTGATGGTGAACAGCAGTTTATTTAAACGTTTAATTTTAACGCTGTGTTTTAGTAACCCATGGTTATGATCTAGTCGGTGAACTCTACCCTGAGTTGTCATAATCAGATTGTAATTAGGTACCTATTATAATATATATTGTATATATCTATAGATATTATATGTATACTTTTGTTAAGTTTATTACTATGCTGCGACTTATTATTACATAGCTTAGATTTATTTATAGCAACGCCTTTTTGTTTTATTTTCTACCATGTGTGGTTGGTAGGTAGAAAATGCCATTGGCATTATGCCCACCTTTTGTATATTTTCTTAAATATGTGCAATACAGTATTTAAATAAACTAATTTCCATTGATTAGAATTTAGGTAGGTAGGTAATCATTTCTCACTTCACTAACAAGTTTAGATTGAAAACAGTATCTCATCTTACCTACCACAATTTCGCTTCAGATTGCCTTGGTCGTCATAACTAAAAGGCGTACGCGTACCTAATGATAGTGCTACCGAGCTTAGAGGTGCTGTCAGGTTTCATTTACGAACATTGTCACTTTTTAATACGAAGAATAATTTAATTACCTACCAGTTCTGGAAATGCTGAAAGAGCCTTTTTTAACCAATGAAAAATAAAAGGTTCCTGATTTTTATTTTAATGTAATATCTTCGTTGATTTCTCAGTCAATTATGAACAGATACGGAAAATTCTTTTGCTTTTTATGGAGAATGATCCCGAAGTGGTACCATAAAATTTTTATTCCATTGTATTTATCCCGAAAAACTTGTAAGTGTAAATAATAAGAAATTTGGAATCGCTTTTTTAGTATTTTCAAAACAATCAAATTATACTAGCTAGGAACTTACTCGAACCAAACATGTCGAGGGCGTCGAAGTAATGCTAATGATTCGTCCCACTCGGCGCGGACAATGTCATTTATGTTTCATTCGATTTCCTTTCTATGAACCATTTTGACTGCTTTTTCTGCGTACAGAGGAAGCGGAGAGTTGCGGCGGATTTTTTGACATTTTTATAGGAACTCTCAACTGCGAAAAAAGCGGAAAAGCGGAATCCGCCGTTGTCTCGCTGCCACTCTAACACCGAAAAACCGCAGCAGCTTGCAGCATCCTCGTTGACGGCTTACAAAGTTGCGTGGTTATCATATGGGTGCCTTATAGCAGGGTTGAGATGTTTTAAATCAATTTTTATAAACCCTGTTATCAATTGTTTTTTTAATTGAAGAAAAATCAGATAGCTGTCAAAAAATATAAGGTATAGGCACCCACATTAAGCTTCGGTGCATACACACTCAATGTACGTAGGTACTATACCTGCCCCCTGATCGAGTATAGAATACTCTGAAATTAATAATTTTCATGAATTTTCGTAATTTCCTTCATATAGGTATTTATCCCATAAAGTGTGTTTGCGGCGAGTCATGTATACCTGCTTTATATTGATATAAACAAAGCAGCTTTCTTCTGAGTATTTTTCAACACCAACACTGCGATCACCAATCCGCCTGCCAAACGTGGTAATTATGGCAAATCCTCCCCTATATGGGAGACCATCCACTCGATGGACCGACGACATTGTAGCGGTCGCAGGGAGTCGATGGATGGAAGCGGCTCAGGACCGCTATTTCTGGCTCCGTACGGGGGAGGCCTATGTCCAGCAGTGGACGTGTATGGGCTGATATGATGATGCTTATTAGTAGGTCGGTATTTACTTCTTGAAGTACATACCTACTATGTACTTTAGGATCTTTTCAGTTGTGTGGTACTATGTAGGTAACGCTGGTAAATGCCGGCCTACATAACACATAACTAGCTAGTGAAGTGTCTCTGGTTAAGATCACATAACGGGCGCCCATTGCTCTAGATCACGGAGACAGCAGCCGAGCGTAGCTGTACTTTTATAACTCACTAAAGCATAGTTCGTTAAAAAACAGAATAAAAATCTTTTTCTTTTGCGTTTGGGACTGTTTCTTATGGATTTTGTAAGTTATCTGACACACACACACACATTCAAAGACTTTTCCTTGTGCCAAAACATCAATCTTAGGTTAGTAGGCACCTACTTAAAATCTGACTGTCTCGACCTGTAGTAGTTACAAAATGCACTGACGCATACGTGACATAATTTATGCCGCTCCGGCTGGTAAATTCGTTAGCTGATCACGTCAAAGCGCCAATTCACGTTCAAGTTACTTACCATCATCGGAGGGCGGGCGGAGGTTCAAATCCTTCGGGGGTTAGTTGTTGGAAGTGATTATTATAAGACAGTATCTCAATGCAAGGCCAAAGCCTCCCTTTCCTCGTTATCGTATTAAATTCTGGGAAAATTTCATCATCATCATAATATCAGGCGATCGACGTCCACTGCTGGACATAGGCTTCCTCTAAGGATCTCCACAATGACCGATTTTGCACAAAAATCCTTTTTATTATTTTGAGAAAATTTGGAGATGATAAATTGGAAGCTAAATAGCCATAGTAAACTGAAACATTTTCTGCATTTTGCAAGGAATAAAACTATGTATAATAGAACTAGAAAAGTAGTTTTCCAAAAATCTTAGACCAGTTTCTATGAACCCATGTTACAATAAAGTATGATAATTTTAATGAAGCTTTTGGTAATTATGTTGATTTTAGTACTTAATAAATTCTTATTATTATTAATAGCGCTAAATCGAAATTTGTTATAACATATGTAGATTCATAGAAAAGTTTTACTATTTACAGGAAACTAATGTTCCGCTATTTATATTCCTTGTAGACCGCAGAAAATATTAAAAACTGCTAGAATATTTTAATTTCGCGAGAAAATGCGTCATATTACACGTCAAAGACTCTACAACGAAGTTTCTAAATAGCCCTGCGGAAAGATGTTAGAATCAACTTTGACCTTGTGCCAATAAACGGGAGGGAAATCGATGGGGAAAATGGAAGAATAAGCAACTTATTGCAACGTTGATTATATTCAAATTTTTGTATACAGGAATGAATGAACACTTTACTGTACTAGGAAAATAAAAACAATAATAAAAGATCATAAATGTAAACAAAAATGAACAGTACAAAAGGCGGACTTATCGCTATGAGCGATTTCTTCCAGAAAACCTTGGCAGTAGTGTTATTGGTAATTCACTGACTCTGTGTGAAGAACGTGTTCGTGTTGACGGGCATGACCTGCACGCAGTGTCAGTTAATTACCATTATAACCCTGTATATTACTTGGCCAATGTCTAAAAATTTTCTAATTTATAAAATCCGCTGCTTTATCATTCTAAAAATAAAACAATCACGCACGTCATATATACATATAAACATTCCTCTCGAATCACTCTATCTATTTCAAAAACCGTATCAAAATCCCGCAGAAAACGGTAATAATAAATGAAACAAAACAGTTACAAGGGTATCGAAAAATAGTTTATACTGGGTATTATCAATTGGTGGTGAGAACTTTTGGTAATTCTTTTCTATAACGATAATGTAAGATAAAATAAAGAGTGGCGCTAGTGTCGCATTACTATGCGCCTTATCTAAGCATATTTAAGGACAGACAGTGGGAAGCCACTTTGTTTTATACTATGTAGTGATTAATTATACACCTCTTTATGGTATATAAAGTTTAGTCTACATAAACTAAAGTACATATCGACTGCAGCAATTAACATTGTCGGATGTACATTTTTGCGATTTTCATTTTATTGCATAAAATGCCTTCGAATAAAACTATAAATGCCCCCGTAAATTATTAAATCTCTAAATGCAACCATCTCTGTTTTTCTAAGTGGAAAAAGTAGTATGTGTACAGTACGCGCAATTAATATTGTCGCATAGTGCGTTGCGACGTTGGTTGCAGGGCGTGGGAGCAGAACAGACGCGCGCGCTTCGCGGGGATCTGCCACTTCAGACAATGTTAGCGGGAAGAGCGTACGCGTCTTCTTTATTTTTCAACCCGTAAAATAATTTTCGCCAATTGTAATAGAAATTCCATATTCCTGGTATGTCGAGGTCAAGACGGATGTTAGACTTGTTGGGTTCATCAGTTCCGCCACAAAACGATCGAAGTTTTGAATTAACGGACACTTTTGTGGAAACGGATACAACAAAAAAGAAAAAAAGTAAGTAAGAAAACATTTATTTTAGTATTGCATCATACCTAGGCTGAAGATATTAATTTAAATGGGTAAGATTAGCTCAATTAATTCATATTTTTCTAGATAATGTTCAAAACTATTGTAAACGGACAATAATGTCGTATATGCCAGATATAACAATGTTTATGGTTTTATATTTCGTTTTCTGTGTCGGATGTGTCACATACTACATTATTGCTTGCATTATTGTCGGATATGGTACTACAGACTTTGTTGCATGTTAATTTGATAAATAGTATTGTGGGATGTACCACTTTCTACATTATTGCCTGCTGTGTGTTTGATTATATCTTGTCGGATAAAGCATTACTTTACTTGACTTTGTAACCTGTTTATTTCTCATTTCTTTGTGTCGGATGTATTACATTTGATCAACAGTCTGTTCGTTCGTTTATCTGTCTGTCTGTGTGTTGTACTCTCATAAAAAGCAATAGCTAGATCTAAGTTTCTAACTGCACTGGCTTGCTTTGTTTGCTAACATGCTGGGTTTGAAGGGGAGCTTGTGCAACTACAAGATCTGATTGGAGACATTTTTAGTGACAGTGAGAAAAGCCTAGACGTTCCTGACGACATAGTGCATCCGGTATAGTCTTAAAGTTTCACGTAAACAATGCTTTATCTTAAATATTTTTATTTAACGTAATACAATTCGACCCCTAATAAAAGTGTGGTTTCAAGAATAGTTTGTAAAACCGACGAAAAAGAGGGGATGGTCTTGGTCTTTTAAGTTTTTCGCGTGTGTCTATCTCTGTAACTGTCTGTGGCCTCGTAGCTCCATAACGGATACCAATTTTGATGGTTTTTTCGTTGATAGCTGATTTTTTAATTGAGATAGTTCTTCACTTTGATTTAGGTAACTGGAATTTCGGGGGTTTTATATATTGTTTTCAAATGGTTATATTGTATTATATTTTTCAGATTGACATAAATCCAGTAACTCAAGCAAAGACACCAACTCTTACTGCTCCTGCTTCGGAAGATGAAGTTTCCACGCAACTCGATTACACAGTAACAACACCCATGCCGTCCCCGGGTTCCACTTCTTGGCTTCTTAACGATGGTGAGAGTGGAAACACAAGAACACCGTCCCAGGTCTCTTCTGTGAATCACGCACTTCCCACCTACGAGGTTTATGAAAACATGGGTACACCGAGTTCCGAGATCTTTTCTGCAAGTCGTGTTCATACGCCATCTTCTACAATCAGTTCCAGAAAAAAATCTTTTAAGACCGATAAAGAAAAGAAGCGCCTTGCTCATAAAGAAAGGTGGCTTGTGGTACAAAGAAAACTGAAGAAAAACAGCGGTGAAGAATTCGTGAATAAAAAAGGAAAGGTAGTCGAAAGTAAAGAATCCCTGTACCGAGAAGTGCCGATTGAAGTGTACCCAAAAGATTTCTAATGATGATCGACAGCGAGTCTTCAAATATTTTTGGCTTTTAGGTGAAAAGAAAAGACACTGGGAATTCGTCATTAAATACACAAAGAAGAGTCTCAAGCGACACCAAACAACCGAAGTTACGAAGCACGATAAACAAAACACTTACCAGTACTTTTTACCGGGCGCTGAAAAGAAACCAATGAGGGTATGCAAGACAATGTTTCTCAACACTATAGCGCTAAGTGAACGCGTGGTGAGCACGGCCTGGAAGAAATTTGATGGGAACATGGTGATAGAAGATGACAAAAGGGGTCAATATGATCATAAACCGAAACAAGAAACGGTTGGAAAATGAACTTGAACTGAAACAGGCTTATCAAGATCCTTTGCCAATCAGTAAAGAAAAATTCAAGGATTTGACAGATCTCTGCAGAGCGCTAATTATTCCTGAGCGCTACCATGACTTTTATTTAAAACTACCTCACACCAACAACGCTTCTAATCTTACTCGTGAAGAAAGTGATTCAGAAGACGATTAGGTTTATAACGAATTAGATTCTATCAAACTTATTATTAAATAGTATCTAAGCAACTGTAAAACGTGTAATAAATAAGGTAGGTAAAACTTACCATGTGCCATAGAAGGTTGTGAATTAAAATTATTAGCTATATTAATTATTTTTATAGATGAAAGATTTATTCCCTACTGTCTTGAATATTGTTTTATTGTTCCTACTAAATTATGGATGTGCTTTCTAATATAATCTTTTGTAGCCTAGTCTATATTAAAATATAGATACGTTTAGGTACATAAAATGAGGCTGATCTCAAATGTAACATAATAAGACTGTTTACATAGTAACTCGATTTGTGTTGTGTTGATTCATAATCGAAGTTAGTTAGTTTTTGACTTATGAAACTTTCGATTTTTATTTAGTTTTCCAATAAAGGATTTAATTTGATTACTAACACAGTGACTTATTATTTAGGGAATATTAGGGAATATTAAAATCTATGGCATGTACCTTAACGTGGTCAGGTCAATGAGTATACAATAATTACGGGTCAGGGTAATGAGGCGTTTTTTGGCTGTTTTTAGGTGAAAAGTTCTGTCAAATGTCATTGATGTCATCTATCTCCATACAGAGGTGACATTGCCCAAGTCCCGAAATAATGTCGTAAGTGGTATTTACACCATAAAAAAATATGTATTTTACAAGCAACAACGTTTTAAGTGGCACATCCAACATAAACGAAATATCAAAGTCCAGGCAATACTGTGGGTTGTGCCACATCTGACCGAATTCCGAAATTGTCGTTCAGATAATAATGTTGGATCTACCATATCCGACAAAATAGTTGCATGATTAAGTGGTTAACTATGTTGCATGTGCAGTTTCTTATATTTCCAATGCATTTTAGAAAAATTTGCATATACTACTATGTCAGGTAAATTATATTTATATGCCATACCAAATTTGGCTAAGGTACATTGATGAATGTTCACTTTATTCGTATTTGAAACTTTGAACGGCTGCGCTCTAAAGTATCGATTTTTCACATACGCCTATGTTAATTGCTACGGTCGATATCTTTGCTCAGTCACACACGATGCCCATAGGTAAGTGCATCACCTGCGATTGAGGGCAAGGAACGCAGGCGTCACGCTTGGCGGATACAAAGGTTTGGATGCACAAGTTGAAGGAACAAACACTTCCTATACCTGTGTGCTTCTATCGAACTGTTATCTATGCATACTTATATTATATAAGAGGAAAGATTTGTATGTACGTATGTTTGTAAAGAAATGGTTCAAAAAATATTGGACTGATTTTAAAAATTATTTCACCATTTGAATGCTACATTATCACTGATTAATATAATCTATGTCCTGCATTTACTGTACGTTTATGCCTAAATGCACCTAAATGTTTAAAAAATAGATGTCGACCCGTGCGAAGCCGGGACGGGCCGCTAGTAATATATTTATCAGTTTATCCGACAGCTTTTAGTACAGATAAATCCTTATCGATTACGATATTATGTGTTAATTAGATAGATCAAGTCACTTTTTTTTATCCGATAATTTTCTAGAATCCTTGCTGTTCTTTGTGAATGTGTTTCTAGTGTTAAGATAATTCCTTATAGCTGTCACTTTTGACATTTGCTGTCATTTTGACCGTAATGGTGCTTTAGCATAATGGTGGGACGAATGGGACAATAATATTTTAGTCTTTGATTTTACCGTTCGTCCCACTGCCTACATTGGTGGGACGAACGGGACATAATTTTAATTCAGACTATTAATATCCCATTCGTCCCACTGGTGGGACGAACGGGACATCACGTATTTTTCTACCTGTTAAGGCTTTATGAACATGACGTCTGTTAAATTAATGTTACAAAATTTCTCCACTGTCATACAAAAAACGCAAAAAGCAAAAGATATCAATATCCAATATCCCCAAAAAACCATGCCGACAGGCGTCATATGAAAGGAAAAAATTACCAAAATAATAATACACAGAGTGCAAAATAAGTTTGACTCGTGAAGGATTTGAACCTCCGCCCTCCGATGGTCAAGAATTGGTTTATATCGGCGCTCTAACCTACTGAGCTAACGAGTCTCAGTACGACTGTGACGAATTTAGCGAACAGTATCGTAAAAATGACGTCAACCTGCGTGGTGACGTCATGCCTTGATTAGACTCGGTGATAGAAGAGTATTTTTTTTGGCAACTGAACGATAAACAATGCTAGTGTTTTGCCGATTCCCAGGAAATAGATTATCTACCCATAAAATAGATGATATTCTTGAAGTATAACCTACTTGGAGACGAAGCTTCAAAAAAAAGCCCTGAAAGATTACATAAACTAAGTTTGTAAGAATTGAAAAGTTACGCATTTTACAATAATTAACGAACGTTGTAAAGTTTCCTCCAAAGTTTGACTCCTATCTAGAAATCATCATCATATCAGCCCATACATGGCCACTGCTGGTAATAGACCTCCCCCATATCTAGAAATAGACCTTGTTTTATTTTACATCAACTTACTCACTACCTCACCAAGACTGAGTTATTCGTCAGTTTATCGTAATTATGTCGATCGCCAAGAATACACTCACTCGGTAACAGGTCCGCATAATAACTAGTCGATTACCAGTAATTTTATATTATACAGTTTATGAAACGTCTCGTCCTGTAGAACAAAAAGCCCATAAAAATTCATAGCGCGATGTGCGCCACGGTATACGGGAAAACAACGGCCGTACGCTGTGCGGGCTTCCTATGCCGAATTCTGTTACACTTAACACTTATACGAAACTATAGGTATTGTACAACCGTTTTGATGCTAAAAGTACGTTATGGCGTTGATCCCGTCCAAACTCGGTGTGTTTGTTATGGACACAAATTTTCGACATCACAATGTTGATCACATTTATTTCGATATATCGCGATATCCCCTAAAACTCTAATGGAGTCCACTGTGTGAAACATTGAAATAAGTTAGCAGCTCAACCTTTGCCACCCACGGGTCAGTTTAGTTTTAATCAATAGAAAAGAAAATGTAATGCACGAGCAACACTTATCTAGAGAAAGTGCCTAATAAAATGCGTTTCTAATATCGTGACTGATCAATTTTCACATAGAAGCTATTAGATTTTGTAATAGACTTCTCGTTATATTTGTTCCTTTTTCAACAATCAAAAATCAAATACAGGACGGATTAGACTGAAAATTTTGCATGTATATTGCGGTATATGTAATTTTGACCTGGAATATATACGTATTATACGTATAGACGACTTTTTATTGATTAAAAAAAGGGAAAGGTTCAAAGTATATACTTTTACTCCGCCAAACATGGACCAATGGTCCCATAGGAAATATGCCTGAGGGATTTAGTATTTGTCCCACAAAACTTAAAGACGGTGTAAATATTAAGGAATTTTAATAATATCTCAAAAATTTACGACTCCGGCGGGACTTGAACCCGCGACCCTCCTCTGAATAAGAGGATGCGCTAACCAACTGCGCCACGGAGGCAAGTACCCGACCTGTCGAAAAACTTTGGGACTTACGGACTATAGCGCCGTTAGCTCCACCTACAGGGGAAACATTGAAGTTATCCAAACCTGCTCAAAGTCTAAAGTTTCATTTAGATCGTTTGACGAGAGGTATAGCTGTTGCTAATCTCTAAGGTTTTTGTTATTATAGTGCTTATGCCCGCACTTTGGGTAATCTTAAAGAATTTTAATAATATCCCAAAAATTTACGACTACGCAAATAATATTAAGGAATTTTAAGTTTTAGTTCTTTCAAAACAATCAAATTAATACCCAGGAAAACCGAGTGTTTGAGTAACTCATCTCACACAATTATCATAACAGACGGAGAACTCAGAACATTATCAAAGATACAATGCGCATGCATTCGCCTCGCTCACGAACACAATTCATCGTAACAAAGCCGCACGAGCACGACTTACACTTGACTCACACAGTCTGCGGATGGGGCGCGACTCGGCGCGAGCATCCGGTCGCAGCCCGACGCGAGCGCTAGTGTGGGACCGAACAACCTTCTAAAGGACGTGCGGGGTGCCTCATAATATCTGAGCTTGTTTTTATGTCTGTTCGTGTTTGGAGTTTTTTTTTAATCTATTCGCTTGAACTGAATTGTGAAAGAAAAGTGAAGTTTTGAAATTACTGCACTTGACAATGCATTTTTTGAATTGGATTTTATAATGATTGTGTTGAAGTAGAGTAAGAGGAAGATGGTTGAATTCGCTTTGGAAAATGTATGTATTCTTAGGGCCTTTTTGAGCGGAGATTAAAAAGATTTGATTGCTATGACGATTTAAAATTAAATATTAATATTATCAACCTAGACAATCCAAAGAAGAATAGCTAGTATTTATTATGATGCGTTGTCTATATCAATGTATGACTACAAAAAGCTTCGCTTTCTGCAAAAGCTCAGTTAAAAGCGCGTTGCGTGGACAAGGCTAGCAAGATATAAATTAGGCCCAGCAGTGGGTGACCTACCTATATAGGCTGAGATAAAGATGATGGTTGATGTTGAAACTCACTGCGAGTTAAGTATGCCTGTTCTTCTCTGCTTCGGTTTTGAATACTGGATCCCTTGCCTGTTATTAAGCAGCTAAATTCGAGGGCATTGCATCTATTGTTATTAAGTAAAACCTTTCACCATACAATCATACAACAGTTACCACCGTGGAACCGACCGCGGTCTCGATACGCAACTCTATTGTTGGGGGTTCCCATGCAAAGTATGAGCTTTGGTTCAATTCAACTGTTCTTGTAGCGGTTCGATATAGATACCTACATGTAGGTAAAACAAAAAGAAGCGGACTAATAATACGGCGTCTTTTAAAAAACGATAAACCGACTTCAAATTTCCTTACTTTTACACTTATTTTAAGTTATGCGAGATAAATACTTATCACCTGAAAAATTTATGGGACCCCCTCGGGCTCATTTTCTATACGATAGTGAATGAATTTTCAAAATAGGTCGCTAATTGGCGGAGATACCGCGTAACATACATACAAAAAAATACGTATAGAAGAATGGGGAACCTCCTATTTTTGAAGTCTATTGACATCTATTCAAACAGAAGAGGACAAAGTCTGCGATGATACAACGAATTCTAAAACTCGACTCTTTGGCGTGATCGGCGCGAAACGGGAAATTGGTTCCATACATCATGAGTATAATCAGCTCATAAAGCAGCAAAACCTTGCTCTTTCTCCAATAATATCTAATACCGTTTCAAAATCTGTAATTAACGAGATCATCAATCACTACACGCATTGGAGCATGCCACTGATAATGATCTATAACTTGTGCTTAAATCCATCAGACCATCCCATAGCCATTTATCTTAGCACCGTTCGTATTTCAAGAAGCCTTTCTTTTGCAGAACCAACAAGCTGGCCCGTCGAGTGACTTCAGGCAGTACCAAGAGTACGGGTACACCATGCACCAGACACAAAGCCCAAGAAACATTCAAAACTACGACTCCCCCAAACCACCTGTCCCCGCAAAAACATACAAAGACGTCCAGAACAACTCACAAATGATCACAGTCACAGTTGAAACTGGCAAAGATAACACTAGAGATGCACCAAAAAGCAGTAAATCAGTCAGCAAAACCTACCATACATTGAAAGACATGATCTCAAGCAGATTCAAAAGCAAAGACAATGATGAAAAGAATGAACCTGAGACGAGTTTGAACAACAGCGAAGAGAGGAAAAGAGCGGAGCCAGAACAAGCAACTACAAAGGATAATGGGATCAGGAAAGTCGATCAAGGGATTTACGGAAGACCAGTTTCGCAAAACAGACCAGAAGTACAATCTAGGCCAGTAATACTGAACCAAGCAGAGATGCAGCGGCCCGAGATGCAGGCTAGACCTGATATACAAAATAGGCCTGAAATGCAGTACAGTCATGGTATGGTCAACAATATGGCTTATCCAAGTCCCTCGCCACATAGGTAAGATACTTTACCAATTATGTATTAATAATACAAATCTGAGAACGTATTCTCAAACTCTAAAAATATTAATTTCAGACAACTGATGCAGCAGCAACTGTTACAACAGCAGCAGCAGCTTCTGCTAAGCCAAGCGAGGAGTCAAGAAATGCTGGCTACCCCTCACCAGCAAGCCAGAAGTCAGGAGATGCTGGCTTCTCCCCACAGGCCCCTAGCACTAGGCGCAGATGCGTTGTACCAGCAGTATGGACCGCCAGGCCGGAGGAGCGCGTTGTACCAAAGAGACCTGGATGTAAGGTCGATGGCTAACTTTACGTCGTTGAAGACTGGCCCTCAAACTCAGGTCAGTGAAGTTCTTAAAAGTAGGCTAAAAATCAATAAGATTTTGCTTGTAAGATGTGCCAATGAAAATTTTGCAAATTATAGATCTGATGATTTGTCAAGCCGCGATTTGCTGTTGCTTTATGTAAGCAAAGTTACGATGACTTCTGCATGAATCATCAATTATCTTGAGCCAACTTAAAATATAAATCACATCTCGTTAATTTAAGTATGTTTCTGACACTCCTCAACCGTATGAACATGATACAAAAACCTTGTTGACACTAGAACAATAAGCAATTAAATTAGCTACAATAAAGATTTCAGCTTGTCGGTAAAGGGGCAACAATGAGCACTTTTTGTCGACAAAACTCAGAAAGTTCTTTTAGAAAGCCTTAAGTTTATCTTATGCAAACATCTTTTAAAATACTTTATGGACATTTTATAGACATTTGTTAAGAATTTATATTTTAACTTTTATCTTTGAGAATGAGTTTTTATTCTTATTCATACTTACCTAATTTATATGTTCGTTAGAAGACGTTGAAATTATCAAATTATTTTTTCTGTTCTGACCTTGTGTAACCCATCAGCATTCTCGAATATTATGGTCAATAATTGCAACTATGATTTGTTAAATGACCATGAAACACGCTTTAAAACCGACTTTAGTCTAATTGTTCCGGTGATTCCCAATTTTGTTATAATACCTACTGACTACTGGTAGGTATACTGTACTGGCTTTTATTTTATCGAACTATTCAACCAATGTATTGATCATAATATTTTTAGGTTAGATGCCTACGCATATTCTCCTTCGCGTTGTTTCAATAATTACCCATCCATATGAACACGTAGGGAGAACCAAATGTTCAGGAGTAGCAAACCATTCACTGAGGTGACAGCGAAACCAAACGTTGATTTATGCCATCGTTCATCTTATCCCAATCACAATAAAGAAATTGTAAAACCCGAAGAGCTGAGGCAACATGTTCTTTATAATTACAATCGTGAGAGAATTGTAATTGGTGGGAAGAAATACGTCTTTGTTTTATTGGGAATTATAGGATCGTATATAAGACGATGGGAATATGTTGCACCATTTCGGCTGATTGTTTGGGCATTGGGGAATATTGGCCTTTGCTTTTATTTTACTTTTAGCCGTCACTTTTCCAATGCTGTGGGTGGGATTTTGGTTCTTTTGAACTGTAACCATATAGAGTAGGATATGTTTAGTATCAAGAAAGATTTTTTTTAGATAGCCCCCGTTTTTATGCTATCAATCCAGCCTTGACCGTATGCAAAGGAAAAACTGGTCAATACTAAAACCTACTTACTTATGATCTTCTTGATGGAATTAATTATTTTGATGAATTCTATGTACAGGTTTTCGTACTCAAATTGTTAGTATCCTTTTTCTAAAAATCCTGTAATCATTGTGATTGATGAAACAGATGATTCATTGATTAGGTACACGCAAAATTATATTACCACGGGGTTTGGAGATTTTGCTAAAAACCTACCTAAATCAGCGGAAACCAAACATTAAACTTCAATTAGGACTTCCTACAATGTATTAACGGCTTTAACAATAATTTATCTGAAACGGTTCATTGATATTCTTGATGCTATTAACGTTGTCGGGAAGGAAATCCCAATCATCACTTGATTCATAGACATAATTATTATAAATGTATCCTTCTACACTAGGTACTTTCAAATTCATCGAGAGTTTTATTATTATTGGACATTTTATTTCAGCACTCAAACATGTATCTTGCCAACGATTTCATGACTTTGGAAGATCAAACTCATGAAACCGTTAGAAAGATACATTTTTGTCCACCAAACAATAATTGCCTACACACAAAACTTGGTGGGCCGCCAAGTTGACAAATCACTGTCGACTACCAACAATATTCATACACTGAAATATCACAAACTCGATAGGCTATATTGCCAACTTTGGTATGTATGTACATACAGTATGACCCTAGTAACTCCTTATTTTATCTTTTCAGTATGAGCACCACTCCCGACCAGATCTCCGAAGCCCTCAGCAGCTAGAACGAGAAGTAGTAAAACAAAGAGGTCTCATCGACAGACGCGCCACTTCCCACCCACACCTCCTAGATGAGCCCCAATCGCGCCCCGAGTTAACCACACCCCAACACGACAGGTCTAGACGCAACTCCCATGCCAACCTCCTCGACCCCAACGAAAGTCCACGCAGGCATGAAGAAAGAGAGTCCGATGACGGAGGCTTCAGAACTAGACTCCAACCTCAAGGCAGATCGAGCTTCGAAGACAAAGTGCGAACCAGTGGAAGATCCATTGAGTCACGAATCCAAGAAAACACATACAGAAGAACTCCTGATAGTCACAAAGAGAGGAGAACACCAGACAGTCACAGAGAACATAGAACCCCAGATATGCACAAAGAGAGAAGGACTCCCGATAGCAATAAAGAAAGGAGAACCCCAGATCTGCACAAAGAAAGACGGACGCCGGACAATCACAAGGAAAGACGGACACCAGACTCAATAGCTCAGAAACAGAGAGACGAAGGAAGTCAGCACGACGAAAGTGCCAGTCAAAAATCAGCTGATAGTGTATACAACTCTAGTGGTAAGACGGAAGCCTTTCAACCTCAGCCGTCATCTTCTAGACATACTCCGAGCAGGATTGAGGATCTGAAAGCTCATGGGAAGAAGGGAGCCGGGTCTGGTGCAAGCTCGGGTGAGTTACTTTCGAATACTTGAGTCATGTAGTCAAAGAACTTTTTCCCATTTTCATAAACGACGCATGCCAACTTTTTACAAGTTCATATATTAAATCTCAGTGGAATAAAAATAGAATATTAAACGACTACGTATTTGATTCAACACATATTTTACAACCTACTTGAGATATATTCTGTGTATAGGTGAAGAGAATATCAATAACACCTTATTTCTTATTTGATAATAATAACAACTATGTTTATAGTATAAAATTTGACTTGTCTATGTGCTTATTTTGTAAGCCTAAAGAAATAAAGTTATTGATTCTGATTCTGTGGTAGATACCATAAATCAGCAGACTAAACAACCTAATAAAGTCCAGTGAATTTATAACCGATTCAAAATCAATCATTTCGAGTAAGTCATAAACTATATGAATTGCCACTTATGTTTTATTACCTTGTCCAAGAAATAGTTGGCGTTGATACCCGTGAACAATCAAGTTGGTATATTTTTTAACAATTATCAAAAGCCAAGAAAACATAGACAGTTAAAATATCTCTAAAACCAGCCAAACGAATTTTAGATTACGACAAGAACGGTGGGCAGTCATCCAACGTGGATTCTGGCAGAGGCAGCGTTGCTTACTCGAGTGGACGAAGACCTGAAGCTAGTATACATGATACGTCAGCAGACTCTGATGCTGTGGCGTCCAGGGTGCAGCCAACACCTGGACCTAGCCAACAGGTTGCTGGACCTAGTAAGGATATTTTATTTTCGTTTCCCCTAGTAGTTTTGTGTGAAGCAATAGCTAGTCATCTTCTGCGTTATGTGGACTCACTTTATCGAAGAGGGGCAAGATAGGACAGCATGAAAAAATTGTAGTTGACGAATAACGAAATGTAAGTCTTCAAATCAAGAGTGCATTAATCTTTTTATGGCCCTAAGAGCAGCCTGTATTTTGTTTCACCTATTTTATATTTCCTCTCATCGCTCGCATATCATTTACGCGTAAGATATGGCTTTGTGCTTGTGCTATTAGAAAACTGTTGTTTTAATTCTCTTACTTCACTTGTCTTGAAGCTAAACTTTAATGTGTGCCAGGCTTCAAGGGCACACCAAGTTTACCGAAAACTAACTTTCCAGGTGGTGAGAATGAATGGGCCGACCTAGTAGAATGCGAGCTCCGGCAGATCCTGGAGCCCAAGCTGGCAAGCATGCGGCTGGACTCCTCGGGCAGCTCCGACAGCTCCGTGACGCCACCGCTGCCGCCGCTCTCGCCGTCATCGGATATGCATAAAAGAAGCAGGTAGAATTATTATTTTCTTGTAGAGCTTAACTTCAATTTTGTTTTTTACCCTCTATTTATGGCAATACAAGATTCAAGATTTAATGGCGCTCATGAGGAAAAAGATATGCAAAACTGGGCAAATTTGTCAAAAACGTCAATTTAGAAATTCGAGTTGGCAAAGACTCATGACGAGGCTTGATTGACTTATGCTTGTACAGACTGTCACATCTATCGTTTTTGATGAGAGCAGCCAACATGACCTGGATAGTTAACTTATGTTTCAAGTAGAATGTAAATAATGTCCTGATTCCCAGCCTACCCGGGCGAGCCTCCGAGTACATAGAGGACCGCCGCCGCGGCCGCGACTCGCCGCGCTGGCACGCTCACAAGAAGCACAGCTCCAAGCGAGATCATCATTACAAGAAGCACTGTAAGTGGCTCCCTAGCAACGCTTGATTTTTCAAGAATATGTCATCACTCCAGAAAGATAAGTAAACCAGTGATGGAAATGCTAGTAAACTGCTGGTCTGACACTAATTTTTTTGCGCATCTATAGTCCAGTTGCCAATAACAAAGACACAGCTAAGGTGTTGAATTGCAGCCAACACGAATTTAAAATCCCCGAATATCATTAGCAGCTAATCTTTCTCACCATTATACCAACCAAAGATATCATTATACTCAACTTATTATCTAAATTATTTCAGTATTCGGTCTGGACACCACCGACATGACATCCACAACCACTCGCAGCCTCGATCTATCTTCTCTCCTCGACGCACGGTCTGACAGCGAAGGGTCACGTGGCGCGGGGGACGCACGCGCCATCAGACGACAGCTGAGGGGACTGGAGAATATGTATGGAGAGGTGTTACAGCTGCTTGGAGTAAGACGGCCGACGGCGGGACATCATCCGACTTGGGAACCGAGGTGAGCAATAGAAAATACTAAACGACTCATAGTTACACTGTCCTATCCTCTCTCCTCGATACACGCTCTGACATTGAGGGGTCGCGGGGCGCGGGGACGCACGCGCCCTCAGACGACAGCTGAGGGGACTAGAGAATATGTATGGAGAGGTGCTTTTTCAATGGTGGTATGGGTACTCCCTTGTCCGCATTTGGACTCAATTTGGTCCATTATACGTTGATTTGCTAGCAAAGCCAGCCTAACTCCGTCCAGAAGCGCAGAATCTTCCTGGGATCTTCACAGGCTACGCGGAGTGACTTCGGCAAGTTGAGGATTTCTGTTCGTTGTGCTGTTACTCCCTCGCATTCCAGGACTACGTGGGCGGCTGTTTCGTCGTCACTGAAGCATCCTCTGCAGAGAGGGCTGTCTGTCGCTCCGATGGTAAATAGGTGTTTCTTAAGTGGGCAGTGATGGAGAGGTGCTGTAGTTGTTAGGGGTTAGGAAGGCATCATCCGACTTGGGAGCTGAGGTGAGTAGAAACTACGCCATGATAAGTTATTCCATTCCTTTACAACAGTTTTCAGGTAATAAGTTAGGTAAGTACTTTTTTATTCTAATAGCGTTATTTGAAGCAACTTTTGTGTTTAAAGTAGCTTCAAATAACGCTATTGGATAGCCGAAGTTTGACATACTTACCAACGCCCCGCACCAAACGCTTTGCATCAAAGTCAACTTCTATGAAATTTTCGACGTCTATGCAGGTTGGAGACAAGTTCCTTTGTTCGCAGTTAAAGTTGAAGCTAACTTCACATCTCTCCGAGTGGCTTTTCATTCAGGATTCTCATTTCAGGCTATCATCAAAACGTCGGTACGGATCGATGTCTTCGCTGCCATCCAGCTCAGTCAGCAGTCGACCTGCGCGTGACAAGAGACGGAGCTCCAATGATCATAGGAAGAAGAACGATCTGAAGGTATGGTCTACACAGCACAGATATGTACATATGTACGTCCAATGCTGAATGTGCGTCCCCCAAATAAAAGGGGTTTTGCCATAATCAACCTGCTTGGCTGGCGGAAGTGCTAAAAATACACAAAAGGAAGCAAAGTTTAGCAGGGTTATACATAATTACTACCTCTGTCTTTCTCTCAAAGAAAAAACGTCGCAAAAACAGAGTTCACCCGTTCAGTTAGTACCACAGGGAAGTACTCTGGGTCCCACTCTTTTTCTTGTATACATAAATGAGTTATGTAGTACTTCCCTTCCTGGTCTTGATCTGCTAATGTTTGCTGATGACACTGTGCTTCTCGTACATGATAAAACATGGACTGGCGTCGTGAAGCTAGCTGAGGATGTTATTTCAGTGGTGACGAAATGGTTGGAATATAGTTTGCTCACAATAAACACCAGTAAAACTAAATATATGTGTTATAGCAAAACAGCTGCTGGTAATCCAAACTCTTCTATCAACCTTAAGATACACACTTGTCCCTGTAACCACTCCCGTATAATTTCATGTGACTGCGCTACATTATCTCGAGTTAACTCCATCAAATACCTAGGAGTTATTATGGATGATCATCTCACTTGGAACCTCCATATTACATCGCTTGCAACGAGAATTAGAAAACTTATTTAAATATTCAGGAATCTGCGAACTGTTGCAGAGCGTAAATTAGTAATACAGATATATAAAGCCCTATGTGAGTGTTTAATTCGGTACTGTATATGTACATGGGGAGGAGCAGCGAAAACGCATCTTATCACAGCAGAGCGTGCACAGCGTTCCATTCTCAAAGTTCTTCTCTATCTGCCTTTTAAACATCCTACAACAGAAGTTTACCAAATTTCCGGTGTCTTGAGTGTTAGAAAGATGTTTATATATGAGTCTGTCCGTCAATATCATAAAAAAAATGTTCCCTACCTTCCTGTATCCAACAAAAGAATTGACCGCTGTCCAATTCCTGTCGTCAAAAGTAAATTTGCGCAAAGACACTATAACGCTGTAGCTCCACATCTCTATAACAAACTTCTTAAGATCTACAAAGTGAAAGAATTTAGTAATAGAGATATTAAATATACAATTAAAAAGTGGCTAAATGAATTTGACTATGATCAGGTTGAACAGATGATGTACAGATGTTAAGGTTTCTTGTCAGAATCATAACTATGTAAAACAATTTCAATTATTACACTTTTACAAATTTTCACAAAAAATTTCCTCTTTATTAGAATAACATAACATTGAATATAGCACTTTATTTATTATATATAAAATAGATATATTACATACAAACATAGATTTTTGCAGTAAATTGTACCTAGTATTAAATTTTATATACACTTTGTATACATACCTACATTCTAAAATCTATTTTTGGAAGGATTTATAAGCGTAAAATAGCCACATTTGCATGTTTTTTTATGTTACTTATTATCATTTTGTTTTGACATAATTTAATGATATTATAAGCTGGAGAAGCCACTGGCTCCTGAAACACAGTTTTAAACTAGTTCAGGAGCCTATGGACTCACAACTGTCTGTGAAACAATAATATGTCAATAAAACAATTTTTACTTTACTTTACTTTACATTACCCTGTTGAAGTTCCTAAAACCGAACCGATTTTGATTCGTTCCTTGTTTGGAATAATGTAAGAAGAAAGAGAAGACGCGTTTCCGTTAATCCACACTAGGGTGGCTTTTAAGGGTGGATAAAAAGATAACTCAAATGATTCAGTGCTTGTCAACCTTTCCAGGGGCTTTAAAGTCACCAATAACGATAAAATTATAATTTCAGGGAATAAACAAACGCTTCCAACGTCTGGAGTCCCACGTAGTAACGCTGGCACGGTCGGTGGCCCACCTGTCGAGTGAGATGCGCACCCACCACCTACTCGTGCAAGAGATTGATAACATACGGGCTGAGATCGCGGCTCTCAGGCATATGTACAAGTAAGGACATAATGGCAACAAGAAATCGACACGACATAGTTAACGAGTACACGAGGTAGTTAACCTCGTGTTGACCCAAAACGGCCGACCGTCTGCGGAAAATTCGCTGAGAACAATTCGTCGAAAACAATTTCTTCGAGAACAATTTGCCGAAAACACAATTTTTCAGTACATCTGACAAAACTGGATATTTCCCGCTATACTTGAAAATATTTATATTTCTCGCAAATTGTATTTTCGGCGAATGTTCTCGACGAATTGTTCTCGGGAAATTTTCCGCAAGTCGCGCAGAACCCCCTCCACTTTCGCTGAGAGCAATTAAACCGTGACGAGACGTGTAAAAGAGTGCTATAGTCACTGGATAACAAAGGCACTATGTTATCCATAGGCTAGACCAGTGATGATGGAATTTGAACCTTAACTAAATGACTGTAGGTAATGTATTAATGTGACTTCCAGATCGCAGCATCACATACGTTCCGGGCACACGCGGCATTCCGATCCGTTCTCGTTCAGTAACCCGGACCGAGTCAAACGGCTCACCAAGTTCTTTGGAGACGAGCCGCCTCTCATGAGACTGTTCTTGAAGAAACTGGGATATGAGGTGCGTGCCTTTTATTTCTAACTAGCGACCCGCCCCGGCTTAATTATAAACTTAATTATACATAAAAAAACTTGCTCTTGAATCACT
Organism: Eupithecia insigniata; assembly: GCA_947859395.1. Taxonomy (NCBI): domain Eukaryota; kingdom Metazoa; phylum Arthropoda; class Insecta; order Lepidoptera; family Geometridae; genus Eupithecia; species Eupithecia insigniata. The sequence continues at coordinate 12,930,220 of OX402007.1, read as the reverse complement.
CTACCTATTAAAAAAACCGCACTAAAATCTGTTGCGTAGTTTTAAAGATCTAAACATACAGACAGCAGGAAGCGACTTTGTTTTATACTATCCGATTACACACCGTTAAACAGGAAAACTGAATATTAGGTACTAATATTTTATCTGAAAATTTTCCTTTCCAGAAATACGCAGCCCTATTAGAAAAGGAAAAGGTAGGAGCAGCAGAGTTGCCCTACGTGGGTGAAGACAAGCTGCGGGCGTTAGGGGTGCCCCTAGGGCCGCGGATGAGGATCCTCAAGGAAGCTGGTATTCATCAGGAGTTGCATCACATGTCGAGGGACGATCATAATACTACCACCACAACTTTGGCTATAGTTTGAGGTTTACACACCGTTTTTTTGAGATTTTGAGACACCAACTGAGTCTGTCGATGCCAACCATCGTCGACTCAGTTGTCGCAAAATCTTTTTGTTGTGAGCTAAAACAGTATGAGTGACTGACATCATTATCGTAGATGTGTACATTTCTGTGTGTGTTTCGAAGGATGCTGTTTATTTTCCCTTATGATAACGTTTTTTTTTTTAAAAACCCGTGGGCCTTGGGGCCGCGGCGTACGAATATCGACCCCTCCAACTCAACCCGTGGATGTCGTAAAAGCCGACTAAGGGAACCTACCAGAGGAAGGGCAGCAGCTTCCGTCTGAGAATTTTTAAACACCAACACTGCGATCACCAATTCACCTGCCAAGCGTGGTGATTATGGCAAATCCCCCCCTACATGGGAGACCATCCACTCGATGGACCGACGACATCGTAGCGGTCGCAGGGAGTCGATGGATGGAGGCGGCTCAGGACCGCTATTTGTGGCGTCGTACGGGGGAGGCCTATGTCCAGCTGTGGACGTGTATGGGCTGATGATGATGATGATGATAACATGTAATGTAATGGCACAAAACACACTGCTAATGCTTAAAATAAACTCGTAATACTTAGTTAATAAATACGTGTATGTGGAACCTAAGTGTTTTACGAGAAACATTATACTCAAGAAAACATTCCGAGAGGATAATGATTTGTAGTAAGTAGGTATGTCAAGTAAAACTGAGGACTGTAGGAGGCATAAACCCAAGCCCAAGGTATAAGAAAATAAGGAATGCTCTTCCGAGACACGATGGTCACGTGGGTGACTCAAGGCTACGTCATCGAAGTCATCGACGAATGAGAAGATGAAGTGTAAAATTGTAACTCCTTCTATTACCTGTATAAATCTGATAAAACTATGTGGTTTTGTATTTACCCATTATTTATCACATTTAACTAACGCTGTGTTGACTGATCTAACAAATTTAATTTACGTTGGTCGTTTGTTATTGAATATTCAATTGACCCTTATCACATTTGTTTCCCAACTTCTACATTTTATTATGATAAAGTGGCAACTGGACGCACAGTGACGTCACCTTGTGTCACTCCCGGAAGAGCACACCTTGTTTTCTTGGATCATGCCCAAGCCGACAGTAGGAGAACGGACTGCGAATGATAATTATAATTATGTAAATTATATGATAGATATGTATTTGACGTATGTGTACTATTCTACGTTTAGATATATATATCGGTAGGTTATTAGCTATTAATTAGAAGATATAACTGATGCTGATATCATACGCACTCTACAATGGCATGCCAAAGAGAATGTTGAGCGTGTGTAAGATAATGTAAATAGTTTTGTAAATATAATCTCAGATATTTTTATACATAAAAATACAACGATTTTTAAATAGCAATGTATTTTAGAAGTTTTAGGAATCTTTAATAAAGTAAGAGTTCATATAATTTAAGTTTTTTCATTCTCTTCCCTACCTGTGGCTATCGTGGAATGTAGGTAATCAATTGAGAGCGGTTCGAAATACTGTTGTTATTTTTCTGATAAAAGGTGAAACTATTTGAAAACCTATCAAAAAGAGGTAGTTTTCTGTGCGTCGTGGTTAAAGCCGAATATATTAAACGATAGTCTCAACATATAAGTAGGTAGCTATTAACATATAAACAACAGATTACACGTTCGAGGAAATCAATAACTTAGTACGAAGATACATATAAATAACTCATCGATAACACTCTGACAGTACAAAAGTGTCTATCCATATTGTCAAGCTGGATAGGCACTAATATTATAAATGTCAAAGTTTGTATGGATATTTGTTACTTTTTCACGCAAAAACTAGTGAACTGATTGGGCTGTTTGGTATGGGCATAGTTTGGAACCCGGAATAAAATATAGGCTACTTTTTAGCCTGATAAAACGCGGGCGAAGTCGCGGGTAGTTCTATCAAATTAAAGAAACCAAATTATATTTTTGATGACTCTCACAAAATGTGGGCTTATCATTCTTATAGAATATATGTATAATAAGTAATTTGGCTCTTTAAGTAGCCAAATTACTTATTAACCGTCATCATTCTAGTACCAATTATCTAACTAGGCACCCTCATTAAGTTGGTTACAAAGAACTTTTATATTAATATCAATAACACTTATCAGTCTATTATCTGGTGTCGCAGCCTGGGTCAAACTGACTGATAGTTTGATCTAAGTTACTTAAATAAGGCCCCGACTCTAGGACAATTTCTGTAACAATATTTCGCCTCTTCAGATCCAGTTTTGATTACTTGCTTCCGGCCATTCGGGTCGTCCGTTCGTCGTCGACAACGTCATTCAAGTATCTTCTGTCAGCAAGTAACCAACACCATATAGTTCTGATAGGTACATGTCGCGTGACGGCTTAATAGCGCTGACCTTGATGCGCAGAAGTCGATTTTTAGATTTTTACACCGTTTTACACCTGCGCAGTACCCCCCTCCAATTTTGTCGACCGAGACGTGTACGTCTGCAACGAAGCGTGCCCCTAGATTTGATAAATATAAAGACTGCTGGCACCTTTCAGAAACAGAATCAATAACTTTATTTATTTCGGTTTACAAAATAATCACTTAGACAAGTCAAATTTTATACTATAAACAGTTCTAAATATAGTTATTATTATCAAAAACAGAATCAAGGTGTTATTGATTTTCTCTTCACTTAAATGTTTTGTCCACTAGTAGAAGTGTCCGCTAGTGTATATTTGTCGCATTGCATCCACATAGAAATTTCTGCTGGGGTGCCTTGGGTACAACTCCCCTAGTACGCGGAGGGCATATGATCAAATGATTACCTTCTGCAAGATTGCACTTTGCACCATTGATGCCATTGACTTGCACAATGAGCTGCTTCAGCTCTATGTCCCGAATAACTACATTCGGGGCAGGAGCCACCGACTTTTAGTGACACCCTCGTGCTGAACCGTAGCACGTGCCAACTCCCCGTTGCCTCGCGCTCTGAACTCTCTCAACCAGCTAGTAGCTAACTGTCCAAATGTAGACATATTTGATGATGCATGGAAAGACTTCATTGGTGAATGTATGCGATTTTGTGAGATTGACGGATGATAATATGTGATTTGTGATTTTACTATTGTTGAATACTTATTAAAAAATGTTACTAGTATTATTTTATATTGAATTCATTTTATTTTAATGTGTATTGACTTAATCTAGATTTAATTTGACTTTTACGCGATATTTGTATTTTTATTGAATTACCTACTTAATTTTAATTAGTCAGTGTAAGTGGTTTTTATAATCGTTCTAATTATATAAATAAATTGAAATAGGTATATGGAAGCTCAACAATGGCTCAACCTTTCTCAGAGGTCTGAGAAAGTTCTTAGAGTTGAATTTCATCTGGCGCATCTTTTCTAATAAGTTTATCAGAATCGGCTCCTGAGGTCTGGACTCTGGTCTGTGTGTGTTTTGTGTGTCAGTTTCGCGTGAACAATGGTGTCGAGCACACTCCTGGTTCTGGTTGGTTTGGTGGCAGTGGTGGTAGCGAATTATGAAATCGCCTTTATAAAGCCGTGCAAGGACGGTAAGTCATATTCCAAGATACATTATATCGTAACTGACCCGAGTATAATACCGAAATTATCTCTGTTTGTCTGGATTTATCAGGGCACTCTATTTATATATATATAGGCACTATATTTCTATAATTAAATTCTTTTTGATAGATTTCTTCACTGCAATAAATGGGCATCATGGCTTCCAATTTAAAATCATGATAAATATCCCGTTATAAGTGACGAGCTGTTCCCCGCGGTTTCACCCGCGTTAAATTCTAATTTCACATTTCTAGGGGGATAAAAAGGTCTTTTTTCCAATGGGAATTTGATGTTTTACCAGGAAAAAAGTAGCCTATGTTACTCTCCATCCTTTCAACTAACTCTGTGCCAAAAATAAAGTCGATTGGTTGCTTAGTTAGAGCGTGAAGAAGGAAAAAACACACTTTCGCATTTCAAATATATTAAAGTATATATATTAGTTAGGATAGAAGTTTAGAACTCAACTATCATACATTATACCTACACCTCAAAAACTACCTTTGTAGTCAGGATTTAGCTAAAATCGCAAAGGCGGGATCAACTCCACAAAGAAGTTGGTTAGTAGGTACTAGTTTTGAGTCAATAACATGGTTAAATAAATATTAATTGCGCTGTCTGATTTCAGAGCCCCAAGACGCATGCACCGTCACCGAGGTCCGGATCGACCCGTGCACGACGCACAAGAAAAAACTTTGCAAATTGACGAAGGGAAAAGCGGCACGCATTGAATTTGACTTCATACCAAGTAAGTGCCTATTCTACTCTTTTTTGAGACTTCATTGGGCTGAACGAACGGTGTTCCTATTCAGATTGTAGCATTAGAACTTTCTCACAACGCCATGTTGCCAATAACCTTGCATTTAAGAACCAAGTGGAAAGATAAGGCGAGAAAGCAGATACCGAGATGAGAATTGTGTAAAAGGAGAGCGCGAGAACATTTCCTCGACATTTACTTACTCAATCTTCGGATCCTACCCAAAACTTACTAAAATTACCTACTTAGATAAAAAGAGCTCTGATTCCCATATTGATTCTCATCACACTCATATTTCCATTACTTACAGAGTTCAACGCAACTAGCCTGAAGACTGGCGTGTACTACGAAGGCACTCGGTTCACTGACATGGCAGACGACGATGCCTGCAAGCTCACAACATGTCCTTCCGTGGACGGGCAGTCACAGAAGTTCAACTACGACCTATATCTAGGAAAGAAACTGCCAAAGGTTCGTGGAACAAAAATTTGTAACAAGCCTGCCTCGCCGTTTGCGAAAGGGATAGTGTTGAAGTTGAAAGGGGTTCGAAGATTTTGGCTTAGTCAACGTCCACCATTTTGTTATTTTTTCTAAATGGCGGCGCACGATTTTTCCCACATATGTATATTCGCTCGGAGGCACATAAAGAAACAAAAAAGCTAAGTCACCATATTCCTAAAGTGTCACGTTACAAAGTTATTTGTAAAAACAGATCAATTGTAATGAAAATTCAATTATTTAACTTCGATCTTTTTTGCAGATAACTCTGAAACGTGACGCTTTAGGACTATAGTGATCATATATTTTTTTTTTGTATAAATATCCCTAATCGATCTATGATGGTGCGCCACTATTTTGATAAAAAATCAAAATGGCGGCGGGGCACTAAGCCAGGCTTCGAACAAAAATCGTCGAACCCCTTTGTGGACTACAAAGATGATGATGATTGTAATTTCGGTTTCATGAGCGCTTTTTGAGAGATTCCATCCCCAATTTTTTTTAAAACTTTTGTTTGGGAGAGACCATCACACTGTGGATGCTGTGTGCTGATGAAGATGAAGTAATCAATAGCATGAAATACACTGTCGGCCACATCGTCACTTCCCATCTGGTGAGATAGTGGTCAAACAAAGGTAGAGTAATCGCAAAACTTAATGAGCTCTGTGAACATAGACACGGAAGCAATACTGCGCAAGTACAATCAAATTGAAAAGTGATATAACTAGCGACCCACCCGGACTTCGGCTAGAAATCCTTTTTATGGTGCTAATAGACACACCTGTTGCAGCTGCAGTCCACTGAAGTACCATTTAGAGGTTGAATTCATCGGCTTCTTTTCTCATAAAACTTATGACATCGAACACCATTTTCCATGTTTGACGACGCAGTACGTTATTCCGCCCGCGAGGTATATTTAACTTTTAAGAGAAACAGCTAATATCAAGGAATACTCCACAAAATCGCAAGAATAAACTATCAAATCAACGAAACGAACACCGAACAACCGTCAAAGACTTTGCTGCGTCATTTTACTCAAGCATTCATTCGACATTATTGCCAACTAGATTATAAATAAATTTGCTACATAGTAATTATTTCATTTTCAAACTTGCGTTAGATAAAAAGTTTAATTTCTTCTAACATTGTAGGTTTTAAATAATCTGTCATTGAGTATAAGATGTTTTTGCATATTCTATAAATATTGAATTAAAAAATATAGTATAACAAATTGTGCTAGACACAATAAAAATACGCCAAAACCTGGCAACCCTGGTTTGACAGTCAGGTCCCCTCTCACCCCGCTTTTTCCCCTCAACGCCTTATTTTTGGTTCAGTGCGCAGCCGTTGAAGCCAACTTCACAGAGCTCATAAAGATTTGCGCGTACTCTATCATTTTTAATATTATAAATGCGAAAGTAAGTCTGTATGTCTGTCTATCTGTCACGTTTTCTCGCCGAAACTACTGAACCGATTTAAATGAAATTTGGTACACAGATACTCTAGAGCCTGAAAAAGGGCATAGGCTACTTTTTAAAACTGCGAAAAAAGGGTTGTAATGGGTTGAAATGTTGTATAGAAGTATCGTTATTTTTAAAGCTAAAAGCATGGAATTTATTTTGTAGGCTGTTGATTAGATATAAATAAAAATGTCATTCAAAGTTTCTACAAATTTTACCCTCAAGGGGGTAAAATAATAATAATTATTTCTCTACCCACTATCACTATTGCACGCGGACGAAGTCGCGGGCACAGCTAGTAATATTATAAAAGCGAAAGTTTGGATGTATAGATGTTTGGGTGTTTCTTGTGACCACTTCACACTAATACTACTGAACTGATCGACCCTTTGCCTACAGTCAGGTAATCGTGGAATCAAAAACAGGCTACTTTTTATCCCACAAATCAATTCCCATGGAATAAAATAAACCTGTAAACTTTTCCATAGAAACAACGCGTACGAAGGCGCGGGCAGAAACTAGTTGACTGTAAATAATATGGCGTGTTTTAAAAAACGATAAACCGACTTCAAATTCCCTTAATTTTACACTTTTAAGTTTTGCGGGATAAATACTAATCCCCTGGGGATGCTTTATGGGACCTCTTCGGGATCGTTTTCTATACAATAGTGTAATTTTCAAAATCGGTCCATAATTGGCGGAGATATCGCGTTAACATATACACAACATACAAAAAAACCTACAGACGAATTGATAACCTCCTTCTTTTGAAGTCGGTTAATAATAGGGATGTCTCTCTGCTACAGAACTCTCTGCAAATAGCGCTGATGAAGCCGGTAGTTTATCTGTCCCCAGGACCTAAAGTGGAAACCCCTACTTTAGGTACACTAGAGCGTTAATAGCTTTTGCGCGTCCCAATTCAGATTCAATAACTTTACTATAAAATAAGCACTTATGTAGACAAGTCAAATTTTATACTAAAACAGCTAGGTATAAATATAGTTATTATTATCAAATAAGAAATTAGGTATTTAATAAGATCCCAAAAAACCCTTGACCTTGAACCCGTAACCCTCCCTCAGATACGAGTAAGAGTGTGCCATAAGCAATTTACTGTTCGAAATCGTTATTTATCTCAGTATCTGTAAAATCTGCCACCTTCATATTTAGGGAGATGATACTTTGAACTTTTATCTTGGATTACGTGTTTAAAACACGATTGGTGAAAATTTACTAGATAATATTTTTTTTTTTAAATACCTGTTTTGCAGTCATTTTGCTATTTATGTCGGGAACAGCACACTTTTTTGTTGGCCTTTTGTTTTGTCAAGAAACCTAGAAGTATTTCTTTAGTTTTGTCTTCGATTCGTTGTTTAATTAAGTTGTAATTAGGTAAAAACACACTTTTTGCGCTTACCTCTTTCCAAAACGGTATGCTCTGTCCCGCTCCTATGAACGCAAAACCCTATTGCTATCCTTTTTACAAAATGGCGCGCAATGCGCATTCTTTTTCTTAGAAATTACCCGCAGTGTGAGGCATACGCGCTATAATAGCAAAAACCTAAGAAATAATGTTTATTGATTTTCCATAATAGATATAGAAGTGTTCAGTTCTTGTGCTTTATTGAATATACGTGTACTGTTTTTTGTTCCAGGGCATATTTCCCATGAACTGGAAAGTTTGGAACGCAGACAATCCAGCGCAAATGTGTTGCTTCGTCACAAGCGTACAGTTGGTTAAGGGATAAGATTAAACCTTTGAACTATTTTTTACTGTTGATATGTTTTTTTTTTCCTTATACCCGTAGGTGAATATTTATTGAAGTGAAACTAAGGTGTTTTTAGGGTACCGTAATCAGCAAGTGAACCCTGCAGGACTATAAACCACCATGTCAAATAATTTGTGTTGGAACATGGTTGGAAATCACATAAACACAGTACCTTCCCCATACATAACGTAAAAATGTTTTTTTTTTCTATCTGATGATGGACAGGTAGGTCATTCAAAATGTTGGGCATGTGCAAATAATTTTCGATTCAGAAGTGCGTTAGCAAAATAACCCTATTAATATTATAAATGAAAGAATGGATGGATGTTTTGTTCTTCTTTCACGCAAAAACTACTTAATTGATTTGGCTGGGTTCCATAATATCATTACGGTGTGAACGCCAGCTTAGTTAACTCGCCTACGTTACTCCGGTTAACATAAATATATCGCCAACCTTTTTTCAAAAATGAAGTGCGCGTCTTGCGGATCTGACTTTACGGACGGAGTGCAATGCACTGTCTGTATGAGAAATCTCGATTTCGGCTGCGCACAAGTCACGGAAGCTGGATGGAGGAAGCTTGGCGCCGACAGGAGAGCGGCCTGGAAATGCTCCTCCTGCAAGGGTCTATCACCGAAGCCGCAACCGCTGCCATCGCCGGAGCCCGTCTCACTCGAAGGCATCATGAAGGAGATACGCGACCTCAAGCTTCAGCTGGTTGGTATGCCATCTCTTCTTCAGGACGTCAAAACCATAAAGGACGAATTGGTGGATCTCAAATCTAGTTGTGACTTTATGGGTTCTCGTCTAGAGAGTTTTTCTGTAAGAATTACGGAGGTCGAGTCCCGTGTTTCATCAATTGATAAAATGCAAGAATCGATTGACTGCCTGGAAAACAATGTGGCCGAGCTTAAGTACCAACTTGCTGTGGCCGATCAAAGATCGCGGCTAAATAACGTGGAGATTAAAGGAGTGCCCATGAAGAAAGAGGAGAATCTCTTCTCGGTCATCGAGTCTATCAGTAAGGAACTTAACTTTGACCTTCCAAGAGGCAATATTGACTACCTATATCGAGTTCCGCTCCATGGCTCCAAGGAGAAGGCAATTATAGTCAGTTTTACTAACCGCTATCTAAAAGAGGATTTTGTTGCGGCAGCCAGGGCTCGCAAGTCGCTATCGGCCCCCGACATTGGCTTCCACGACTCAGTTCGACGCATATTTATTAACGACCACTTGAACGCGGAGTCGAAGAACCTACTCAATAAGACGAAAGAAACGGTGAAGGAGAAAGGTCATGCCTATGTATGGGTCAAGTTTGGAAAGATCCACACCCGCAAGAATGACACAGCTCCAGTGATCATCATTAACAGGGAGTCTGATTTAAACAAATTACGTTAATCTATTGCTATAATTCAGGTACCTTGTCTTTATCTTATATGTGTATGTCTTTGTTTTTATTTTACCTACATGTCAAAATAGCATCTTTTGTAAAAATGTTCGCCACCGCTGAGCCGAATGCCGACCGGTTACTATCCTATTGTCTAAGCGCGCTCGCTCACAGCGTTGCTATGACTCATATTCATTTGCCTTCTCGCAGTTGCAGCAAATTATTTTATGCCTATCTATTTGTGCAGAGTTATGTTTGCCTACCCTTTCGTATTTTTACTTTTCTCTTACTTTGGTCGATATGTTACATTATTATGCAAGAATCTTCAGTTTCTATTGTATCACTATGTTGTCGGGACAGTTATGGATAGTTCGTCTTCAAATAGCTTAAACATTTACTACCAGAACACCAGAGGCCTTCGGACTAAAACAGTTTTGTTCAAACGTAACTTACATCTAACTTCATACGATATAATCATTTTAACTGAGACGTGGTTGGTAGAAAGTATTATGGATTCTGAGCTATTTGGGGGTGACTATGTGGTGTGGCGCCGCGACCGAAATTACGGTTTGACTGGACAAACTAGGGGAGGGGGCGTACTTATCGCTGTACGAAAAAATCTTAGCACTTTGTATCAACCCTCGTATCAGTCTTCGGCCGAGGATTTATGGGTTACCGTATCACTTAAGCAAAATAATAAATCTAATTTAAATGTTCACTTGAGCTGTCTTTATCTATGTGATCAAAACCAAGGCAATCGTTTTTCACAGCAACTTGAGAACTACTTATGTAAGTTAAACGATATTATTATCTCAAATCCAGACGATAAATTTATTATAGTGGGTGACTTTAACCTAAGTGGCATAGACTGGCTGAGCTGCGCTGATTCGGTTCACCTAATGCCATCCCGCGGCTTCACCTTTTCGGAAAAATTATTCATTGACGAAATTTCTACTCACAACCTACTTCAATATAATCGTATTCGTAACATCTCAAAAGGAAGAATTTTAGATCTTGTTCTATCGAACGAGGACATTGTAGTGACGGAATGTTTCGACCCTCTGGTACCAATTGACCCACACCACAAACCCCTTCTTCTCAGAGCCTCTTTTCTCAATGTACCCTGCCTAAAATCTCAGTCTTATTTAAAATATATGTTTAACAAGGGTGATTATCTATCTATTAACAATAAGATCGCAGACATAGACTGGAATGCTGAATTTTATTCGCGTTCACTCGAGGAGGCAGTTACGTTTTTTTATTCGATTTTAGACCAGCTCAAACACCAATATATCCCGTCTAGGTTGGTCAGTGACAGCTCTTACCCTAAGTGGTTTAGCCCGGCATTAATTAGACTAATTAAGGAAAAATATAAGCATTTTAGAAAGTATAAAACTTACGGTAGGCTTACTGACTTGGCCACTTATAAACTTTTACGTAATCGAATTCAACTATTGGAAAAGGAATGCTTCGCCGATTACATGTCATCTATTGAGAATAGCATTGAACGGAATCCAAAAATGTTTTGGTCGTACATAAAAAGTCGCTCGAAATCAAATGGTATACCTACTCATCTAAATTATTTGGACGCCTCAGTATCTACAGGTGAATCTATCTGTGAAGCATTCTCTAATTATTTCTATTCTACTTTTCTTGTCCCCTCTGGTAATTATTCTTATAACGTTGACTCATTAGCCTCCTCAGAGGCTATTGAATGCGATATTGGCAGTATTGAGATCGATTCTATTGAGGTTCTTAAATTGATCTCTAACTTAGATCTATCCAAGTCAGCTGGTCCAGACCACGTAAGTCCTGTTTTCCTCAAGTCGTGTGCTAAGACAATTTACATTCCTGTTTCACTTTTATTTATTAAATCTATATCTTTAAGTACCGTACCCAACCTTTGGAAAGCTGCATTTGTATCGCCAATCCATAAAAAGGGCTCCAAATGTGAGATTAGCAACTATAGGCCTATCTCTAAGCTCTGCATAGTTGCTAAGCTTTTTGAAAGGATAATTTACAATCAGATTTATTCAGCGGTTCATCAATCCTTCTCCCCCTTTCAGCATGGGTTCCTTAAAGGGAGATCGACTGTGTCTAACCTTATTATCTTCAATGAGTTCTTGAGTGAGTCAATGGATAATGGCCATCAGGTTGACGTAATCTATACAGATTACAGCAAGGCCTTTGATAGGATTGACCATAGCCTTCTGTTGCTCAAGTTATTTCGGATGGGTATTAGAGGGAATCTGCTACGTTGGTTTTCGTCGTACATCTGCAATAGGTCCCAGGCTGTTGTTGCCAATAATTATATGTCTAGCTGGGTTCTTATTCCCAGCGGTGTCCCCCAAGGATCGCTCCTGGGACCCTTGCTCTTCCTGATATTTATTAATGACATCTCTTCCTGCTTTGTCAATAGTCACCTACTTTCATTCGCCGATGATATGAAGATTTTTAAGATTATTGACTCGCCTCTGGATGCCCTTGACTTGCAGGCTGATTTAAATCGACTTGACACGTACTGTGCTAGTAATAAACTGGATCTCAATCCATCCAAGTGTTCAACTATTACATTTACTCGCAAAAAATCTGTAATCAAATCGGTTTATCTCTTAAAAAATCAGAGTCTGCAGGATTGCGCGGTTATTGGTGATCTGGGCGTGCTACACGATTCCAAACTTCTCTTTGAATCTCATATCGACTCTATCATTGCTAAAGCGTCCAAAGCTTTAGGGTTTGTAATGAGAAGCTCCGCTAGTTTTAGTCGATGTAAAACATATAAAATTTTATTTTGCACTTACGTGCGCAGCATACTCGAATATGCTTCCCAAATCTGGAATCCACGTTACGATACCTATACCAACAGAATCGAGCGCATACAAACCAAATTCATAAAATTTATTTGCTTTCGACTCAAGGTTCCGTATAATTCTGCTAGTTATGTTGACCTTTGTCGGAAGTTCCACCTCCTTCCGCTCAGTAAAAGGCGCGAAATTGGTAACCTGCTTTTCTTGCTCAAAATTACTAATAATCATATTGATTGCCCTGATCTTCTTAGTAAAATAACACTTAATGTTCCCCGTAAAAGAATAAGATTTAACGAGATCATTCATATACCAATAGTTAGAACAAATTATCGCCAAAACTCTTATTTATGGCGAGTTGGTGACCAATTTAATAAACTGTCCAAGCAAATTGATTTAGACCTCTTCTGCTCCAGTGTCAATTCCGTGAGGCAACGGCTCAGCTCTGACTTTTTCTCTTCCTCCAGTGAGGACGATGATGTTTCGGCATGAGAACAGTGCGGATTACTTTTTTGGTTTTCATTCTTGTTTTTGTCTTTAGCTTACAATTATATATTAACATCTGTATCTTTCAGTTTTGCATGTATTCATCATCACTACGGTGATGATGATGATGAAGTTCATTATTTATATCTCTCATTAATTCTATTAAGTATGTATATTGTACCTTTAAACTGATGTTTTTAGTTTTTTTTTTTTTAAGGTTTTTAGTTTATTTAGCTTGTTCACACTTTTTATGTAACTATTATTATTTTTAACCGTGAAAACCTCTTAATAGCCTTCTGCTTCGACTTCTTTTATGTAATTTGTATGTATGTGCTGCTGGTTTTCCTAACAATAAATAAATAAATATAACGTCTTAAGGCGGTTTTATGACCAAAACTAGCGCAGCCACCTATTCTATCGTATTATTAAGTCGAACAAAGCAATTTTCAAAAATCCCCTGGCCGGTTTGTGATATCTATCATAGGCTTTATTTTAACGCCTGTGATAGTTTTATTTTGTATAGTTTAGGAAGAGATGCGAAGTTGCACTTTTGGCAACCAAACTCGGTTTTCGCATCTCCTCTTAAGCTAAGTATACATACAATGTAAAACTATTACAGAGGCATTAAAAATAGCTTATGATAGGTATCACAAACTGAACACGGGATTTTTGAAAATTCCTTTGTATAACGTACTAATACGATAAATTATGAGGCGTCGATGATTTGGGTCAGGGAACCGCCATAAAATGTCAGGTTTCTGAGATATTCACAGATGAAAATATTGTAACTAATACTCTAGTACTCTACTCCAGAAACCTGACGCTTTAGGAAATTATGTTATATGACCTTATTTTTGTTTAAGTGGCCTCTATCGAAACTTTGTGTTTGGATATACGACACTTACTTCGTATACAAACTTTCATTGTGCGTGAAAAAAAACAGTGTGATAAACCAATGTTAGGGTTATTAAGGCCAAATTCTTTAAACCCCTTTCACAAAATCATAGCTCATAGAGTATGTGACTTTTGAGAAGAAACTCAAATGCCCGTTTTTATAGGTAAAGCTTGCTCAGTCATCGATCTATACTTAAGTAAAGCTTTTATATGGCATGCGTTACTCAAGCATTAAATCGATGACTGAGCGAGCATGCTTGCACAAAACGAGCCTAAGGTCCAATTTTACCGTTGCAATATAACTTGTTCATGTTGCAATAGTTTAACGCTTTAAACGAGTTCGGCACATTTTACCGACATAAAGCTGATCCTGTTCAAGCGCTCAACCAAGTTCAAGAGCTGTCATCTCCCTGATGTCACATAATTCATACGAATTTGTATGTATAAATAATGAATGAACTCGATCAAGCTGAACTTAATTTTGTTGATTTTAGTTTAGTTAGTAAACGGTGAAAATGGACCTAAGAGAGTCGTTTGTTTTCCTTCTTAATTAATGTAATTGGTTTAATAACCGTATTAATTAAATAAACAATAAATAAATAGGTACCTGAGTCAGACTGAGAAAAACTCTGCTTACCGTGTTCTGTTTTCTAGAGTTACCTTAACCTTAAATATTATCATTATCACCCAGAGCCAGAACACGATTGGTATTTTATTCCACGAAATAAATACTCGGTAGATACTTCAAGTACCTTCTCTCAGCAAAACATAGCGCCGATAAGAGTGACCTACCCTCAATTCAGGTCAGCAAACGTCAAACGCTTATCACAAGAGTTTATTGGCAATAACGACCAGTAGCCACAAGAACTAGGTACATTATTAAACTGCAATCTCTTTGTTCGTATTATAACAAAACGTGTCAGTTCCTTAGATCCTATAGTAATTCTAATGCTAGGATAGGTATTCTTATTGCAAAATTTGAGAGCAAATATGTAGGTATATATAAAATACTGTTATGGGCATTTGCTCAACGTAGTACGCACTAGTTGAGCAAAACCTAAATATAAACAATAACCCGTTGTTCCTTGGAGCTGCCAGTATTGATCGAATGTAGTGTCGAAGATGTTGTCTTTGTATTTAGTTTTGTTTTTATTTGTCGCTGTACACGGCGAGGGGTTTGTGACCAAAAAGTTTTGTAAAGATGGTAAGTCATAACTATTTCATGTTATTCTAGTATAAATAATCTGCTGGTGTGAGATGTGATCAATGTGATCATAGAATACTTCGTCATTGATTAAATCTTTTCAATTCCTATGCTTATAGGAACATATAATTTTTATCTGAGGTTTTAAATGATACAATATTAAGAACATATCTATTGATATTTATTTAGTTGTAGTATTTAATTTTAAATTTTAGTGATTGTGTGTGTAATGTGTGAGTAAACCTATGTTCATCTTATTTTATACCTTATCTTACCTAACTAAGGAGGGACCTATACATTATTAGTTTTTTTGATGTCATAAATTCTGTCTTGGTATACATACATACATATGTTAATATGTACCTACAGAGTTTTATTATGCGATGGATATTTGCCAAATAAATTAGTCTAGGAATTACCCAATTGAATTTTTGTTTTCCAGTTGATCAGAGCCAGTGCTCCGTGTTCAGCGTCGAGGTAGACCCATGTGACATGGCGCCAGGATTCTGCTCCATGAAGAAGAACAAGAAGTACGGGATGACTCTCAACTTGATGCCGAGTAAGAAAATGGAAATTGATAATTTATTTAACTAAGTATTAAAACCGGCCAGGCTGGCAGAACAGAAGACAGGACCTAAGATCTTGCATGACATAAGGTCCCCAAGAACCACATGAAATGGGCACTGAAAATGATAATGTCGACTCCAAGCACAATTTTAGTTTTTTTAGTTTGGTTTTGTTGACATAATTTGCAGTGATCTCTAAGCCTGATCATAGGTAGGAATCTTGTATATCGGTATCCTACCTACCAGTATACCTATTGATAACAATGGTGACTGCAATGATTCTTGAATGAAAGCATTTAAGGTACTTACTAGACATCTATAATACTCATGACTTTTTAATAGGTAGGTAGGTAAAGGTACCTAATCAATTAATAGAGCTTTGTTTGATCACAATCTCACAACTCTGATAGAATGTGATGACGATATTGTAAATAATATAATGCTGGACAATCCACACAGTATCATCTAGCCCCAAGCTAAGCAGAGCTTGTGTTATGGGTAGGTACTACGCGTATGACTGATATACTTAATACATTACACAGATAGATACTTTTTTAATAGAAAATACTCGGAAGACCCGGAACAAATATTTGCAGATCGTGTACAAGTAGGTATTCGTCCTAAAGCGGGAATCGAACCTACAACTTCCTGCGTCGCAGGTGGATGTTCGCTCGCCGCGCCACGTATACATTATGTCGTCTTATATATGTAGATCAATTTGTGAAACACATCCTGTAAAACTACCACGACTTACTTTTACTACCAGAATTCTCAGCGCACAAACTGAAGCTGTCCATCAATGGGGACGTTAAGAACGACGAGACATTCTCGACAGTCATCCTACCGCCGAAGGACGGCTGCGGATTCCTATCCTGTCCGCTGGAAGCTGAGGAGCGGCGGATCTTCGATGTGGACCTCGTTTTGGATAAAAAAGCTACGGTAAGGAATGAATGGATTATGAGATCAGCGGGGGCCTACTCGGAAAAGGACGAGTACGGGCCCTGGGCCCGTACTCTTAAAAACGAAATCGAAGTTTCTGATTCTTTTTCGTGCAAACGCTAATCTTATGCAATGGACATAAGAGTTGGTTTTGCACGAACACGAAAACGAAACTTCGATTTTCCTTTTCCGAGTAGGCCCCCTGGACGCTTGACCTAGCGCCTAGCTAGCGACACATTTGTCGTACGCTACGCCGCTGCACTATGGAAAATGGTAGAACAAGAGCATATCAAAAATGGTTTTAACAAATGTCATAATTTATCTACTATTTTGATTTGATTAGATGCTCGAATAGTCAAATTATTTTATTTAATAGGGTTTGCCACTTAATACCTAAAATAATATTATTTTTCATAGTCAGAAGTACGTTGAAGAAGCGGTGCCAAACTCAAGCCTTTGCATGTACATGTTTCAATGCAATATTGTGGTATAAATATTCAGCAGAGATATGCAGTATATTATATTTTTAGAAAGGTTGTTTTATGTATGTTACGAAACAGTCATTTAATTTTCATTTTGTTTTATAATTTTTGAGTAAGTACTGAAAACGTCACATACCGTAATTTTCACAAAAAAAAATTCTTTGAAGGTTTTCACTATTACCCACGGCTCCCCATGCGCTACTTTTTTTATTAAGTAATAGTATAACTACACATAACATAACATATAGATACACATAATAAAAAAAAACAGCTGCTCCTTTTTGCCACTTTAGAAGTTATGAGAAAAAAAGTGATAAAATTCGGAGTAGGAAATTTGTTATCTTTTGTGGTTTACCACAGAGACTGTTCGCATGAATAGTATAGACATTTTGTGGGTATCTTTTTTATTATTCGTGCATTTTGCGTGAGAATGTAAGTGTTATCAATGATGTAGGTACCCATTCAGTATTGCAAAATAGTATATAAAGGGAGGTAAAAAATATTCCAGCCTTTCAAATTAGTGTTACTTCAAATTGAAGTAAAGCTCATCTACTCCTGTAATTTCCGTAGAATGAAGTTCTAAAATGTCTTCATTCAGCTGTACTAAACGAGATTTCATACTTCCCTACATAGAGGGTGGCAGAACCCTGGAATCAGTGTCCAAAGTTTTATTGGAAAAATTAAATGTTTCTGAAAACAACCTTTGTTTTATAATAAGTGACATACAAAGGCACATTGTTCCTACGTTTAACAAGCGCTGGTCCCTATCAGATTAATTGATGAGCAATCAGGTTTCGTTATTTGGAAAAATCCGGCACCATGAAGATGCCGGATTTCTGTTCGTTCGTTGTCTGTTCGTTTTTGTAGACCCATTTCAATAGAGTTTTGTAAAGAAACTCCAGACAAAACCAGGGCTGTTGTAGATGAAATCACCAGGCAAACCAGGCAAACAGGCTTTGCAACCATCATTGATAAATAAAGATACTGTTGGAGTTCAAGTAAAGCATGAACTCTTTCTTACAATGATAGATGGAAAAGTGGCCCAGGTACTAACAGATACTCCTTCTGGTTCCACATGCACGAGATGTGGGGCCACTCCGCGACTTATGAATGATTTGTCGAAACTTACTGCCAGACCTGAAAATGAAAGCGCCTACCAGTACGGACTGTCCAGCTTACATGCCTGGATTCGCTGTATGGAAATGATTTTACACATTTCCTATAATCTGTCTTTTAAAACTTGGTCTGCTACAAGTTAAGAAAACAAAAGATTGAAGAAGGAAAAGAAAGAACTTGTTCAAAAACGTTTCAAGGATGAGTTAGGATTGATAGTAGATAAACCTCGGCAAGGTAGTGGGAACACTAACGATGGGAATACCGCACGAAGATTTTTCTATAACAGCACATGCTCTGCGGACATTACAGGTGTGGACGAAACATTGATTAAACGCCTTTACATTATTTTACAAGAATTTGATAGCCTGCTGCAGGCTATCAAATAACCAAAGATAACATTATGGAAATAAAATTATGATTTCACTGCCAAAGAGAAATAAAAGGAAAAATGCGCTTTCGCACGATTTCATACAACTTATTCTAAAACTTTACCTACTGTTTAGGATGTTGGTGAAGTTAGCAGAGCATCTTCCAGCAGAGCATAAATAAATTAGAGTTCTGTTCGCATGCAGGTGGGTTCTACAGTTCCTGATACTTTACAGGAATAGTTCTGGCGTTTTAAAATAAAAAAATTGAAGTGAAATTATGCTCTGCTAACTTCGCGTAGCAGAGCATATTACAGAAATCGAAAAAAAAATGAAGGATCTAGGTATCTGTACATAATATAAACAGTTCCTGATAGATTAAAGAAATAGTTCCGATATATTTACTGCAATAAACTAAATTTAAAGATCTCATCATGTACAATTTCTGTTCGAGTTAGAGTCGTGAAAAAATGTCCCTTCGACCAGCTAAAATTACTATTTTCATGGATTGCATCGAGATAAAAACGAAAACAGATAAGCTTTTTCGGTTTTGATAAGTTTTTTTACCTGAAATCCTGAAATACTCATACAAAACGACCTTGTAAAAATTAAAAATATTAGTGATTTTTCGTTCTATTCGAAAAGTTTCAGACACCATTATAGTAAGTTTTATCCGAGTTCTATTAAAATGGACCGCGTTTAAAAGTAAAAAACGTCTGATCAAGAGTCTAATCTTTAATTTTCCATAAATTTAAGAAGCACAACTTATGAAAATTTTATGAAATTGGAGTTTGAACTCTGACGCAATCTGTGATTTGTGTGTTGAATTTGTAAAGATTCAAAGGCCTATAAAAATATTTTTGTAAGAGTTCTCGTAGCATGCATGAAGAATAAGATAAACAATGGTCTGTTCTTATGATTCAAAGCAAATGCAGAAAGAGAACTCCTGAAACTTTCATGAAATCGGACTTTGAACTCTGACGCAATCTGCGATTTGTGTGTTGAATTTGTAAAGATTTAAAGGCCTATAAAAATATTTTTATAAGAGTTCTCGTAGCGTGCATTCAGTTTAAGATAAACGATGATTTGTTCTTATGAAACAAAGTAAATGTAGAAACAAAACTCCTGAAACTTTCATGAAATCGGACTTTGAACTCTGACACAATCTGCGATTTATGCGTTGAATTTGTAAAGATTCAAAGGCCTATAAAAATATTTTTATAAGAGTTCTCGTAGCATGCACGGAGATTAAGATAAACAATGGTCTGTTCTTATGATTCAGTGCAAATGCAGAAAAAGAACTCCTGAAACATTCATGAAATCGGACTTTGAACTCTGACGCAATTTGTGATTTGTGCGTTGAATTTGTAAAGATTCAAAGGCCTTTAAAAATATTTTGATAAGAGTTCTCGTAGCATGCATGGAGTTTAAGATAAACAATGGTCTGTTCTTATGATTCAATGCAAATGCAGAAAGAGAACTCCTGAAACTTTCATGAAATCGGATGAATCATAAGAACAGACCATTGTTTATCTTAATCTCCATGCATGCTACGAGAACTCTTATAAAAATATTTTTATAGGCCTTTGAATCTTTACAAATTGAACACACAAATCGCAGATTGCGTCAGAGTTCAAAGTCCGATTTCATGAAAGTTTCAGGAGTTCTCTTTCTGCATTTGCATTGAATCATAAGAACAGACCATTTTTTATCTTATTCTCCATGCATGCTACGAGAACTCTTATAAAAATATTTTTATAAGCCTTTGAGTCTTTACAAATTCAACACACAAATCGCAGATTGAATCAGAGTTCAAAGTCCGATTTCATGAAAGTTTCAGGAGTTCTCTTGCTGCATTTGCACTGAATCATAAGAACAGACCATTGTTTATCTTAATCTCCATGCATGCTACGAGAACTCTTCCAAAAATATTTTTATAGGCCTTTGAATCTTTACAAATTCAACACACAAATCACAGATTGCGTCAGAGTTCAAAGTCCGATTTCATGAAAGTTTCAGGAGTTCTGTTTCTGCGTTTACTTTGTGTCATAAGAACAAATTATTGATTATCTTAAACTGAATGCGCGCTACGAGAACTTTTATAAAAATATTTTTATAGGCCTTTAAATCTTTACAAATTCAACACACAAATCGCAGATTGCGTCAGAGTTCAAAGTCCGATTTCATGAAAGTTTCAGGAGTTCTCTTTCTGCATTTGCATTGAATCATAAGAACAGACCATTGTTTATCTTATTCTTCATGCATGCTACGAGAACTCTTATAAAAATATTTTTATAAGCCTTTGAGTCTTTACAAATTCAACACACAAATCGCAGATTGAGTCAGAGTTCAAAGTCCGATTTCATGAAAGTTTCAGGAGTTCTCTTGCTGCATTTGCACTGAATCATAAGAACAGACCATTGTTTATCTTAATCTCCATGCATGCTACGAGAACTCTTACAAAAATATTTTTATAGGCCTTTGAATCTTTACAAATTCAACACACCAATCACAGATTGCGTCAGAGTTCAAACTCCAATTTCATAAAATTTTCATAAGTTGTGCTTCTTAAATCTATGGAAAATTAAAGATTAGACTTTTGATCAGACGTTTTTCACTTTTAAACGCGGTCCATTTTAATAGAACTCGGATAAAACTTACTATAATGGTGTCTGAAACTTTTCAAATAGAACGAAAAATCACTAATATTTTTAATTTTTACAAGGTTGTTTTGTATGAGTATTTCAGGATTTCAGGTAAAAAAACTTATCAAAACCGAAAAAGCTTATCTGTTTTCGTTTTTATCTCGATGCAATCCATGAAAATAGTAATTTTCGCTGGTCGAAGGGACATTTTTTCACGACTCTAACCCTAACAGAAATTGTACATGATGAGATCTTTAAATTTTGTAAATATATCGGAACTATTTCTTTAATCTATCAGGAACTGTTTATATTATGTACAGATACCTAGATCCTTCATTTTTTTTTCGATTTCTGAAAAATGCTCTGCTACGCGAAGTTAGCAGAGCATAATTTCACTTCAATTTTATTATGTAAAAACGCCAGAACTATTCCTGTAAAGTATCAGGAACTATAGAACTCTCCTACATGCGAACAGAACTCTAATTTATTTATGCTCTGCTGGAAGATGCTCTGCTAACTTCACAGACACCTGTTTAGGCTCACTGCGCTTTTCGGCTTGGAAAATATTTTGTTCATAAGCCTTTCGCCATTTATTCGATTCCACAGCCTAATACGTCCACTGTTAGAGAGACTGAACATTTGGAGACATGTTCAGGGGAATTGTCAAGTACCAAGCTTAGCATACGAATTGGTGATTGCAGTGGGGGTTTTCAAATATACAGAAGGAAGTTGCTGCCCTTCCTATGGTAGCTTCCCTCAGTCGGTTCTTACGACGTCTATGGGCTGAGTTGGATGGATCGATCTTACAACGTAAGGTTACTAGGATCTATACCTTACACCTTACACATATTAAAAAATGCATTAAATTCATGTTACCTAATGTAAAAGAATTTTCAACGAAGATAATGCTAAAGAATGAGATTGTTGACTTTGTAGACTCTACTGTTTTCTTAGGGTTACATATTGATTCCACTCTTCAATGGAAACCGCAAATTGATGCTCTCGCAGGCAGACTTAGTTCAGCAGCCTATGCAGTTCGAACAATTAGATATATTACCGATGAAGATACAGCTAGGTTAGTTTATTTCAGTTACTTTCATAGTATTACGTCTATGCTTTGGGGACAGGCAGCTGACATCCAGACTATCTTTGTTCTCAAGAAAAGAGCGGTACGCGCAATTTACAAATTAAAGCCACGCGACTCTTTGAGGGAATTATTTAAAGAAATAAATATTTTGACAGTAATATCGCAGTAAGCACTTCCTTCATATAATACTGGCACTCTATTGGATCCCGTAACTTTCCGTATAGCAACATGTCTTCGGTTGGGTGCAAGGTGTTGCGCGCCTCATCAATGCCAGTGCGGTACTGTTGTCGAACAGCTTGGTCATCACGGATTATCGTGTACTAGGGCTGCCGGTCGGATATCTCGCCATGCCAGCCTTAACGACATCATCCGGCGGGCCTTTGTCACCGCTAACGTACCAGCTATTCTCGAACCGAATGGTCTGTTGCGTGACGATGGTAAGAGGCCCGACGGCATGACTTTAGTCCCTTGGGAGCTGGGGAGGCCTATTGTGTGGGATGCTACATGTGTCGACACAATTGCGCCTTCCCATCTTTCAAGGACATCCGTGAGGGCTGGTTCGGCGGCAGATTTGGCCGAGGATCTCAAGAGGCGCAAATATGCAGGTCTTGACAGAGCCTACGCATTTGCTCCCCTTGGAGTCGAGACCCTAGGTCCGTGGGGTACCGAGGCTCTCCGGGTTTTAAAAAAATTATCTGTGCGCCTGGTCGAAGCGACGCGTGACCCGAGAGCTGGTGAGTATCTGGCGCAGCGCATTAGCATTGCCATACAGCGGGGCAATGCAGCCAGCATCTTGGGGACGCTTCCGACTGGTATTGATATGGACCAGTTGAGCTATCTGTAGATTGTTTGCAACAGTCTGCAGTTAGCTCAATTGTAAATACTAGTTTAATTTCTTTATATTATTTGATTATTTGATTGTTATTTTCTTTGTCAATAAAGAGTTTACTATATCGCAGTATATCTATGAAAAACTTATGTATACGCACAAAAATAGGGATAGCTTTTTGAAAAATTGTGATGTTCACAATAAAAATACAAGAAACAAGAACAAATTACACATCCCAGCTATCTATATATTACGAAAGGTAGGGAAATCATTTATGGGCAATTGCGTGCGCTTCTATAATAAGCTTCCATCTGAAGCAACTGAACTCCCTATTCGTAAATTTAAACAGTTCATTATACAAAATCTTATCAGAAAGGCCTTTTACTCTATAGATGATTACATCAATGATGTTAATACTTGGCCAGATGTCGCTCCGTTCCGCACTGTCAGTAGTATGTAAGAAATTCAATGTTCTGTTTAGCTTTAAAGAAATATTGACATGTATCTAAATTGCATTAAATTTATATTTAGATAGGCAAAATAAACATGTATTAGACACATAAGTGATATTATAATGTGCTAGTGGTTTCTTTTTCACTTCTTCCACTAGTGGACAAAAAATTGAAGTGAAGAGAATATCAATAACACCTTATTTCTTATTTGATAATAATAACTATGTTTACAATTTGACTTGTCTAAGTGCTTATTTTGTAAGCCTAAAGAAATAAAGTTATTGATTCTGATTCTGATTGATTTAAAGATTTATCAGAGAAAATTATATACAATACATATATTAAAAAAATGTTTTTGTTATTTCAGGGTAAATTCCCGGTCAGGGTGAAGCTGTGGAACGAAGGAAATGAAACTCAAGCGTGTTGTTTCACTTTTAACGTTAAAGTGAAATAGGTAATTAGTACTAATTGTAAAAAGGAGTGTCTTTGAATTACCTGAATGGTGAAAAAATTTAAGACATAAATTAGTACGCTTCATACTGTAAGAAAATAATCGTTTTTTTATTGGCATTAACTCGAAGCAAGCTACCCCCATTAGGTAAATGGCCGTGCTCTGCTTAGCCCATTAAACAAGATGTGAGTCATAGACATTGAACGTTTTATCCCCAGAGTGGTGAGTGTCCGTGACGCACACTACATGACGTTGTAGAGGATTTCGTTAAACAGCCGCGCGCCGTTACATTTCGCACCTTTCAGGAAGGGCAAAGAATGTGAGGTACAGAGGTATCCTTGAAACCAATCAAAACTAAACTGGCATCCATTCTTCCTCTGAGGTCAGACGTCCCGAGGTGAACGGACTGGCACAATGCAATCTTATTGATAGAGAAATTGTGCCTACTGGCGATTGAAGAAACGTGATGAAACATTTCCTTTCTACTCTCAAGCTCACAAGCTTGAGAGTAGAAAGGAAATGTTTGTAGGTTCATTTCTGTACGCTTTACGCAGTGAACGAGAAAATCAAAAGCGAAATGAGGCATGTACTGTACCCAACAGTGGGGTGATCACGGGTTAAAAACGATGATGATTGATGATGAAATGAGACCCCGAGATCAACAAAACCTTTTGGTGAGAACATGTGAGACGAGATCAAAACGAGATCATGCCGGAAACGTAGATCTATATGTTTTCACCGACTTCAAAAAGGAGGTTCTCAATTCGACGTATATATTTTTATATGGTTTGTTTGCAATCGGCGATTATTGACTCAATTGTTTCGTCTTGACTATCGAAAACTTTACGAAAAGACAAC